>CM038216.1:202700640-203376587 GCA_021442155.1 Cymbidium sinense
TTGGGTTTAGGATTTAGGGTTTAAGTTATTTTAGGGTTTCCATTTAATTTTAATTTATTTTTGTTACGGTTTAGGTTTAGGGTTTAAGGATTAGGTTGAGTTTGAGTTTAGGGAAGGGTGTAGGGTTTGGGGTTTTGGTTTAGGGTTTTATGGTTTTAAGTTTTAGGGTTTAGGGTTAGGTTTTGAGTTTAGGTAGGGTTTATATAGGTTTTAGGGGTTTATGGTTTAGTTTAGGGTCTTAGTTTTAGGGTTTAGGGTTTGGGAGTTTAGTTTATATTTTTTATGTTTAGGGGTTTAGGTTTTTATGGTTTTAGCATTTAGGGTTTAGGGTTTAGGGTTTAGGTTTTAATTGAAAATTGGATTTAAGTTTATTTAGGATTTTTATTTATTTAGTTTATTTTATTATATTTTTTTTAGGTTTATTTTTTATTTTTATTTAGTTTAGTTTATTTATTTTAGGTTTATTTATTTAAGTTTACATTTTTTATTTTATTTTATTTTTATTTTTAGGTTTAGGTTTATGTTTATTTTTTGGTTTAGTTTTATTTTTATTTTTTTAGGTGTAGGTTTTATTTTTTATTTTTAGGTTTAGGTTTAGGTTTTTATTTTATTTTTTTTAAGTTTAGGTTTTAGGTATTTATTTTAGGATTATTTTTAGGTTTTATTTTTCAATTTAGGTTTATGTTTATTTTTAGTTCAATTTATTTTATTTAGTTTATGATTAATTTTAGGTTTAATTCATTTTAAGTTTAGGCTTAGGTTTTATTTATTTAGTTTAGGTATAAGTTTATTTTATTTTTTATTTTAGGTTTAAGTTTTTTTTATTTTAGGGTTTAGAATTTATTTTTTTATTAATTTATAAGTTTATTTTTTAGGTTTAGGTTTTTATTTAGTTTTTATTTTATTTTATTTTATCCTTATTTTATTTTTATTTTATGTTGAATTTTTATTTTTTTATGTTTATTTTATTTTTTTTAGTTTAGTATAGGTTTTTATTTAATTTATTTTAGTTTAGTTTTTATTTTTTTATTTTATTTTATTTTTGGGTTTAGGCTTAGGTTTAGGTTTAAGTTTAGGTTTTTTTTTATTTTACTTATTTTATTTTATTTAGGTTTAGGTTTCTTTATTTATTTTATTTTTATGTAGTTTAGGTTTAGGAATTTAGGATTTTAGGGTTTAGGGTTTGGCGATTAGGGCTTAGGGTTGTAGGTTTTAGTGTATAAGGTTTAGGGTTTAGGGTTTAGGGTTTTTGCTTTTTTTTTAATAGAGAATAAATTCATATTCAACATTTTATTTTTTTGATTTCATCAACCAAGTAACACACTAAGTTTTCTAAGACATAAGCAATGACAGAGATAAAAAATGAGCATGCATCAAATCAAAACCACAGATAACTAGAACCATGTCTATAAGACATAGTTCCATAATGATGGATTGGTCGTTCTTCAATTTCTCTAGTTCCCATTAGAACCACCTCGACCTCTCGAGTAGTAGGATCCATCATTATATCCCCAATCTCTCCCTCCACTACCACCATGGCTGTTACCTCCGTCACTTTCACGCCTTCCGCCACCACTTCTCGGGACTACCTTCCCACACCTCAGATCCCCCCTGCAGCCCACCACCGCCTTCACTGCGATTTAGATTGAGCACGGTTGGCGGTGATGTTCCTACCAGGGTTCTTCTATTCTTATGTTTTAGGTTTAGGTTTGGATTAGGTTTTATGGTTTAGGTTTATTTTAATTTTTTTAGTTACTTTAGGTTTATGTTTAGGGTTTGGGGTTTAGTGTTTAGGGTTTAGGGTTTAGGGTTTAGGTTTAAGTTTAGGTTTAGTTTAGGGTTTAGGATTTAGTGTTTAGGTTTTATAGTTTATGCTTTAGGGTTTAGATTTAGAATTTGGGTTTAGGTTTAGGTTTAGATTAGGTTTTAGGGTTTAGGTTTAGGTTTAGAGTTTAGGGTTATAAGTTTAGGGTTTAAGTTTAGGGTTTAGGGTTATAAGTTTAGAGTTTAAGGTTTAGGTTTAGGGTTTAGGAGTTTTAGGGTTTATAGTTTTAAGTTTAGTTTAGGAGTTAGGAGTATAGGTTCTGATTTAAGTTTAATTTAGGTAAATTTAGGTTTATGGTTTTATAGTTTTTAGGGTTTAGGATTTAGAGTTTAGAGTTTAGGTTTTAGGTTTGTTAGGTTTAGTTTAGGTTTAGGGTTTAGGGTTTAGTGTGTTAATACTTTTTTAGGGTTTAGGGTTTTAGGTTAGGGTTTAGGGTTTATGGTTTAGGGTTTTGGGTTTAGGGTTTAAGTTTAGGTTTAGTTTAGGGTTTAGCATTTAGGGTTTAGGTTTTAGGGTTTTTTTCTTAAATTAAGTAAAGTGGTAGGTTTAGGTTTATTTAATTTATTTATTATTTATTTTAATTTATTTTATTATTTATTTTTATTTAGGATTATTTTTTTAGTTTTTTCTTATTTAGTTTATTTATTTTAGGTTTATTTATTTTGTTTAGGTTTTTTATGTTAGTTTATATTTTTAGGTTTAGGTTTAGGTTTATGTTTATTTTTTAGTTTAGTTTTATTTCAATTTTATTTTTGAGGTTTAGGTTTAATTATTTATTTTTAGGTTTAGGTTTAGGTTTTTATTTTATTAATTTAGGTTTAGGTTTTAGGTTTTTATTTTAGGTTTACTTCTAGGTTTTATTTTTCAGTTTAGGTTTAGATTTATTTTTAGTTTATTTTATTTTATTTAGTTTAGGTTTAGTTTATTTTAGGTTTAGGTTTAGGTTTTATTTATTTTAGTTTAGTTTATTTTAGTTTAGGTTTAGGTTTATTTTAGGTTTAGTTTTTTTTAGTTTATAATTTTGGTTTTATTTTCTCTATTAATTTTTAGGTTTATTTTTTAGGTTTAAGTTTTTATTTAGTTTTTATTTTATTTTATTTTAGGTTTATTAATGTTTTCTATTTTTAAGTTTATTTTTGTAGTTTAGTTTAGGTTTTTATTTATTTTATTTTAGTTTGGTTTAGGTTTTTATTTATTTTATTTTAGTTTAATTTTTATTTATTATTTATTCTATTTTTAGGTTTATGTTTAGGTTTAGGTTTAGGTTTAGGTTTAAGTTTAGGTTTTATTTTATTTTATTATTTTATTTTATTTACGTTTAGGTTTTATGTTGTCTAGGTTTAGGTTTTTAGGTTTATAGGGTTTAGGGTTTAGGGATTAGAGTTTGGGGTTTAGGGTTTAGGGTTTAGTTTTCAAGGCTTATGGTTTATTGTTTAGGGTTTAGGGTTAGTTTTAGGGTTTAGGGTTTTTGTTTTTTTTCAAATTTTTTATTTATTTTGGATTTAGGGTTTAGGGTTAGTTTTAGGGTTTAGGGTATTTATTTTAGAATTAAATAAAGAGGTAGGTTTATATTTATTTAGTTTATTTTTCATTTATTTTAGTTTATTTTACTTATTATTTTAATTTATGTCTATCTTTAGTTTTATTTTGTTTAATTTATTTATTTTAGTTTAGGTTTTTTATTCTAGTTTATTTTTGTGGTTAGGTTTAGGTTTATGTTTATTTTTTAGTTTAGTTTTATTTTTAATTTATTTAGGGTTTAGGGATTTAGGGTTTAGGTTTAGGGCTTATGGTTTTAGGGTTTAGGGTTTAGGATTTAGGGTTTAAGGTTTAGTGTTTTTAGGTTTTTTAGGTTTTAAGGTTTTTTTTAGTTTAGGTTTAGGGTTTAGGTTTAGTTTAGGTTTTAGAGAATAGAGAGTTTAGGGTTTAAGGTTTTTCTTTTTTAAAATTAAGTAAACTGGTAGGTTTAGATTGATTTAGTTTATTTTATTTTTTTTTATTTAGGTTTATTATTATTATTTATTTTGATTAGTTTATTAATTTTAGGTTTATTTATTTTTATTTAGCTTTCTTATTTTAGTTTATTTTTTAGGTTTAGGTTTAGGTTTATTTTTCATTGAGATTTATTTTTATTTTATTTTTTAGGTTTAGGTTTTATTTTATTTTTCAAGTTTAGGTTTAGGTTTTTATTTTATATTTTTTAGGTTTAAGTTTTAGGTTTTTATTTTAGGTTTATTTTTAAGATTTATTTTTTTAGGTTTGGTTTATTATTAGTTTATTTTATTATATTTAGTTTAAGGTTTAGGTTTAGGTTTTATTTATTTTAGTTTAGGTTAGGTTTATTTTATTTTTATTTTAGGTTTAGGTTTTTTTAGTTTAGGCTTTACATTTTTTAATTATTTATTTTTTAGGTTTATAATTTATTTTATTTAGGGTTTATGGTTTAGGGTTAGGGTTTATGGTTTAAGGTTTAGGGTTTAGGGTTTATGGTTAGTTTAGGGTTTAGGCTTTAGGGTTAGTTTAGGGTTTAGGGTTTAGGGTTGTTCATTTTGGGGTTTAGGGTTTAGGGTTAGTTTTAGGGTTAAGGTTTTTCTTTATTTTTTTAAATTTTTTTTAGGATTTCTGGTTTAGGGTTAAGGGTTTATGGTTTTTTATGGTTTAAGGTTTAGGGTTTATGGTTAGTTTTAAGGTTTAGGATTTAAGGTTTAGGGTTTTGGGTTTAGGGTTTGTTTTTAATTAAGTAAATTGGTAGGTTTAGGTTTATTTAGTTTATTTATTTTATTTATTTTTTATTTTAGTTTATTTTATTTTTAAATTTGGTTTAGGTTTATTTTTTATTTTTATTCAGTTTAGTTTATTTATTTTAGTTTAGTTTTTTTTTATTTTAGTTTACATTTTAGGTTTAATTTTAGGTTTATTTTCATTTTTTTAGTTTAGTTTTAATTTTCTTTTATTTTGAAGGTTTATGTTTAGGTTTTTATTTTATTTTTTAGGTTTATGTTTTAGGTTTTTATTTTAGGTTTATTTTTAGGTTTTATTTTTTTAGTTTAGGTTTAGTTTTATTTTTAGGTTATTTTATTTTATTTAGCTTTGGTTTAGGTTTAGGTTTAGTTTATTTTAGGTTTTATTTATCTTAGTTTAGTTTATTTTAGTTTAGGTTTAGGTTTATTTTATTTTTATTTTAGGTTTAGGTTTTTTTTTAGTTTGTGTGTTAGATTTTATTTTTATTTATTTTTAGGTTTTATTTTTAGGTTTATTTATTAGGTTTATGTTATTATTAAATTATAATTTTATTTTATTTTAGTTTTATTTTATTTTTATTTTAGTTTTAATTATTTTTATTTAGGATTTTTATTTTTCTAGTTTAGTTTATGTTTTTATTTATTTAATTTTAGTTTAGTTTTATTTTTTATTTAATTTTCTTTTTAGGTTTAGGTTTAGGTTTAGGTTTTAGTTTATTTTATTTTTATTTTTTTTTTGGATTTAAGTTTTTTTTATTTATTTTATTTTAGGTTTTAGTTTAGGTTTAGGTTTTACTTTCCACGATTTAGGATTTAAGGTTTAGGGTTAGTTTAGGGTTTAGGTTTTGTGGTTATGGTTTAGGGTTTAGGGTTTACAGTTTAGAATTTAGGATTTTGGGTTTCAATTTTAGGGTTTAGGGTTTTAGGTTTTAGGATTTAGGGTTTAGGGTTTTTAGGGTTTAGGGTTTAAGGTTTAGGGTTTAGGGTTTCAGTTTTAGGTTTAGGTTTCAATTTTAGTTTAGGGTTAAGGGTTTTTGGTTTACAGTTTAAAGTTCAGGGTTTAGGGTTTAAGGAATAAATTTAGATTCAACATTTCTTCTTTTTTATTTCATCAACCAAGTAACACACCAAGTTTTCTATGACATAGCGGCATGACATAGATAAAATGAGCACATAGAAACAAAATCATAGATAACTAGAATTATCTATAAAGAACAGTTCCATAAGATTAGATGGTTGTTCTTGTTCTCAGTTCCCATCAAAACCACCCCTCTCAGAATGTAAGATCCACCATCATCTCCCGATCTCTCCCTCAGCCACCACCACGGCTGTAACCTCCGTCGCTCCTCTCTCTTCCATAACCACCACTGCTTCGACCACCACCTCCATATTCACTAGCACTTCCAATTCTCGTCCACCACTATGATAACCACCACAGCCTCACGCCTCATTGACTCTAGAGTGAGCACGGTTGGCCGGTGATGTTCTCATCAAGGTTCTACCCATTCTTAGGATTTAGGTTTAGGTTTAGGTCTATTAGGTTTTATTTATTTTATGGGTTTTATCTTAAGTTTTTTTTTTATGTTTTGTTTTTTATTTAGTTTCTATTTAATTTTATTTTAGGTTTATTTTATATTTATTTTATTTTTATTTTATATTTTGCTTTTATTTTATTTAGGTTTTTTATTCTTAGGTTTATTTTATTTTTTTATTTAGTTTAGGTTTTATATATTTTATTTTAGTTTATATTTATTAGTTTATTTTATTTTACTTTTAGGTTTAGGTTTAGGTTTAGTTTAGGTTTTTAGTTTATTTATTTCTTTATTTTATTTAGTTTTAGGTTTATTTATTTATTTATTTTATTTTTAGGTTTAAGTTTTTAGGTTTTTGAGGTTTGGGTTTAGGGTTTAGGGTGGTTAAGGGTTTTAAGGTTTAGGATTTTATGGTTTTGGGTTTAGGGATAGGTTTAGGGTTTAGTTTTTTAGTTTAGTGTTTAGGTTTAGGTTTAGGGTTTAGGGTTAGGTTTAGAGTTGTTTAGTTTAGTTTAGATTTAAGGTTTAGGGTTTTAGGGTTTAGTTTAGGTTTTTTTTGTTTAGGGATTAGGGATTTAGTTTAGGGTTTAGGTTTAGGTTAGTTTAGGTTTAGGGTTTTGGGTTTAGGGTTTAGGTCTTTGTGTTTACGTTTAGGTTTAGGTTTAGGTTTGTTGTTTAGTGTTTCGAGTTTATGGTTAGTTTTATGGTTTAGGGTATAGGGTTAGGGTTTTTTTTATCTCTTTATATATATATATATATATATATATTTTTATTCTTTTTATTATTTTTAAAAATTAAGTAAACTAGTAGGTTTAAGTTTATTTAGTTTTATTTATTTATTTTATTTTATTTTAATTTTTATTTTGATTTAGGTTTATTTTTATTTAGTTTAGTTTATTTATTTTAGTTTAGGCTTTTAATTTTTGTTTATTTTTTAGGTTTAGGTTCAGGTTTATGTTTATTTTTTAGTTTATTTTTTTATTTTATTTTTTAGGTTTAAGTTTTATTTTTATTTTTAGGTTTAGGTTTAGATTTCTATTTTATTTTTTAAGTTTAACTTCTAGGTTTTTATTTTATGTTTATTTTTAGTTTTTATTTTTTAGTTTAGGTTTATGTTTATTTTAGTTTATTTTATTTTATTTAGTTAAAAGTTTAGGTTTTATTTATTTAAGTTTAGGTTTAGGCTTTATTTCTTTTAATTTTGTTTATTTTAGTTTAGGTTTAGGTTTATTTTATTTTTATCTTAGGTTTAGTTTTTTTTAGTTTAAGTTTATTTTATTTATTTATTTTAGGTTTATTATTTAGGTTTAGGTTTTTTTAGTTTTATTTTGGTTTATTTTACTTAGGGTTTAGGGTTAGGGTTTGGATTAGGGTTTAAGGTTTAGGTTTGGTTTAAGGGTTTAGGGTTTAAGTTTAGGGTTTAGGTTGAGTTTAGGGTAGTTTTAGGGTTTAGGGTTTAGGTAGGGTTTTTGTTTAGTTAGGTTAAGGTTTAGGTTTAGGGTTTAGGCTTTAGTTTAATGTTTAGGGTTTTTGATTTTAGGGTTTAGGCTTTAGGGTTAGTTTAGAGTTTAGGGTTTTTTAGGGTTAGGTTGTAGGTTTAGGTTTAGGGCTTATTTTAGGGTTTAGGGTTTTTTAGGGTTCAGGGTTGTAGGTTTAGGTTTAGGGTTTGTTTTATGGTTTAGGGTATAGGGTTTTTTTTTGTTAAATTAAGTAAACTAGTAGGTTTAGTTTTATTTAGTTTATTTTTTATTTATTTTATATTTTTTTTATTTGAAATTTTTTTTATTTTTATTTAGTTTAGTTTATTTATTTTAGGTTTAATTATTTTAGTTTAGGTTTTTTATTTTAGTTTATTTTTTGGTTAAGATTTAGGTTTATTTTTATTTTTCTTAGTTTAGTTTTAGCTTTATTTTATTTTTAAGGTTTAGGTTTTAGGTTTTTATTTTAATTCTATTTTTTAGGTTTATTTTTTAGTTTAGGTTAAGTTTATTTTTAGTTTATTTTATTTTATTTAGTTTAGGGTTTAGGTTTTATTTATTTTAGGTTTAGGTTTAGGTTTTATTTATTTTAGTTTAGGTTTAGGTTTATTTTATTTTATTTTAGGTTTAGGTTTTTTTTTTAGTTTAAGGTTTAAGTTTTATTTTTTATTTATTTTTAGGTTTATTGTTTAGGTTTTTATTTAGTCTTTAATTTATTTTATTTTTGGTTTATTTTTTTAGGGTTTAAGGCTATGGTTTAGGGTTAGGGTTTAATGTTTAGGGTTTAGGGTTTAGGTTTAAGGGTTTAGGGTTTAGAGTTTAGGGTTGAGGGTTTTAAGGTTTAGGATTTAGGGTTTAGGGTTTTTATGATTTAGAGTTTAGGGTTGAGGGTTTAGGTTTTAGGTCTGGTTGGGTTTTAGGGTTGAGGGTTTTAGGGTTTTAAGATTTATGGTTTAGGGTTTTGGATTAGAAAATTTTATTGCCACAAAGAAAAGGTACAAAGTCCTTAGAGGGGGCAAATCTCTAAGCTAATTCTCAAAGAGCTACAAAAGTCCTAAGGAGATAAGCCCCAATAATGAAAGTAAGCTAAAAAAAAAGAAATAGCGATCCACCAAAAACAATCCTTACAAACTTCCTCTGCTCCTTTTGAAACCGACTCCAACAACAAAAGCTGTACTAGAGATGCTTGTAAAGGATGAGTCTGATAATGAAATAGTTAATTAAGCATAAAATATAAGAGTAGAAAGAAGTAAAAGATGAAGAAAAGGCTTGGTTATAATCATCTTAAGGACCAGCACCATATGTAAGCATCCAAACTTCAAGTGAAGGGTTACAATTACATATACTACGAAAAAGAAGGATCAAGGCCAACAATTCCAGCATACCTCTTATAGCACCTTATCCAATGACGATCATCACACAAACTTGCATAAAAATTCAAGCAACAAATATAACCACAAAACACCCAGCAGTCAGATATTTTAAAATCAGCAAAGTAGATAAGGAGGTAACCTATCAAGAAAGCATTAGACCAGAGGGAGCACCACCAAAGCCACCACCAAGAATTGTTAACACAGTTGCTAGGAGAAAACCTCACAATATGTGAAAAAGGACTACACAGAGACCAAACAAAGGCAAAATGAGGACCATAGTTGATAAGGTCATTCATTAAATGAACATGCAAAGAACCAGAAACAATACTATCCAGAGGAATAGTAAGACTAACATCAAGAATGTTATGAACCAAGGCTACCATCAAAATAGGAAAGGGAAGAGGTTATACAGTCTAGAAATGAAAATCCCAGTAGGTAGAAACTAGAAGAGAAGAATGGGAAAGAAAGTAGCGGTTCCAAACATAGACTCAAAAAGATCAAGAAAATTATAACAAAGTAAATACTCTTTTGACCAAACCAAGCCAGCTAGAGCACCCAATCTAAGCGAGGTAGTCCACCACACAAAAGCCAAGGATTCAAATCAATAGACTTAGAACCATTAGGATGAAAGATAGAAAGAGTCATCTAGTCACAAACATTGAAAAAATCCCAAGGGAAAGCTACATAGCCACCAATGCAAATCAAGGATAAGAGAATCTAGTTTAAGCTACAGACCAAAAATAGAAAAGTAAAGCCCTTTAGGATCACAAATAACCCAGCAACTAGAGATAGTCGAAAACAAGAACTCCAAAAGAGTCATCATTAGATAAGTCCAAAAAACATCCAACTAGTAGTTTGCAACCTTCTAGTTCATAACACAAATTAAAAATAGAACCTCAGTATTACAAAAGGCACACCCAATATTCAGAAGATATAACAATCTAACAGCATCCAACCTTACACTCATCCAGAACAACACTAAAGAAAGGATAGATAGACGTAGGAAAATAGTTCTCCAAGCTACAACCAAAAAAAAAGAGCCCTCATGTTCACACAACTCCTCTTAGAGAACAAAACCAAGAGAAAGGACAAAAAGCAACTAGAAAAACCATCTAATTAGCAAACAAACAACAGGTGTGATTAATGACCATAGCAAGAAGGTCATAAAAATAGCATAAGCAACACCAGAGAAAGAGAAAAGCCCACAAGAAACACCAGTAAACAACCAACCCATAAAAAATAAAAAAAGATCAAGACCAATAAAAGAGAACCACACCAACTAGAGACAAGAAAAACCAACAACCTCCATAAACACCTCTATAGGTTGGGAGAAAACAAACCAAAAAAATAAATATAATAGCAAAATCAATAAATGGAAAGACAACCCCAACCCATCAAAGAATGGGAAGAAACCAAACTAGAAAATAAAAGTAGGTTTATGAGAAGAAAAAAAAATCAAGACCAAGAAAGATTAAACCAAATATTCAAAAAAATAATAACAAGGGAAAGCCAAAGCCCCATGGGAAAAAAGGCTAAAACTTCAACATAAGACAAACCATTTTATCAAGATTCACAAGACCCCTTAAAGGAAAGGGATGTCATCATTAGAAAACATTTGCAAAGAAGACTTGGCCCCAAATTGGCAAGAAAGTCGACAAGAGTTGGCTTCCCTATAAATATGAGAAATTTGATAATCTAGGTTAGCAAGAAGCCTCTAGTATGATTAAGTAAATAATACACTTGATATTACCATGAGCATAAGATATAATTAAATCTAAAGAAGGAGAGCATCAACTTCAAAGAAGATCTTATGAAAACCTTATTGTAAAATGGAAATGCCATGATGAAAACCTTTGAGCTCAACAAATAACACATAAAAGGCTCTAAAGGGGCGTAAAAAAGAGATAACCTTGCCACTATGATTTCTCAAAATCCCACCATGGCCATAATAACAATTAGAAATCAAGCCATTAGTGTTAACCTTAATGTAGTGAAAATTAGGTTTAATCTAGTTATAATTTTTTGGGTAGGAAAGACATTACCTAGGGGAAGGATAATCCCAAAATTCAAGGTCACAGACTTGCACCCTTTAAAACTAGAGTGAGTAAGAAGATTAGCTTTGAAAAGAGACAAAATTTTATATTTGGCTCTAGCAATAATATGATGATAATTCATAGAAATATTACAATGCTTAGCATCATTTCTATCCATCCAAATATAGAATAGTAATAGCTAAAATAATTTTAACATGGATAATAGAAGTATATGGGTTCAAAAATGATTCCACATTTAGGTAGGGCATGGTCATTTTTTTTTTAGGGGAAGCAGAAGAACAATATAATTTTAGTAAAAATACAAGACTCTTGATATTTAAATATGATGAAATGCCAAACATCCTTAAAAAATAAAATCTCCAGAAGAAGAATTATTGAAGAGAATTTGGTTAGGTTCATTAGGGAAAGGATAAATTTTAAGGATTTTGTCAGCGATCACATTAGGGAAAAGGATATTCAATTGAGCCACATCCCACTTATTATGAGTAATTAACTAATTAATCTTAAGCATCACAGTGGAATGAGTATTGAGTAGAGGAACTAGAATTGACATCCCAAGAAATTAAGTTCTCAACATTCCATTTGATACTACAAAGTTTTCTCCACACAGAAGAATCCCCAAATTTGAAAGCACAAATGAGGGGATGTTTGCCCTGACAATATTTAGCATGCATAAACTTTGACCAATAACTATGTTTATTTCTAATATTCCATCACATTTTATAGGAAAAATAGTTAATAGAATCCTCTAAAGTTTTGCAACCCAAAACCTTCATTAATAGGACCACTGTTGTAAGCTAAATGTAATCTTTTGATAGAAAAGTTAGATCCCAAAAAAAATTTATTAAGGAGTCTATTGATCTTTTTAATAATAGAACGTGTAAGAATAATTGTAAATAATAGATACATAGGCAGAGAGTGAAGGGTACTTTTGATCAGGATAAGTCTAGCTCCAAAGAATAGTAAATGGAACTCCCAAGAGGAGGTTTTCATATTTATTTTTTGAATAACTTCATCAAATAAAGAAGATCTTTTGTTCTATATAAGGAGTCCCAGGATACTTGATAGGGAGAATTTGATGGAAAAATTTGTAATATTTTTATAGCATTAATCTTAGATAAGGAAATAGAAGAGCTAGTAATAAAACAACTTTTATCAATATTAATATTCAAGCCACTCTCCTTACCAAAAATAGTTAATAACTTACACAATTTTTTTAATATAAAGAGTAGAGGCATTGCAAAATATAGTGAAATTTTCAACAAAACTAAGGTGAGAAATGGGAAACCCACCAATAGTTCTATAGTACATGTTAGGCATTTTACTAAACATCTATTGAATACATTTAGATAGATATTCCACAGTAATAATGAAATGGGTAGGAGACAGAGGGTCCCCTTGCCTTAGCCCATGAGAAGAAGAGCAGAAACCATGCACTTCACCATTGAGGAGCAAAGAAATCCAAGAATTCTCAATCCCATTCTTAATTAAAGCAATTAATTGGTTAGAGAATCCAAATAAAGCCAAAATTTTATATAGAAAACCCAACCAATATTATCATAAGCTTTGGAAATGTCAAGCTTAAAAATAGGTTTCCATCATGAACATTGGCATTTAAGTCATGGATCATCTCTTGGTCTAAAAAGAATATTATAAATGGATCTCCCATTAACAAAATCTGATTGATTGGGGAGATAATTTTAAAATCAAGATAGTCAAGCTTTTAGCCAAAATTTTAGAAATAAGTTTATTAAAAAGAGTAAAGGCTAATCGACCTAAAATCACTCAAACTTCAAGATTATCTTTTTTAGGAATTACAATAATGGAGGTGCTAGCAAAATATTTAGGAAGGGTACTACCCTTAATGAAATCAAGGATAGCTTTAGCTAAGTCCTCTTTAATGATAATCCAACATTTTTGGAAAAAAAGGGTAGTATAACAATAAGGACTAGCCATAAAGTCTTTATTCATACTCTACAAAGTATCAACAATTTCAAACTTAGACGGTAAGGAAGAAAGCATAATGTTATCATTCGAAATAAGATTAGGAATAACTTCAGGTCAAGAAATATCATCATAAGCAACATTTTTATTCAAAAACTCTTTATAAAAAGAAATAGTAGAATCAGTAAGCTCCTTTTTATCTGAACACCAAACTCCATCATTAATTTTCATTTTGTGAATGTGATTTATAGCCTTTTTCTTTTTAACAATGGCATGAAAATATTTAGTATTATGATCACCATCATCCATTTCATAGAAGCTTTTCTATCAATAGGTCTCCTCCATGTCTTGAAAACATGTTAACCTATCTTTAGCTTAAGCCAACAAATGAATTTTAGAAGGATCATTAACAACAACGTCTTCCAAAACTATAACCTCATTCTCCATATCTTTGATATTGACAAAAAGGTTCTTGAAATAATGTTAATTCCTAGTAAGGCATTGTTTAAGTTTTAATTTGAACCACAATCTCCTCATCCCAAAATAGAATCAGGATGAAGAGGTTCACCCCAATTAGTAACAACATCCAAAAATTTATCATCCATGAGCCACATATTTTGGAAGCAAAAGGGATAGGGAGGAGGATTTACTATAATAAAATTCACAATGATAAGCGAGGAGAATGTGCAGGGTTCTTAAGTGCTCCATAGATGTACTAGGAGAATATTAATCCATAAATGATTAAAAAAGAACCCTAGCTTTTGCAAGTTATTTATTTCAAGTAATTAAGATCCACTAAAGCCAATATGAATAATGACAATCAAGGATCATGTTATTAAAATCTTCCATAGAAAATAAGTTTAGAGCATTACCAACCCATTTAGAGGAAGAAGAGATAGTATTAAAGTCCCCACCCACAAACCAAGGAGCATCAACAGAAGAAGAAAAACTAATAAGATCCTTCCAAAGAAGCTGTCTACCATTTCTATTTCAAGAAGCATAAACAAATGAGCCAAAATAACACTACGTATCATAAGTAATATTAACAATGACAACTTGGGATAAATCATCCAAAACCTAACATAAGGACTATTCCAAAATCCAAATTTTATTGCTTCGAGTTAGCAAAAAAATTAGAAAAACCAAACATTCTCAACAAAAGAAAAGTTATAAGGAAGAAAAAAAGGTTCCAAAATAGCCAAAATGTTATGAGAATGAACTAAATTTCTAATTCTATTTCT
The DNA here is from genome assembly GCA_021442155.1 of Cymbidium sinense. Lineage (NCBI taxonomy): Eukaryota > Viridiplantae > Streptophyta > Magnoliopsida > Asparagales > Orchidaceae > Cymbidium > Cymbidium sinense. Next base: position 202,714,829 of record CM038216.1, read on the forward strand.
AACATAGAGGTACCAATCCCTCTCACATTCTAAATTAAGAAAGAAACCATTTATTTTTGGGGAGAAGAGCTAGATCTAGTAACTCAAAGTTAGGAAATTTAGTTTTAGGAGTTTTATTTTTCTTTCTAAAAACATTTGTAATTTATTAGTCATATCCACAACATCACCTTTTAGAGATTGTTGGGGTATGTTTGGAATAAGGTTTACACATTTAAACCATCATTGCATGCCACTTCACCTTCTTCCAAATCATTATTATGTTGAAGTATCTTAGAAATCAGTTCAAAATTAGATGAAGAAGTAGGAGAAGGGTTAGAACCATTTAAAGCAATTAGGATTAGAAACTATATCCTTAGTTTGCTCACCATTCAAGCCCTCATCAAGGATCACATTTTCTTCAATTAAAGGTGGCAAGAAGGAATGGAATCATTTGAGATAAAATCATCATCCATAAGTTTCAAAACATATTATTGTCCATATTATTACCAATATCAATGGGATTCAAATGTATAGGCCCATTACAAAATAATGCATCCTTATTACCATGACTGGCATCCAAAAGCTGATCAAACTTAAGAACCACATCATGTCCAAAAGAATAGTGGGAGGATCAAGGCAATGACCCTCGGCTTTAGGTAAAGAGTTATCCATTGGAACAACTTTCTATGGTTTAAACTTAAGAGTGGGATCGAGTTATTATGAATGGGTTTGGGTTTCTTAAGGTGAACCACAAAGAAATTCGAAACTCCATGACCATGAATTTTGCAATGGGAACAAAAAATAGGAAAATTCTCAAAATCCACTTTTTGCAAATATCCATATTTCACTGATCCTAGCCAAATTTCCTTTGGAAATTTTTTAGTTATATCCAACTTGACTAGAATTTGACCAACAGATGGCCGAGTATTAGAAGCAGTCGCCATATCGACTTGAGGTGGACAGAACACACCCAGTAAAAGAAACTCATGATTAATGAAATGGACATGCAAATTAGGAAGAGAACAGTAAGATATTCCTCCTTAATATAAAAATGGGGCCTCCATTTTAACAATCGCATCTAGCAATTTAAAACAAAATACGAGCATCGAGAGAAAACTCGAGAATAATCTAAGTCATTTGAATGCTAAATCAAGACATGAAGGGAATCAATCTATTCGATAGAAAAGATACCAGAGAGTTTCAAGCTATGGAAAAATGATCTAATATTCTCCAAAGTAGGATGACAAAAACAAATTTACCTAAACCTAAAAAATTTGTTTTGTCATCATCTAAAAACTTAAACACTTGATGTTTGGATGCTTACATATGGTGCTCCTTGAGCGATTATATAAGCGAGCCTTTTCTTTATCTTATTTTTCTATTTTCTCTTACTCTTTATGCTTGATTAAGTATTTCATTTTTTACTCATCCCTTTAATCATGTTGATCTACAGTAGGTTGGGAGACTAATCTGTTGGATTGTCCTGGTTTCAAAAGGAGCAGAGGAAGTTTGCTTCTAATTTCATGGGAATTTTTTTTGTGGATCTCTATTTCTTTTTTTCCTAGCTTGCTTTCCTTAACTATTGTACTAGTTAAGGAGCTTATCTTCATAGGACTCTTTGTAGCTCTTTGAGCATTAGCGAGATTTATCTCTGGGACTTTGTACCTTTTCTTTGTGGAAATTTCCTAATTTCCCAAAAAAAACACTAAACTAACCCTAATCCTTCCCAATAACCCTAAACCCTAAACCTAAAGTCCTAAACCCTAAATCTACTAAATACCCTAACCCACCCTACACTTAAACCTAAACCCTACTACCCTAAATCTAAACCTACCCTGGCCACCTAAATCTTAAACCTGACCCCACCTACCACTAACCACTCCTAACCAACATACCCTAAACCCTAACCCTCACTGGGCCCTAAACCCTAAACCTGACCCTAAACCCTGGGCCTAGGCCCAACTTGCACCCCTGGGCCCTACACTAAATCTAAACCACAACCTAAAACTAAGACTAAAAAAAATAAATAAAAAACTAAATGTATAAAATAAAATAAAATAAAACCTAAACTAAACCTAAACCTAAACCTAAAATAAAATAAAATAAAAGAAATAAAATAAAATAAAATAAAATAAACCTAACAAACTAAAATAAAATAAACTAAATAAAAAACTAATAAAATAAAAACTAAACTTAAAATAAAATTAAATAAACTAAAATAAATAAAACAAAAATAAAACTTAAAATAAATAAATAAACCTAAACCCTACTAAAACTAAACCTAAAATAAAATAAAATAAACAAAATAAAATAATCCTAAACAAATAAACTAAACTAAAATAAATAAAACCTAAACCTAAACCTAAAATATAAAAAACCTAAACCTTAACTAAATAAAATAAAATAAACTAAAATAAACCTAAACCTAAACTAAAAATAAAACCTAAAATAAACTTTAAACTAAACATAAAGAAGTAAAATAAAACCTAAACCTAAATCTAAAAAATAAAAAAATAAAACCTAAAATAAAATAAAATATAAAACTCACTAAAAATAAACCTAAACTTAAAACTAAACCTAAAATAAGTAAAATAAAACCTATCTAATAAATAATCTAAATTAAATAAAAAAAAATAAATTTTAAAAATAAAAAATAAAGTTTAAAATAAATAAAATATGCTAAATAAACTAAACCTACCGGTTTGATTTAAAAGACATTAAACCCTAAATCCTGGCCAAACTCTACCCTACCTCCAGAGCCACTCAAAACATTACTAAATCCTGAGCCCTAAACACTAAACCCTGAATAAACCCTAAACCCTACCCTAAACCAAAAGATACTAAGACCCTAAACCTAAAAAACAAATAAATAAAATATAAAACCTAGGCCCCCACTGCAACCCTGGGCCTGACCTAAACCCAGGCCCAAATTTTAAACCCTAAACCCTAACTACCCTAAACCTAAAAGCTAAACCTAAAGAAAAATAAAACCTAAAAGATATAAATAAAATAAATAAAATAAAATAAAATAAAATAAATACCAAACTAACTTAAAAATAAAATAAAATAAATAAAAATAAACTAAATAAAATAAATAAAACCTAAATAAACTAAAAATAAAATAAACCTAAATGAAAATCTAAAAAAATAAAATGTACGTAAAATTAAAATAAATAAACCTAAAATAAAATAAAATAAAACTAAATAAAATCTAAAGAAAACCTAGAAAAATAAAAAAATAAAACTAAACCCTAAACTAAACTAAACTGGAAAATAAAATAAATAAAATAAACATAAACTAAACTAAAATAAATTAAACTAATAAATAAAACCTAAACCTAACTAAACTAAATAAAATAAAATAAAACTAAATATACTTAAACTAAGAAAAAAATAAATATAAAAACCTAAAATAAATAAAACAAAACATAAAATTAAAATAAAAGATTAACTAAACATAAAAAATAAAATAAAATATAAACCTAAAAATAAAATTAAAATAAAACTAAACTAAAATAAACCTACATATAAACTAAACTATAAAGTAAACTAAAATAAAACTAAAATAAATAAATAAAATAAATAAATAAACTAAATAAAATTAAAATAAAAATATAAAAATTAAAGTAAACTAAAATAAATAAAAATATATATTAAGTTACTAGTTTGCTTTTAAAAGACTTAAACCCAAAATCCTAAAACCCCCAATCCTAAACCCTAAGCCCCACCCTAAATAAACCTTACTTAAAACCCAAAACTCTAACCTAAACCCAAAGCATAAACCCCCCAATCCTTAAACCTTCACCCTAAACCTAACCTAAACCCTAAACTCAGACCCACAAACCTAAACCCCCCACACTAACTGACCTAAACTTAAAGTAACTAAATAAATTTAAAAATAAACCTAAACTTAAACTAAACCTAAACCTAAACTAAACCTTAAGAATGGGGCAGGCAAGAACATCGCTACTAGGCTCAATCTAGATGGCTAAGGTGGACCTAGCGTTATCACATTGGTGGTGGGGATCTAGATGCTTGGTGGATATGGAGGTGGTGGTCGGACCAGTGGTTATTATGGAGGAGGGAGGACCAAAGTTGGGGTGTCTAGAGTAGCTAGTGGATATGCGTGCTCATTTTGATCTATGTCATCACTTGTGTCATAGAAAACTTGGTGTTACTTGGTTGATGAAATCAAAAAGAACAAATGTTTAATCTAAATTTATTATCTATTAAAAAAACTAAAAACCCTAAACCCTAAATTAAAACTTGAACCTAAAACCAAAACCTACAAACCCAAAATCAAATTCAAAACCTAAACCACCCCAAACATTAAACTAACACTAAACCTAAAACCCTAAACCCTAAACCACAACCACAAAATTAAACCCTAAACCTAAACTCTAAACCCTAAACTATAAACCCTAAATATATATATATAGTTAAAAATAAAATAAACCCAAGATAACCAAACTAACCACTAAAACACTAAACCTGATGTTAAACCTAAACCATAAAACACGACCAAACCAAAACTAAACCCTAAACCCTAAATGAAATCCTAAACCTAAACTCTAAAACTAATTTTATTTGGGCTCCCATTTTCCCAGGATCATCTTTGTCTTGCCCCCTTGGAATACAATCTCTTATTAAGATCAGCACCGCATCCGTCTTCATTTTTTGTTGATCACTTCTATGGTCTTTAGTCGACTTACTACTCAATACGATTATCCTTATTGGGTATTTTCTTTGCTTTTTGGTTTTGCTGCCTTCCCTTCCAATTAATTTTTGCCAACTATTGATATGGATAATAATAAAGGGCTTGTTCCAATCTACATTCTTTATTTTGATTGGGCTCATTTTCTGGACTTTACATCTACCTCAAGGCTGTACTTTTGGCCCAACAGATTCATTTATATATCATATAATTGGGATGGTGTAACTTATAGACTCATTGACTTGCTTAGTTGAGCTACCTCTTTTGCTACTATTTTCATATGGATGGTTTCTATGCTGGCCTATTTCATATATATAAGTATCCTCATGTCAGGGTGGCTATATGGAGGATTATTTTCTGGCATGGGATTACTCATTTATCTGCCCTTAACAATTATTTCTTTATATTCTTTATAGTTTTTTTTAGGTCTACAAGTAATAAAGCCCACAAGACTTTCAACAACTGGCTGTAATCTTCTCACAGGTTTGTTGGCTATGATGGCTGTGAGGATTCCACTCTCTTTTGGTTTGGTTATAGCTCTTGTGATGTAACCCTTCATGAAGTTTGGATCGCTATTTGCATGACTTGGTGAGAGCCTTCTCTATTCCTTCTTATCATTCTCAAATTATGTTGTTTTCATTCATCCTTGCAGCATCTTAACTATTCTAATCTCTTTCTAATTATTATTTTGCAGTCGATTCTTCCTTGTCCTATTTTGCGTGATTCTCTCTTGGTTTGCTCCATATTGTCATGCATTCTCAAGTTCTTCAGAGCAATGGCCCTAACCTTTCTTTGGCTTATTATGTTTATCTACTTGTATCTTTTGATTTCTTTAAGGTCTTCCTTTGCTTTTGGATGTACTTAGATAGGGGATTTACTCATTAGGTTGATTGTAGCTCTTTGAGCAGTAGTTCTGGAGTTTATCCCCTTTAAGGACTTTGTAACCCACTTTTTGTGCAATAAAATACATGGGGCTTCCTTTAAAAAAAAAACCCTAAACTCTAAATCCTAACCCTAAACCCTAAACCCAAAACTCTAAACCCTAACCCTAAACCCTAAACCCTAAAACCCTAAAACCTAAAACCCTAAACACTAAACCATTAACCCTAAACACTAAACCCTAAGAACCTAAAAATTTAAACTTGTAAAATAAAATAAAAATAAAACCAGTAAAAAAATATACCTAAATAAACTAAAAATAAAATAAACTAAAATAAACTTAATAATTAAAATAAACTAAATAATAAATAAACTTTATTAAATAGAAATAAAATAAACTAAAATGAATAAAATAAATTAAATTAAAACTACTTTTAATTTAAACCCTAAAATATAAAACCTAAACCTAAACTAAATAAATCAAAACCCTAACCCCAAACCCACATTACTGACCCTACTACCACTAAACCCTAAACTACCACAACATTGTAAATAAACTACCCAACCAAAATCATAAACCCTGACCACTAAAAAACCACAATCCTAAACCTTAATTAAACCTAAACCCTAAAAAACCTAAACCCTAAACCCTAAACCTTAACACTAAATACCACAAAACCTAAAAATAAATATCAACCTAAAATAAAATAAATCAAAACATAAATAAAATAAATAAAATAAACTAAACCTAAACTATAAAATATAATAAAATAAAATAAAATAAATAAATAAAATCTAAACTAAACTAAAAAATAGAAACCTAAGAATAAAACCTAAATAAATAAAACTAAATGTAAAATAAAATAAAATGTAAAATAAAATAATAATTAAAACCTAAACCTAAAATTAAACCTAAAATAAAGCTAGAAATAAATAAAATAAAACCCAAACTAACTAAAATAAAACTAAACCTAAAATAAAATAAACAAATAAACTTAAAATAAACTAATAAACTAAATTAATAAATAACTAAATAAACTAAAAATAAAATAAAATAAATAAGTAAACCTAAACATAAACTAAAAATTAAAACCAAAAAAATAAACCTAAAATAAACCTAAACTTAAATAAAACCTAAACCCAAAATGTTAAAACCTATCCTAAAATAAAATCATATAAACTAAACTAGATAAACTAAACTAAAATAAATTAAACCTAAACCTAAACCTAAAGTAAACTAAACCTAAATAAACTTAAACTAAATTAAATAAAATAAGATTAATTAAAATAAACCTATACCTAAACTAAAAGTAATACTAAAATAAACATAAAATAAAATCTAAAACCTAATCCTAAAAAACCAAAATCAAAACCTAAAATAAAAAAAATAAAACCTAACCCTAAAAATAAACTAAACCTAAACTAAATCTAAAAATTAATTAAAATAAATAAACATAAAATAAATAAACTAAATAAAATAAAATAAAATAAAAAATAAAATAAACTTAAATTAAATAAATAAATAAATAAAAATAACCTAAACCCTAAACTCTAAACTTTAAACCCTAAACTGCATACACTAAACCCAACATAAACCCAAACCTCCACACCTAAACCCACTCTAAAACTAAAATTGAAAACCTAATCCTAAACTAAAATAAAATAAATAAACTAATAAATAAAACTTTAAACTATAAAATAAAATAAATAAAAATAAATAAAATTAAACTAATAATAAAATAAAATAAAATAAAATAAAATAAATAAAACTAAAATAAATAAAATAAAATGCAAATCATAAATAAAATAAAATAAACCTAAAATAAAATAAAATAAAATAAACCTAAACCTAAACTAAAATTAAATTAAAACCTAAACATTAAACTAAATATAATCAAATAAACTAAACCTAAACCTAAAAAAATAAACCTAAAAAAACTTAAAACTAAACTTATAAAATAAAATATAAAACTAAAAAAATAAAATAAAACTAAACTAAACTAAATAAATAAACTTAAAACCAAATATAAATAAAACTAAACTAAAATAAATGAACTAAAATAAATAAACCTAACTAAATAAAATAAAATAAACTAAAATAAAAATAAATAAATAAAATAATAAAAACCCAACATTCCTAAACCCTAAATTCCACTAAACCATAAACTTACACTAAACCCTAAATCCTCCACCCTACTTAAACCCTAAACCATTACTGACCTTAAACTTTACCACTGACTAACCACCTGACCCTACTAACTAAACTAAAACTAACCACAAAAATAAACCTTTGGCTGGGCAAACCTGGGCCTAAAAACCACTAACCCTGGGCCATACCTTAAACCCTAAAACCCTAAACTTAAACTAAAAAAAAGGCCCTAAACCACTCTAAACTACCTAAACTAAACCTGCTTATGATAAAACCTAAAAATAAAACTAAAACTAAACCATAAAGATAAATATTAAGGCTAGATAAGATAAAAGAAAACCTAAACTCAAAGATAAAATAAACTAAAATATAAAATACTATAAATAAAATAAATAAAATATATATTAAATATAAACCTAAAAATAAAAAAATAAATAAATAAACTAAAGCTAAAAACTTAAACTTAAAATAATAATAAAATAAAATAAATAAACTAAACATAAACTTACCTCCTAAAATAAACTAAACCTAAACTTAAATAAATAAAATAAAATAAAATAAAAAATAAATTTAAACTATAAAAAAAATAAAATAAAATAAACTAAAATAAAATAAAACCTAAAAAATAAAATAAAACTTAAAAACCTAAATCTAAAAAAAACTAAAATAAAATAAAATAAAAACTCAACAAAATTAACTATACACAGAAATTAAATAAAAACCTAAACTAAAATAAATAAATCTAAAATATAAATAAAATAAAATAAATAAATAAAAATAAACCTATAAAAATAAATAAAATCTAAAAAAATAAACTAAATAAATTAATTAATTTACTTAATTTTAAAATAAAACCCTAAAAAATGAGAAACCCTAATCCTTACAACCTTTACTAAATTAAACCCCCACCTAAAATAAAATCCTAAAACACCAAAACCCAAAAAAACCCAATCCTAAAGCATAAATCCTAAAAGCATAAACCCTAAAACCCTAACCACAAACTAACCTAAACCTAAAAAAACCAAAATCTAAACCTAAACCCAAACCCTAAATCTAAACCTAAACTAAATAAATTAAAAAATAAACTTAAACCCTGTGATGGTGGATCTTGTTATTGACCGGTGGTTGTGAAAGCAGGGAGAAAGAAGAACAACCATATGATAGTGGTGGTGGAGGAGAAATCGGGATATGATGGTGGATCCGTTATTCAAAAGGCCGTGGTTTTAATGAGGCTGGAGAAAGCGAAGAATGTCCCAATCTGCTTACTATGTCATTATAGTAGAGATGGTTCTAGTTATCTAGGGTTTATTATTTGCTTTATGCGTACTCATTTTTTTTATATCTCATCGCTTGTGTCTTAGAAAACTTAGTGTGTTACTTGGTTGATGAAATCGAAAAGAAGAAATGTTGAATCTTAATTTATTCTCTATTAAAAAAAAAAAACCAAAAAATAAACTAAACTAAAAAACCTTAAACCTAAACTAAACAAACTAAACCTTAAACCCAAACCAAACCTAAGCTTAAAACCCTAAAAACCCTAAACTAAACCTTAAACCCCAAAACTTAAACCTTAAACCCTCATAACCCTAAATCCTAAACCCAAACTACATCTAAAATGCTAAAACCTAAAAACTAAATAAAACCTATAAGTAAAATAAATAAAAAAATTTAAAATAAGATAAAATATTAAAATAAATAAAATAAAATTGAAACTTAAACCTAAACTTAAACTTTAACCTAAAAAATGAAATAAAAAATAAAACTAAACTAAAATAAAATAAAATTAAGCTAATTAAAACCTAAATAAATTAAAACTAAACCTAAAATAAAAAATAAAATAAAATAAAACTAAATAAAATCTAAACCTAAAAGTAAAATAAAATAAATAAAATAAAACCTAAACCCTAAACTAAAAAAAACTTAAACCTAAAATAAAATAAAATAAAACATAAACTAAATAAACTAAATAAATAAATAAACCTAAACCTAAACCTTCTAAACCCTAAACCCTAAAAACCTAAAAACCTAACCCTAATAAAACCTAAAAAATAAAATAAATAAATAAACCTAAACCTATATAAAATAAAATAAAATAAAAGAAAAACCTCAACAAAATATAAACCTAAACCTAAAAATAAAATAAAAAAATGAAAATAAACTAAATTAAAATAAATAAAAAACTAAACTAAACTAAAATAATGAAATAAACCTAAGAATGAAAAACTAAAATAAAGCAAAAATTAAATGTAATATAAATAAAAAATATACCTAAAATAAAATAAAATAAAAAGTAAACGAAAACCTAAACTTAAAAAATAAACCTAAAAGTAAAACCTAGAAATAAATAAAAAATAAAATCCAAACCCTAAACTAAAAATAAAACTAAACCTAATATAAATAAAATAAATAAAGAAATAAACCTAAACCTAAAAATAATAAACAAAATTAAAATAAATAAAACTAAACTTAATCCTAAAATAATTAATAACTAAACATAAACTAATGTGAATAAAATACTAAAATAAACCTAAACCTAAACTTAAAATAAAAATAAGCCCAAAATTAAAATCTAAAACCTAAACCTAAAAATAAAATAAAACCTAAACTAAACTAAAATAAAAAATAAACCTAAATTAAAAATTAAACTCAACTAAAAAAAACCTACACTTAAACCTAAACTTAAAAAATAAACTAAAATAAAAAACCCAAACTAAAATAAATAAACCTAAAATAAATCAAATAGTTTAAACAAAAATAAAAAATAAAATAAACTAAAACAAATAAAAAAATAAACTAAATAAACTAAATAAACCAAAACCTACAGGTTTACTTAATTTAAAAAAAACTTTAAACCCTCAACCTAAAACCATAAAATCTAAACCTAAACCCTAAACCCTAAAATCATAAACCCTAAAACCCTAAACCCTAAACACTAACCAAAAACCATAAACCCTAAATTTTGAGTCATACCAAGAGAGATTGAATTGGTGATATTAAAATTTTAAATGTTAAATCTTAAATTTTAAGTTTTAGTAGAAAATTAATTTTAGATTTTATAATGACAAGATAGAATTCTTAATACAAAAAAAATAAAAGTACAGTAAAGAGAGAGACAATAGACACATAATTTTTTGTGGTTGGTTACCAAATCTCAAAAGCCTCGTCCTTTACCACCCTTTAGGAATCCACTAAATGCAAAATAACTTACAAATAGTACTCTCTAGCAGGCTAAAAACCCCTACAATAATTTGTACTCTCCTAAAAAGGGGCTAGTACAACCCCAATATAAATTTTATACCATGAAAAAAAAATACAAAATAATAAATTTTGATAAAATAAATCTCTCCAAATATACCAAGCTATCCAATTCAAAAAGTGATCTCACAACTTATAAATGATCACTTTATAACATAAAATTTTGGCAAGAAAAAATGCTCACTTAATATTGATAAGAAATAATAAAATAAATATCTTAAAGTGATCTTACTAAGATGTTTATGTTATTTCAATTTATAGACTAATATAAAAATGACTTCAAAATAAATTCACAATATCCTTTTGCACAATAAAATAAATTTTAGCAAGGAATAATTTATTTTATTTTAACCAAAAAGATGTTTTCAATTAATGCAAATGATCACAAATACTTAAATAAAATTAGTATATGATAGATCTAAGTAGGCTAGTAAGATTTTAATTAAAAAGAGAGATCTAGCAAATATGAAAATAATTTAAGTACAATAATTTAATTTAAAATGCTTAAAATATACTTTTAAAATAGATCTAAGAATAAATGATCTTTCAAATAAGACTAATGAAGAAATATTTTAAGAAACCAAAAGAAATTTGTAAGAAGATAAAAATTTCAACATGTTGAAATAAATCCTACAAACTATCACAAGAGTTCTTCACAGAAAAAATGATTGAAGAAACTTTGATAGACTTTGATGTCCAAAGACAAATCCACCAAAAATATAAATTGGAAGGAATAAATAAATGGTGAAAATAGTATGAACAACTAAAAATGGATTAAATTGAAGAAAACAAACTCAAGTAATTTGAGAAAGCTCGCTTAGTTGAAGATGTTGAACCTTCCAAACCAAGGATTTGATCTTGCAATATTTGGAGAACACTTGGAAGGAAAATCTAGGAAATTTTCACCTAGATTTGCTGGAGGGATTTTGAATTTGAATGGGGTATGCTTTCATGAAGACAATGAGGGCTATTTATAAAGAAGGTCTTTTGAATTATTTCAAAAAATATGACATCATTTTATCATATAATAATTTAATATTTAATAAAAATACAATTTATATTAAATAAATATTAAATTCAAGCAAAATTCATTTATTCACGGGCAAGTCAAAAATAATAAAATATGGCTCTTAATATATTCAAAGCATGTAGCATGTTAAAATTAACTAATGTTTAAAAGTCATAACAAATTCAATTTTAATCAAACGTGGGTCATGTAACCTATCAATTAAATGAAAAATCCAAGGAATTTTAGATAAAATCATATAAATTCCTTGATTATAAAATGATTTTAGCTAAAATATAAAATTATACATATTTTTGTTAATTTTGAAATATGTTATTTAAATATTATGAAATAATTTATATATAATAATACATATGTTAGTTTTCATATAACCTTAAAATTAAATTAAATATTTAATTATTTTAAGTATATAAACTAATTACACTTAATAGTCATAATTTATTATCATTTATTTTTTGACAATTCAAATGCTATGTGTGAAATAAATAATTGAATGTTAATTAGATATAGATTTATATAAATTAACCTCATTATCATTATTTCAAATAAAGAAAAATAATATGTTAAGTTGTAAGCAAATTGATTCATGCTAATGAACTCATATGAATTTCTAAGATAGTTATAGTTGCGTATAACCTAAAATATTATATCTTGAGCTTCACATTATCCATTTTGATCTATCTTTCATTCTTCTATTCTTGCAATTTTCTCAAACATATTGTGAGATGTATTGGACATGTAATTAGCAATTAATTTATCCAAAATGCATAAAACATATATTAGAACATCCAAGCATTCGTTTGTTATCATCTAAATTGATTGGATTGAACATGACGATCATTAAGCCAACAATCTCCCCCCTTTTTAATGATGATAAACTAATGTTGGGTGTTGATTTTGATGAAGGTTGACCTTTCATCATAGTTTTTGAAAAAAAATTCTCTTCTTAAAAACATTTATGCATAAGAGATGAATAATGTTGCTCCCCTTAAATGTATGCATGAATTAAACTTAATACTAAGCAACATTTTACTCTTCTCCCCCTTTTGACAATATCAAAAAGTGAGAACAAACTACATATAGTTTTAAATATTAGGATCTAACATTCCAAGCATGCGTCTATAGAAATGTTCTTCTGGTAATGGTTTTGTAAAAATATTTGCAATTTGTAAATTGGTAATAATTAATATTAACATTACCTTTCAAAACATGATGATGTCTAATTTTATATGCTTGGTTGTGAGTCTTTGGATGATTTTTGGTTAAACTAATAGCACTAGTATTGTCCCACTGAACTAGAATGTGATCTTACTTAATACCAAAATCTTTTAATTATTTCTTTAACCAAAGGACCTGAGCAACACAACTATGGGCAGCTATGTAATCATCCTCCAGTGGATAAAGCTATAGAATTTTTTTTCTAGATGACCAAGACACAAGCGATGATCCTAAAAATTGACATGTGCTTGATGTGCTTTTTCTCTACTTATCATCTAGCAAAATTAGTATCAGAATAAGCAACCAAATCACATGATAAAGAATTTTTAGGATACTATAAACCTAACTTAGTAGTGCCTATCAAATACTGAAAGGTATAAAAGTGAGATTCTTTTGGGTTGACCGCTATTAAATGAGATTCTTTTGGGTTGGTCTGAAAATGAGCACACAAACAAATAATAAACATAATATCAGGCCTATTAGTAGCAAGGTATAAAGTGAACCTATCATACTCCTATAAAGTTTTTGATCAACATATTCTAATTCATCTAAATCCAATTTTGTAGATGGGCTCATAGGAGTTTTAGTAGATTTAAATCTTTCCATGTCAAACCTCTGAAGCATTTCATTTGTGTTCTTGGTTTGATAAATGAATGTGCCATTTTCTTATTGCTTCACTTGAAGACCTAAGAAAAAAAAAGAGTTCTCCCATCATAGATTCATTTCAAACTCTTTATACATCAAAGATGAGAACTGGTGGCATAAAGATTCATTTGTATTTCCAAATAATATATCATCTACATACACTTGTACCTCAATCAAATCATTATCTATGCTAATAAGGAATAAGGTCGTATCTACTCTACCCTTTCTAAATCCATGATCTATCAAAAGGTTACTTAACCTATCATACCAAGCATGAGGAGCCTGTTTTAAACCATATAGGGCTTTCTTTCATTTATGCACATGATTTGGACAATCAAGGCTCTTAAATCGAGGTGGTTGCCCTACAAATACATCTTGGTCAATAAATCCATTCAAAAATGCACTCTTAACATCCATTTGAAAAAGTTTAAAATCCCTAAAATAAGCATAAGAAGGAGTAACCTAATAGCTTCTAGTCTTGCTATGGGTGCAAAAGATTCTTCAAAATCTATAACTTCAACTTGTGTGTACCCTTGTGCAACTAACCTAGCTTTATTTCTAATAATACAACCTTAATCATCTAGCTTATTCCTAAAGACCCATTTTATTCCAATGATACTTTGATCTTGAGGTCTTGGACTAATTCTCAAACATCATTTCCTACAAATTGATTCAACTCCTCTTCCATAAAAATAATCCAAAAAATATCTTTTAATGCTTCTTCTAGATAAAATGTTGAATGATCTACACCTTTCTACTATGTCTTACATAACTCCTTTTGAAGGATCTCCTATAATTAGTTCCTTTGGATGATTTTGATTATATTTCCATTCTTTAGGCAATGAATCATCCACATTATCTTCTAAAGAAATTTTCTTAAGATTATCAATCTTCTTCATTCATTTCTAATGGGATCAATTAAATTTTCATCAAAAAATATGTATTGATTCTTCTACAATCATTTCTCTTATTGAAAACTCTATAAGCTCTACTAGAAAGAGAGTATCTTAAGAAAATACCATCATTTGATTTGCAATCAAACTTACCTAGATGCTTTTTTCCATTATTCAAAATAAAGCATTTACATCCAAATACATGAAAATGTTCAATCTTAGGCTTCTTTCCAAAAAAATAATTCATAGGGTGACTTCTTCAAAATTGGTCTAACATGGATCCTATTCATCATATAACATGCAGTATTTACTACTTCTGCCCAAAATTTTTTTTGCAATTTATACTCATCAAGCATAGATCTACTTAATTCAATTAATATTCTATTTTTTATTTATACTACTCCATTTTATTGGGGAGTTCTAGGTGCAGAAAAATTATGTCTAATCCTATGTTCATCACAATAATCCTCAGATAATTTATTTTCAAATTTGCCACCATGATCAGTTTGAACCCTATATAATCAAAAGGCCTTGTTCTCTTTGAATATATTTAGAAAACTTTATAAACTAACCAAGAACATCATCCTTGTAAGTTACAAATAAAACTCAAGTATATCTAGAGAAATGATCAACAATCTCAAAATCATAATTTTTACCACCTAAGCTAGTGGTGTAATTAATTAAAACAAATCCATGTGCAACAATTCTAGAGGTCTAGAAGTAGAAACAATATTTTTTTACTTTTAAATGAACTTCTAGAATGATTACCATGAATACATGCATCACAAACATAGTTTGAATGAAAATTTAATTTAGGCAATCTAACTACTAAATCAAGTTTAGTAATTTTATTGAGTGTGTGCATGTTAATATGACATAGTCTCCTATGCCATAACCATATATCATCATGAGTGCTTTTAAAATAAAATAAATTCAAATTAACATCATGAAAGCTATCTAAATCAATGACATAAATATTTTTATGTCTTTGTCCTACTAAGAAACATTTTCATTATTTTTTTTATACAATATGATGTATGAAATACTACATTCAAACCTTTATCACATAATTGACTAATAGAAATTAAATTATGTTTTAATCTTCTACTAGAAAACTTTATCTAAAGTGATAGAATTCTTACTAATAGAACCAATGCCAATGATCTTTCCCTTTGCATTATCTCCATATGTAACAAATCCTCCATCACTTAATTCTAAAGTTATGAATTTATCTTTATTTCATGTCATATATCTTGAACATCCACTATCTAAGTGCCACATGCATTCTTAGATTTTACTTTGAAGGCATTCCTACAAAAGAAAATAACATGTTAACTTTTGGAACCCAAACATGTTTGGGTCCACATTCTAAATTTGAAGCAAGATATCTAGCATGTGTGATTTGTGTAGTGCTTGTACCTTTTGGTACCCAAACATAAGATGATTTCTTAGTGTTTTATAATTTATGTGCATAGCAATCAAATGATATATGCCCTTTTCTATCACAATAGTTGCACCAAACATTAGTGTTTGCATATGGCTTAGCACGATAATTATAAGGTATATGAGTGGGATGTGTATGATGCAAATAATTTTTATTAAATATTTTACTTGATGGAGCATTATAATGAACTTGTGATTTAAAACATAATTCTAATATTGCTTTTAACAAGATATTCTCTCTTTCAAGTTTACATACATGTAAGGAACAATTTAATAAAGAATTATTTTTCATTTTTAAATTATCACATTCATTTTTTAAATCACAAAAATTCATATCAAAATTTTTATGTTATTTTTCTAAGGTTTTCTATTTTCTTTTTAATTTTTTATATTCAATAAAAAATCATTAAAAGCATCATCTAATTCATCATCAGATATATCATTACATACCTCTTGTGAATCTAAGTCAGATTCTCCATTTTCCATAAGACATATGTTGACCTCTTCATCGGATGAGCAAGTACTTGATTCATTTGAATCTAGGTTGGCCCATAAAGCCTTCTTCTTCTTCTTCTTATGGTACTTTTTCTCTTTCATATTTTTTATTCTTTTCACATCAATCTCTTTCTTCTTTGATTTAACAAGTTAGGACAATCACCTCTTTTGTGTCGAGGCTTGTTACATTGGTAGCAAATGTTCCCTTCACCTATAAGAAATTTCTTAATTTGAAATTATAGTTTTTAGATTTTTTGTACCTTGATTCTTCTTCCTTACAAGTTCCCACGCCTTTTGGATAGCATGAACATCTCATCACTATCACCATCCGAGCTTGAGGAGTTATGCTCATCACTATCATTAACTTGTAATGCAATGGATTTTCCTTTCTCCTTCACCCTTTTTGCTAGTTATCCATCTTATCTAAAATAAATAAACCTAAAATAAATAAACTAAACAAAATAAAAATAACAAGGAAGTCTAACTAAAAATAATAACTAAAATGAACTAAAATAAATAAAAAATAAACTAAATAGACTTAAACCTACAAGTTTGTTGAATCTTAAAAAAATCTTAAACTTTAAACCCTAAACCCTAAACCCTAAATCCTAAACCCTAAACCCTAAACCCTAAAAAAACCCTAAACCCTACAAATAAAATAAATAAATAAACCCAAAACCCCAAAATAAAACCAAAATCTTAAACCCTAAACACTAAAAACCAAAAACCTAATCCTAAACTAAATAAATCTAAAAACTAAAATAAATTAAAAAATTTAAAAATAAATAAAATAAAAACCTAAACTAAAACCTAAACCTAAATCTAAAAATAAAATGAATTGAAAAATTAAAGTTAAACAAAAACAAAATAAAAAAAAACCTAAACTAAACTAAAAAAATAAATTAAACCTAAGAATAAAAAACTTAAATAAAAAAACTAAATGAAAATGAAAAAAATAAAATAAAATAAAATAAAAACTAAATAAAATAAAACATAAAATAAATAAAAAATAAAAATAAACTAAATTAAAAAAAAACAAACATAAAAAAAAATAAAATAAAAATAATATAAACCTAAACCTAAACTAAAATAAACTAAACTAAGATAAATAAAACCTAAACCTAATCCTAAAATAAATAACCTAAATAAAAAAACTGAAAGTAAATAAAATAAAATAAACTAAAATAAACCTAAACTAAACTAAAAAACATAAAATAAAACCTAAAAACCTAAAATTAAAAACTTAAACCTAAAAATAAAATAAAATAAACTCAACTAACAAAACCTAAAACTAAACTAAAAATAAACTAAAATAAAACCTAAATTAAAATAAACTAAAATAAACTAAACTAAATAAAAAATACTTAAATAATAATAAAAAATAAAATAAACTAAAATAAATAATAAATAGCTAAATAAACATAAACCTACCAGTTTACTTAAGTTTCAAAAAAAACCCTAATCCCTATATCCTAAACCCTAAACCCAATCTAAACCCTAAACCCTAAACCCTACACCTAACTTACAATCCTAAACCATAAACCCTAAAGCTTATAAATTCATAAACCCTAAAGCCTAAAAATTCCTAAACCCTAAACCCTAAACCCCGATTGAGCTGATTTTTATGAAAAATGATCTTAAAGAAGTCAGTGAAGAGGTTGAGAAGTATGAAGTTAGTGGTGCTGCCCGCATTGGTCTTATTGTGCCTATTGATGTTGTGGTTCCTCCAGGCAACATTAGTCTGGATCCTTCACAGACTTCTTTTTTCCAGGTTCTCAACATCCCAACAAAGATGAACACGGGTATTGTTGAAATTATCACCCCAGTTGTGCTGATTTAAAAACATGATAAAGTGGGATCCTCAGAGGCTGCTCTCCTCGTTAAGCTAGGCATTAAGACATTCTCTTATGGCCTTATCATTCAGTCTATGTTTGATGATGGTTCGGTGTTCAATCATAAGGTGCTTGACATCAATGAAGATGATTTGATCGAGAAGTTTTTGGCAGTCCTTTCAATGTTCATCAACGCTTGTTGCAGTGCCCCACATGTTCATCAATGCTTACAAGAATGTCCTCACCATCATGATTGCCACTGATTACACATATGCGTGGGCCAAGAATTTTAAGGAGTATTTGAAGGATCTAAGCAAATTTACTGTGGCTCTTGCACCTGATGTTGTTGCTGCTACTGCTACTACAGCTACTATTGTGGAAGAGAAGAAGGAAGAACCTATTGAGGAATAATGTCTTGTTTGATAAACAAAAATGTCCTCACCAAACAAGACATTATCCTTTAATAACTAATAAAATAGGATAAAATTAAATGCAATTCAAAAATTCACAAAAAATCACAAAAATAGTAGCCGTGAAGGAAAACATTATCCTCTATCAACTAAAACTTGAACCCTAAACCTAAAACCTAAACCCTAAACCCTAAAGCCTAAAAAAAATAATAATAAAAAAACCTTAACACTAAACCCTAAACATATAAACTTATAACCTAAACCTTAAACCCTAATACCCTAAACCCCAAACCCTAAGCCCTAAACCCTAAACCCTAAACCTTAAACCCTAAACCTTAAAAACCTAAAAACCTAAATCTAAACTAAATAAAACCTAAAAATAAAATAAATAAAAAACCTAAACTTAAATAAAATAAAATAAAAACCTAAGCAAAAACGCAAACCTAGACCTAAATATAAGATAAAATAAAAAATAAAAATAAACTAAAATAAATTAAGTGAAAACCTAAACAAAACTAAATATAATAAAATAAAAACTAAACATAAAAATAAAGTAAACCTAAAATAAAATAAAATAAAACTAAATGAAAACTAAATAACTAAAAAAATAAACCTAAACCATAAACTAAAATAAAACTAAACCTAAAATAAAAATAAATTAATCAAAATAAATTAAACTTAAACTTAAACTAAAATAAACTAAACTAAAATTAATAAAACCTAAACCTAACATAAACAAACCTAAACCTAAATGAAAGCTAAATAAAACAAAATAAATTAAAAATAAACTTAAACCTAAACTAAAAAACAAAAACTAAAAATAAACTTAAAATAAACACCTAAATCATAAACCTAAAAAATTAAAATAAAAACCTAATCCTAAACCTAAAAATGAAAATAAAACATAAACCTAAAAATAAAATAAAAATAAAACTCAACCAAAACCTAAACTAGAAAATAAAAATCAAAGTGAAATAATAACCCTAAATAATAAATAAATAAACCAAAAATAAATAAACTAAACTAAATACCAAAAAAATAAGCCTAAGTAAAAATAAATATAAAATAAAATAAAATAAATAAAAAATTAAACTAAATAAACCTAAACTTGTCGGTTTACTTAATTTATCAAAAACCTAAACCCTAAACCATAAAACCTAAAAATAAAAATAAAAAAAACCCTAACCCTATTCCCAACCTACAACCCTAAAACTAAAAACCCCAAACCCTAAACCCTAATCCCAAATCCCTTATCCCTAAATCCTAAACCCTAAACCCTAAAATCTAAACCCTAAACCACCCTAAAGCCCCTAAATATTACCCTAAACCTAAACCTGACTGACCCTAAACCCTAAACCCTGAACTCCCTACCTAAGCCCTGACCCTAAGCTAAACCCTAAACCCTAAAACTACTAAATAAAGCTAAAATAAAATAAATAAAAAACTTAAACCTAAATAAAATAATAAAATAATAAAATAAAACCTTAATTAAAACCTGGCTTCT
This sequence comes from Cymbidium sinense, assembly GCA_021442155.1. Lineage (NCBI taxonomy): Eukaryota > Viridiplantae > Streptophyta > Magnoliopsida > Asparagales > Orchidaceae > Cymbidium > Cymbidium sinense. Next base: position 202,735,272 of record CM038216.1, read on the forward strand.
AAATTTAAAATGAAATAAAAATAAATCAAAATAAAATAAGTAAAACTTAAACTAAACTAAAATAAAATAAATATAAGAATAAAAATAAATAAAACTAAACTAAAATAATAAAATAAACCTAAAATAAAATCTAAATAAAACTTAAACCTAAAAATTAAAAAATAAATAAAACCTAAATCAGAACTAAAAAAAACTAAACCTAAAATAAAAATAAAATAAACCTAAACCTAAACTAAAATAAATTAACCTAAAATAAATAAAACCTAAACCTAAACCTAAAATAAACAAAACCTAAACCTAAAGCTGAACTAAATAAAATAAATTAAACTAAAAATAAACCTAAATCTAAGGTAAAAAATAAAACTTAAAAGTAAACCTAAAATAAAAACCTAAAACCTAATCTTAAAGAAAATAAAACCCTCAACCTAAACCTTTAAAAAAACCTAAACTTAAAAAATAAAGTCAAAATAAAAACACTAAAATAAAAATAAATAAACCTAAAATGATTAAACTAAATAAATAATAAAATAAGCTAAGTAAAAATAAAATATAAAAAAACTAAAATAAATCAAAAATAAACTAAATAAACCTAAACTTGTCGATTTTCTTAACTTTAAAAAAAAAAGAAAAACCTAAACCCTAAAACATAAGGCCTAAACCACCTACAACTATCTACCCTAAACCTTAAACCCTAAACCCTAAACCCTAAAACCCTAAACCCTAAACCCAACCTTAATCACCTAAACCCTAAACCCTAAAAACATAATCCCTAATATCTCAAACAATAAACCACTCCCCTGCTCTCGGCCGCGACGCCCTCTGGCGATTCTGTGTTCCCTTTCCTTTTCTTTGAGGCTTGGCTGTGTTTTGACCATTCTCGATCATTCCCTTTTCTGATTGGCGGTATGTGAGTTTCCTTGATATTACAATGGCGCTTTTTGCTAGCACTTGAACTTGGGCATCATAAGGCTTCGATTTTCAGCGTAAAATCGATCGACTCCGACCATTACGCATTAAGTCCTTCAAGGATACTTTATTTGGTAAGAACACTTGCTCTAATGCTTCGGTCAATTTAATCTCAACTTCTTTTCATGGAATGCCGGCTGTAATGTGCTCTGATCTTGATGTGGAAAAGCTGGCGAGCTATTTGAATTTTCATTAGTTGGTAAATTTTCATTGCATCACCCGACTCTTGAAAGCATCTAATCCTTCTTTCATAGCCTAAAGCTCTTGGGTGTATTTACTATTGGATTGATTGATCCTAGACATATCTTTATTCAGCTATCTAATTATTTAGACTACTCAAGAGTCTTTGCTTGTCCCTCTTACTTTGTGTATAATTGTCAAATGAGGCTTTTGAAATGGTCTCCTCTATTTGATGTCAAAGAGGAATCCCCAATTATTTCTTTATGGCTAGCTTCCAAACATGAGGATACATTACGTTACCCATCAAGTCCTATTTGCGGGTGGGGCTCTCTGTGGTAGGCCCCTTCAAATAGATCAAGCCACTATCGCGAGATCACAACCATCAGTTGCTCATATTTTGGTAGGAATTGAGATTACCAAAAATTACCCTAAAGAAGTTTGGATCGGTTCAAAAAATTTTTGGTATAATCAAAAAGTTGAATTTGAAAATTTCCCTATTTTTTGCACACATTATAAGATCCATGGTCATGATCACTCTGAATGCTTTGTGTTACACCCTAATCTTAAAAGAAAAAATTGCACGATCCTAATCCTCTCTAACAAATGAAAAAAATAATAAGTTATGTGCCTAAAGTTACTCAAAATGGAACTCACCCTCTACCCCTCTCTTTATTACCTAGATTTTCTATTGGAGAACAATCTGAGCTTGATAAAAATAATGATATTGAGGTTTGTGAGGAAACTAATGATAACTTACCTAACATTACTTCTACTTGTAATAACTTGGCATCTCAAGACAATCCCTTGACTCATATGAATCATAATGGTGATTTGAATGGGAACCTCAAGTTGGATCAAAATCTCAAAACTAATTCTGGAATTATTCTAAAATTTTTTGATAATTTGGTGATAGATCAAAATCTGAATAGTACTCATGGATATGAAAATGAATTTTGTGATTAATGGTGCCACAACCTCTCCTTCTATTATCCTATAGAGTGATACACATGCTAACCCTATTTCTCAACCTAACTCTGATACCAAAGAAGGGGAAATCACCAAAGGAATGCTTTGACAGATACTGCTCCTATTCTGAATATCACAAATTACTCTCTTTCAGATGGAGATACTTTGGACATAGATAGGCCTTTTTAAACTGTTATTAAAAAAATCTCTTAAAGCTAGAATGTTCAATAATAGCTCCACTAGAACCACTCGATCTTCTCAAACTTCCCACAAATAATTGTTTCATGTTTTCTTCTTCTTATTTTTCATTTTTTCAGTTATCTCTTCTCTTTTCTTTCAACTTATTATGATCAATTTTTTTATTTGGAATGTTCGGGGTATTGGGACTCTCACTGTCTGCAATCATATTATAAGCCTTTTTCATACTCATAACATAGCCTTGCTTGTTATTATTGAGCCATTCATTCACTCTTCTAAGATTACCCAATTTGCTAGAACACTAGGCTTTCAAAATTTCTTTTATAATATTAGTAATAAAATTTATTATTTTTGGAATAATTTAATAAAAATTTCTATCCTTGATGATCTCCAACAATTGGTTAATGTTCAAATCTCATTGGGTGAATTTTTTGCTCTTGGTTCCTTTATCTATGCATATTGTAATAGATCTGGTAGGAACATTCTTTGGGATCAATTAAGAACTTTTGCCTCCTCAATAAACCACGGTTGGTTGGGGTGATTTCAACACTATTATTCTTCCGAAAGAAGGGAGGTTGCTCTCTAATATCCACTCCATGGAAGATTTTTCTAATATGATTCTCGATTGATATTAATTACCATTATGGCATAACTCTTCTAGCTGGCGTTGGACCCTTTTAATTCCTTTGGATCAATCAATGGCCTCTCACTTCTATTGAGCAGGAACTTTGTCCACTTCCATCGCTATTGATCTCCATCAAAACTCCTTCCATATATCCTTCCAAAATATGTAATGATTTCTTCAATGTTGTTTCCACTAATTGGATGGCCCTTATTAACCTGGAAAATTTTGTTAAAGGCATGATTCAACTTTGGCTTAAGCTTAAAAGACTAAAATAAAACCTAAATTAGTGGAACAAGCATCATTTTAAAAATCTTTTTGCAAATCTAAAAATATGGAACAATTAGTTTGCTCCCTTGAAGATCTTGTGTTAGACCTAGTAAGCTTGATGAGTTGAACCTTAAAGATAACTTGATTAATTATCGAATATGGAGGAAACCTACGATAAAGGCGCTAGCAAACATATTGCTGATGGTGATAGAAATACAAGGTATTTCCATGCTCTTTTCAAAAAAAATGATAGCCTTAAACTCTATTCAAAAAATCAAAAAAATTAACGGTAGCTGGATCACTGATAATAATGAAATTAAAGATTCTATCATTCACATTTTCAAAATTTATTAAACAACAACCCTAACTTAGAACCCCTCTCCAACACTCACTTGATCTCCTCTATGATTACTAATGATGAAAACCATTTACTCACTTTGCGTACTACAAAAATTGAGATTAGTAGTACTCTCAATAGCATGAAGATTGACTCATTCTGGCTACGATCATTTCTTTCTTTCAGCATTATTGGCTTATTATTAAGTCTTATCTTGTTGATGCTGTTGTTGATTTCTTTGATGGCAACTCTTTTCCTAAATACTTTTCTAGCACTTCCATTATTCTCATTCCCAAAACTAATAATCCTTGGGAGATTTTAGACCCTTGCACTTCTTTCAAAAACTCATTGCTAAATTGATAGCTAATAGAATTAGTCAGTTGCTACCTAAAATTATTTCCCCCAACCAAACTAGCTTCATTAAAGGTAGAGCAATATCTGATAACATACTTCTAGCACAAGAGCTAATTCATGATATTGATGTTCCTATTAGAGGTGGTAACATCCTTTTTAAACTGGACATCACTAAAGTTTTCGACAACCTCTCTTGGGATTTCCTCTTTCAAATTCTTCATTTGCTTGGGTTTTTTGATTATTTTATCCATCTCATCAAAAATTGTATTACAAATGTTTGGTTTTCTGTTATGATAATGGTGAATCCCTAGGTTTTTTCCCTTTGAAGCATGGTTTGAGACAAGGGGATCCCTTATCCCCCTCTCTTTTTATTATTGTTGTTGAATATCTATTTAGGAGTTTGAATGATCTTTTTTACAATAATCCTAGGATGTTTTATAGAACTCAAGGTGGTCTTCCTATCTCTCATCTTAGTTTTTCTAATGACTTTATAATCTTTTTCAATGCCTCAATTCCTCACATTAAAACTATTAAGAATCTCTTAAATAAATTTGGATCTTTTCTCAATGAAGGAAAAAGTTGTTTCATTCCTTCTTCTAAAATCTTGAGCAATAGGACCAACCAAATCTTGAGAATTACTAATTTTCAACAACTTCCTATTAAATATCTTGGTGCTCACTTTTAAAGGCGGAAAAGATCTCACCTTTTTGATGAGCTAATCCAAAAAATCTCTAAAAAATTTTTTGTTTAGGAATATCATTTACTTTCATTTGGTGGTAGGCTCACTTTGATTAAGAGCACCCTTAACTCCATGCCTTTGTATCTCATTCAAACCATTGTGCCGACCAACTCTACCATTAACAGAATTGAGCGGCTCATTAACAAATTTTTCTGGGGATCTAACAATTCCTCTAAAAAAATGCACTGACCTCTTTGGTAAAACGTGGCACTTTTTTGAAGGTGGTCTTGGATGTAAACCAATCAAGGAAACTATCACCTTTTTTCTTATAAACTTTGATGGAATTTTAGGAAAAATAAATAGTATGGGCTATTTTCATGACTTAAATCTTGCCGGGTAAGCACCTTCATCACCTTCTAAAAGTGGGAGATTCTATTTGGAAAAGACTTTATTCCATCAAATGGGATGCCAAATCTTAAATTTCCTGGGGGATTAACTCTATATCCTCTTTCTTTTGGCAAGATAACTAGACTGGAGGTGGGTCCATTGACGATTTACTTTTACTCATTCCAATGCTGCTATTAAAGTGAACTCCTTCTGGCAGAATAATATGTGGACAGATAGTAAGTTTACTGATTATATTCCTCCCTCTCTTTTAAATAAGCTTACTACTATTCTTATCATTCCTACCAATCAAGATCAGATCCTTTTTAAGCATTCACATAATGGTGATTTCAACTTTAAAAATGTTTGGATTCACATTAAAGAAGCTCATGATTTTTCCTATGTGTTTTCCAAACTTTGGAATAATAATATCCCTACTTCTTATTCTATTCTTACTTGGCATATTTTGAAAAACTTCATCCCTATTGACTCCTTATTGTGGGGTAAAGGTTTTCAATTACCTTCAAAATGCCAATGTTGTTTCCACATTGAGAATGTGAACCATGTTTTTTGTTAGCGGCCATTGCTTTCGCTTTGGATTTGGTATGATGACCTCTTTAACATTATCATTTTCAATGGCTCCTTAAATTCATACCAACTCCTTGAAGTTTATTTTGACAACACTACTAAAGGTCTCATTAAAGTCATAATTGCTGTCACTCTTATTTGGTTCATAGGATGGACCGAAATGATGCAAAACATCATGGAATCCCTATGAACTACATGAGGATAATTGGTAGAACTAAAAACAAAATTCATGACTTATTTAATGCCAAATTAATTAAATACAAACAATTCAAAGGGTGCAAATTTGGCCAATAAATTGGGTTTTAACATGTGATCAAGCTATAAAGATGACAAGATTGTTTATTGGTAAAACCTCATGCCAACACTATTAAAGTTAACACTGATGGCTCTATCTCTCCTAAAGGTTCAAGCTGTGGTGGCATTTTTAGAAATTTTAATGGAAAAGTCCTATTTTCTTTTGCATACCCCCTTAATCCTTGCTCTGCTCCTTTTGTTGAGCTCATGGCAGTGTACAAAGCTCTTGAAATTTGCCTTTAAAAAGGTTGGCACAATATTTGGATTGAGGTGGATGCCCTTCTGCTGATTGATCTTTTGACTTCCATGAATATGGGCAATGCAGAATTGTACTACCTTCTTAAGCAAACTAGAGCTCTCCTTGCCCAACTCTACTTTAAAATCACTCATCTATGGCACGAAGGTAATCCATGTGCTGATTATCTGGCTAATCTGGGTGATAGATTGGATGTTATAAAATTCTTTAATCAACTAACCCTTCCTAAACATTTGCATGGCTTGGTTAATCTGGACAATTGGGCTTCCTTATCTCAGAAATTAATCTAACCTATTGGATTCACCTGTTTCAATACCTCTTGTACTGCATGATCATTTTCTATTTTCTGTTGTTACTTCTTTAGACTTTGTTGATGCATCAACCTGATATCCCTTGTTGTTTTACTTGTCGATCTCTGTGGCATGTGCTCTTAGTATAATTGTCCTAGCTTTAATTGGGAGCTTACTGCTTCTATTATTTTTACTGTTAATATGCTGTTGCTCCTTTGGAATTTGGGATCATCATTACTCCTCACATCCTTTGAGCTAAGTGGCATCTGTTGTTGGTTTAATTATCCCAACCTTGTTGGGTCTTACTATTTCTGACTCTCCTATGCTCCATAACCTTACCTCACAACCTGTAAGGAGAGATCTTGCAATATCCTGGCTATAACCTTTTCTCTGCAGATTTGGAATTATTTCTTGAATTATAATATTCCTGATGCTATGGGACTAGCTAGTGGTCTGATTCTTTGTGTTCCTTTGCTCTTTAATGGTTTATCTTATGTTGGATGCAACATCTATGTTGAAGGTTTAATTATTGGCTGTTGAAATTTTGGGCCTTTTGTCCAGCAGGCTGCACTTGGAGTTGGTTTAATGTATTTGTTGTATGTCATTACTAACCCCAATTTGCATACCTGTAGGGAAAGAATCTGCAATACCCTTATTATTATTAACGGTTGTTTGCAGGTTTGGAATTGTTTAATGTCTTCCTTTTAGTATGATCTCTCTAAGGATGATAGTTCTGCTGCTAGCCTATTCTCCTTTGTCCTAAAGGATTTCATTGATGAGACCCTTTTGAACCCATATTGTGGCTCTGTTGCTTACTTTTTTATTGGCTTATCCTATGGTTGCAATAATTGTAGTGTTGTTTTAATATATATTTGTTGGATTCTAGATTCACTATCCTGCCTAACTTTGTTTATTGCTATTTGTTGCACGGTGTTCTTGATGTATGTCTTTGATTCTCATCCAGCGATCATTTTATCTTTTATTTTTTAACTTTTGGCTCTGTTAAAATTGTGTAGATCCAGCCTGTTGGTAATTACTATCCTATTGCTCTTCATGCTGCTTCTGGGGTTTGTTTTATTTTGTTCAGTTGGCCTCTCTTGAGGTTGTGGACTACATGATGGCTTTTATTTTTCTGCTTGGTTATTTCTTACCTCTCATTTCTCTGATGTTTATGCTGTTAACATCTTGGATGATCTTGTTTTCACTCACTATTTTTTTCTTCCGGTTCATTAGTCTTGGCGGACCATTTCATAACTATCTGGGATTTAACTTATGCATTGTATAATTTGAATGGTTGGTTTTATGGACAACTTGCTATTATTTTCTTTCTTGTTTTTTGGATGGTCTAGATAATTTAGTCTTATATCTAACACTTTGGGGTTGTTTATCGGTTCAGGTGCTTTTTGTGTTCTTCTTGATTGTCTTTGACAACCTCATTTTCCCTATCTGCCAAGAGAGATTTTGCAATTTCTTGTTTAATTTTATTATTTCCTTGCAGGTTTGGACTTCCTTAATGGCTTCTCAGTTTTCCTTTACTATGGTTGTGGGTTTAACTGCTAGCCTGATCAGCTTTATTTGGAAGGTTTTTTCTATTGGTTATCCTTTGAACCCTTTCTATTGCTATTTTACATCTCTGCTTTTTATTGGAGTTTTATATGGTGGGTGTAATTTTTTTTTATTGCTACCTCTGTTGGCTTTTGGAATTGAGGGTCCTTTGTCCATTAGGTTGTCTTTGTGGTTATTATCTATTTCTTGCCTTTTGTTTTTCTGATTGTTTTTGCTGTTAACAAATGCAGCCGATTTCTCCTAGCTATTTTATCCCACTTGGCTATTATAAAATTGTCTGATCCCCATGATTATCCATTGATTATTTGGATCTTTACATATGCTTTGTTTTACTTTGTTGGCCGCTTGTTGGTATTAACTATCTTGGTTGTTGGTGAACTAGATTAATACTCTACATCTTTGTCTAGGGTTTTGGTTTGTTTTCTTCACAAGCCTCTATTGAAGTTGTTGATTGCTTGGTGGCTTCTGCTTTGAACCCCCTTCCTGATTTATTATATGCATATCATCTGAATTCATTGGTCTACTTTACTTGCTGCAGTTTTCTCCTTCGTCTTTTAGTTAAACTTGTATCTAGTGCACTGTTTATTTTGGATGGGTGGCTTTATGGCCAGCCAGCTGGTTTTTGTTGTCTTGGTTGTTTGTTGTCTTGGATATTTGTTGTCTTGGTTTTTCAGGATTCCTATGTTGGCTCCATCTTTGTTGGCTATAGGACTTCAGGGTCCTATGTTTGACAATGTTTCGACATTCTTGTTCGATTATTTTGGTGATTTGTGTCTGGGATATTGTCTTCTAAAACCCTATTTTTATATTCTATCTATTTGGTTACTAACTACTGCAATGTCTACTCTGATTGAGAGGTTTTATGGCCAACTTGTTGTCTCTTGCTGTCTTGGTTATTACTATCTTGGCTATTATTTTGTCTTGGTTATCTACCATCTTGTTTTTTTTGGATTCTAATGTTGACCCTCATTTGAATCCCCTTTTTGATTTATCTTCTAGTGGGTTCCATTGTTGCATTAACTATTTTGTTGTTGGGGTTGGCTTTCTGATTGCCCTTGCTATTTATGTCTGGGATGCTATTCATCTCCTGATAGTTGTGATCTATATTATTTGTTGTTGTCTCTATTCCCATCTGGGTTCGGTTAGGTTTGTGTAGCTATCTTCTTGGTATGCACTATCTATTAATGGGTGGTATATGGTACCTTTTCTCTTCTTTGCTTGGTTGTTTGTTGATGGATTATTAGATTTTTGGTTCTCTCTTAGTGAGCTGTAATTCGTTGTCTTTATTTGGTGCTATTTTTGGTAGGTCGCAGTCTATTTCTTGTGTTGGGTTATGCTGCCTTCCGATACAATTGCTTTTTTTCAGCTATTGATATGGATATTAATATGGGGGTTGTTCACATCTGCATTCATTATTATGATTGGGTTCATTTTCTGACCTTTACTTCTAGGTTGTCCTCCTAGTCTAAAAGATTCATATATATATCATATGTTTGGGATGGTGTTATTTATAGGCTCATTGACTTGCTTAACAAGATTTTAGCAGGCTGCCTCATCTGCTGTTTTCCTGTGGAGGGTTTATATGCTGGCCTATTTCTCTTCTTGGATATGACTTTTCATGAGGTTCTGGCAAAGATGGCTCATTCTCATATGTATAAGTATTCTCATGTCAAGGTGACTATATTGATGATACTTTTCCTGCATGGGACCACTTATCCTTCTGCCCTTTGCAATTTCCTCTCTATATTATATATGGTTTTGTTTAGATTTATAGGTAAAAAAGCCCATAAGACTTTTAACAATTGCTATCTTCTCACAGGTTTGTTGGCTATGATGGCTATGATGATTTCACTCCCTTTTGGTTTAGTAGTAGCTCTTATGATGTAACCCTTTTGTTGAAGTTTGGATGTTCATTTTTGCATCACCCCATCTTGGTGTGTGACGAGCGAGCCTTCTATCATAATTCCTTACTATCATTCTCAGATTATGCTGTTTTCATTTATCTTTTTGTCTGTATTACCTTAACTGCTCTAATCTCTTTCTATTTACATTTTTGTAGGTGCTTCTCTCTTGTCCTCTTCCAGGTTTTCTCCATTGTATCATGCATTCTCACATCTCATTGGCATTTAATCTTCCATTGGCTTATTATGTTAATCAATTTGTATCTTTTGATTGCTTTAATGTCTTCTTTTGATTTTGGATGTACTTAGATGGGGGATTTAATCCTTAGGCTGATAGTAGCTCTTTGAGTAGTAGTTCTAGATTTTATCCCCTTTAAGGACCGTATAACCCTCTTTTTGTGGCAATAAAATACCCCCTACATGGGGTTTCCCTAAAAAAAAACCCTAATAGCCTAAACCCTAAACCATAAACCCTAAACCCTAGTTGACCTGATTTTTATAAAATGTGATCTTAAAGAAGTCAACAAAGAGGTTATGAAATACAAAGTTGGTGTTGCTGCCCGTGTTGATCCTGTTGCACCTATTAATGTTGTGGTTCCTCCAAGAAACACTAGTCTGGATCCTTCATAAACTTCTTTCTTCTAGGTTCTCAATATCCCAACTAAGATAAAAAATGGTACTGTTGAAATTATCACCCTGGTTGATCTATATAAAAAGGCAAAAAGGAAGGATCCTCAGAGGCAGCTCTCCTCCCTAAATTGTGGATTAGACCATTCTCTTATGGCATTATCATCCAGTATGTGTATGATGATGGTTCCATGTTCAAACCTGAGGTGCTTGAGCTCTGAAGATGATCTCATCGAGATGTTTTTGACGGGCCTTTTATTGATCACTTCTCTCTCACTAGCCCTCTCTTATCCCACCCTTGCTGCAGCACCCCACAGGTTCATCAACACTTACAAGAATGTCCTTGCCATCATGATTGCCACTGATTACACACACTCGTAGGCCAAGAAGGTTAAGGTCTATTTCAAAGATCCTAGTAAATTTAATGTGGTCATTGCTGATGTACGCCACTCCTTACTCGTCATTTGCGGTAGAGAGAAGAAGGAAGAGCTTGTTGAGGAATCAGATGATGATATGGGTTTCAGGTTGTTCAATAAAGTGTTGTTGGCCTTATGTAAAATAAATTTTATTGTCTTTGGGAATTAAATCATTTTGTGAAATACTACTTTTGTACACTTTTAAATTGCATTTTATTTTATCCTATTTTATTAGTTATTAAAGGATAATGTATTATTTAATTTGGTAATTTCTTTTTTGTTATTGAATCATTTGAGTTAAAAAAAAAACCCTAAACCCTAAACCCTAAATCTAAACCTAAAGTAGCTAAATAAATTAAAAAATAATCTTAAACCTTAAAACCTAATAAACCTAAACCAAAACCCTAAAAATGGGAAGAACCCTGATGGTAGAAACACCACGATCAACCAAGCTCAGTATAGATTTGGCGATGAAGGCGAAGGAGGAGGCGAAGGTTGAGGTGGAGGTGGCGGTTATTACATTAGTGGTGGGGATCTGGTGATGTTGGTGGCTTTGGAGGTGGTGGTTGGAGTAGTGGCAGTTATGGAGGCAAGTGGAGAGATGGAGGTTACGGCCATGGTGGTGACTAATATTACAGTGGTTATTGTGATGTTTGGTTATTATTATGGGTTAGCTAGTTGTTCGTATTTTAGTGGCTATTCTTTTCTTGGCTATCTTGGGTGATCTTGGCTAGATGTCTACTGTTGGTTTTACATTGACTTGGGTTTTCTGCTACTATGGTGGTTGGCTAAGAGGCTATGTTGGCTGGCCAAATCAATTGGTTGTCTCTCTGTTCAATGGTTTTTTTGCTATTCTTTTTGCTTTTCCTTGGCTACTAGGGTCCTTCCTTTATTGGTTACTAATGATGGGCTATTCTCCGGTGGCTGCCTTATGGATGTTTTACTTTGCTGCTTTGGTTGGATGGCTTTTAGATGGCTTTGGAATCTTGGTTGGTTGCTTTTCTTGCTGGAGCCTTTTGGTGTGCTAACCGATCCTTTGCAGATCCTTTTGAATTGGGAATTTTTGTTTATGGTGATTGGTGGCTGTCTTTGGCCCCCTTTTATGCGCACTGGCCTTGGATGTTGGCTTGTATCAGGTATGCTGGTGCTAGTTTTGGTGGTGCTACGCTTGGTTTCATTAGCTTGCCCAATGATCCTGGAATAACTTCTGGGTTGATGGCTTTATGTGATTGACCTATTATGTGTTTTGTTTGGTGGGTTGGTTACTAGTATCAGGTATGCTGGCTATGATGGCTTTGTGTTACTCACCTCCTCTCTCTAGTTGGTAGCCTTACATATGATTGTAAACCATCTTTATGAAGTTTGGATGCTCATATGTATTGTTCCCCTTTAGATGATCTTAACTGAGCCTGTGCCTTCTCTTTCTCAGCTCTCTCCTTTTGCTCTCTTAATCCTTATTCTTTTTAGCTTTGACTTTTTCCTTGGTAGTATTTTTGAAAATTTCTTTTATAAGTTGGAACTTTACAGAGGGACTGGTCATTTCTTAGTCATCCTTAGTATTGTTGTTGTGGATCTTGTTTATCTTGCTTTCTCAAAGGAATCATGAACTGCTGCTGACTCAACCTTTTTCTATTTTCATGTTTTATTTTAGTGTTAATCTATGTCCTTTCACTCTTATGTTTTTTTAGAGATGTTTTTTGCTCTTGTTTTCTTTTCTTCTTCTATTTATTTTAGCTCTTTAGGTTTCTTGTAGCTTTGTGAGCGGTAGATTTCTAAGCTTTATGCCTTTTAAGGACATTATATCTTTTACTTTTATGGTAATAAAAAAACCCTACACCCTAAACCCTAAACCCTAAACCCTAAACACTAACCCTAAACCCTAAACCCTAAACCAAAAGGTAAAGTAACTAAATAAATTAAAAAATAAAGCTAAACCCTAAAACCTAATAAACCTAAACATAAACCTAAACCCTAAGAATGTCCAAAACCTTGACGACAAGAACATAACCGGCCAACCGCTCAATCTAGATCAAGCATATGGAGGTGAAAGCGGACATAATGGTGGTGGGAGATCTGGAGGTGCTTGTGGATATGGAGGTGGTGGTCAGAGTAGTGGTGGTGGAGGCGAGAGGAGTGATAGGTTATACCGTGGTGGCATAGGGAGAGATCGAGGATATGATGGTGGATCCCACTACTCGAGAGGCTGTGATTCTGATGGGAACTGGAGAAACTGAAAAATGGTCGATCTGATCTATTGCTTATGGAAATGTGTCTTTACAGAAGAGACGGTTCTAGTTATCTAAGGTTTTTGATTTTCTCTATGCATGCTCATTTTTGATCTATGTCGTCGCTTAAGTCTTAGAAAACTTGGTGTCTTACTTGGTTGATCAAATCGAAAAGAAGAAATGTTGAATATGAATTTGTTCTCTGTTAAAAAAAATCATAAACCAAAACCTGAACCCTAAACTTAAAACCTATACCCTAAACACTAAATCATAAACCCTAAACTCTAAACACTAAAACCCTAAACCCTAAACCCTAAACCTTAAAACCTAAACCCATATTCCTAATCCCTAAAATGCTAAAAACCTAAACGTAAACTAAATTAAACATATAAATAAAGTAAATAAAAAAGCCTACATCAAAATAAAATAAAAAAAATAAAATAAAATAAAAACCTAAACCTAAACCTAAAAAAGAAAATAAATTAAAAAATATAAACTAAATTAAAATAAAATAAATAAAAACCTAAACTAAAAAAAAATAAAAACCTAAATAAATAAATACTAAACCTAACATAAAATAAAAAGTAAATAAAAACCTAAACCTAAAAACAAACATAAAAATAAATAAAAAATAAAACCTAACAATAAATTAAAACCAAACCTAAACCAAAACTAAAATACACTAAAGTAGAATAAATAAAACCTAAATCTAAACCTAAAATAAACTAAACCTAAATCTAAACCTAAACCCAAAATAAAATAAACTAAAATAAACCTAAACCTAAACTAAAAATAAATCCTAAAATAAACCTAAATTAAAAACTAAAGCCTAAACATAAAATAAAATAAAACCTAAACTTAAAAAATAAAATAAAAATAAAACTAAACTAAGAAATAAACCAAAACCTAAACTTAAACCTAAAAAAGTAAAATTAAAATAAAAAACCTAAACTAAAATAATTAAACCTAAAATAAATAAACAAAATTAAATAAAAATAAACCTAAACCTAAATAAAAATAAATAATAAAATAAACTAAATAAATAAAAAATTAATTAAACCAAAACCTACGAGTTTAGTTAATTTAAAAAAATTAAACAAAAATAAAAGAAAACCCTAAACCTAAACCCTATCCCCTAAACCCTAAACTTTAAAACCCTAAAACCTAAACCCTAAACCCTAAACCCTAAATAAAACCTAAACAACCTAAAACCCTAAACACTAAATAAAACAAAACCTAAAAACCTAAACCTAAATTAAATATAAAGATAAATAAATAAAACATAAACCTAAATAAAATTAAATAATAAAATTAAAAAACTTAAACTAAACTCTAAAAAAGATAAAATAAAAAAAAAAAAATAAAAAATAAATATAAATAAATAAAATCTAAACTAAAAAATGAAATAAACCAAAACAAAACCTAAATTAAATAAAAAAAACTAACGTGAAATAAAATAAAATAACCCTAAATAAAAAAAAACTAAATAAGAACCTAAACCTAAAAATAAACCTAAATAAATAAAAAAATATAAACACTAAAAAAAATAAAACAAATAAACCAAATAAAATAACCTAAACCTAAACTAAAATAAACTAAACTAAAAAAACAGAACATATTCTAAATCCTAAACTAACCCCAACCCTAAATCCTAACCTAAACCCTAAACTAAACCCTAAACCTTAAACTCTAAACCCAACCTAAACTCCTAAACCCCTGACCTCAAACTCTAAATCTTACCCTAAACCCTAAACACTACCCTAAACAAACCCTAAACTCAACACTACCCTAAACCTAAAATCCCAAATTAAAATCAAACCTAAATCCTAAACTAAACCTAAAAACCTAAACCCTAACCCCAAACTCCTAAACCCTAATTCTAAAAACCTAAAAACTAAACCAAATAAACTATTAAGATAAATAAAAACATAAAGAAATAAAATAAATAAATATAATAAAATAAAAAACTAAACTAATGCAACTTAACCTAAACCTAAAAAGAAAATAAATTAAAAAATAAAAACTAAACTAATATAAAATATATAAAAACCTCAACTAAACTAAAAAAAATAAAAACCTAAATAAAAGAAAAACTAATCCTAACATGAAATAAAAACTAAATAAAAAGCTAAACTTAAAAAATAAACATAAAAATAAATAAAAAATAAAACCTAAACTCTAAACTAAAAATAAACGTAAACCTAAAATAAAAATAAAACAAACCTAAACCAAAATAAAAATAAACTAAACTAGAATAAATGAAACCTAAACTAAACCTAAAATAAACTAAACCTAAACCTAAACCAAAACCCTAAATGAATAAAATAAACTAAAAATAAACATAAACCTAAACTAAAAAATAAATCTTAAAAATAAACCTAAATTAAAAATCTGAAGGCAAAACCTAAAAAAATAAAATAAAAACCTAAACCTAAAAAGTAAAATAAAAATAAAATTAAACTAAAAAATAAATCAAAACCTAAAGTTAAATAAAAAAAACAAACTAAAATAAATAAACCTAAAATAAATATACTAAACTAAATAAACATAAACATAAACCTAAATAGAAATAAAAAATAAGATTAACTGAAATAACTAAAAAAATAAAATAAATAAACCAAAACCTACGAGTTTACTTAATTTTAAAAAAATTAAAAAAAAATTAAAATAAACCTTAACCCTAAACCCTAAACCCTAAAACTAACCCTAGACCCTAAACTTACAACCCTACACCCTAAACCCTAAACCTTAAAATCTTAATCCCTAAACCTTAAAATACAAAACATACAAACAAAACCTACCTTAAACACTAAATTAAAAAAAAAAAAAAAACCTAAAAATAAACTAAGTAGAACCTTAAAATAAAATAAATAAGTAAAACCTAATCCTAAATAAAATTAAATAATAATAAAAAATCTTAAACTAAAACCTAAACCTAGACCAAAATGTAAAAATAATATAAAATAAAAAATAATAGCTAAACTAAAATAAAATAAATGAAAATCTAAACTAAACTAAAAAAATGAAATAAACCTAAAAATAAAAAACCTAAACTAAATAAAAATTTAACGTAAAATAAAAATAAAATAACCATAAAAAATGGAAAACTAAATAAGAACCTAAACCTAAAAAATAAACATAAAAATAAATAAATAAACCTAAACACTAAACCTAAAATAAACAAAATAAAATAAACCTAAACCTAAACTAAACTAAAATAAATAAAACCTAAACCTAAAAAAAACTCTAAAATCTAAATCCTAAATCCTAAAATTAACCCTAAACCCTAAACCCTAATCTTACAAACTTAAACCCTAAACCCTAAACCCTAAACTCTAAATCTTTATCCCTAAACCATAAAAACTAAACCCTAAAAGAAACCCTAAACCCTGAACTCTAAACCCTAAACTTAAAATCATAAACTCTAAAAAAACTTAAATCCTAAACCCTAAATCCTAAACCCTAAACTAACCTTAAACCCTAAACGCTAAAACATAAACCTTAAGCCTTAAACCCTAAACCCTAATTTTTAAAAGGCAAAAAACCTAAACCTAAACTAAATAAAACTAAAAATAAAATAACTAAATAAACAAAAAGAAAAATAAAATTAATAAAATAAAATAAAATAAAAATCTAAACCAGTACCAAAACTTGAACCTAAACATAAAAGAAAAATAAATTATAAAATAAAAAATAAAATAAAATAAAATAAATAAAAACTTAAACTAAACTAAGAAAATAAAAAACCTAAATAAAATAAAAAATAAACCTAACAAAAAAATAAAAACTAAATAAAAAGCTAAACCAAAAAAATAAATGTAAAAATAAATAAAAAATAAAACCTAAACTATAAACTAAAAAAAACCTAAACCTAAAATAAAAATAAAATAAACCTAAACCAAAATAAAATAAACTAATGTAGAATAAATAAAACATAAGCCAAAATATACTAAACTTAAACTTAAACCTAAACCCTAAACAAATAAAATAAACTAAAAATAAACCTAAACCTAAACTAAAAAATAAATCCTAAAAATAAACTTAAAACAAAAATCTAAAGCATAAACCTAAACAATAAAATAAAAATAAAACTAAACTAAAAAATAAACAAAAACTTAAACTTAAATAAAAAAATAAGCAAAAATAAAAAAATATAAACTCAAATATATAAACTAAACTAAATAAAAATAAACATAAACTTAAATAAAAATAAAAAATAAAATAAACTAAAATAAATATAAAATAAACTAAATGAACCTAAACTCGAGTTTGCTTAATTTAAAAAATTAAACAAAATTAAAGAAAACCCTAAACCCTAAACCCTAAACTAACCCTAACCCTAAACCTACAACCCTACACCCTGAGACCCTAAACCTTAAAACCTTAAACCCTAAACCCTAAACCCTAAAACCTAGAACCCTAAACTCTAAACCCTAAACCTTAAAATTTTAAAAACCTAAACCTAAACAAAAAAAGAAACCTCAAAATAAAATAAATAAATAAAACCTAAACCTAAATAAAATTAAATAATAAAATAAAATAAAAATGTAAACTTAAACTTAACCCTAAACTTAAATCTAAACCTAAACCTAAACATAAAAATAAAATAAAATAAAAAATAAAAACTAAACTAAAATAAAATAAATTAAAATCTAAACTAAACTAAAAAAATGAAATAAACTTGAAAATAAAAAACCTATATAAAATAAAAACTAAAGGTAAAATAAAATAAAATAAACCTTAAAAAAATAAAACTAAATAAGAACCTAAACCTAAAAAATAAATAATAAAAAAACCTAACCACTAAACTAAAAAAACTAAACCTAAAATAAACAAAATAAACTAAACCTAAACCTAAACTAAAATAAATAAAACCTAAACATAAAAAAACCCTAAAACATAAATAAGTCTAAAGATAAAATCTAGGCCTGAGTGACCTGAGCTGGGAAAATTAAAGCCGCAAAACTAGATCTTAATACTAGAGCCACAAGACTAATACTAAACCAAAGGAGCTAGAAGCCCTAAGGCCTAATGATAAAAGATCTTATCTGGACCTGAGTAAAACCCACTAACCCTAAATCTTCCTCCCTGGACCCTACCTTAAACCCCAAACCCTAAACTCCTCCTCAAACCTTAAACACTAAATCCTATAAGCTAAAATTAAACCTAAACTATAAAAAAATCTAAAAATAAAATAACTAAAACCTCAAATAAATAAAATAAAACCTAAATTAAAACCTCCAACCTAAACCAAAAAAATAAAATAAAATAAAAATAAAAACTAAACTAAAAAAATAAAATAAATAAAACTTAAACTAAACTTAAAAAAAATAAAATAAACCTAAAAGTAAAAAACCTAAATAAAATAAAAACAAAACAAAAAAAATATAAAATAAGATAAAAGAAAAACTAAATAAAAACCTAAAATTAACAAATAAATAAAACCTAAACCCTAAACTAAAAAAAAAACCTAAACCTAAAATAAACAAAATAAAATAAACCTAAACCTAGACTAAAATAAATAAAACTTAAACTAACCTAAAATAATCTAATCCTAAACCCTAAAATAAATAAAATAAAATAAACTAAAAATAAAGCTAAACCTAAACTATAAAAAAACCTAAAATAAACCTGAAATAAAAACCTAAACCTAAACAAAAAAATAAAACCTAAACCTTAAAAATAAAATAAAAATAAAACTCAACTAAAAATAAATCGAAACCTAAAAAATTAAAAAAAAAACCAAAGCTAAAATAAATAAACCAAATAAATATAAAAATAATAAACCTAAATAAAAATATAGAATAAAATAAACTCAAATAAATAAAAAATAAACTAAACAAACCTAAATCTATTGGTTTACTTAATGTGTTTAAAATATCTTAACCCTAAACCCTAAATCGTAGCCAACCTGACCCTAAATCCTACCCTAAATCCAAACCTTGAACCCTAAACCCTAAACTAAATCCAAACCCTAAACTAACCCTGACCCTAAACCTATAACCCTAAACTCTAACTGACCTAACCTAACCCTCCCTAAATTATAAACCCTCCCTAAACTCAACTAACCTAACCCATAACCTAAACCTAAATCCTAAAGCTACCCCAAATTAACCTGACCATAATAACCTACCACTAACCTAAACCTGCTAACCCTAAACACTGGACCTAAACTAAACCCTAAACCCACTAAATGATTCCACCCTAAACCTAAAAAACCTAAATTTAAACTAAATAAAATCTATAATTAAATAAATAAACCTTATCCTAAATAAAAAATAAAATAAAATAAAAACCCAAACTAAAACCTAAACCTATAGCTAAAAATAAAATAAAATAAAAAAGAAAAACTAAATTAAAATAAAAGAAATAAAAACATAAACTTAACTAAAAAATAAAATAAACCTAAAATTAAGAACCTGAATGAAATAAAACTAAATGTGAATTTAAAAAGAATTAAATCAATAATACAATAAAATAAAAACTAAATAAAAACCTAAACCTAAACCTAAAAAATAAACCAAAAAATAAATAAATAATAAAACCTAAACCCTAAACCAAAAATAAGAATAACCTAATCCTTAAATAAATAAAATTAATTAAACTTAAAACTAAACTAAAATAAACTAATCTAAAATAAATCAAACCTTAACCTAAACCAAAAATAAACTAAACCTAAACCCTAAACTAAATAAAATAAAATAATCTAAAAATAAACTTAAGCCTAAACTAAAAAAGAAAACCTAAAATAAAAACCTCAAACTTAAAAAAAAATAAAATAAAAACTTGAACTTAAACATAAAATTAAAAAATAAAACCTAAAGCTAAAAAATAAAATAAAATAAAACTAAATTAAAAAATAAACATAACCCTAAAGCTAAATGTAAAAAATAAACTAAAATAAAATACCTAAACTAAAGTAAATAAAATTAAAATAAATAAACCAAACTAAATAAAAATAAAATAAAATAAACTAAAATAAATAATAAATCAACTAAATAAACTAAATAAAACTAAACCTATTGGTTTACTTAATTCTTTTAATAAAAAAACCCTTAAACCCTAAACCCTAAATCCTAAATGCTAAACCCTAAACTCTAACACTAACCCTGACCCAAACCCTACCTACAACCTAACCCTAAACCTAAAACTCTAAACACTAAACCTAAACCACCAAACCTGATCCTGACCATTTGCCCTACCACACCCTAATGTACTGGCCCAACCAACCCTGACCAATTATGGACCATAAACCTAAACTCAAAACCTAAAGAGTAGACTAAACTATGGGTTCTTTTGAAAAGGCCCTAAACTAAATCCTAAACCATGGCACTTAAACCCTAAACTGACTCCTAAACCCTAAACCCTAAACCCACAAATGCTGACCTACCACTGGCTCTATTCTGGCCAAACCCCCTGTGCATACACTAAACCCTAAACCCTACCACAACCCACACCCTAACACTAAACCTTAAACCCTAAACCCTAAACCTTAACCCTAAACCTTAGAACCTAAACCCCAAACCCTAAACCAAAACCTAAAGTAAGTAAATAAATATTAAAAAGAAACTTAAAATAAAAAAAATAAACTTAAAATAAAATAAAATAAAACCCACTTAAAAATAAACCTAAAAATAAAACCTACAGATAAATGAAGAATTAGACTTAAATCTTAAATTAAATAAATAAACCTAAACAAAAATAAATAAACTAAAATAAATAAAACCTAAACTAGAAAAATAAAATAAAAATAGAACTCAACTAAAAAATAAACCTAAACCTAAACCTAAACCTAAAAAATAAACTAAAATAAAAACCCTAAGCTAAATTAAGAAAACCTAAAATAAATAAACTAAACTAATTAAAAATAAACAATAAACCTAAAAATAGAAATAAACTAAAATAATTAAAAAATAAACTAAATAAACCTAAACCTATGGGTTTACTTAATTTTTAAAAAAATGCTAAACCCTAACCCTTAAACCTTAAACCCTAAACCCAAAACCTAAAAGCCTAAATAATCTTAAACCCTAAACCCTAAACCATAAACCCTAAACTCTAATCCTAAAGCCTAAATTCTAATAGCATAAACCCTAAACCCTAAACCCTAACTCTAAACCTTAAACCCTAAACCCTAAACCCTAAACTAAAACTTAAAGTAACTAAATAAATGAAAAACTAAACCTAAACCCCCAAAAGCCTAATAAACCTAAACCTAAACCTAAACCCTAAGAATGCGTAGAACCTTGATGAGAAGAACATTACTATCAACCAGGATCCCTCTAGATCTGGCGGTGGAGGCGAAGGCGATGATGAGGGTTATTGCATTGGTGGTGGTGGATTTGGAGGTGCTAGTGGATATGGGGGTGGTGGTTATGAACACCAGAAAAGTGATGAAGGTTATCGTGGTGGCGGTAGATGGAGAGATTGGAGATACGATGGTGGATCCTGCAGAGAGGCTAGTGGTTCATGGGAACTAAGAAATTGAAGAGCATACCTAAACCCTAGAACCCTAAGCCTTAAACCCTAAACCCTAAAGCATAAACCCTAGGAAGCTAAAAAACTAAACCTAAACTAAATAAAACATAAAAAAAAACCTACATAAAAATACAAAAATAAAATAAAAACCTAAACTAAAACCTAAACCTAAACCTAAACCTAAACCTAAAAAGACAATAAATAAAAAATAAAAATAAGAAAAAATAAAATAAATAAAAACCTAAACTAAACAAAAAATCTAAATAAAATAGCAAGCAAACCCAAAATAAAAATAAAATAAACTTATAATAAAATAAAATAAAAACTAAATAAAAACATAAACCTTAGAAAATAAACCTATAAAAAAACCTAAACCCTAAACTAAAAGAAACCTAAACTTAAAATAAAAATAAATAAACATAAACTTAAACTAAAATAAACCAACATAAATAAAACCTAAACCTAAACCAAAACTCTAAATAAATTAAAATAAACTAAAAATAGACATAAACCTAAACTAAAAAAATAAAACCTAAAATTAAACCTAAAATAAAAACCTAAAACCTAAACCTAAAAATATAAAATAATAACTTAAACCTATATAATAAAATAAAAATAAAACTAAACTAAAAAATAAACCAAAACATAAAAATAAAAATAAAAAATAAACTAAAATAAAAAACCTAACCTAAAATAAATAAACCTAAAAAAAACTAAACTAAACTAAATAAAAATAAAAATACACTTAAATAAAAATAAAAAAATAAAATAAACTAAATAAACCAAAATCTACCATTTTACTTATTTGAAAGAATAAAAGGAATAAAAGAATAAAAGAATAAAATAAATAAGTAAAATGATCTGTACAGAAATTCCAAATCAAAGGCACTGCTGGTAGCTCTTGGAGGGTTCTTTAATGATCCATAGTGGTATGCTCAGCTTCTAGAGGATTTTGAACCTAATGTTCTCAATGCCCTAACACATCATATATATAATCTAAGTGGAGATTATTGTTCTTGAAGGCACAAAGGAATACATTAGCTACGCTCTTAGGAGTGAAACTGATGCACAAGACCATCGACCTTTTAATCTCTGGTAATAATTAATCCAAAGTTTCAGAAGAAGGGAATCAAAATATCTTTGTTCTTTGAAAGATGTTTAAGTGTTGATGGATTTAGAACTATGGTAGAGTGGCATCTGCAGGTGAAGGTCATAAGTCACGATAGTTTTGGACAACCTCTCAAAATTGCTGCTTCTGGATGGATGGCTTGCATATTATAGCATGAGTTTGATCATCTAAATGAGACTATATATGTGGATAAGATTGTTCTGAGAACATTTAGAAAAGTCAAGAATTTTGAGTTTCCTCTTCTAGTAAGATGCCAAAAGCTAGGTTTCTATGAGCAAGAAAGGAGGAAGCAAACCATAAGAGTAAAGAAAAAGAATGCTAGCTAAAGTATTGATATGACCCAACAAGAACCTCAATAGGGCTTCATTTCTTTTAAATAAAGCCACCTCTTGGTCAGAATCCATCGGACATTAACTCGAGTGAGGTATAATTCTTAAACGCTTAGAAAGCTTTACGGATCCCATGTTTGATGTGTTGAATGCAAGCATCGTTAGGATCTAACCTTTAGAGCATGTGCACTTTACTTTTTAATCATTTTGGCGAGAGTTTAGAGACAAAAGTAAGACCATTCATTTTATGTGTTTGAAGTGAATAGTTTTGATTAGGTCAAATGGCATAGTGATTTGATTGCACCTTTCAAGCCATGATTAACTCATGGGCTATTTGATTGCACCTGGCTTGAAAGGTGAATAGTTTTAATATTAGTTTTGATTAGGTTTAATGATCATGATTACTCCAATATTTTATTTATTATTAAATTCAATCAGATCAAAAATAAGAGTTAATCAATCTTTAGAATAAAAATAAGAAAGAAATAATATGAGATCAAAAAAATCCAAAAAAATGTACAAATTAAATTATCATAAAATTTAAGTAAAACTTTGTATAAAAAAATTAACTAAACCAATAACATTATAAATATTATGATCAAATATAAAAATTTGTATGGACACAATTTATTAATGTCAATTATAAAAATCAATTCAATCCTAATTTTATATGTTCATCCTAAAAGTCAAAAAGAAAATTTAGTTATGAGACATATTCTTATTATAATTAATTTAACTATTAATTACAATTGACTAAGCTTTATTTGATTATTTATTCATATAAAATATTGGATGAAGATAATTAGGATATCTTTCTCATTTGGAGGATAATTAATTAATTTGGCATATTAAGTAAGAGAAATTGATTAATTAATTAATGATTTGATTAATCAAATTAAAATTAAAATCATATTTGATCTTCATTAATTAATTCATGGGTAGATCTTTAGGTGTTTAATAGTCTAAAGAGAGTTAATGAAATTATGATTTATCCATATGTGTGGGAAAATAATAAAACTAATTAATTAAGTTTCTTAATCTAATTAATCAATAATTGTGAGCTAATTTCATTAGGCTCTTTCATTTCTTAGTATCATTGCAAGTTGTTTTCCATGCATATCATGTTGGCTCATAATTATTTAATTAATTACTTTAAGGTAACATAGGTAAGGGTTAATTAGTAGATTTAATGCATATTACAACCTAATTAATACATAAAATCCACTTAATTAAATTTTATTCAACAAAATCAATTCAGAAACATGGGAATGGGTTATGATGAGCAAACTTTCTTTCATTTCATTAAATCAAATTGAAACATAAAAGTTAAAAGTGACATAAGAAACTTTCGTTTCCTATTATGATTTAATTTGATATGATTGTCCTTATAAATTAATTTAATTGAATGAAATCATGTGTTTATGTTTAGTTATTCTTCTCTAATCATATTAAATGTTGTATGTCAATTGATTCATGCATTCATCTTTTGAAAGATTAACTAAATCAAATGGTTCCCTTTATGTCAACCTTGCATGTGTTGATCTAATTTAATATATGTGTGGCTATTATCACTATTATATCAAAGTGATTTTCAAAAGTTTATAAGTAAACTATTATATTTGGAGTGATAATAGTTATAAATATTTTAAAGCTTGCATGTTTCTATGGCTTAGAACATGTGATATGGAGTTCTCTTTGTTTAGTCTATATGAATTTACATAAAGTTGGAATGTTAACATGTGTATAGTCCATTTGAAAAGGACATAACATTTGTTTAGATTCATTCCTATGTCTTTCTATGTTAGAATTTAGATAGAACTTTAGCTCACATGTATAAATAATTCAATCAAAAAATAAAACTTTTGCAAGATTTTCCATTCTTGTAGTCACTTGTACATTCATGTGTATTAAAGAAGAGTGGGTATATCTGGTCTAGACATTCTGGGGATGTAAGGCTTTAAGTAGCCCCAAGGAGGGTTTTACCTCACTCCGTTGGTTTAACAATGACGAAGTATTCGCTTAAAATTTTTTTACATTTTTATGTGCATTTAGCTAATGAATGAAAATTTCCTATTCAACTTTAGCTCACATGTATAAATAATTCAATTTAAGGAAATACAACTTTTGCATGATTTTCCATTCTTGTAGTCATTTGTACATTCTTGTGTATTCAAGAATTATGGGTATACTTAACTGGACAATCTAGGGACGTGAGGCTTTAAGTAGGCCCAAAGAGGTCTTTACCTCATTCCCATAGTTTCTTAAATGATTGTTGTTTGAATGTGTGGCCTAGATCCGATTAGGCTCATTCAAAAAATTAAATCTCTTACCCAACTATAACTCATAACTAAAGTTTTAAATAATTCATAACCTCACATAAAGCCTAGGCTTTAAATCAAGATAATTAAAAGATTTAGTAACCCCTTAGCTGAATGTTGTATGTCTCACATCATGTATGCATATTACTTCACTCTTGCTAAGAGAGGGTTTCCATCCTTTCATGATAGGGGAAGGCTTGACCTTTGAGGGTCTCCTCTATGGAGGAAAATACCTCTTTATCGTTGATTTAGCCAATAATCTAACTTCATCATGCATATAGGCATACAAAATGCCAAAACCTTTGTCAAAATAATGTGTCTAAAATAAAATAAAATTTGAAATATTTGCATTTGTAGATTAAGTCATTACTCATTCCACTCATGCTCTAGTCTCTTAGGGAGTGCGTTTAAGGACTTTTGTCTCTTTCTAAATTAATAATAGCCAAACTATCTTCCAAATGCATAACACTTGCCTACATGGTTTTAAAATTGTAGGAGTAGTTAGCTGGCGGCCACTCCAGGCGATTATAAGCCCAGCAATCAGGTGGTTTATTCTCTCTTGTGGAGGTAAACCTTATGACCATTTTTGCTTAGACCTAGGTCATGCTTTGGCTTATGCCAAAGCTCCCTAGATATATGGTCTAAGGTTACTATTTCTTTCGAGCTACTAGCATAAATCCTCTCCTCTTAGGCATTTCCACAACCTTGTGTTGTTTGATTATAAGTCCTAGCTTTATAATAAAATGTCAACTTCAATAAAATTAATCTCTTCAACTTCAAACATATAAAGCCCAACTATAAGATAGATTGGAATTCTCATTAGGCTTCCTAGTATCATGAGCATTTCCTACTCATTCCCTTTTGCTTTGATAATAATTCTTCTCCTTGAACAATCACAATTGATTTTCCTATACAAACAATCCTTTGATAGTCTAGCCTTGAAATCTTTGGAGACCTTAATTTCTACGTTAATTGAGAGTATTCATAAAGGATTCTCTTTCCTTAAGATGTAACTAACTATGGGGGCTTGATCCATAGGGAACTTAATGAACTCGGCTTAAAATAAACCCTACTTTACTTCTCCATGTAAAGTAGCAGAAAGATCTCTGGTATATTCGAAGACCCATCATGTCTTAGGAGTCCTTATAGGTGATTAAGTTCAATATAGGGAGATGATTTCTATCTTTTGAGATAGTGCATCATTCCTTAATATCTTATCTGATCACTTTAATAAGTATTCCCTAAGATCTTCTTGGTGTCCAACATCTAAAAAATAAACACCATAATTAAATTTTTAATGTTGTGGCTAAAAATTAGAAAGCACCTATATATCATGATAATTCGATTAGGGGGATGAATAGGCTCTAGTTTAAGTTGAAATGACTGAAACAAAATCTATTTTGGTGGAATAAGTATTTTTTTAAAAATCATTTTTCTAATACCAAGGATATGGAAAATTTGGTTTGTGATCTTGGAGTTTCTGTTATGACGGATCCTTCCAAGATTATCGACTTGAATGAGGTGAAGGATAAACTTGTTAATTTTCAAAATATGGAAGGAACTTATTGGCATCAAAAAGCTAATAGTAAACATATTATGGATGGTGACAGGAATACTAGGTATTTATATGCTTTAGTTAATAAAAATAGAGCTCTAAATAATAGTCAAAAAATTAAAAATGATAATGGAGAATGGATTATGGAGAATAATGATATTAAGGACTCGATTATTAATTATTTTAGAAATATTCTTAATAAGAGTTTCTCTTATAAAGCTATTTCTAAATTATGCTAGATTAATTTTATTATTACCAATGATGAAAATGCTTTGCTTACTATTTTGCCTAATGAAGATGAAAATTTTAAAGTTCTTAATAGCATAAACATAAATTTCGTTGCTGGTCCGGAGGGTTTCACTAAATTTTCTCAAAAATGTTTGTTTATTATTAAAAATGATTTGATTGATGTTATGGTTGATTTCTTTATTGGTAATCCTTTTCCTAGATATTTTTCTAGCAATTCTATTATTCTCATACCTAAGAAAGATAATCTAGTCTATTGGAGTGAGTTTAGACCTATTAGTCTTTGCACCTTCTTCAAAAAGCTAATTTCCAAAATTATTGCCAATAGGCTTAGTTCTTTTATTCATAAGATTATCTCTCTTAGCCAAACTAGTTTTGTTAGGGGTAGATCTATTTATTATAATATTTTACTTTCCCAAGAATGAATTAATGATTTAGATGTTAAGACTAGAGGTGGAAACATTCTTTTCAAATTAGATATTAACAAAGATTTTGATAATATCTCTTGGGATTTCCTTTTTCATGTTTTGAATTAATTTGGGTTATTAAAAATTGTATCAATAATGCCTAGTTGGAGAAATTGAAGAATGACTAATCCTATCTACTGCTTATGGAACTATGTCTGCATAGTAGAGACGATTCTTATTATCTAGGGTTTTTGATTTTCTTTATGTGAGCTCATTTTTTATCTATGTTATTTCTTATCTCTTAGAAAACTTGGTGTGTTACTTGGTTGATGAAATTGAAAAGAAGAAATGTTGAATCTGAATTTGTTCTGTTAAAATCAATTACCAAAAAAACTCAAACCTACGAATCACAGACCCTAACCCTAAAACCTAAAACCTAAACCCTAAACCCTAAATCCTAAACTCTAAAACCCTAAACCCTAAACCCTAAACCCTAAACCCTAAAACCCTAAACCCTAAACCCTAAACCCTAAGACCCTAAACCTTAAACCCTAATCCCTAAACCCAAAACTTTATTATAATAAAACCTTAAACCCTAAACCCTAAACCCTAAACTAAAACATAAACCTTAAACCTAGAAGCTAAACCCTAATCCGTAAACCCTAAAAACCCTAAACCCTAAACATTAAACTCTAAACCCTAAACCCTAAACCCTAAAACCCTAAACCATAAATCCTAAACAATAAACCTAAAACCTAACCCTAAATAAAAACAATAAAATAAAAACTTAGATAAAGTTTTGGGGTTTAGGGTTTAGGGTTTAAGGTTTAAGGTTTATTATAATAAACCTTTAGGTTTAGGTTTAGGTTTAAGGTTTATTATTAACTTAGCTTTTAGGTTTAAAGTTTAATATTAACCCTAAACCCTAAACCCTAAAAATAAAAAATAAACCTAAATAAAAATAAAAATAATGAAAACTAAAATAAATAAAAATAAACTAAATAAACATAAACCTACCAGTTTACTTAATTTTAAAAAATAAAAAATTAAAAAATTAAAAAAAATAAAAAAGCCTTACATAAACCATAAAATAAATCCTAAATCCTAAACCCTGAACCCTAAACCCTAAAATCTAAAACCTAATACCCCAAACCCTAAACTCTAAACCTTAAACCCTAAAACTCTAAACCTTAAACCTTAAACCCTAAAAACCTATGACCCTAAACCATAAACTTAAACCCTAAACCTTAAAACAAAAATAAAAAAAATAAAAAAACAAGATTTAAAATTCTAAAAAACTAAAAAAAAAACTTAGGCCCCCCACCCCCCGAAAACTAAAAACCCTAAACCTTATTCTGCAACCCTCTTGAGCTATGGCGATTCTTGAATCCTTTTCCTTTTCATTCTCTTTCTCATCATTTTTAGCTGGTTTTCTAAAATTTCTTCTGGTTTGGCTTCACCCTTTGGCATTTCTTTGTTTGGTTCTTAAGTGGCACCATTTTTCATTGCATCCGCTTCTGCGAATACTTGCGGAAAACTAAATGCTCCAGCTGCTCTGGCTCGAGCTTCCAATTCTTTGGGAATAACTAAACCTCTTACCTTTAAATCCTTCAAAGATGCCTTATCTAGTAAGGATTCTTCAACTTCTTTGATATTTCTTTAAACATGGTTCATACGACCTTCAAAGGTGTTCTAGCTATTATGTGCTCTGATTTGGAAATTGAAAAACTAGTTGAGCTTTCTATAATCATTGCAAAACTCATGGCCATGATGTCTCATAATGTTTTTTTACTCATCCACATTTTGGAAAGAAAGTGGTTAAAGATCCTAAGGTTGAAGGAAAAATTGGAGATTTAAAAAGTGATAAAGAAAAACTACTTTAAATGAAAAGGATAATGGTGCTTTGAATGATATTATTGATGTTTCTAATGTTGTCCCTAATATTTCTAATGGTGTCACCAATGTAAGTGGTAGTGATAATCTTGTTAAAAATGCTTCTAAAACTATTTTGGAGAGTAATCAGGTTTTAGCTACTATTATATTTATTATTCCTAAAAATTTGCAAGTGGATGATTTTTTTTTGTTTCAGATTCTAAGGAGATTTTTGTTGCTAAAAATCTAGAAAATGGTTTTGTTATTTCACCTAAGAAAATCTTTAAAAGAAAATCTTGTTTTATCTTCTTTGAATTTGGGCAAGAATGATGGTATGTAGCTTCTTGATAATGTGCAACCAAGTGTTTGTTTGCTTAATAAATCTGTTTCTACCCCTTCTTTAATTGTTATTCTGGATGGTACTTTGCTTAATGATAATTCTCATTTAATGGACAAAGTGGATTTGTCTTCTTGTCAAATGAGATCTTCTCCTAAATCTATTGTTAATAATGATGATAAAACTATTTTGATGATGAATCAATGGAGAATGAGGCCAATTTTCAAACTATTTTCTGAAAATGAAAAAAATAGTTTTAAAACTATCCTCCTAAAGTTTCTAGATCTACTCGATCTTCTTCATCTTCTTTGACTAATAAAAATTAATGTTTAACATTCTTATTTGGAATGTGAGGGGCATCGGTACTCTTGCTATTAGGAATAGAATGATGAATCTTTGTAGAATTTATAATGTCGATTTCTTGGTTATTTTTGAACCTCTTATTTTTCTTCTAAAATAATGCATGTAGCCAGGATGATTGGTTTTAGCCACTTTTATTTCAGTAGCAATAATAAGTTTTTGTTATTCTGGAATAATTCTATTACTATTTATGTTATTAATGATTTTCATCAAGTTATTAATGTGGATACTTCATTTGGTGATTATCATGCTTTTGGCTCTTTTTTTATGCTTCTTGTAATAAGTTAGAGAGGAGAATTCTTTGGGATCAATTATCTAGTTTTGCTTCTGTTGTTAATGATTCTTGGATTGTTGGTGGGGATTACAATACGATCCTTTCTTTGAATGAAAGGAAAGGGGGTTCTTTATTGAATTTACATTCAATGGAAGATTTTGCAAATATGATTTTGGATTGAAATCTTCATGATGTTGGTTTCATTGGTTCTCAATTTACTTGGAATAATCATAGATTATGGTAACGGTTGGATCGTGCCTTATTTAATAATTATTGGTTAAACCATTGGACAATAACTTGGGTGGAGCATCTTATTAGAACTCTCTTGGATCATGCTCCTCTTTTTATTTCTATTAAGGATGTTGTTCATAACAATAATATCATTAAAAAAATTTTGTTTTCAAAATATGTGGTTATAAGATAAAAGTTTTCTTGATGTTAATGCTTATAATTGGTGTGCTCCTCTTTCTCATGATGATTTTGCATTTGGTATGTTCAAGTTTTGGCTTAAGCTTAAAAGGCTTAAGCATAATATCACTTAGTGGTACAGAAACTGTTTTAAAAATATTTTTGATAATATTAAGAATATGGAACAAAAGGAGAATGATTTGGAAGAACTTGTTATTATTGATTCTTCTTTTTATTATAATCTTACTGAAGCTAAAAATAATCTCATTAAGTTTCAGGATATGGAGGAGACTTATTGGATACAAAAAGTTTAAGCATCTTTCTGAAGGAGAAAGAAACACTATATATTTTCATGATTTAGTAATGAAAAGGAGAGTTCTTGGTCGCATTCATAAAATCAAGAACTTTGATAGTTCTTAGCTTACCAAAAAAAGGATATATTTTCTTCTGCTCTTAATTGTTTTAAAAACCTTTTAAATAAAAATTGTTAGCTTAAGCATTAATCCAATCTCTCTATCATCCCTTCTTTTATGTTTATAGAGGATAATGATTGATTGGTTACTTCTCCTTATGATGAGGAAATTTTAATATTCTTAATGGTATGAATGTTGATTTTATTGTAGGGTCGGATGGTTACACTAATTTTTTTTTCAAAAATCAAGGTTCATTATTAAAGCTGATCTTGTTAATGCTATTGAAGATTTTTTTGAAAGGAATTCTATTTCTAAATAAAATTCTAGCTTTCTATTATTCTTATTTCTAAGAAAGATACTCTTGACTTTTGGAATGACTTTAGACCTATTAGTCTTTATACTTTTTTCAATAAATTGATTTCTAAAATTTTGAATAATATGCTTAGTAAGTTTTATCCAAAGATTATCTCTCCTAATCAAAATGGCTTTGTGAAAGATAGAACTATTTTAGATAACATCTTGCTTGCTCAAGAATTGATTCATGATTTGAATGTTAAAACTTTTGGTGGAAATTTACTTTTTAAGCTTGACGTCATAAAAGCTTATGATAACATTTCTTAGGATTTTCTTAATAGCATTCTAAATTTATTTTATTTTTCTAATCATTTTCTTTCTTTGGTTAATATTATAATTAAAAATGTTTGGTTTTCATTAGTTATCAATGGTGAAAACTTTGGTTTCCTTAATTCCTCTCAAGGTATAAGACAAGATGACCCTCTTTCTCCGTCTCTTTTTATTATTGTGATTGAATATTTGTCTTGTTGGCTTAATATTTTTTTAGAAGAATTCTAGTATGTATTTCAGGAATCTTGGTGGTTTGGCTATCTCTCATTTAAGCTTTGCTGATGATTTTATAATATTTTGTATTGGCTTGTTACATTATGTTAAAAAGCTTAAGGGTTTTTTAAATAAATTTGAAAGGGAAAGTGGCCTTTTGATTAGTACTCATAAAACTTGTTTTATTCTACTTCTATTTCTGTTAATAGAATTAATAAAATAAAGGATATCACTGGTTTTTCTCATCAAAATCTTCCAATTAAATATTTAGGCTCCCCTTTATATTGTGGTCATAAGAGATCCCATCTCTTTGATGAGGTAATTCATAATATTCAAAATATAATTTCTACCTTTGAATTTCATTTTTTTATCTTTTGGTTGTAGATTAATTATTATTAAAAGTATTCTTTATTCTCTTTCTTTTTATATGTTGCTTAATATTGTTCCTACTTCTCTTATTCTTATCTGGATTAAAATACTTTTTAATAAGTATTTTTGGGGTTCTAGGAATTCGGCCAAAAGTTTTCATTGGACTTCTTAGTCCAATATGTGTGGTACTATTTATGAAGGTGGCCTTGGGTGCAGATCTTTGTTGGACTCCACCAATGTTTTTTCTTATAAACTTCGGTGGAATTTTAGGAAAAATGAAAGTTTTGGGACAAATTTATGAAATTTAAATATTACAAAGGTAAGCATCCTTTGATTTGCAATTATAAACATGGTTATTCTATTGTTTGAAAATGGCTCTGTGATATTAAGTGGAAAGTGGAACCTCTCAATTTTTGGGGTATTAATAATGGGTCTTCCTTCTTTTGGCAAGATAAGTGGACAGTGGACTTTTCCATTGATTCTTTGCTTAATACCCAATCTACTTCTTCTTTGAAAGTTAGTCATTTTATTTATAATGGGGAATGGAATTTCTCTCTTTTAAATGAGTTGATTCCTAATTTCATTAGTAATAACATCATTAATATTCTTATTAATGGTAATTTTTTAGATCAAATTCTTTTTTAATTTTTTAGTAATGGAAAATTTTCTTTTAAAGATACTTGGCATTATCTTAAAGTTAAAAAATCCACTTCTCCTATTTTTCTTTAAATTTGGAATAATATTATTCCTACTTCTTACTTTATTCTTGTGTGGAGAATTTTAAGGGATTATATTATTATTAAATCTTTACATTGGGATAAAGGTTATTATCTTCCTTCCAAATGCATGTGTTATTTTCAGATTAAGAATGTTAATCATGTTTTTGTTAATGGTGCCATTGCCTCTAAAGTTTGGGGTTGGTATGAGGATTTATTTAATTTAAGTTGTTTTAATGGCAATTTAACGTTAATGCAACATCTGGATTCCTATTTTCTTAATATTGTTAAAGTGCATATCAAAATTGTGGTGGCTATTACTTTGATTTGGTTTATTTGGCTTGATAGAAATGATTCTAAACATCGTGATGTGCCGATGAACCATAAAAGGATTATTACTAGGACAAAAGAAAAGATTTTTTCTTTACATGAGGCAGCGCTTCTCAATAGTACTAATTTTAGAGGGTGTACGTTTGTTGCCTCTAAATTAGGTATCCATTTTCCATATTGTGACTTGTCTCCTAAACTTATAATTATTCATTAGATTAAGCCTCTTAAGTTTTGCATTAAAATTAATACTGATGGATCTGTTGCACATAACAAGTCGGGTTGTGGCGGTATTTTTAGAAACAATCATGAGAATATTATCTTCACATTTTCCACTCCTCTTTCTACTAAATTAGTTATATTTTGTTGAATTGATGGCTATTTTTTATGCTCTTAAGCTTTGTTTAGAGAGAAATTTTCAGGCTATTTGGTTGGAATCTGATGCTAAGATGATTGTTGCTAGGATCAATTCTAACCATAAGGGTAATGCTGGGCTTTTCTATTTAATTAAAAATATTAAAGCTATTATCCCTAAAATTTCTTTTAAAATTACACATATTTTAAGAGAATGTAACCCTTGTGCTAATTTTTTAGCTAGTTTGGGGTGAGATCTCTCAGACCTTACTTTGTTTAACAATGATAATATTCCTAAGAATTTAAGAGGTTTGTCTAATTTAGATAAATCTGGTCTGCCATATGTTAGATTCTTTTATATTTTTATTATTTTTTTAGCTATTTGATTTTCCTTTAGCTAGTTTAGCCTGGTTATTTTGTTGGCCTTTGTCCTGGCACTTGGGTGACTAGTGCCTTGTCTTCTACTTTTGGGTATTCCTTTGGCTTGTTTGGATTTTCTTTCAAGTGGTTTGCTTTCTTTGGCTTTGTTGGCTTTTGGTGCTTATGGTTTTTGCCATTTTTTTTCTGCTGTGTTGCTTCCCTCTAGTTTCTTTGATCTGGTTGGGCTATTTAGGTTTTAGCTCTGACTTTTCCTTCCCTTTATGGTTTTGGTTTCTTTGCTATAGTTTGGTTTGGTTGGTCCTTTATGGCTTTCCTTTCCCTTTCGATTTTGGTGGCTTTGCTGCTGCTTGGTTTGGGTCATGGCTGTTGTGGTTCTTTTGGTGTGGATTGCATTGGTCTTATTGTGGTTGTTGCTTTGGCTGGTTCTTTGGTGGCTATTTTTTCTTTTTGATTGTTGCTGCTCTTGCTATTTCTTTGTGTTGGCAGTTTGATGGCAGGTATTAGAACTTTGCTGATTATTGGTTATGGGTTAGCTCCTTAATCGAGGTAAGTTTGGCTATGATGGCTGGGCTGTTTTCCTCATTTTGTTTTGGCTGGTAGCATTATCTGTGACTGTAAGCCTTCTTTTGGAGTTTGGATGCTCACAAATTTTGTTGCTCCTTTAGTTGACTGTGACTGAGCCTTAGCCTTGTCCGTGGATTTATTTCTTTTCTCTCTCTATGTTCTTACATTTTTTTTCATCTTTTCTCTTAGATTATCTCTGCTTAAGTTTCAGCAGGTTTTTTTCAGATCTTGGGTTCTTCAGTGGTTTGTGTGTGTTCTACTCAGAGGGTTTTAGTGTTATTGCTGAGTTTTCCCTCTTTTCCTTTTGCTTTTCTTTTTCTCTTGTATTAGGGGATTTATCTCTTTAGGCTTTATTATAGCTCTTTGAGCATTACTTTTGGAGATTTATCCCTTTTAAGGACTTTCTAATCTTTTTTTGGTGGCAATAAAATTTTTCCCTTTTTGAAAAAAAAAACCCTAAACCCCAAACCCTAAACCCTAAACCCTAAAACCTAAACCTAAACCTAAACTAAATAAAACCTAAAAATAAAATAAAAAAACCTAAACCTAAATATAATAAGTAAAATAAAATAAAATAAAAACCTGAACTAAAACCTAAACCTAAACCTAAAAATAAAATAAAATAAAAAATAAAAACTAAATGAAAATAAATAAAAACCTAAACTAAACAAAAAAAACCTAAAAATAAAAAAACTTAAATAAAATAAAACCAAAGCATAAAATAAAAAAAATAAACTTAAAATAAAATAAAATAAAAAACCTAAACCTAAAAAATAAACCTAAAAATAAATAAAAAAATAAAACCTAAACCCTAAACTAAAAAAAAACCTAAACCTAAAATCAAGATAAAATAAATAAAGTAAAATCAACGTAAACCTAGACTAAATTACACTAAACTAAAATAAATAAAACCTAAACCTAAACCTAAACATAAACCCAAACCAAATTAAATAAAGTAAACTAAAAATAAACCTAAACCTAAACTAAAAAAATAAAAACTAAAAATAAACCAAAAAGCTAAACATAAAAAAATAATATAAAAACCTAAACCTACACCTAAAAATAAAAGTAAAACCTAAACCTAAAAATTAAAATAAAAATAAAACTCAACTAAAAAATAAACCAAAACATAAACCTAGAAATAAACCTAAGAAATAGACTAAAACAAAAAACCTAAAATGAAAGAAACAAATGAAAATAAATAACCTAACTAAATAAAAATAAAAAATAAACCTAAATAAAAATAAAAAAATAAAATAAACTAAAATAAATAAAAAATTAACTAAGTAAACTAAATAAACCTAAACTAACCAATTTACTTAATTTTTTTGTAAAAAAAAACCATAAACCATAGACCATAAATCCTAAACTCTAAACCCTAATCTAAAATAGTGGTGGTGGATATGGAGGAGGCTGTCAGAATAGCGCTGGTTATGGAGGCAGGAGGAGCAGCGGAGGTTACAACTGCGGTGAGAGCAGAGGGAGAGATCGGGAAAATGATGGTGGATCCTGCTACTCGAGAGGCTGGGGTAGTTCTAATGGGAATAGGAGAAATTGAAGAATGGCCCATCCGATCTGTTGCTTAGAATTGTGCCTTTACAGTAGAGATAGTTCTAGTTATCTAGGATTTTTTATTTGCTCTATGCGTGCTCATTCTAATCTATGTCATCGCTTATGTCTTAGAAAACTAGGTGTGTTACTTGGTTGATGAAATCAAACTGAAGAAAAAAATTCCATAAGCCCTATTAAAAAAAGTCCAAAAACTCTGAACCCTAAACTAAAATCGAATCAAAATTTATTCTCTATTAAAAAAAATTCCAAAAACTCTGAACCCTAAACTAAAACCTAAATGTTAAACATAAAACCTAAATCCATAATGCTAAACCCTAAACCATAAACCCTAAACCCTAATAACCATAAACCCTAAACCCTAAACCCTAAACCCTAAACCCTAAAATCTTAAATCCAAAACCCTAAAACCTAGACCCTAAACCATAAGCCCTAAACCGTAAACCCTAAACCCCAAAAAAAGACAAACCCTACACTAACCCAAACCCCACCCTAAACCATCCATAAACTAACCTAAACCACCTTAAGCCCTAAAAGCTAAAACCTAAACTAAATTAAACCTTAAAATAAAATTAATAAAAAAACCAAACCAAAATAAAATAAAAAATTAAAATAAATTAAAAAGATAAACTAAAACTTAAACCTAAACCTAAACCATAAAAGAAAATAAACTAAAAAATAAAACCTAAACTAAAATAAATTAACTAAAAACCCAAAATAAACAAAAAAATAAAAAACCTAACTATAATAAAACTTAAATTTAAAATAAGAATAAAATAAACACAAAATAAAATAAAATAAAAACTAAATAAAATCTTAAACCTAAAAAATAAACCTAAATATAAAACTTAAAAATAAATAGAAAATAAAACCTAAACCTAAAATGAAAATAACAAATAAACCTAAACTTAAACTAAAATAAACTAAACTAAACCCTAAACTAAAAAAATAAAAGAATCTAAAAATAAACCTAAATCTAAACTAAAAATAAAACCTAAAATAAACCTAAATTAAAACCTAAAACCTAAACTTAAAAATAAAATAAAAACCTAAATCCTAAAATAAAAATAAACCTAAACCTAAAGAAAATAAAAATAAAACTAAACTAAAAAAAAACATAAACCTAAACCTAAGCCTAAAAAATAAACTAAAATAAAAAACCTAATCTCAAATAAATAAACATAAAATTAATAAACTAAACCGAATAAAAAAATAAGCTTAAAAAATATAAAATAAACTAATAAACTAAATAAACCAAAACCTAACGGTTTACTTAATTTAAAAAAATTATAAACCCTAGACACAAAATTCTAAACCCTAAACCCTAAACCATAAAACAAACCCTAAACCCAAAACCTACAACCCTAAACCCTAAAAAATTGAAAACATAATCCCTAAACTAACAATAAACCATAAACCCTAAATCCTAAACCATAAACCCTAACTCTAACCCTAAACCCTAAACCTTAAACCCTAAAGAAACACTAAACCCTAAAAACATTAAATCCTAAAGCCTAAAGCCTAAACCCTAAACACTAAGGTAACCTTAAACCCTAAACCCTAAAGATAAAAAACTAAATTTTAATCCCTAAACTCTAAACCCTAACCCTAAACACTAAACACTAAAACCATAACTCTAAAACCCTAAACCCTAAACCCTAAACTCTAAACCCTAAAACTTGAAAACCTAAAAATCTAAAAAGCAAAACCCAAACTAAATAAAAAAGAAAAATAAAATAAATAAAAAACCTAAACCTAAATAAAATATAAAATAAAAAATAATAAAAATCTAAATGAAAACCTAAACATTAACCTAAACATAAAAATAAAATAAAATAAATTAATAAAAATAATCTAAAATAATAAACAAAATCCTAAACTAAATTAAAAATAATATAAACTTAAATAAAAAAACATAAATAAAATAAAACTAAATGTAAAATAAAATTAAACCTAAAATAAAATAAAATAAAACTAAATAAAGACCTAAACCTAAAAAATTAACCTAAAAGAAAATCTAAAATAAATAAAATAAAACCTAAACATTAAACTAAAAAAAAACTAAACCTAAATTAAAAATAAAATAAAAAAATAAAATAAACCTAAAACTAAACTAAAATAAAATAAATAAAGCCTAAACCTAAACCTAAAAGAAACTAAACTTAAACCAAAACCTAAACTAAATAAAATAAAATATGCTAAAAATGAACCTAACCATAGTTAAAACTAAAACCTAAAATAAAAACCTAAAACATAAACCTAAAAAAATAAAATAAAATCCTAAACCTAAACCTAAAATAAAAAATAAAACCTAAACCTAAAACATAAAATGAAAATAAAACTCGACTAAAAAATAAACCTAAATCTAAACTTAAAACTAAAAATAAACTAAAATAGAAAACCTAAATGAAAATAAATAAATTAAACTAAATAAAATTAAAATAAATGTAAATAAAAATAAAAAATAAATTAAATTAAATATACTAAATAAACCTAAACCTATCGGTCTACTTAATATTTTTAAAAAAAACCTTAAACCCTAAATCATAAACCCTAAACCCTAAACCTACAACCCTAAACCTAAACTCAAAACCCAAAACCCTTAAAAACAAAAAATCCTAAACCCTAAAATCTAAACCCTAAACCCTAACCCTAAACCCTAAACCCTAAACCTAAACTTAAAACTAAAATAACTAAATAAATGAAAAAATAAACATAAACCCTAAAAATTAATAAACCTAAACCTAAACCTAAACCCTAAGAATGGGAAAATCTTGACGGTAGGAACATCACTGTCAACCAGGCTTAGTCTAGATCTGGCGATGGAGGTGAAGCCGAAGGTGACGGTTATCACAGTGGTGGGGGATCTGGAGGTGCTTGGATATGGAGGTGGTGGTCGTAGCAGGGTGGTTATGGAAGTGGGAGGAGCGATGAAGGTTACAGCCATGGTGGTGGTGGAGGGAGAGATCGAGGATATGATGGTGGATCTCGCTACTCGAGAGGCTGAGGTTGTTCTGATGGGAAGTAGAGAAACTGAAGAACGGTCGATCTGATCTACTGTTTATGGAACAATCTTTATAG
Organism: Cymbidium sinense; assembly: GCA_021442155.1. NCBI lineage: Eukaryota > Viridiplantae > Streptophyta > Magnoliopsida > Asparagales > Orchidaceae > Cymbidium > Cymbidium sinense. The sequence goes on from CM038216.1 coordinate 202,774,715, forward strand.
TAGAGATGGTTCTAGTTATTTAGGATTTTTGATTTTCTCTATGCATGCTCATTTTTTATCTATGTCATCGCTTGTGTCTTAGAAAACTTGGTTTATTACTTGGTTGATGAAATCGAAAAAAAAGAAATGTTAAATCTAAATTTGTTCTCTATTAAAAAAAACTAAAATCCCTAACCTAAAACCTAAACCCTAAACCATAAAAACCATAAACCCTAAACCCTAAACCCTAAATCCTAAAACCATAAACCCTAAACCCTAAAACCCACACTTTAAACCCTAAACCCTAAACCCTAAACCCCAAACCTTAAACCTTAAAAAACTAAAAACATAAACTTAAGGAAAATAAAACTTAAAAATGCAATAAATAAAAACTAAAATAAAATATACTTATAAATTAAACTAAACTAAAACTTAAATCTAAACCTAAACCTAGACTAAAAAATAAAGACTAAAATAAAATAAAATAAATGAAAAACTAAACTAAACTAAAAATAAAAAACTTAAATAAAATAAAAACTAAATCTAAAATAAAAATAAAATAAACATAAAATAAAATAAAAACTAAATAAAAACCTAAACCTAAAAAAGAAACCTAAAAATAAATTTAAAAAAAGCCTAAACACTAAACTAAAAAATAAAACCTGAACCTAAAATAAAATTAAATAGTCCAAAACCTAAACTAAAATAAACCAAACTAAAATAAATAAAACTTAAACCTAAACCTAAACTAAATAAAATAAAATAAAATAAAAATAAACCTATCAAAAACTAAAAGATAAAACCTAAAAAATAAACATAAAATAAAAACCTAAAAAAATAAAATAAAAAGTTAAACCTAAACTTTAAAAAAAACTTAAACTTAAAAATATAAAAAAATAAAAATAAGCTATAAAATCAACCTAAACCTAAACTTAAACCTAAAAAATAAACTAAAATAAAAAACCTAAATTGAAATAAAGAAAAACTAAAATAAATAAACTAAACTAAATAAAAATAAAAATAAACCTAAATAAAATAAAAATAAAATAAACTAAAAATAAATAAAAAAAAATAAATAAATTAAATAAACCTAAACCTACGGTTTTGATTTGAATAAAAATAAAAAAATAAAATAAAATGCTAACCCACCCTAAACTACCACTAAAACTAATAAACCTGCAACCACCATAAACCCTACTTGCATACAACCTGATCAACACTCCCTAAACCCTAAACCCCTGATCCTCCCCTCCCACCAAAACACTTGACCCAGCCCACCTAAAGCCTGGGCTCTAAACCCTAACTACCTATGCTAAACCCTCCTAAATCCTCACCAAACCCAACCTTCTCTACTACTACTCACCCTACAACTCCTAAATCTCACTAAACCCCTGACCTACCAACCCTCCCTCAAATCCTAAACAAACTCCTAAATCCTCCACCACCCTACCTACTACTCCCTCCACTTCCAACCTTAAACCAAAACCCCCTATTTTTTCTTTTGGCTGGGTTATGTTTTTGATCTCTTACTTCAAGGTTGGCCTGGTGGTTCTTGTCTTTCTAGCTTTGGTTGGCTTGGTTTTCTTAGCCTAGTGACTGTTGTCTTCTCTACCTTGTTACTTTGGTTGCTGGTGGATGAGATGGTTTCTACTCTAGCTTTATTTTATTTTTTGTACTAGTTGGTTTGTTGGTTCTCCTCTTGAACTCAAATTACTTTTTGCTCATTTTTTATGGTTGAATGGGTGGCCTTCCTAGTGGGAACTTTTGTTGGTTTTTTCCTTTTTAGGCCATCTTTTGGAGAGTTTTGTGGCTATTTTTTTAGGGGTTGCCTCCCAGTTCCTTATTCTTTGTGGTTGGATCCTTCTATTTCCTTCATTTTGTGTTTGGTTATTCTCCTAGGATTAGCCTCTACTGGGTGCATTATTTGCAGTAGGTTTTATGTTATCATTATGCTTTCTATTGGGTTAGTCTTTATTGTTGGGGAAGTTTGGTTTTTTGGTTGGCCCTGGCTAGCTGTTGTTATTGCCTTTCTAGGGTGGTTGTGCTTCTTTTGGACCTCTGTTGTGTGGTGCTTTGTTAGTTTTCTACTTTTCCTTGGCTTGTAGAGATGCTTCCTTTATTGGTTACTTATGATGGGTTATTCTCTAGTGGTTTCCTTATGGATGTTTTACTTAGCTAGTTTGGTTGGAGGACTTTTAGTTGTCTTTGGAATCTTGGTTGGTTAATTTTTTTCCTCTTTGGTCTTTTCCTTCTTCTTGGAGAATTTGCTTGTGCATTTTGCTGTGCTGGTCGAACAATTTTTGATCCTTTTGGATTGGACTTTTTCATTTATGGTGGTTGGTGGCTACCTTTGGCCTTTGTGTGGCTATTTTGTCTACTAGTGATTTGCACTGGCTCCATCTTATATTTACTTCAGTTGATGGTTTTATTTCTGAACTATTTAGTCATTTATAGTTGCTCACCCTGGTTTGTCTTGGTGATTGCTACTTGTTGGAACTTTTTCTTGAGGGCTCCTATCTTGGTTTTGTTGGTTATTTCTTTACTAATTAGCATAAGTCTGGTGCTTGCTGATGGCTAGTTCTAGTTTTCCCTAGTTTGAGCTTGGATGACTATTTGCATAATGGTTGTAGTTGGTGTTCTGCCTTTATTTTAGCCTCTCTCTTGATTATTATTATTAGTATATTATGGTTTGGCTGCTAGCTGGTTGCTGTCTAGTTGCTCTTTGTTTAATGGTGTAGGATCTAGAACTCTGACTGCTGGCCTTAGTGGTTTTCTTATATTAGGTATGCTGGTTATGATGGATTTGATGTTACTCACCTCTTCTCTCTAGTAGGAAGCATTACATATGATTGTAACCCTTATTTATAAAGTTTGGATGCTCAAATGTATTGTTGCCTCTTGGGATGATCCTAATTGAGCCTGAGCCTTCTCATTCTCAGCTCTGTCCTTTTCCTCTCTTTGTCCTTATCCTTTTTAGCTATGACTTTTGCCTCTGTAGTGTTCTGCAAATTTCTTTTATAGGTTGGAACTTTACAAAGGGAATGGTCATTACTCAATTAACCTATGTGTTGTTGTTATGGATCTTGCTTATCTAACTTCCTTGAAGGAATCATGAACTACTGCTAACTCATACTTTTAGTATTTTTAGGATTTGTTTTGGTCTTATTCTGTGTCTTTTCTCTTATGCTTTTCAGCTATTGTATTTACTTTTTTATTTTTATTTTCTATTTCTAATGTACTCATACGAGGGTTTAGCTCTTTAGGTTTCTTATATCTCTGAGAGCAGTAGAATTTTAGAGCTTTACCCCTTTTAAGGACATTGTATCTTTTCCTTTTATGGTAATAAAATTCCAACATTCCCCAAAAAAAGCACTAAACCCTAAACCCTAAACCCTAAATGACCCTAAACCTTAAAATCCTAAACCTTAAACCTTAAACCCTAAACCCTAAACTCTAAACCCTAAATAATAAGCCCTAAAACCCTAAACCCTAAACCCTAAACTAATCCTAAACCCTAAACCCTAAAAACTAAACCTTAAACTTAAACCTTAAACCCCAACCCTAAACCCTATACCCTAAAAGCATAAAACCTAAAACCTTAAACCCTAAACCCTAAACCCTAAACCTAAACCTAAACCCAAACCTATACCCTAAGAATGGGCAGAACCTTGATGGCTAGAACATCACTGTTAACCAGGCTCAGTCTAGATCTTGGTGGACGAGAAGGCAGAGGCGGCAGTTATCACAGTGGTGGTGGAGGATCTAAAGGTACTATTCGATATGAAGGTGGTGGTTAGAGCAATGGTGGTTATGGAAGTGGGAGGAGCAATAGAGGTTATAACCATGGTGGTGGCGGAGGGAGAGATTAGGGATATAATGGTAGATCCTGCTACTCGGGAGGCTGGGGTGGTTCTGATGGGAACTGGAGAAATTGAACAACAGCCAATCCGATCTACTGCTTATTGAATTTTGTCTTTATAGTAGAGATGATTTTTGTTATCTAGGATTTTTGATTTGCTCTATACGTGCTCATTTTTTATCAATGTCATTGCTTATGTCTCAGAAAACATAGTGTGTGCTGTGTTTATTTTTGAGATGTGGGACACCACATAAATCTTAGGGGGTACTTATTGAAATGATCAAGTATGACATTAAGAAAAGATGCATTATCTCAAAAGATAGATATTATCACCTATAATGGACCTAATCACCTAATAAGGACTCCTAAGGCATGATGGGTCTTTGAATGTACTAGAGACCTTTCCCTTACTTTACATAAAAAAGTAAAGTAGCATTTATATTAAGTAGGGTTCGTTAAGTTTCCTATGGAGGCAAGCCTCCAAAGTTAATTACATCCTAAGGGATGTGAATCCCTTAAGAATACTCTCGATTAAAGTAGCAATTAAAGTCTCCAAAGATTTTAAGGCAAGACTATCAAAGGATTAGTTATATTGAAAAATCAAGTGGGAAAACACAAGGAGAAGGCTTATTATTGAAACCAAAGGAAACAAGTAGGGAATGCTCTTGATACTAGGAAACTTAGTGAGCATTTCAACCTATTCTAGATTTGGGCTTTATAATTTTGAAATTGAAGAGAAGATTAATTTTGTTGAGTTGAAAATTCATTAAAAGCTAGGACTTGCAATCCAATAATACAAGATTATGGAGATGCCTAAGAGGTGAAGATTTATGCTTGTAGCCAAAAGAAACAGCCACCTCAGAACCTAAATTTAGTGAGCTTTAGCATAAGCCAAAGTGTGACCTAAATCTAAGCCTTAAGTCTAAGTGAAAATGGGCATATGGTTTAACGTAAGAGAAGATAAACTGCCTGACTGTTGGACTTACGACCATCTGGAGTGGCAGCCAACTAACACCTCCTACTCTTTAAATACATAAAGTTTGATCATATGATTTACATGATTAGTTAGGTTATTGTTTAATTAGAAAGAAACTAAAGTCCTTAAACCAACTCCCTAAGAGACTAGACCATGAGTGGTATGAGCATATGACTTAGTCTAGTGCAAAATATTTTCAAATTTTATTTATTTTAACACTTCATTTTGATAAAGGCTTTGGGTTTTTGATGCTTATATGCATGATGAAAAAAGGTTATTGGCTAAATCAGCAAGAAAAGGGTTTTTTTCCAACACAAAGGATGCCCTCATGGGTCAAGCATTCCTCTATTGTGCAAGGATGGAAATCCCTTACTTTCAAGAGAAAAATAATATGATGTGCATGTTCTTGGCCATTCAACATTCAGCTAAGGGGTAGCTAAATCTTTTAATTATCTTGATTTATGTTCTAGGCTTTATGTAAGGTTATGAATTGTTTAAAACTTTAGTTATGAGTTATAGTTGGGTATAACAATTAATGAAACTAAGAGCCTAATCGCATTCAAGGCCACACATTCAAACATCAAACATATAATGAAACTAAGAAAAGCATGCCATCCTAATTATGTACTTTAAACACAACATCAAATAATTTTTATTGCTAATGCAAAAGAATAACAGGCTCGCCATAGAACCCAAAAAGAAAAATGGGTAGCCGAGCTCTACCCTTATGCAACCGATACATAGAAGAATAATTTTTAATTTACAAATGATAAATGCTATGTGGGGTCTTCAAGTCTTCATGTATTCATGTATCTTCCTCCTTTGATTTGGTTTGCTCCACTTCAAAGGCATCACATGGCCTCCCAGGACAAAGCCTTGCTAATCCTTATCCCCCCATAGCACTAATCTTAATTTCTAATGCAAAGGTATATTAAGAATAAGAAAAGTAAATCTAACTACACCTACAAGACAAGTGTTAGCTAAACACACATACAACCAAAGCAGTTATATTTATAATTTAGACTTAGCACCCTACACATAAGTAAACAAGCCCATCAATCCTAACTTGGATTATACTTAAGGGCTTAAGCAACCTGCAAAGATAGAATTTATATTTATTTTTAAGCGGTCCCCTAAAAATAATCTCTTATAGAAAATATGATTAGGCTATTCATAGCCTACCATCCAGCCTATGAAACATACCCTCAAACATCCAATCTAAATTAATATGTCATAAAAAAATATACATCACACCATGCATCATATAACCTTCTTATGATTTGTTATAATTTTCCAAAGTTTCAGCTGATAAGAGTTTGATGGTATTTCTTATGGCTCCACTAGGGAGATTAATTTGATTTCCGCCTCACTAAGGAGAAGTTTGGTTTGTTCGATATGTTTTAATTTGACACCATTGAGAAGGTTGGTTTCAAATTTAATTTATTATGGATCATGTTAGTGTGCAATGGACCCACTTAGAAGGGGCTATGTTGGCCTTGACCTGTCTCAAATTTACAAATCCAAAGGGATAGTCTACCAGTCATAAGGTAGGACTATCCGACCTAAGGGGTAACCTATTAGTGTGAAAAGGTTGTACTTAAGAAGAAAGTGTAGTAGACTTACATCTTCCAAAGCAGGGATCAATCTGGGGTGATCTTTTAGATCCTCAATAAATCAAACTCGACCTAGGGGTGACTACTGAGTGAATGCTACTAAGGGACTTATGTCAACTCAAAAGTAAGCAAGATTAATTTCAATGATTTGTTTAATTTTGATTTGGTTTGTTTTCATTTTTTTTTAATTTCATTTGATAGATCCCGTCAGTGTGCGATGGACCACACTAAGAAGGGGCTATGTCGACCTTGGCCTATCTCAGATTTATCGATCCAAATGGGTAGTTTATGGGTCGAAGGGTAGGACTATCCAATTTAAGGGGTGCCTTTTGGTGTGCAACAACTTTGCTAGACAAAGCATAGCAGGCTTACATATCCAAAGCAAGGAACAACCACTAGGGTAACCCATTAGATGCGTAATAAATCAAACTGGACCTAGGGCTGCCCATCAGTGTTCAATAATTGTGCTAGAAAGAATGTGTGACTTACATCTTCCAAAGCCAGGATGACCACCGGGGTAACCTGTTGGTGGAATCAGAGATTGAACCTGACCTAAGGGTGACTATTGAGAGAGTGTCATGGAGAACTTATCTCAACTCATGAGTAGTTAGGAGATTCCTATAGGGAGTTTTGCTGACACCCTAAAGATAGGATGCCTTCTTAGGAAAGGTACCACTAGGGGCATTCCTAATCCATAAGTATATATATATATATATATATATATATATATATATATATATATATATATATATATTGTTTATTATTGTGGACCCTGTTGGTGTGCGAGGGACCTCACTGAGAAGGGACTATGTCGGCCTAGACCTATCTTAGATTTACTGGACCAAGGGAGAATCTATTCATCTAGGGAATAAAATCTCCAACCATAGAGGTGGTTACTAGGAAAGGGGGGGGGGGTTCTCCAATCCTATTAACCCAGGTAGTGTCTAAATGAGGTTGCAAAGGATGTGATCTAACTAAAGTGCCCACAGGGGAGGTGCCACTAGGGTCATTATCTTGGACCCTATAAATAATATAGCCTGTAGGTGTACGGTGGCCAACCCAAGGAGAAAGCATAGTAGACTTATATCTATCATGAGTGGTGTATCCATCGGGTGGGTCGCTATCATCATAGCAACACCAACCAACCTAAGGTGCCCGTCAGTGCACGACAATCAGTCTAGGAAGAAGGCTTGTAGACTTATATATCCCTAAAGTGAAACTCATTATCGAGATAGTTTATCATCGACTCGATAAGTGCTATCAGACCTAGGGCTGTGGTAATACTTAAAGAGAAAGTGTAGCAAGCTTACATCTTTTGAAGCGAGGAACAACCGCTGGGGTGTCCCATTGTTGGCACAACAAGTCAAACCCAACTTAAGGGCAACTACTAAGTAGGGATTCATAAAGAAGGACTAGACCCAAACTTGAAATAGTCAAGAAGAAAAGTTTCATTGGGGCCTTACCCTAATCCACTACTTGACCAAGTCAATTCACAATGGCTAGTCAAAGAAGAAAGTGTATAGTAGATTTATATCCTCTTGAATGAACAAGTCGAAAGAAAGAGTAGTAGACTTACATTCTCCTAAACAAGGGATCACTAGGGTGACGCACTAACGGGGTAGGACGTCAGCCCGACCTAGAGCAGCTAATGAGTGAGTGTTGTAGAGGTGTTATCCCAGATCAAAGTAGCCTAAGATAGAAGATGTGTATGTGTTTTTGTCAGATATACTCAACCAAGTCAGTTCATGATGACTAGTTTAAGAAGAAGATGTAGCAAACTTACATCTTCTTAAATGGCACCAACATGAGGGTAGCTTAACAACCGCACAGTAAGGCCTACCATGCTATCAAGGCGCTCGTTAGTGTGCAGCAGTTAGGTCATGAAGGAAAGCATAGTAGACTTACATCTTCCTAAACAAGGGACCACTGGGGTGATTCACTAATAGGGTAACTCGTCAGTCCGACCTAGAGCAGCTAATAAGTGAGCATCGTGGGGGGCGTTATCCCACATCAAAGTAGCCCGAGATAAAAGATGTGTATTTGTTCATGTGATTGTGTGTAGTTTATGTTATATTGATGAAGGATAGGATTCGACTTGGGTTTCTTACACCTACCCTAAACACATCGAAGACTAGATGAAATGGTGCTAGAGGGGTAATGTGACTCCACCAAAAAAGGATGTTGCTTGGGTTGTCTTATACCTAACATAGTTATAATAGTCAAAATAGGATGCCACTTTGGTTATCTTACACCTATCCTAATAGCACCGTAGAATCGTGTGTAGTTTGTGTTTATTTTGATGAATGATAGGATGCCACTTGGGTTATCTTACACTTATCCTAAACACATCATGGAAGATTCACAGATAAGAAAATAATGCTTCTAATGAAGAAAGGATTTGATGAATGGAAAGATAGGATTTTTATTGATGATAATTATTTTCAAACATTATTTTAAGGGTAGTATTTCTTTAAATAGTGTCTATTGATTGGATGCATCAAGCACTCCCCTATCATAGTAGTTTAAACTACTCCACCCTTCAAAATACCAAATTAGTCCTTTCAATGATCGAAAGTAAAATTTTGATTTAAAAAGTTTTGATATAGACTAACTTTGAAAGAGTTTAAACCATCTATATTCAATGTTAATTGAAATATTTCTCCTGTTAAGTAGAATCTTGGAGGCTACATCTCTAATGTCACTTTAATCTTTTTAGATCAATCCTTGTTATCCCATGATGCTTTACTACAAGCCTTAGAAAGTCCCCTAAAGTCATTATAATTGTATACTTTAGGGGATTCAACTTCAAGTTGTAGTGTCATAACCAAACAAAGATAACTACTTAAATCATAAAGATGGTCTTCCTTTTTCTTTAACCCTAGTGATCAGAGAAAGGCATGACCTTATAGTGGTAAATTCCAATGGAAATTATAACTGCAAATGACCTCTCATCCTCTAGCATCATTCAACCCATCCTTGAATGAGGAGATTGCATATAAAGAGGCTATGTTTGCTATCAAATTTAAAATAGGTAATGTGGATTCATCTTCAAGACATGCCTAACTCAAAATCTGAATCCATAGTGTGGATTTGAACATCCTTCCTTTTGACTGGGCATAATATTGGGTAATCATGATAGCATCTTTCTTCTTCAATAAGGTTTACCTCAAACTTTGATCTTGTTCTTGGTGCAAATGTTCGCATCAAAAGTTTGCAAAGTAGGAATAGCAATAAGTTTAATTTTGAATTTGTAGACTGCTACCTTTAAAGATGTATTGGGCACTTCATTACGATCTTAGGTAAAGTAGTCTTTAAACTACAAAAGTAACCTAACTACGTCTTTGGCATTTTCTTTCTAACTTATCATATATGGATGTTGGGAGTGTCGGTGGACTACCTTTATGTTCTAAGGTTAATCTCTTAAAATTCATTGGTTGATGATCTAATTTTCTTCTCAACTTCAAGGAGTGTATCCTCTACTTGAAAGTCTTCTAAATTCTTTAAGCAAAGTAGGTAGACTAGGCAAAATATGATTTTATTACTTCATTTGAAGGTTTATCTACAACTTTTGAATCCTCTTTCGAGCTTGAAGAAAGAGATGAAATGGAAATTTGATATCTCAACATATATATATATATATATATATATATATATATATATATATTCTTTTGAAGGTTAGGCACAACTCTTAACTTACAATCCTATAATAATATCATGAGATAGTAGAATTGGAGTCAATGTGCTCGCATACCCACACAGTTTCTACTCACATCTTTCATGAATTATCCTTTTAGAACTTTTTGTTTTACTGTTATGTACTCTAAAGACTTGTCAAATGTAGACTCAAAATCTATTTCATATATTTTTTCTCTCCTTTTCTTTGAATTTACACCTTGTACACATGATTTATCCTTTGGATTCCTAATCAATTTGTATTATTGCTTTACTTTTCCCTTTTCTTCTTTCTTTCTTTCTCTCTATTCATTTTTTTCATTCATCCTTTTCATTTTTTTTCTTTTCTTTCTTTTCTCTTATTGTTTCATTTTTTGTTTCTCCTTTTTTTGAGTCTTTATTTATATTGTGTTCTCGGAGGGATAGCTTGTCTTTCTTTTCCATAGGATATTCTATGTTGAGTAAGAATTGAGGAGTTTGCCACTAACTGAGCAAGTAAGAATTAGGTTAAGTTCCAATTAATCACTCCTTTATCTCCTTAGAGAAGGTGAGGCTGCACTCATTATTATAGCTTAGTGGGCAACCTTCCGTGATAGTTTAGGACCTTAAGATTAACCTTTAGAATAGTTTGATGCCCTTATTTTGGATTACAAAGTGTATCTTAAGAAGGATTTAGAATTTGATTATTTCCATTGATTGGTTTACTTCTTGCTATGGTGTTGATCAAAGTGGTAGGACTTAGTTAGGTAATACAACAATTGGCTATTGTGATACCTTCTTAAAGAGAGGTAGAATTGATGTCTACCTACTCTTTTATGGTTCCCAAAATTTCTTCTATTAGATATGATGATTCTAAATCTTTGTCGATAGTAACACCATGTTTACTACGGTTGGAATTCTTAAAGGCATCAAGTCCATCGGTACTGCTATTTTATGGATTATGATCGTTATTATGATTGTCATTTTGAGAGTTATCTTCTTTTGTGAATTAGGATTCAAAACATTTGGGTCATACTTATCTAGAATGGATAATACATACTCAAAAATCCTTATTGATCTTATTCTTGGCTCTTGAAGGAAATTTATGGCCTTTCTCCTTTGGTTAGAGAAACTCAGAATTAGACTATAGGTCAAACTGAAGAAGTTTCTTCTTGCCTACCACCTCCTTTCTACTGATGGTCGTCAGGGCCAGAATCTCTGCATTGCTAGAAAGAGAACCATATCAGACCTTCACTTGAATGTTGTTGACTTGAATTATTTAGTTGATTTGATTATTGAATTGGAACTCTCATTTAACAAATTTAGGTATGCTAAATGGGGTTAAAATATTGGAGAGATTTTGAATTTTTGTTTGGAGGAGAGACTTTGAATTTGATTTAAATTTAGAACCCCATTCAACAAATTTTGGTATGTTGAATGGGGTTCAAATGTTTTGGAGAGGCTCATAATTGATGCTTCCATTGGCTCACATTTGAATTTGATTTTATGTTTGGGACCCTCATTTAATAAATTTGGGTATGTTAAATGGAGGGTCAATTGACTTTGTTTTGAATTTGATTTTGGAATCTTCACTTAGAAAATTTATGTATGCTAAATGAGATTCAAGTGCATGTTTGAAAACAATTTTGAAAGCATTTTGTTGTTTTGATGATGTCATGTGTTTGATTTGTTGAATTCAATTTGAAAATGGGATCCTTACTTAGCAAATTTAGGTATGCTAAGTGAAGCACAATGTGTTTGATGTATTTTGATTTGATTTTGAAAAATGAGTCCCTTACTTAATAAATTTGGTAGTTAAGTAGGGATCAAGTGTGTTTTATGATTTTGTTTTGTTTTTTTTTGAAAGAGGATAACTTCTATTTAACAAATGTTGTATGTTAAATAAAGTTCAATTTGTTTTCAATTTTGAAAAGGTGGGACTCTCATTTTACAAATTTGGGTATGTCAAATGGAGTTCTAGTGTGTTTAATTTATTTGTGCTTTTAAAAAGGGAACTCTACTTAGGAAATGTGGTATGTTAAGTAGAGTCCAATTTCCCTTTGATTTTGAAAAAGGGAATTCTCATTTGACAAATTTGGGTATGTCAAATGGAATTCAAATGTGTTTTAATTTTTAATGATTTTGAAAAGGGGACTTTCATTTAACAAATTTAGGTATGTTAAATGAAAGTCAATTATATTTTCCTTTTTGATTTTTGAAGATGGAATATTTGTGTGTGATGTTGCTTTTGAAAAGATAAATTCCAACTTAGCACATGTAGGATGTTCTAAATGAAATTTCAATTTTATGTCATGAACTTATTTGAAAATAAGATCTTCATTCAACAAGCTTAGTTGTGTTGAATGGAGATTACTATTTTGAAATATGTGCTTTTGGAAAAATGATTTAAAAATTATTTGATTTTAAATTTTGAAAAGAACCTCCATGCAACAATCATGGATATTGTTGCATGAGGTTTGGTTATCTTTAAATGCAAATCTTTTGTCATGAGAATTTTAATTTGAGAAGTGCTTTTGAAAGTATATATCTTTTTGCAAAGAGTTTATTTTCTTAAGTATGAGATGAACCTTGCCTCACCAAGAGAATGGTAAAGAGGTTCTAAATATTTAGTCATCTTCTTTAGTTAATTCAATTTTTTTTAACTATTGGGGGATATAATAGGGTTTTAAGACCTACATGGAGTGAGGTCTTAAAACCTAAAGGATGTTAGCTAGCTCAACCTAAGGATGAAATAGGCTAAGTGCCAACAGAAAGAAAGATAGTGTTGGACCCATATAAAATACAAGTCCACTATTGATGTTTGGAGACAATAATTGCTACTAGAGATGGAGAGAGGAACCCTCCCTAGTGGAGTCGCCAGCAAAATTATGGTGTTTATTTTTGAGATGTGGGACACCACATAGATCTTAGGGGTAGTTATTGAAATGATGATATGACATTAAGGAAAGATGCACTATCTCGAAAGATAGAAATTATCACCATATAATGGACCTAATCACCTAATAAGGACTCCTAAGCCATGATGGGTCTTCCTTGGGGCTAGCTAAAGCCTCATATTCCTAGGATGTCCAGATTATATACCATTAAATTCAAACCATATGTAAATTTACATGCATGAACATAAGAAAGAGAGCTCCAAATCACATGATCAATTAATTCAATCACTTGAACAATTGCAAATGCATGTATTTTAATGAAAAGGAAGGATTACCATTCTCTAATTAAATACACACATGTATGCATAAAAGACCTAACCAAGTACATGCCTTTGTTAAACCGGGAAGTGAGGTAATCAAATGACCTCTTCTAGCTAAAAGCCTCATATTCTGAATGTCCAAACTATATACCACTTTTCTTAAATACATACGCATGTATTCATAATTTGGAGAATGAAAATCATGCAAAAAAATGATATTTATTTTGATTGAATCATTTATGTATATGAATTAAAACCTCATCCAAATTCTAGTATTGAAATACATAAGAATGAAATCAAATGTAGTATGTGCCATTATTAAACCACGAAAGTGAGGTGATCAAATGACCTCCTTGGTGCTAACTAAAGCCTTGTATTCTGGGATGTCCGTGACTATATACCCATTAACATTCTCACTTACATAAATCAATACATGAATAAAAGGAAAGGAGCATCACTTCATATATTTAAGCTATAATAACATACATCTTTTACGTATTTATAACTAGCATTCATAGCATATGTAACCATTCATTTATAAGCTTAGGAAAATATGTTTTGATTTAATAGTGATAATAGCCACACATATTATAAATTAAATCAACACATGCAAGCCTGACATAAAGGAAAACCATTTGATTTAATTAATTTGAAAATATGAATGTATGATTTCAAATGACATACAACATTTAACATGATTGGAAAAGAATGAAGAAGCAAAAACATGTGATTTCATTTGATTAAATTAGTTCCTAAGTATAATAAAATAAAATATAATCATTTAAAGAAAATTGAGGCTTTTTAAATATCACTTTCAATTTCATATTTTATTTGGTTTGAATAAATGAGGGAAATTTTTTTGATCCTAACCCATTCCAATGTTTTTGATTTAATTTCATTTAATGTAAAGTAATTAGGTTGATTTTATGGGTTAATTAGGTTGTATTATGCATCCACTAATTAAACCTTACCTATGTTGCCATAATTTAATTAACCAAGTAATTATGAGCCTACATGTTATGTACATACATTGGAAATTAAATTAGTAATGAACTTAAGAAATGAAAGAGGCTTAATGCAATTGGCTCACAATTAGTGATTAATTAAATTAATAAAATTAAGTACTTTCATGGTTTTCCCATACATGTGGGTTAACCATAATTTCTTTAAATGTCTTTAGGTTATTGAACACCTAAAGATCTACCCATGAATTGATTAATTAAGATTCCATGCGATTATAGTTTCAAATTGATTAATTAACCAATTTAATTAATGAATTAAACCATGAATTGATCCTAAATTAATTAATTTCCATTCAAGTACAAGGACTTAAGAAAAAGATTTTGAAAGAGCTCCCAATCTCATTCCCCATGTCCATTTTCCCACAATGATTAATAAGCTTAATTAATGATTTTATTTAGATTAGAAAGTAATTAAGGTTAAGATGACCAATTTACCTAATTAACCAAGAAAATTACAGGAGGCTAAGGTCATCCCATTAATGAACCTCAAAAAGTTTTGGATTAATTACTTAGGTAATTAGAGAGTAATTAAGCTAATTAATTTTTTAATTACACCTAAATTAAGCCTTAATTACTATTTAAAATTAATTGAATCAACTTTAATTGAATCTCCATTGAAATACCTTTAAAATAAATATATACTTACATTTTAAGGATTTTTCTATGATTTTTTATAATTTTCCAAAGTTTCAACTAACCATGATTTTTATAAATTCTATTAATTTATTTTAACTAATTGAACTTCAAAATGCAATATCCCCCAATCTAGAAATCCTTTTAACTTGAAATTTATATGGTAGATAGATTTTAGCTCACGTTTAATCTCTAAGAAATTCAAATCAATCTATTTTGTCATTTTAGTTTAATTAATGAAATTTGATTTTCCCTAAAATTTAAATTAAGCTCAAAATATTTAGTAAGATTTGGGGCTATTGCCTTCATTGGATCCCATTCGGAAAGACAAATCTAATGAGCCCTTATTTGTAATTTTTAGACAAGTATATTTTTTTATGAATTTTTTAATTTTTAAGTGTTTTTAAATAATTTTTAAAAAGTAAAAAATCCCTAATATCTTACTTAACCTAATCAACACCTACCCAACATTGATTGGACCATGTGGAGCCACATGGTATCGCATGAGTGAATCGATTAAGGATGTAAATGATTTGATAAATCGATAAATGGGTCGATAGTCGATCATGCATGATCCATTATGATCGAACGCACTCCATTCGAGCCATGCGATCCATATGATCTAAGTTTTCTATTTCCTTTAATAGAAGATTAGATGGCTGACATGTAATCTGGTGGAAGAGGTGGATGGAACACTATTCTAGGCAAAATTTTTAAGATTCTTATGAAAAAATTAAATGAAAAACTTCATTTTAGGCTCAGTTTTCTAGCGATCTTCATTGGAAATAACTCAAAATGTGTGGGGATGATGTAAAATATAAAACAATGCATGGGTAATCTAAAGAAAATTCCTAATATCAAGTAAAAACTATTACAAACAAAAGAACTTATGGCCGGCTATGTTTCTTGAAAATTACCTCATCGAGAATGAATTTCAGTGGCAGTGATGATCCAAACGTGCTCCTAAGTACAAGAAGAAGCTTTAAAATGGGTTCAGGCTCTTGCTTCACTTCAAAATAGTGTATCCACCAATGGTCGCTGCTTCCTCATCAGAATCCACTTGATTTTGATGGCTTTTGCCCAAAAATCAAGTGGGAATGGTTGATGGTTGGGTTAGAAGCTCTAAGAGAGTGAAATGAGTGTGTAAGGAAGAGTTTTTTCCTCTCTATTTTTTATCTCCTTGTAATGGCCGAAAATCACCACATTCATAATGATTTTTGGCTCCAAGTGGGTGTCCTTGGCTTGGGGTGGTTAGGATTCTCCTTAGGTGGCTTAATTTGGTTGCCAAGGCATGGAAGATGGCTGCTATGAAGGACAAGTGGGTTTCCTAGCAAAGAGAAGTGTAGGTCCTTCATGCCAAGTGTTCTAATGGGGGAGGGGAGGTGATTTCACCTCCCCATGAGTCATAGTTGACCAACAATCTTGGGTTAGGTTGGGCCTGTCCTTGGAGCCTGGAATAATTGATGAGTGCCAAGTGGCAAGGAAAAGAAATGACCATTTACATAGGTGTTTTGTCTTATGTGATACCCTTAGCAAGGGTAGAGTGGTCATTTAGCATTGAATTTGATTTTGGCATATTTGAAATGAGTCAAAAGTGAGTTGGACCAAATTTCATGTCATTTGGAGTTCATTTGGTTGGTGCACAATTTGACCCATTTGGGTCAAATTGGGTCAAAATGGGTTAGGTTAACCAATTGGTCAAATTAGGTCAAACCAAGGGTTATGTCAAGTTCATATGTATTTGGAAGGATTGTATGGTTTGGTTTGATTTAATTTGGATTTAATTTGGGTTTAGTCTAATTTGACCTTTATGTCAATTTGGGTCAACTAGTGTCAGAGGGCCAATTGTGCTAGGTTTGGCTCAATTGATGGTCAAGTCAAGTTTAAATGTTGATTTTTGGGTTAATTTGAATCATTAATTTTCAATGGATTTGGCTTAGTTGTAATTTGGCTAGTTTGGGTTCATATAGGCTAAAGGGTTGACTTGGTAACTATCTAGGTTGACTTTGTTTGACCCAATTATATCAATTGATCATCTAGGGTGATCAACAATCATGACATGAACTTTGGATTGGAATTCACTTTGATTTGGATTGAATTGGATTTTGGTTCATGTAGGTCAAATTTCTTTGGGTCAAGTGAACTATTGGATTTAGTTTGATTTAGTTGAGTTTATATAGATTTGAGATTGATATATAAATTCAATTGCAATGAGTTTGATTCAAATGAGTTTTGGTTCATTTGAATATTTTAGTCAAATGACTATTGGGGTTTGATAGGTTAGTGCCAAGTTCAAGGAAATGGCTTAAAGGGTTTAAATTGGGTTTTGATTTGATTTTGGATTTGGTTTTGGCTACTTAAATTTATATTTCATTTATATTTAAGAAGATAATTGAAGGTACAATTGATTTATAAGAAAATAAATTGAGTTTAGATTGAATTGGATGGAATATTGGCTATGTTCATAAAGGTTGATTAAAGAGCTTATGAAGGATTTCAAGTTTGGATTTGATCTTGGGTTTCAATCATTTGGAATTGAGTTTGGACTTGGATTTTGATTTTAAATTGAGTTTGAGGTTTGGTTTGAAATTTGGATTCAAATTGAATTTAAGAAGGTGTACATGGATTTGGTTTAGGTTATAGGGTAGGTGATTTTCCTAAGTCCCTAAAGGCATGGCCTAATCTTATGATTAACCCTTCTAAGTCTCTAGGATTAGGTCAAGTTTTCACATAATCTCTAGAAGTGTCTTATGACTAAAGAAACCTTAGTGTCTAGAAGGTTCTAGGTCAAAGAAAGGAGGTTGAGAACTTACTCCAAAAGTGAGGTCAGTGTGTTACTTGGTTGATGAAATTGAAAGAAGAAATGTTGAATTTGAATTTTTCTGTTAAAAAAAAACCAAAACCTAAACCTTAAAATTAAAACAACCTAAACCTAAAAAACTAAACCCTAAATCCTAAACCCTAAACCCTAAAAACCCTAGCTAACCTAAACCCTAATCCTAAAAAACCTAAACCTAAACCTAAAACCTAAAACCTAAACCCTAAAACTTAAACCCTAAACCCTAAACCCTAAACCCCAAACCTTAATGCCTGAACCCTAAACCCTAAACTTAAAATAAAATATACCTAAAATAAACTAAAAAATAAAAAATGAACTAAACTAGAAAAACAAAAACCTTAACTTAACCCTCCACCCGAGCCCTTAACCTCATGCTTTAGTGATTCTCCTTTTCCTCTCTCATTTTTGGCTTTCTAGTCATAGCTTGATGGCTGTTTGGCATGATTCTCACTAGATTCCTTCTAGAATTAATGATTGTGGCCGTTTTCTTTTTTTACTTGGGTCATGTTGGCATCTTCCCCAATGATTTTACGTGGGAAGCGGCGGATCCAATGGATCCTACTAGGGCATCAACTACCAGCTTTGGCTCAAAATCATTCAAAGACATCCTCACTAAGGATAGCTATTTAGGTGAGTCCACGGAACTTGTTTTGACTTCTTCTAGAGGCATGCCTACGGTTATGTGCTCTGATATGATTGTAGAAAATCTTGTTAAGCTATTTTAATTTACTTTGGTTGGAAAGTTTACTCTTCATAGGCTGGAAAACATTCACTCTTTCTTTCATAGTCTGAAACTTTTGGGTGCTTTTATGATTGGTTTAATTGATCCTCACCATATTTTGATTCAGTTAATGAATGATTTGGATTACTCACATGTTTTTTACTGTCATTCTTATTTTATTTTCAATTGCCAAATGAGGTCTTGAAATGGATTACACTCTTTGATATTAGGGACCCAATCATTCCAGTTTGGATTTCTCTTCTCAATATGCGAATTCATTTCATTAATCATTAATTCCTTTTTATTATGGGTGCTTTAGTTGGTCAGCCGTTGCAAATTGATCAGGCAATGGCTACAAAATCTCAACCTTTTGTGGCTAAAATCTTTGTTGAATTAGACATTACCAAGAAACATCCCAAAGAAATCTGGTTGGAATCTTAAAATTACGGTTATATGTAGAAAGTTGATTTTGAAAATTTTGCTCTCTTTTATTCTCAATGTAAATTCCATGGGCACGATAATTCAATGTTTCATTTACATCCTCACCTAAAAGAAAATTCTTATTAAGGAAACTATTGTTCCTAACCTTAGATACCAATGTTAAATATCAAAAGTTAATTAAAAAAAAAAATTCATTGAATGTTCCTAATAAGGCTATTTTACCACTTATTTCTTCTATGAAATTGAAGGTTTCTAATGTGGAAAATAATAATTTCTCTAAACTTTTGGATGATGATTCTTTTCCTCAGTCGATCCCACATCTTTACCAATTTTGATTGATGAAAATAAAGCTTTACTTGAAAATATTAATGAGGATATCAATGTTATGCATCATTTTGAATTCAATGGAGAATATGGCTTTGGTTTCTCATGATATTGTTTGAAAAACGACTTTACTTTAGTTGATGATTTAAATTCTCAAAAGATTTAGTTTTGTCTAATAATTTGGGTATTGAAGAAGAAGATTGATGTTCACACTTGCCTTCTTAATAAATCTATTTGGCTCCTACACAGATGCTCATTTGTCTTTAATAAATTCTAATGGCTTGGAAGAAGGAGAACTCACTTCTATTTAGGAGACTTCCACTAAATCTATGACAAATGTTGCTAAATCCTTCTGGATGATGATTCTATGGGAAAAGGAAATGGTTTCAAAAGTTATCATGCAAAAATAAAAAATGTTAAAAACTTCCCTCCCAAATTGTCCAAAACCACTAGATCTACTGCGACCTCTCTCTCCTCTCTTAAATAAGCTTTTCTTAACCCCTTTTTTTACTTATGTTTAATTTTTTATTTGGAATGTTAAAGGGATCGGTACCCTCTCTATTCATAATTGTATTAGAAACCTTTTATTTATAATATTTCTTTACTTATTATTTTGGAGCCTCTTATTCATGCAAATTAACCATTTTCTATGATGGGTTTCAATAAATTTTCTCTAATGTTAGTAATAAAATTTGGTGTTTTGGAATAATTTTGTGGAGGCTTCTATTCTTGATGATTTTAAACAAGTTGTCAATGCTCAAATATCTTATGGTGACTATGTGTTTTGGGCTCTTTTCTATGCATCTTGTAATAGATAGAAATCTTCTTTGGGAAAATTTGAGAATTTTGCTACCTTTGTCAATAAACCTTGGTTTGTTGGTGGGCATTTCAACACTATTTTATTCTCTTCGAATGAAGTGGTGGTTGCTCTCTAATATTCATTCCATGGAAGAATTTTCCAATATGATCCTTGATTGCAATTTGATTAATATTTGCTTTAAGGGTTCAAATTTTACTTGGAAAAACTCTAGACTTTGGCAAAGGTTGGACTAGATTCTTATTAATACTCATTGGATTACTCAATGGTCTATTACTTCTATCATCATTTAGCAGAATCGATCATGCTCTCTTTTGGTTTCTATTAAAGATAACTCTAATAGATTAAAAATTTCTCTCATTTTAGATTTAGAACATGTGGATTCAGCATATTGATTTCTTTAATGTTGTGTAATTGGAAAGGTCCCTTACATCGATTTGATTATGGGGATGAATGGATTTTGGTTTAAGCTTAAAAAACTTAAACAAAATCTGGGTTTATGGAACAAGCATTATTTTAAAAACCTTTTTACTAATATCAAAGAAATAGAAGATTTGGTTTGTGATTTTGAATTCTCTGTTATGTCTGAACCAACTAAGAATAAGGACTTGATTGAGATGAAAGATAAACTTCTTAATTTTCAAAATATGGAAGAGACTTATTGGTGCCAAAAAGCTACTAGTAAACATATTGCAGATGGTGACAAAAATACTAGATATTTCCATGCTTTAGTTAATAAAAAGAGAGCTTTAAATAATATTCAAAAAATTAAAGATGATAATGGAGAATGGATTGATAATGATATTAAGGATTCAAATTAATTACTTTAGAAATATGCTTAATAAGTTGCTCTTGAATTTTCTAAATCACCATTCTTTATATAATAATAATGTAATTTGGGTTGTCTTTCCAATTTTTTTTCAAATGCTAGTTTATTATTAAAATGATTTGGTTGAGGCTGTGGTTTTATTTTTTAATGGTAATCCTTTTCCTAGATATTTTCTTGCACTTCTATTATTCTCATACCTAAGAAAGATAATCCAAACTATTGGAGTTATTTTAGACTTATTAGTCTTTGCACCTTCTTTAATAAGTGATTTCCAAAATTCTAACCAACGGCTTAGTCCTTTACTTCATAGGATTATCTCTAAACCAAACTAGTTTTGTTAGAGGTAGATCTATTTGATAATATTCTACTTTCTTAAGAATTAATTCATGATTTAATGCTAAGACTAGCGGTGGCAACATTATGTTCAAATTAGATATTACCAAAGCTTTTGACAATATCTCTTGGGATTTCCTTATCCATATTCTGAATTTATTTAGGTTTTCTCATAAATTTATCTTTCTTATTAAAAATTGTATTAAAAATACCTAGTTTTCTATTTTGCTTAATGGGGAAGCCTTGGGCTTCTTTCCTTCTTCCCATGGCCTAAAATAAGTGGAACTTCTATCTCCTACCTTATTTATTGTTGTTGTTGAGTACTTATCTAGGTGCATCAATGATCTATTCTTAAACAATCCTAGTATGCATTAAAAAACTCTTGGTGTTCTTCCTACTTCTCATTTAAGCTTTGCAAATGATTTCATTATTTTTTGCAATGCTTCTATTCATCATATCAAGAATCTCAATATTTTTTTAAAAATAAATTTGGTTCAGAAAGTGGTATATCTATCAATGAAAACAAAAGCTATTTTATTACTTCTTCAAGCATCTCTAATAATAAAATTAATCAAATCTTGCATATCACTAACTTTAAACATCAACACCTTCCTCTTAAGTACTTGGGTGATCCTCTTTTTAAATGTCCAAAATGATCCCATCTTTTTGATGAGTTAATTCAAAAATTTTAAATAAAATTTCTATTTAGGAATTTCATTTATTTTCCTTTGGTGGTAGCTCACTATTCTTAAAGCACTCTCAATTCAATCTTTATTTGATTCAAACTATTATCCCCACTAATGCTACTTTATCAGAATTGATCGGTTGTTTAATAAATTTTTTTGGCGATCCAATAATTCTACTAAAATAATGCATTGGACTTCCTAGCATAAATGTTGTGGTCCTTTGGGTGAAGGTGGCCTCAGTTGCAAAGATTCATGAAGCTATTAATGCCTTCTCTCATAAGCTCGGTGGAATTTTAGAAAGAATGATAGCCTTTGGGCTAATTTTATGATGAAAAACTATTTCCAAGGTAAACCCTCTTATCTATGCTTATAAATTTCTGACTCTCTGTTTGGAAAAGGCTTTGCTCCATTAAATGGGTTGTTGAACCCTTAATATGTTGGGGTATTCATTTGGTTCTTCTTTCTTTTGGCAAGACAATTGGATTGGCAATGGCTCATTTGACTCTCTTTTATCTACCCACTCTACTTCATCAAAGTTAACTCTTTCTTTGCATAAGAACACTTGGAACAAATAAACTTGAGAATTATATCCTATTTCTCTTTTAGATAACTTTAGAAATATCTTTATTTTCTCTAACAAACCTAACCAAATTCTCTTTAAGCTTTCTTACAATGGTGATTTTGTTCTTAAAGAGGTTTGGAATTTTATTAGAGATAAACAAAACTCCTCAAATGTTTTCATTAAACTTTGGAACAATATCATTCCCATTTCTTATTATTTTAGCTTGGAGGATTTTGAATAACTTTATTCTTGTGGACTTTTTGCTCTGGAATAAAGGGTTTTATTTGCCTTCAAAGTGCTATTGTTGCTTTCATATTGAAAATGTTAATCATGTTATTGTCAATGGTGCTATTGCTTCTAAATTATGGTTATGGTAAGATGATTTATTTAATACCAACTACTTTCATGGCTCTCTTTCCATATATCAACTTCTTGAAGTTTGTTTCCAAAAGACTATGAAAGGTCATATCAAAGTTCTAGTTGCTATTACCCTTATCTGGTTCATTTGGATGGATATAAATGATGCTAAATATCATGGTATTCCAATGAGCCATAAAAGGATCCTAGCTAGAACCAAAGAAAAAAATTCAAGCTCTATTTAATGCAAATCTTATTAGTAACATTCATTTTATAGGTTATAAATTTGTGGCTAAAAATTGGGTATCATTCTTCCTAATGTTGACTCTTATAAAAGAGCTAGGATTATCCATTGGATCAAACCCAAAGAAAATTTGATTAAAGTGAATATTGATGGTTCTATTGCTTCCAATAAATATGGTTGTGGTGGTATTCATAGGAATTCTAAAGGTACAACCATTTGTGCTTTTGCCTATCCTCTCAAAGCCTGTTCTGTTATCTATGTTGAGCTTATGGCTATCAATAAAGCTATTGAGATTTATTTGAATAAAGGTTTCCTCAACATCTGGATTTAAGTTGATGTGTTCTTGCTTTTTGACATGCTAAACTCTAATATAATAGGAAATGCTGATTTATTTTATCTTCTTAATCATACTGAAAATCTTCTTTCTCAAGTTTGTTATAAAATTTTCCATATCCTTTGTGAAGGTAATGCTTGTGCTGATTTCTTGACTACTTTAGGTGCGAACTTAACTAATTTAACTTTATTTGACAATCAAAATTTGTCTAAACTTTTAAGGGGTTTGGTCAACTTGGATAACACTAGATTACCTTATCTCATATTATAATTTTCTTGGCTTGGTTTTTCTGTTAGTTTTTTATGAGCCATAGCTTTTGGTTCCCCTTTGTTAAACCTTCTTTGGGTTATGGCCATTTGCTTATTTTCACTCTTGGGCCTACGCTGGGTTTTGTTTTTGAGCTCTTGCTTTTGGGTTGGCCTGGTGGTTCCTATTTTTTCTATCTAGGTTATTTTGGCTTTTTCATCCTGGTGGATGTTTTTTGCCTGGTTGGATGATTATTGTTGCTTGGTTGTTTTTGGTGACCTTCATTTGGGTGGTGGCTTTTCCTACTATTTTCTATATGGGATTTGCCATATCTCTAAGTTGTTGCTTCTTAACAGTTGGATTTTCTCTATTGTGGTGGTTTTTGGGTGGCATTTGGTTGGGTTGGTTGGTTGGGTGGCTGTGTTGGCTGGTTTATCTACTTCTATTGGTGGTAGATTGGAGAGGATGTTGGTGGTCTAATTTTGGATTGGATTTGGCAAGGTGGAGGTTATTTGTTGACTATTATTTCTTCTTTTTTGTGGATTGGGTTTTGGTGGTCGGTTTTGCTAGTTTGGGTTTGTTTCTTTTGGTTATGGTTTTGACCTCTTCATGTAATGGTCTTCCTCTCTTGGCTACAGCTATTTTTATTTTTGTTGTTATTTTGGGTTGGTTGGTTGATGGCTATTTAGTGGCTGTTGTTTTGCTTTAGGATCTGGTGACTTGGTTTGGTGTATTGGTGCCTAACTTGGCTATGGTTATGATGCTTGCACTCATTGATATTTCTGCTCCTTTTTGCTGTTGGCTTTGGTGGTGTTCCTATTGTACTATTGCTACTCCTGATGGATGGCTTTTAGTCGATCTTATCAATCTTTGCTCCATTTTGTTTATGGCTAGCTATTCACCTCACCTGGATCAAATTTTTTGCTGCTTTGGTTGGGTTTGGTGGATGTTGTTGTTTGTTTCTATCCGTTCCATGGTTGTCTTGGGTGGTTTTGGCATGATGGATGCTATTGGTCTTTTCTTGATTTGGATTTTCTCATGGTGGTTGGTTGGGAGGCTATGTTGGTCAGGGTTTGGATGGGTGGCTATTTTGGCCTTTCTTTCCTGCTCTATTGGTGACATGTTGGTTGGCCTACTCCTACTATGGTTCTCTTCTCTTGGCTGCTGCTGCTTCCATTTTCTATTTTTGGTGACAACCTTGTTGCCTTTCCTGTTTGCTTGTGGAGGACATGAGCTCTTGTGTTTATTCTTTTTGATCATATTTTTTTTCTGGTTTGTGTTGTCAAGGTCATGATGTTTGCTCCCTTTGATGTTACTATTCCTCTTTGGTGGTGGCTTTGGTGGTGTTCCTACTCTACTATTTGTCCACGATGGTTGGTTGATTTTTTGCCTTATTGGGCTTATTTGTTTTGGTGGCTTTATGGTTGGCTATTATGTCTACTGCTTGGAGGAGTTTGCAGCCTTGCAGGATGATGGACTTGGGATGATGGGCTATAAGAGGTATGCTGGCAATGATTGCCTTGATGTTTCCCTCTCTATCTTCTTTTTTAACTAGTGGCATTATTGTAACCCTTCTTCTAAGTTTGGATGCTTACATATAATGTTGCTCCTGAGATGAATGTAATGAGCCAGCCTTTTCTTTACTTTGCTCTTTTTTTGCTCATACTCTTTATGCTTGCTTAATTGTACTCATCCTTTCATTAGTATGTTTTTTCTTTTTATTGGTTGGAGAATCTTGCGTGGATCTTCGGTATCAAAAGGACCTAGTGGATGTCTGCTACATTAATCGTTGTTATTGGATTTCATTTGTTTTTGCTTTTGTTATTTTTCTTATATTATTGTAATAGTCAGGGGGTTTATCTCTTTAAGACTTATTGTTGGTCTTTAAGCATTAGTTTAGAGATTTACCCCCTGTAAGGACTTTGTACTTTTTCTTTGTGGCAATAAAATTCTCCTAATTTCCCAAAAAAAACCCCAAACTTTAAATTAACCCTAAACCCTAAAAAGCTAAAAACCTAAACCTAAACTAAATAAAACATAAAAATAAAATAAATAAATAAACTAAAACCTAAATGAAATCAAAAATATAATAAATTAAAACTAAAACCTTAACCTAAACCTTAAAACAAATTTAAATTAAAAATACAAACTAAATTATAATAAAATAAATAAAAACCTAAACTAAACTAAAAAAAATAAAAAAACCTAAATAAAATAAAAACTAAACCTAAAAAAAAATAAAATAAACCTAAACCTAAACTAAAATAAACTAAACTAAAATAAATAAAACCTAAACCTAAACCTAAAATAAACCAAACCTAAACCTAAACCTAAACTTAATAAAATAAAATAAACTAAAAATAAATGAAAACCTAAACTAAAAAATAAAATCTAAAAATAAACCTAAAATAAAATTCTAAAACTTAAACATAAAAATAAAATAAAAACCTAAACCTAAACCTAATAATAAAAATAAAACCTAAACCTAAAAAAAAAACTAAACTAAAAAATATACATAAACCTAAAACTAAAATATAAACTAAAATAAAAGACCTAAACTAAAATAAATAAACTAAACTAAATATAAACAAATAAACATAAATATAAATTAAAAATAAATTAAAGTAAAATAAATAAAAAATAAACAAAATAAACAAAATAAACCTAAACCTACCAATTTGCTGAATTTAAAAAATAAAAAATAAATAAAAAAATAAAAATAAAACTAAAAAAACCTAAAATTTAAACTCTAAATCTAACCCTAAACCCTAAACCTAAAACCCTAAACCTAAAACCTAAAACTAAACCTAAAACCTAAACCTAAAAAACCCTAAACCCTAAACCCTAAAACCTAATCTAATACCTAAACTAAACTAAACTAACCCTAAATAAACCCTAAACCCTCAACTCTAAACCCTAAACTAACCCTGAACCCTAAAAACTCTAAACCCTAAACCCTAAACACTAAAGACTAAATCCTAATCCTAAACCCTAAACCCTAAAAGCATAAAATATAAAACTCTAAACCCTTAACACTAAACCTTAAACCCTAACCCTAAACCCTAAACCCCAAACCCTAAACCTAAACCTAAAGTAACTAAATAAACTAGAAAATAAATCTAAACCCTATAATAAACTTAAACCTAAACTTAAACTAAACCTAATAATGTAACCTTGAGGGTGAACATCAAACTGCACTTATTAGATCATGGTGGTGAGGGTGAAAGTTATCAAGTGGTGGTGGGGATCTGAGGTGATGGTGGATATGGAGGTGGTCATCGGGTGGTTGGTGGAAGCGAGAGGAGGTTACAACTGGTGGTGGTGGAGAGATTGGGATATGATGGTGAATCCCGCCACTCAAGAGGTCGGGGTGGTTCTATAACTGAGAAATTGAAGAACAACCATTATCCGCTATGGAACTATGTCTTTTTAGTAGAGACAATTCTAGTTATATAGGGCTTTTCATTTGCTCAATTTGTGCTCATTTTTTATCTATGTCATCGCATATGTCTTAGAAAACTTGGTGTGTTACTAGGTTGATGAAATCAAAAAGAAGAAATGTTGAATCTAAATTTATTCTCTATTAAAAAAAAACTAAAAACCCACAACTCTAAACTAAAACCTTTACCCTAAACCTAAAACCTAAACATAAACCCTGAATCCTAAACCCTAAAAACCCTAAACCCTAAACCCAAAACCCAAAACCCTAAAACGTTAAACCCTAAACCCTAAACACTAAACCCTAAAACCTAAAAAGCTAAAAACCTAAACCTAAACCAAATAAAACCTAAAAAAAGGCTAAACCAAAATAAAATAAAACTAAAACCTAAACCCAAACCTAACCTAAAAATGAAAATAAAATAAAAATAAAAACTAAACTAAAATAAAATAAATAAAAACCTAAACTAAACTAAAAAATAAAAAATCTAAATAAAATAAAAACTAAAGCTAAAATAATAATAAAATAAACATAAAATAAGATAAAATAAAAACTAAGTAAAAATCTAAACTTAAAAAATAAACATAAAAATAAAACCTAAAAATAAATAAAAAATAAAAACTAAAACCTAAACTAAATAAAAACTAAACCTAAAATAAAAATAAAACAAACCTTAACCAAAACTAAAAAAATTGAACCAAAATAAATACAACCAAAACCTAAATCTAAAATAAACTAAACCTAAACCTAAATCTAAACTAATTATAATAAAATAAACAAAAAATAAATGAAATCCTAAACTAAAAAATAAAACAAAAATAAATAAATAAAACCTAAAACCTAAACTAAAAAAATAAAATAAGAACCTATACCTAAACCTAAAAGTAAAAAATAAAACCTAAACTTAAAAAATTAAATAAAAATAAACCTAAACCTAAACCTAAACATAGAAAATAAACTAAAATTATAAACCTAACTAAAATAAATAAATCTAAAATAAACAAACTAAAGTAAATAAAATAAATAAAATAATCTAAATAAAAATAAAAAATAAAATAAACTAAAATAAATTAAAAATAAACTAAATAAAATAATTAAACATAAACCTATCGATTTACTTAATTTAAAAAAAAGCCCATAAACCCTAAATCCTTAAACTTGAACCCTAAACTCTAAACCCTAAACCTACAACCCTTATCACTAAACACTAAACCCTAAACCCTAAAAAACCTTAAACCCTGAACCCTAAACCCTAACCCTAAACCCTAAAAGCATAAACCCTAAATCTTAAACTATAAACCCTAAACCTTAAACCCAAACCCTAAATCCTAAACCCTAAACCCAAAACCCTAAACCTAAACCTAAAGTAACTAAATAAATTAAAAAAATAAACCTAAACCCTAAAACCTAATAAACAAAAACCTAAACCTAAACCCTAAGAATGGGAAACTTTGACTAAGAACATCTCACAACCAAGCTCAATGGATCTGGAGGCAAAGGATGCTAAGCTTATCGTGGTGGTGGGGAATATGAGGTGTTGGGTATGAGAGGTGGTCGAGCAATGGTGGTTATGGAGGGAGGAACAAGGTTATAAATATGGTGGTGGCGAGGAGAGATCGGGATATGATGGTGGATGCCCTGGAGGCCATGGTGGTTGATTGGAACCAGAAATTGAACAACCCATCCATCTATGGAATTATGTCTTATGAGACATTTTCTTATCTTTTATGATTTGCTCTATGCATGCTCATTTTTCTATGTCATCGATTGCTTAGAAAACATGGTGTTACGGTTTATGAAATCAAGAAGGTTGACTTTGAATTTGTTCTCTATTAAAATAAAAAATAAAACCACAAATTCTAAACCATAAACCCTAAACCCTAAAACCCTAAACTCTAAACCCTAAACTCTAAACCCTAAACCTTAAACCCTAAACCCTAAACCACAAACCCTAAATCCTAATCCCTAAACCCTAAAGTAACCCTAAACCCTAAACCATAAACCCAAAACCTAAACCCTAAACCTAAACTAAACCTAAGCTATAAACCCTAAACATAAACTAAAACTATAAATAAATCAAAACCTAAACCCTAAAACCCTAAACCCAAACCCTAAACCCTAAACCCTAAACCCTAAACACTAAAACCTACAACCCTAAACCCTAAACACTAAACCCCAAATCCTATAACTAAACCCTAAACTAAAACCAAAAAACCTAAACCCTAAAACCTAAAACCTAAACCTAAACTAAATAAACCTAAAATAAAAAAATAAATGAAACTAAACTAAGAAAATTAAAAATATAAAAATCTAAACTAAAACCTAAACCTAAACCTAAGCTTAAAAATAAAATAAAATAAAAAATAAAATCTAAACTAAAATAAATAAAAAGCTAAACTAAACTAAAAAAAATCAAATGAACTTAAAAAGAAAAAAAACCTAAATAAAATAAAATCTAAACTTAAAATAAAAATAAAATAAACCTAAAAATATATTTAAACTAAATAAAAACCTAAACCTATATAATAAACCTAAAAATAAAAAAAAAAACCTAAACCCTAAACTAAAAATAAAACCTAATAAAGTAAAAATAAAATAAACATTAACCTGAACTAAAATAAACTAAACTAAAATAAATAAAGCCTAAACCTAAACCTAAAAGAAACTAAACCTAAACTTAAACTTAAACTAATAAAACAATACAAACTAAAATAATAAACCTAACTAAAAAATAAACCTAAAATAAAACCTAAAACCTAAATCTAAAAAATAAAAAAACTAATACTTAAACCTAAAAGTAGAAAATAAAAATAAAATAATACTAAATTAACAAATAAACATAAACCTAAACTTAAACCTAAAAAAAAACTAAAAAACCTAAACTAAAATAAATAAACAAAAAAAAAATAAATAAATGATAAATAAAAATAAACCTAATTAAAAATATAAAATAAACTAAATAAACCTAAACTTAAAATTTAAATAAATAAACCTAAACTAAACCTAAAAAATATAAACCAAAATAAAAAAAACCTAAACTAAATAAACTAAAACCTAAACTAAACCTAAACTAAATAAAAAAAACTCTAAACCTAAACCTAAACCTAAACCTAAAACCTAAACCTAAAACTAAACTAAACTAAACCTAAACTAAAACAAACTAAACTAAACCTAAACCCTAAAACCTAAAACTACTATAAACCTAAATAAACCCCAAACCCTAAACCTAAACTAAAACCCTAAACCCTAAACTAAACCCTAAAACCCTAACTAAAAAAATAAAAAAATAAAAATAAATAAAATAAAATAAAAAATAAAATTTAAACTAAACTAAACCCTAAACCATAAACCCTAAAACCCTAAATCTAAAACCTAAACACTAAACCTAAAACAATAAACTAAAAATCCTCTAAATAAAAAACTCCTAAACCCTTAACTAAACCCCACTAAATCTACATAAAAAAAAAAAACCTAAACCTTAACCCAAACACTAAACCTAAATCCTAAAAAAACCTACAACCCTAAAACCTAAACACTAAACCCCAAACCCTAAACCTAAACCTTAAACCCTAAAAACCTAGAAACCTAAACCTAAACTAAATAAAACCTTAAAATAAAATAAATAAAGAGACCTAAACATAAATTAAATAAAATAATAATAAAATAAAATAAGATAAAAACCTAAACCAAAATCTAAACCTAAACCTAAACATAAACCTAAGCATAAAAATAAAATAAAATAAAATGAATAAAAATTTAAAACTAAACTAAAATAAAATAAATAAAAATTAAATGTAAACTAAAAAATAAAATGAACTTAAAAATAAAACCTAAATAAAATAAACCTAAATGTAAAATAAAATAAAATAAACTAAAAAAATAAAATATAAATTAAATAAAAACCTAAACCTAAACAATAAACCTAACAATAAAAGCTAAAAATAAATAGAAAATAAAACCTAAACCCTAAACTAAAAAAAACCAAAACCTAAAATAAAAATAAAAAAAACCTAAATTAAAATAAACTAAACTAAAATAAAGAAAAATTAAACCTAAACCTAAAATAAACTTAACCTAAACCTAAACCTAAACTAAATAAAATAAAATAAACTAAAATAAACCTACCTAAACTAAAAAAATAAAACCTAAGATAAAATCCTAAAACCTAATCCTAAAAAAATAAAATAAAAACCTAAACCTAAACCTAAAAATTAAACAAAAAACTTAAACATAAAAAATAAAATAAAAATAGAACTAAACTAAAAAATAAACATAAACCTACACGTAAACCTCTAAAAAAAACATAAACTAAAATAAATAAACTTAAAATATGTAAACTAAGTTAAATAAAAAATAAACCTAAATAAACTAAAACTATTTACTAATTTAAAACCCTAAACCCTAAACACTAAACCTAAAAATAAACCTAAACCCTAAACCTAAATACTAAACCCTAAACCCTAAACCCTAAACCCTAAACCTAAAAACCCTAAACATTAAAACTAAATAAAACTATAAATAAAATAAATAAATAATAATTAAAACCCAAACCCTAAACCCTAAAATTCCTAAACCTAAACCTAAACCAAAACTAAAATGCTAAACCCTATAATACCCTAAACTAAACCTAAACCCTAAACTAAATAACCTCAAATCATAAACCCTAAATCTAAAAAAAAAAACTTAAAACCTAAACCTAAACTAAAAAACCTAAAATAAAATAAATAAAAAAACCATAAACCTAAATAAAATAAAATAAAATTAAAAACTAAACTAAAACCTAAACCTAAACATAAATTGGTACCTAAACCTAAACTTAAAATTAAAATATAATAAAATAAAAAGTAAAATAAAATAAAATAAACAAAACCTAAACTAAACTAAAAAACTAAAATCCTAAAAAATAAAAAAATCTAAATAAAATAAAACTAAACCTAAAATAAAATATAATAAACCTAAATAAAATAAAATAAATACTAAATAAAAACCAAAACCTAAAGAATAAACCTAAAAATAAACAAAAAATAAAAACCTAAACCATAAACTTAAAAAAGCCGAAACCTAAAATAAACAAAATAAAATATGCCTAAAATTAAATGAAAATAAGCTAAACTAAAATAAATAAAACCTAAACCTAAACTAAAATAAACTAAACCTAACCTAACAAAATAAAATAAAATAAACTAAAAAATAAACCTAAAACTAAACTAAAAATAAATCATAAAAAAATAATCTTAAAATAAAACCTAAACCTAAAAAAAAAAAAATAAAACCTAAACCTAAACCTAAAATAAAATAAACCTAACCTAAAACTAAAAAATTAAACATAAACCTAAAGCTGTACCTAAAAAATAAATTAAAATAAAAAAAATAAACTAAAATAAATAAACATAAATAAATAAAATAAACTAAATAAAAATAAAGAAAAAACCATAAATAAATAAAAATTTAACCTAAACCTACAAGTTTCCTTAATTTTTTTTTAAAAACCCTAAACTTTAAACCCTAAATCTTAAATCCTAAACCCTAAACCTACCTAAACCCTAAACCCTAAATCCTAAACTAACATTAAACCCTAAACCCTAGAAAGCTAAAACCTAGACCTAAAATAAATAAAACCTAAAAAATAAAATAAATAAATAAAATATCTAAACTAAAATAATATAAATAAAATAAAATAAAATAAAAACACAAACTAAAACCTAAACCTAAAATGGAAATAAAAAATAAAATAAAATAAATAAATAATAACCTAAACTAAATTAAAAAATAACAACAACAATAATAACAACAACAACAACAAGCCTTAATCCCACTAGGTGGGGTCGGCTACATGAATCCTTCATCTCCATTGTGTCCTATTATGTGTCAAATTCTCATCTAATTCAAGTATACTAAGATCATTATTTATACATCTTAACCAAGTCTTTTAGGTCTACCTCTACCTTTCTTAACATAAGGCAAATCTAATGCATCTACTCTCCTAATGGTCATCTGGACTACCGACGCTTTATGTGGCCAAACCATCTAAGGCACTCTCCCTAATCTTATCTACCACCTGAGTTACTCCAACTTTTTCCAACATACTCATTTTGTATTCTATCTCTAAGAGTAAAGCCACTCATCCACCTAAGCATCCTCATCTCTGTAATACTTAACTTAGTCTTATGCTTCTCTTTATTGGCCAACATTCGCACCATAAGTCATTGCGTGTCTTACCACCATCTTATAAAATTTTCCCTTAAGTTTAAGTGGAACTTTTCTATCACATAATAGGCCGATGCATTCCTCCACTTCAACCATCCAACTTGAATTCTACTAATAACATCTCCATCTATTTCACCATCATTTTGGACAATAGAGCCTAAATATCTCAATCGCCACTCTTATTAATGACTTGATCACCTAAAGTCACAACACTATCACTAAAACTTCTACAACTAAAATTACACTCCATATATTCGCTTTAGATCTACTTAAACGAAAACCTTTAGACTCTAAAGTTGACCTCCATAATTCGTTGGACTCCTCTAGTCTTATCAACAAGAAGAATGTCAAGAAAAAAGCATACACCAAGGTACATCTTCTTGTAAATGCCTTAAGAACATCCATAACTAAAGTAAAAAAAGATAAGGCTTAATGTTGATCCTGATGTAATCCAATCAATACATGTAACTGAACGTGTCAATCCTCCTTGTGTTTGGACACAAGTAACAACTCTAGTATACATATCCTTAATAACTTGAATATAACCAATATTAACTCTTTTCTGTTCTAGAACTCTCCAAAGAACATCTCTTGAGACTTTATCATAAGCTTTCTCTAAATCAATAAATATCATATGTAGGTCCTTCTTACTTTCTCTATGCTTCTCTATCAACCCTCTTAAAAAATGTATAGCATCCATAGTAGATCTACCTGGCATGAAACCAAACTGATTGTCAGAAACTTATGTATCACATCGTTACCTATGCTCAATTACTCTCTCCCATAATTTTAATGTATGGCACATTAACTTAATTCCTCCATAATTTGCACACTCTTGTGCATCACCTTCTTAAATATAGGAACCAATAGACTCTTTCTCCACTCATCGGCATCTTTTAGTCTTTAAAATAACATTAAAAGATTTGTAAGCCAAGAAATTCCTTGATCTCTAAACATTTCCACACATCTATTAGAATATTATCGGTCCTACTGACTTTTCCACATTTCATTTTCTTTAAAGCTTCACTAACTTCATTTACTAATCTGACGATAGAAATGAAATTCTATTATTTTTTAGGGTATTAAGGTTGCTAAAATCAATCGTACTTTCAGATCCTTCATTGAAAAGTTTATCAAAATATCTCATCCACCTATTTTCAATATCTTTTTTAAAGAAAAGCACTTTATTATTTTCATCCTTAATACACTTGAACTATGTCTTTACTTCTCCTATCTCTTTGTGGCTAACTTATACATACATCTTTCACCTTCTTTGGTATCTAATCTATTGTATAAATCACTAAAAGCTAAATTTTTTGCAACATATATTGCTTTCTTAGAATCTCTACAGGCCACTTTATATCTTTCTCAATTCTCTGAATTTTTACATCTAAACCAAGTTTTATAACAATGCTTCTTATTTTTTACCTTTTCTTGCACACTCTAACTCCACCACCAACTATTCTTATTAAAAGAAGCTTTTCCTTTTGATTCTCCAAGCACATCTTTAGCAACTTGCTTAATTTCACTTGATATTTTTTCCAACATAACGTTAGCATTTTTATGAACACCCCAAATTCTAATATCTTGTAGTTTGCTCTTAAAAATATTTTTATTTGTGTTCTTTAAGTGTCCCCATCTAATCCTAGGACAATAATTTAGTTTATTTTTTCTCTTACAACCTTTCATCTTAAAATCTAAAACTAATAGTCGATGTTGGGTATTTAAAATTTCACTTGGTATGACCTTACAATCTTTACAATTTAAACGATCTATTTTTCTTATCAGAAAATAATCAATCTGTGTTTTACTAGATCCATTTTTATAAGTAATAATATGTTCATCTCTTTTCTTAAAAAAAGTATTAGCAACTACAAAATCATAAGCTAAAGCAAAATCTAATATAGTCCTACCTTCTTCATTAGTAACTCCAAATCCATAACCACCATGAATACTTTTAAAATCTTCTACTACTCTACCAACATGTCCATTTAAATCTCCTCCAATAAATACTTTTCTTCAAGAGGTATCTTTGTATTAATCCCTCTAATTCATTCCAAAATTTTTCTTTTACGCTTACCTCCAAGCCTACTTGAGGAGCATAGACACTTATAACATTGATAATCTTAGTATCAACAATAATCTTTAAAACTATAATTCTATCTCCACATCTATTAATACTTATAACATTATCCTTCAAACTTTTATCTATAATCACACCTACACCATTTCTAGTTCTACTTTTAATACCAAAGTTTAAAACCTAAACTATCAATCTCCTTGGCCTTCTCACCAACCCATTTAGTTTCTTGAACACATTAAATATTTATCTTTCTATGAACCATAATATCTATTAATTCCATTAATTTACCTATAAGAGTACCTATATTCCAAGATCCTAACCTAATTCTAATTTCATGGACTAACTTCTTAGCCCGCATCCATCCAAAATGTGGGAACCCTTGATTTATCTGCACCACAGCGTAGATCTGTGGCTCTAGCACATTTTTCATTATTCAAGCCATCTGCATTGCTTCAGGGACCCTAGTCCACAATGATTTAAAGGATTCATGTCATGATTATTTCAACAAATTTTCTGGTATTACTACTAAACCCTCCACTTTTGCATGGGACTTGGGAATGGCAATGAAATTAAATTAAAATTAAAAATAACAAACCTAAATAAAATAAATACTAAACCTAAAATAAAAATATAATAAACCTAAAATAAAAGAAAACAAAAAGTAAATAAAAACCTAAATAAAAATAAAAAAATAAAATAAAGTAAAATAAATAAAAAAATAAACTAAATAAACATAAATCTATGAGTTTACTTAATTTTTAAAAAAATTAAAATAATAGAAATAATAAACAAAGACCCTACTCCCAAACTAACCCTAAACCTAAATCAAAAACTACAAACCTAAATCCTAAACCCTAAACCCTAAAACCTTAAATCAGAAAGAAACCCAAAAACATTAAACCCTAAAGCCTAAACCCTACACCAAAAACCATAAAACCTACAACCCCAAACCCTAATCCCTAAACCCTAAAGCCTAAACCCCTAAACACTAAACCCTAAAACCTAAAAACCAAAAAACCAAATCATAAACTAAATAAAACCAAAAAACAAAATAAATAAATAAACCTAAACCTAAATTCAAAAATAAAAACTTAAACTAAAACCTAAACATAAACCTAGAAACTAAATAATATAAAAAATAAGAACTAAACAAAAATAAAATAAATAAAATCCTAGGCCAAACTAAAAAATAAAATAAACCTAAACATAAAAAACCTAAATGAAATAAAAATTAAAAATAAACATAAAATCTAAACTACTAAATAAATAAAAAATAAAACCTAAACCATAAACTAAAAAAAAACCTAAATCAAAATGAATAAAATAAAATAAACCTAACCCTACACTAAAATAAACTAAACTAAAATAATTAAAACTTAAACTGATACCTAAAATAAATTAAACCAAAACCCTAAACTATATAAACTAAAAAAAAAATAAATATAAACCTAAACCTACACTGAAAAATAAAACCTAAAAGTAAGCCTAAAATAAAAACCTAAAACCTACACCTAAAAAAATAAAATAAAAACCTAAACCTAAACCTAAAAATAAATTAAATTAAAAATGTAAACTAAAATAAGTACATCTAAAATAAATAAAATAAACTAAATAAAAATAATGAAAAAACCATAAATAAATAAAAAAACCCAAACCTACCAGTTTTCTTAATTTTTTTTTAAAAAATCCTAAAACTTAAACCCTAAACCAACAGCCCTAAACCCTAAACCCTAAACCTTAGAAAGCTAAAAACCAAAACCTAAAATAAATAAAACTTTAAAATAAAATATATAAAATACCAAAATAATAATATAAATAAAATAAAATAAAAAAAACAAACTAAAACCTATGCTACCTAAACCTAAACCTAAACCTAAACCTAATGAAAATAAAATAAAAAAATAAAACTAAAATAATATAAAATAAATAATAACCTAAATTAAACTAAAAAAATAAACCTAAATAAAATAAAAACTAAACCAAAATAAAATAAAATAAACCTAAAATAAATAAAATAAAACTAAATAAAACCTAAAAAAAATCAAATTAAACCTAAATAAAAATCACAAATAAAATAAAGTAAAATAAATAAAAAAATAAATTAAATAAACAAAACTTTGTAATTTAAAAATAATAAAAATAATAAAGCCATAAACCCTGGACCCTAACTAAACCTGACTTTAAACCCCAAACTGATCCTAAACCTCCTCCCAGGCCACTAAAACTGAGCCTCACTACCAACTAAACCCTAAACCCACCCTCCAAACCCTAAACCTAAACCTAAATCCTAAACCATAAACCCTAAATCCCAAACTTCCACTGAGCCTTAAACCCCAACTGACCTACACTAAATCCTCTAAACCACCACCCTAAACCAAAGACTGACCTCTGAAGCCCAAACCCTGGGGACACCTAAACCCAAACCCTAAATGAGCCCTGAGCACTAAACTCCTACACTAACTCCAAACACACTAAACCTAAACTTCACTAAACCACTGACCCAAACCACCTAAACCTGGGCTAAATAAACCTTAAAATAAAATAAATAAAGATGCTGACATAAATAAAATAAAATAAAATAAAACCTAAACCAAAATCTAAACCTAAACCTAAAAAATAAACCTAAGTTTAAAAAAATAAAATAAAATAAAAAAAACTAAACTAAAATAAAATGAATAAAAATTAAAAACTAAACTAAAATAAAATAAATAAAAACCAAATGTAAACTAAAAAATAAAATGAACTTAAAAATAAAAAACCTAAATAAAATAGAACCTAAATGTAAAATAAAAATAAAATAAACTTAGAAAAAAAATAAAATATAAAATAAATAAAAACTAAACCTAAACAATAAATCTAATAATAAAAGCTTAAAATAAATAGAAAATAAAACCTAAACCCTAAACTAAAAAAAACCTAAACCTAAAATAAAAATAAAATAAACCTAAACTAAAATAAACTAAACTAAAATAAAGAAAAATTAAACCTAAACCTAAAATAAACTAAACCTAAACCTAAACCTAAACTAAATAAAACAAAATAAACTAAAAATAAACCTAAGCCTAAACTAAAAAATAAAACCTAAGATAAAATCCTAAAACCTAATCCTAAAAAAGTAAAATAAAATAAAAATAGAACTAAACTAAAAAATAAACATAAACCTACATGTAAACCTAAAAAACAAACTAAAAAAAAACATAAACTAAAATAAATAAACTTAAACTAGGTTAAAAAAAAATAAAATAAATAAAATATGAAATAAACTAAGTAAACCAAAACCTATCGGTTTATTTAATTTTAAAAAACCCTAAACCTAAACACTAAAACCATAAAAACCCTAAACCCTAAAACCCTAAACTACCCTAAACCCTAAACCTTGCCATAAACCACCCTAACCCTAAACATTAAACCCTAAACTATAAATAAATATTCATTAAAAAATGCTAACCCTAAAACTAAATTCTAACCTTAACAGAACTCTAAAACACTAAACCCTATACCTATACCCCTAAACCCTAAACCTAACTAAACCATAAACCTCAAATCAGATCCCTAAATCCTAAACTTAAAACTAAACTAAAACAACATAAAACCTAAATATAAAAAAAAAAAAAAACCATAAACCTAAATAAAATAAAATAAAAACTAAATAGAAACCTAAACTAAAACCTAAACCTAAACATAAATTGGTACCTAAACCTTAACTTAAAAATAAAATATGATAAAAAATAAAAAGTAAAGTAAAATAAAGTAAACAAAAACCCAAACTAAACTAAAAATTAAAATAAACCTAAAAATAAAAATATAAATAAAATAAAAACTAAACCTAAAATAAAATAAAATAAATACTAAATAAAAACTAAAACCTAAAAAATAAAACTAAAAATAAACAAAATATGAAAACCTAAACATAAACTCAAAAAAAAAAACCAAAACTTAAAATAAACAAAATAAAATATGCCTAAACCTAAATGAAAAAAAGCTAAACTAAAATAAATAAAACCTAAACCTAAACCTAAAATAAACTAAACCTCAACCCTAAAATAAATAAAATAAAATAAACTAAAAATAAACCTAAACCTAAACTAAAAAATAAATCCTAAAAATAATCTTAAAATCAAAACCTAAAACCTAAACCTAAAAAAATAAAATGAAAACCTAAACCTAAACCTAAAAATAAAAAATAGAACATAGACCTAAAAATAAAAATAAAAATAAAACTAAACTGAAAATTAAACATAAACCTAAACCTAAACATAAAAAATAAATTAAAATAAAAAACCTAAACTAAAATAAATAAACATAAATAAATAAAATAAACTAAATAAAAATAAAGAAAAAACCATAAATAAATAAAAATTTAAACTAAAACTACTAGTTTTATTAATTTTTTTTAAAAACCCTAAACTTTAAACCCTAAATCTTAAATCCTAAACCCTAAAGCCTAAAAACCTATAAAAAAAAAAGACCTAAAATAAATAAAATAAAAAAATAAAATAAATAAAAATATCTAAACTAAAATAATATAAATAAAATAAAATAAAATAAAAACACAAACTAAAACCTAAACCTAAAATGAAAATAAAAAATAAAATAAAATAAAAAAATAATTACCTAAACTAAATTAAAAAATAAAAAACCTAAATAAAATAATTACTAAACTAAAATAAAATTATAATAAACCTAAAATAAAATAAAATAAAAAGTATATAAAAACTTAAAAGAAATAAAAAAATAAACCTAAATAAAATAAAAAAATAAAATAAAGTAAAATAAATAAAAAATAAACTAAATAAACCTAAACTAGGAGTTTACTTAATTTTTTAAAAAATAAAAATAATAAAAATAATAAAAAAACCTGACCCTAAACCCTAGACCCAAAAACTAACCCTAAACCCTAAATCCAAAACCTACAAACCTAAATACTAAACCCTAAACCCTTGAACCATAAATCATAAAGCTTAAAACCTTATAACACTGAATCCTAAACCCTAAACCCCAAAAACCCTAAAACCTACAACCTGCAACCCCTAAACCCTAAACCGTAAACCCTAAAAATCTAGAAACCAAATAATAAACTAAATAAAACAAAAAAATAAAATAAATAAAAAACCTAAACCTAAATTAAATAAAATAATAAAATAAAATATAAACTTAAACTAAAACCTAAACCTAAACCTAAACCAAAAAACTAAATAATTTTAAAAATAAACACTAAACTAAATTAAAATAAATAAAATCCTAGGTCAAACTAAAAAATAAAATAAACCTAAAACTAAAAAAATAAATAAAATAAAAATTATAAATAAACATAAAAACTAAACCTAAAAATAAATAAAAAATAAAACTTAAATCATAAACTAAAAAAAACCTAAATCAAAATGAATAAAATAAAATAAACCTAACCCTACACTAAAATAAACTAAATTAAAATAATTAAAACTTAAATCGATACCTAAAATAAACTAAACCAAAACCCTAAACTATATAAAATAAAAAAAAACTAAATATAAACCTAAACCTAAACTGAAAAATAAAACCTAAAAATAAGCCTAAAATTGAAATCTAAAATCTAAACCTAAAAAAATAAAATAAAAACCTAACCTAAACCTAAAAATAAATTAAAATAAAAAAGTAAACTAAAATAAATAAACCTAAAATAAATAAAATAAACTAATTAAAAATAAACAAAAAACCAAAAATAAATAAAAAAACTCAAACCTACCAGTTTTCTTAATTTTTTTTAAAAAAATCCTAAATCCTGAACCCTAATCCTACAGCCCTAAACCCTAAACCCTAAACCCTAGAAAGCTAAAAACCTAAAACTAAAATATATAAAACTTAAAAATAAAATATATAAAAATACCTAAACCAAAATAATATAAATAAAATAAAATAAAAATGCAAACTAAAACCTATACCTAACCCTAAACCTAAACCTAAACCTAAACTGAAAATGAAAATAAAATAAAAAATAAAAACAAAAATAATTTAAAATAAATAATAACCTAAATTAAGCTAAAAAATAATAAACCTAAATAAAATAAAAACTAAACCTAAAATAAAAATAAAATAAAATAAAAACTAAATATAAACCTAAATATAAAAAAAATCAAAATTAATTTAAATAAAAATACATAAATAAAATAAAATAAAATAAATAAAAAATAAACTAAATAAACCTAAACCTACTAGTTTACTTAATTTAAAAATAATAAAAATAATAAAGAAACCAAACCCTAAACCCAAGACCCTAAAACTAACTCTAAAACCTAAACCCACCCAACCAAACCATAAATCCTAAACCCTAACCCCTAAACCTAAACCCTACACCTACACTAAACTCTAAACCTAAACCACAACCCTAAACTATAAACCCTCCTACAGGCTTAAACTTCACCCCATAAGCCAAAAAAAGATAAAATAAAATAACCCTAATCCCTAATCCGCACAACCCTAAACACTAATGATCCCAAACCCTAAAGCCTCCACCCTAAAACCATCCTAAATCCAAATAAAATAAATAAAACCTAAATAAAATAAAATAAGATAAAATAAATAAACTAAAACTTTAAACTAAAAACTTATAAACTAAAATAAAATAATATAATAAAAATAAACTAAATTAAAATAAATAAAATCCTAAGCCAAACTAAAAAATAAAATAAAGCAAAAATAAAAAACCTAAAAAAATTGAAAATTAAAAATAAACAAATAAACTAAACCTAAAAATAAATAAATTAAAACCAACTAAAAAAAAATCCTGTGCTAAATAAACAAAATAAAATAAACCTAACCCACTAAAATAAACTAAACTTAAATAAATAAAACTTAAACCTATAATAAAATAAATAAAGAAAACCATAAACTATATAAAATAAAAAAATAAATATAAAATAAAACCTAAACAAAAAATAAACTAAAATAAGCCTAAAATAAAAACCTAAAACCTTAACCTAAAAAGAAAATAAATAACCTACTAACCTAATAATTAAAACAATAAAACCTAAAAAAAATAAAATAAAGAAGCTAAAGTAAAAAAATAAACATAAACCTAAACCTTAACCTAAAATAAACTAAATAAAGAACCTAAACTAAAATTAATAAACTTAAAATAAATATAAACTAAATATAAATTACAACCATGACCTAAACCATAAAGCCAAACCTAAAACCCAAACCTAAGCCTAAACTCAAACTCCCTAAACCCTAAAAAATTACAAGCCTAGTACAAACCCTAAACCCTAAACCCTAAACCCTAAACCCTAAATCCTAAAAACCTAAAAACATAAACCTAAACTAAGAAAAACCTAAAAATAAAATATATAAAAATATCCAAACCAAAATAAAAAAAATGAAAACTAAAATCTAAACTTAAACCAACCTAAACATAAACCTAAACCTAAACTTAAAAATAAAAAAATAAAAACTAAAATAAAATAAATAAATAAATACTTAAGCTAAACTAAAAAACAAAATAAACATAAAAATAAAAAACCTAAACATAAAATAAAAAATAAAACCAAATAAAAAATTAAATAAAAACCTAAACCAAAAAAATAAATATAAAATAAAACCTAAAAGTAAATAAAAAATAAAACCTAAACCCTAAACTAAAAAAAGAAACCTAAACTTAAAAAAAATAAAAATAATAAAATAAACTTAAACCTAAACCAAAATAAACTAAACTAAAATAAATAAAACCTAAAATAAACTAAACCTAACCCTAAAGAATGACCAATCCGATCTGGCTTATGGAACTATGTCTTTATAAGATGGTTCTAATCTAAGGTTTTTTTATTTGCTATCGTCTCAATTTTTATCTATGTCGTCACTTGTGTCATAAATAACTTGGTGTGTTACTTGGTTGATGAAATAGAAAAGAAGAAATGTTGAATATGAATTTGTTCTCTATTAAAAAAACCAAAAACCCTAAACACTAAACTTAAACCTGAACCCTAAACCTAAAACCTAAACCTAAACCTTCAACCACCCTAAACCACCCTAAGCCCTAAACTAAACCCTAAACCCTAAAAAAGCATAACTGAACCACAAAACCTAAATCCTAAAACCTCACCATAAACCTAAACCTAAACCCACCCCAAACCCTAAACCTAAACCTAAACCTAAACCCTAAACCCCCCAAACCCTAAACCCTAAACTAACCCTAAGCCATAAACCCTAAACCCTAAAAAGCTAAAAACCTAAACCTAAACTAAAAAAAACACCAAAATAAAATAAATAAAATAAAATAAAATAAAATAAAAACATAAATTAAAACCTAAACCTAAAAAGAAAATAAAATAAAAAATAAAAACTAAACTAAAATAAAATAAATAAAAACATTAACTAAATTAAAAAAATCCTAAATAAGATAAACTAAACCTAAAAATATAAAATAAATA
Organism: Cymbidium sinense; assembly: GCA_021442155.1. NCBI lineage: Eukaryota > Viridiplantae > Streptophyta > Magnoliopsida > Asparagales > Orchidaceae > Cymbidium > Cymbidium sinense. Next base: position 202,818,532 of record CM038216.1, read on the forward strand.
AAAAATAAAATAAAATAAAACAAAATAAAACTTAAACATAAAATAAACCTAAAATAATTAAAAATAATACCTACAAACTAAAAAAACCTAAACCTAAAATAAAAATAAAATAAAACTAAACCTAAACTTAAATAAACTAAAATAAAATAAATAAAACCTATACCTAAGACTAAAATAAACTAAACATAAACATAAACCTAAACTAAATAAAATAAAATATAATAAAATTAAACCTAAACCTAAACTAAAAAATAAAAGCTAAAAATAAACCTAAAATAAAAACTTATAAACTAAACGTAAGAAAAATAATATCTAAAGCTAAACCTAAATCTAATAATAAAAAATAAAAAAAATAAAATTAGACTAAAGAAATAAACTTGAAACTAAACCTAAACCTAAAAAATAAACTAAAATAAAAAACCTAAACTAAAATAAATAAACATAAAATAAATAAACCAAACTAAATAAAAAATAAACCTAAATAAAAATAGGAAAAAAATAAAATAAATAAACTGAAACCTATGAGTTTACTTAATTTAAAAATACTAAAACAATAAAAAACCTTTACCCTAATCCCAAAACCCTGAACCCTAAACCCTAAACCTACAACCCTAAACCCTAAACCCTAAAATGTAAAACCTATAACCCTATACCCTAAATGCTAAACACCAAAGCCTAAACCCTAAACCCAAAACCCTAAACCCTAAACCCTAAAAACCTAAAAACCTAAATCTAAGCAAAATAGAAGTGATTTTGGCTACAAATGATTAGCCTGAATTTCTCTAATATAGATAAAAATTATATGAGCTTTATAAGCCATAGTAAACTTCTTGTTTCAAGTTAAATAAAGATGCTAAAAGGTAGCTTTCTATTCATGGACAAATAAGGAATGAACCTAGTTAAGTTCAGACACCTAAGTGTACATTTGTGAGCAATCCTCATCTATAGCTGAGATAGCCTATCTAATAATAGAACTCATCTCTAATCAATATTAACTTCTCAATTGCAGCTCTTTCGATTTAGTAGATATGTCGAGGAGCTAAATCTATGCTTTAAAAAGCTCTCTTTAGTAGGATTTCAATGCTTTAAGACTGTGCTCGAGATGTTGGCAAATTAGGGAGACTTGATGCGAAGTATTGCTAAATGAGATTTTTACAATAGTGATTGTATCTGACCAAATCTCTTGATAAGTACTGTATAACTAGAATAATTCAAACTCGATATCTCAACACAGGGATTTCCAGAACTATAGCTGTCCTACTTTGAGACTCAACGCGACAGCATAATGAAACAAATAATTCACTTAAAAACAAAAGCGAGAAAGTTCAAGTAAAACTCCAAAGTCAATGCTTAGAAAGAGGTGACATAGTGTTTTGAGAGATTTAGGACACTCACAAAATTTTTGCTGACATCTAAAATATGATTTAAGAGAGATTTTGGATTCCAACATAGGATCTATCATCTTTTCTATTTTTATTTTATTGGTAGTAGTGAAACTTCATTTAGATGTATTCATTTGAATTTGATTTACTGGTGGAAAAATACAACAACAATAACAACAACAAGCCTTAATCCCACTAGGTGGGGTCGGCTACATGAATCCTTCATCTCCATTGTGTCCTATTATGTGTCAAATTCTCATTTAAATCATATTAAGATCATTTTTTATACATCTTAACAAAGTATTTTTAGGTCAACCTCTACCTTTCTTAACATAAGGCAAATCTAATGCATCTACTCTCCTAATCGGGTCATCGGATGGCCGACGCTTTATGTGGCCAAACCATCTAAGGCGACTCTCCCTAATCTTATCTACCACTGGAGCTACTCTAACTTTTTCTTGAATATACTCATTTAACATTTTATCTGTAAGAGTAAAACCACTCCTCCACCTAAGCATCCTCATCTCTGTAACACTTAACTTAGTCTTATGCTTCTCCTTTATTGGCTAACATTCTGTACCATAAGTCATTGCAGGTCTTACCACCATCTTATAAAATTTTTCCTTAAGTTTAAGTGGAACTTATCTATCACATAATAGGCCAGATGCATTCCTCCTCTTCAACCATCCAACTTGAATTCTACTAATAACATCTCCATTTATTTCACCATCATTTTGAACAATAGAGCCTAAATATCTGAAACTCTCACTCTTATTAATGACTTGTTCACCTAATGTCACAATACTACTACTAGAACTTCTACAACTAAAACTACACTCCATATATTCAGTTTTAGATCTACTTAAATGAAAACCTTTAGACTCTAGAGTTGACCTCCATAATTCAAGTTTCTGTTGGACTCCCTCTCTAATCTTATCAACAAGAAGAATGTCATCAGCAAAAAGCATACACCAAGGTGGAAAGAATAATTCATACATTTGACATTATTTTAAGTGCAAGAATTTTTTATGTTATTTGAAATCTAAAGTTTGATGAAAAGCCACATGCAAATTAATTTTATGTAGTGTCTCTTTTAAGTTTAGGGCTCAAGTTGATCTAAACCTAAACAATATTAGCTTAATCTTTCCCTAATTTTAGAAGACAACAAGAATACTTCAAATTTATTCATGTACTCATTTATAATTTTGGTTTTTTTCTTTAGCAAGTAAAACTCTAAACAATTGATCTTAGTAAGATAAAGATAAGTATTTTGTTAACAATAATTTCATTTCAACCATGTAATAACTTGTTCTAATACCAATCTTCCAGGCTCTTTAATTCTATCTAATAGGTTTTAGTTTAGCAATATGTTTTAGTTTTATAAATCTCAATATTTAAGGCTCAGTAAATCCTAAACCCTCAACTAACCCTAAACCCTACTAACCCTAAACTACTCTCTAAACCAAACTGACCCCTAAACCATAAACCTTCCCTAAACCTAAACCAAACCCAAACCCTAAACCTAAACCTGACCCTAAAACCCTAAACCTAAACTTTAAAAAACCAAACCTAAACACTAATCATCTAACTCTAATCTCCATAAACCCTAAACCCCACTCCTAAATTAACCTTAAACCCTAAACTCTAAACCTATGCCTAAACCATAAAATAACCCTAAACCATAAAAATCCTAAACCTAAACCCCTGACAACCCTAAACCTAAAACCTAAACAAATCCAGTTAAAACCTCAAATCTAAAAACCTAAATACCTAAACCTAAACTAAATGGAACCTAAAAATAATAAAATAAATAAAAAAAACTTAACCTAAAAAAAATAAAATAATAAAATAAAACAAAAAATAAACTTAAACCTAAACATAAAACTAAAAATAAAATAAAAAAAATAAAACTAAAATTAAAAAAAAACTTAACTGAACTAAATAAAATAAAATAAACTTAAGAATAAAAAACCTAAATAAAATAGAAACTAAATGTAAAATAATTATAAAATAAAATAAAATAAATCCTAAATAAAAACATAATCCTAAATAATAAAACAAAAAATAAAACTTAAAATATATAAAAATAAAATCTAAACCTTAAATTAAAAACTAAACTTAGAATAAGAATAAAATAAATATAATCCTAAATTAAAATAAATAAAACCTAAAACTAAATCTAAAATAAATTAAACCCAAACAAAAACCTAAACTAAATAAAATAAAATAAACTAAAAATAAACCTAAACATAAACTAAAAAATAATACCTCAAAATAAACCTAAAAGAAAAACTGAAAACCTAAACCTAAGAAAATAAAATAAAAACCTAACTTAAACCTAAAAATAAAAATTAAAACTTAATCCTAAAAAATAAAATAAAAATAAAACTCAACTATAAAATAAACCTAAACATAAACATAAAAAATAAACTAAAATAAAAAACATAAACTAAAATAAATAAACTTAAAATAAGTAAACAAAACTAAAAAAAATTAAAAAATAAACAAAAAAAATAAAAATAAAGTAAACTAAAATAAATAAAAAATAAACAAATATACTAAATAAATAAAAACTTATAGATTTATTTAATTTTAAAAATATAAACCCTAAACCCTAAACCTTAATCCTTAAACCCTAAAAGAATAAACGTAAAACTAAACCATATAGTAAAACCATAAACCCTATCCTTAAGCCCTAAACCCTAAACCTAAATGTAAAATAACTAAATAAATTTAAAAATAAACTTAAACCTTAAACTTACAACTAAACCTAATCTGAAACCCTAAGAAGGTGTAGAACCTTAATGGCAGGAACATCACCGTCAGCTAAGCTTAGTCTAGATCTGGCGGTGGAGGCAAAGGCAGAGGCGATGGTTGTCATAGTGGTGGTGGGGGATCTGGAGGTGCTGGTGGATATGGAGGTGGTGGTCGGAGCAGTGGTGGTTATGGAAGTGGAGGAGTAACGGCGGTTTTAGCCATGGTGGTGGCGGAGGAAGAAATAGGGGATATGATGATGGATCCCACTACTTGAGAGGCCATGGTGGTTCTAATGGGAACTACAGAAATTGAAGAACGATCGGTCCGATTTATTGCTTATGGAACTGTGTCTTTACAATAAGGATAGTTCTAGCTATCTAGGGTTTTTGATTTCCTCTATGCATGCTCATTTTTGATCGATGTCGTCACTTGTGTCTTAAAAAACTTGGTGTGTTACTTCGTTGATGAAATCGAAATGAAGAAATGTTGAATTTGAATTTGTTCTCTGTTAAAAATAAAAATAAAAAAAAACCAAAAACCCTAAACCCTAAACTAAAACTTGAACATTAAACCTAAAACATCAATCGTAAACTCTAAACCCCCAAAAACCCTAAACCCTAAACCCTAAACCCTAAACCCTTAAACCCTAAACCCTAAACCTTAAAACCTAAACCCTAAACACTAAACCCTAAACCCCAAACCCCACACCCAAAACCCTAAACTCTAAACCCTAAACCCTAAACCCTAAAAACCTAAAAACCTTAACTTAAACTAAATAAATCCTGGAAATAAAATAAATAAATAAAATGAAAATGAAATATAACAAAATAAAATAAAATAAAACATAAACTAAAACCTAAACCAAAAAAAGAAAAATGAAACTAAAATAAAATAAATAAAACCTAAATTAAACTAAAAATAAATACCTAAATAAAATAAAAAGCCTAAAATAAAAATAAAATAAAATAAAAACTAAATAAAAAACTAAACCTAAAAATAATTATAAAATAAAACCTAAATCATTAAATTAAAAAAAACCTAACCCTAAAAAAATAAAAAATAAAACTAAACCTAAACTAAAATAAGTAGAACCTAAATCTAAACCTAAAATGAACTAAAACTAAACCTAAAAAAAATTAAATAAATAAACTAAAAATAAACCTAAACCTAAACTAAAATATAAAACCAAAAAAATAATAATAAAAACCTAAAACCTAAAATAAAATAAAATAAAATAAAACCTAAACCTAAACCTAAAATAAAAAAAACTAAACCTAAAAAAATAAAATAATTATAATACTAAACTAAATAAATAAATCTAAACCTAAACTTAACCTTAAATAATAAACTAAAATAAAAAACCAAAACTAAAATAAATAAACTAAACTTAATAAAAATACAAATAAACCAAATTAAAAAATAAAATAAATTAAAATAAATAAATTCTAAAATAAATAAACTAAAGAAAGATAAACCTGCCATTTGCTTTTAAAAAATAAAAAATAAAAAATAAAACCCTAACCTGACCCAGCAAACCCTCCTAAACCCTACTAAACCTAAACACTAAACCTAACTAAGCCTAAACCCTAAACCACCTAAACCATAAACCCTAAATCCAACCTACAACCTTAAACCCTAAACCCTAAACCCCACCAAAACCTCACTAAAGTGGCAATCCCAACAAAACCAACCCTAAACTTTAAACCCAAAGACTAACCTAAAACTAAAAATAAAACCTAAAATAAATGAAAAATAAAACTAAATAAAACCTAAAGCTAAATATACCTAATAATAAAATCAAGAAAAATAAAAAAATAAAGCCATAAACTAAAAAAAACCTAAAAGATAAAATAACATAAACTAAAAAAACTAAAATAAATAAATAAAACCTAAACCTAAACTATGCTAATTATAATAAAATAAACTAAAAATATACCTAACTGAACTAAAATTATAACCTAAAATTAAACCTAAAATAAAAGCCTAAAACCTAAACCTAAAATAAAATTAAAAAAATAAACCTAATTTTATAAATATAAAATAAAACCTAAACCTAGAAAATAAAATATAAATAAAACTAAACATAAAAATAAAGCTAAACTTGAACCTAAAAAATAAACTAAAATAGAAAACATAAACTAAAATAAATAAGCTTAAAATAAATGAACTAAACTAATAAAAAATAAAAAATAAAATAAACTAAGATAAATAAAAAAACTAAATAAAATAAACCTGAACCTACTATTATACTTAATTTTAAAAAATTAAAACAAAAAATAAAAATAAAAAAAAAATAAAAAAACTTTAACCCTTAGGCTTAAACCCTAAGACTAACCCTAAACCCCAAACCTAAACCAAAGCCTAAACCTAAAAATATAAAATAAAACCTAAACATAAAAATAAAATAAAAATAAAACTAAAATAAAAAAATAAACATAAACAAAAGATAAACCTAAAAATAAACAGAATAAAAAAACCTAAACTAAAATAAATAAACCTAATATAAATAAAACCAAACCAAAGAAAAAACCTAAATACCAATAATAAATTAAATAATCTAAAATAAAGAAAAAAATAAATTAAATAAACTAAAAAAACCTAAATATACTAGTTTACTTAATTTGTTTTTAAAAAAACCTAAACTCTAAACCCTAAACCATAAATCATAAACCTTAAATCCTAAAACTAACCTTAAACCCTAAACTTACAACCCTAAACCCTTAACCCTAAACACTAAACCCTAAAAACCAACCCTAAATTGACCCTATACTAAACCCTAAAAAAACTAAAACCAAAACCTAAACTAAATAAAACCTAAAAATAAAATAAATAAAACCAAAACCCAAAACTACAAAAAAACTAAACCTAAAATAAATAAATTAAACCTAACCTAAATGTAAACTAAAATAAACTAAATAAAAATAAATAAAACCTAAAATAAACTAAACCTAAATTAAATTTAAAAATAAACTAAAAAAACCTAAAAATAAACATAAAATTAAAGCGTAACTAAAACCTAAACCTAAAAAATAAAATAGAAACTTAAACCTGAACCTAAAAATAAAAAATAAAACCTAAACCTATAGAAATAATAATAAAACTAAACTGAAATGTAAACATAAACCTAAACCTAAACATAAAAAGTAAACTAAAATAAAAAACATAAACTAAAATAAATAATCTTAAAATAAAAAACTAGACTAAATAAAATAAAAAATAAACCTAAATAAAAATAAAATAAAATATACTAATAAATAAATTAAAAAACTGGTTCAAATTTAAAAGGCTCACCACCAACTGAGCCACTCACCTCAAACCTAAACCATAAACCTTTACCTTAAACTAATCTTACCCACAAACCTGACCCTAAACTTAAACCCTAACCTTGGCCTGGCCCTGGAGTGTTAAACCTTATCCCACACTGTGCCACTGTCCCGACCTGAGCCACAGGCTCTAATGGCCTAGTCCTGTGCCTGGGCTCTGGGCCCTACACCTGGGCTTGGGCTGGCCTAACCCCATCCTGGGCCCTAGATCTTTAAACCTAACTAAAATTACTCTTAAGGCCTGAGCCATGACTGACCTGGGCCTAAAATCTACCATAAACTTCCTAAACCTGAGGCTAAACCCTGGGCCCTACCTAGGCCCACCCTGACCCAGGCCCAACCCTAAACCTTCCAAATCCTAACCCTAAATCATAAACTTACAACCCTAAACCCTGACCTAAACCTTAAACCCCAAATACTAAACTCTAAACCTTAAACCCTAAAAACCTAAAAACCTAAATTTAAACAAAATAATAGAGATTTTGGCTACAAATGATTAGCCTAATTTTCTCTAATATAGATTAAAATTATATGACCTTTATATGCCATAGTAGACCGCCTCTCTCAAGTTTCATATAGATGCTAAAGGGTAGCTTCCTATTCGTGGACAAATCAAGAAAGAATCTACTTAAGTTCAGACACCTAAGTGATGATCTATGAGCAATCCTCTTCTATAACTGAGATAACCTATCTAATAATCGAACTCCTTTCTAATCAATATTGTCTTCTTAACTATAGCTCTTTCAATTTAGCAGATATGTTGAAGAGCTAAATCTGTTCTTTAAAAAGACCTCTTTAGTAGGATTTTAATGCTTTGAGACTGTGCTCGAGATGTTGGCAAATTAGGAAGACTTAATGCAAAGTATTGCTAAATGAGATTTTTACAATAGTGATTGTATCTAACGAAATCTCTTGATAAGTAGTGTGTAACTAGAATAATTTGAACTCAATATGCACAGGATTTCCAATACTATAGATCTCCTACTTTGAGACTCAGCATGGCAATATAATGTAACAAATAATTAGCTTCTTCAAAGCAAAAGCAAGAAAACTGTAAAACTCTTAGTCAATGCTTAGAAATAGGTGGCATAATGTTGTGAGAGATTTAGGACACTCATAGATTTCTGCTGATAACTAAAATAAGATTTAAGGGAGATTTTGGATCTAACATAGTATCATCTTTTCTCTTTTTTCTTTTATTGGTAGTAGTGTTACTTCATTTAGATGTATTCATTTGAATTTGATTTATTGGTGGAAAGAATAATTCCAACATTTGATGACATTCTTTTAGGTGCAAATTTTTTTGATGTTATTTGAAATCTAAAGTTTTTTAAAAAGCCACATGCAAATTAATTTTATGAAGTGTCTCTTCTAAGTTTAGGGCTCAAGTCGATCTAAACCTAAACAACATTAGCATAATTATTCCCTAATTTTAGAAGACAACAAGAATACTTCATATTTGTTCATGTACTAATTTATAATTTTGGTTTTCTGCATTTACAAGTAAAACTCTAAACAATTGATCTTTGTAGGATAAAGACAAGTATCTTTTTAACAACAATTTCATTTCAACAATGTAATAACTTGTTCTATTCCCAGTCTTTCAAGCTCTCTATTTCTACCTAGTAGAATTTTGTTTAGAAGTATGTTTTACTTTTATAAATCCCAATCTTCAAGGCTCACCAAACCCTAAACACTAAACTAACCCAAAACCCTAAAACTATCCCTAAACTCTAAATCATAAACCTACAACACTAAACTAAACCATCCAAACCTAAACCCTAAACCCTACCCTAAACCCTAAACCAACTCTAAATAAACTCCAAAACCATAAACCCCTAAATCCTAAACCTAACAAAGGTCATCAACCCTAAACTAGCCTAACCATGATCCCCAACCTAACCTAACTGAGCCATGAGCCACCAGGCCTAAAATGACCCTAAACCCTACACTACCCCAGCCATGCCAAACTAAAAATCTTACCAGGCCTAAAAAAACTGACCCTAAACCCTGCTGTCCTAAACCTAAATCCTAAACCCACAAAACCCTAAACATAAAGCCTAAATACTAAACTAAACCTTAACCCCAACCTAAACCTAAACCTAAAATAAACCCTAAAATCTTAAATCCTAATCATAAATCCTAAATCCTAAATCCTAAATCTTAAATCCTAAATCAAAAAACACTAAACCAAACCCCAACCCAACCTCTCGGCCACAGCGCTCTCTGGCGATTACATTTTCCCTTCCGCCGCTTTCATTTTCCTTGCAGCTTGGCCAATTTTTGATCATTCAAGATTGATTTTTTTCATTATTTATCTCTGATTGGCCTCTAATGTGATTTTCCCTTTGCTCTTTCAATGGAGGAGCCCTTTCGTCTTTATCCATCTTGTAGGTGTCTTCTAGGGCATCAGATTTACATGGAATTATGGATCTAAAATCATCCGCTACTTTACCTGCAGTTAAGTCCTTTAAGGATGCACTATCTGGTAAGAACCATTCACCTAATGCTTCAGTGAATTTGATCTCGACCTCCTTTCGTGGGATTCTTGTTATTATGTGCTCGGATCTAGATATGGAAAAGTTGGTGAAGCCTTTTAAATTCTCTCTAGTTGGTAAATTTTTCTTACATCGGCCAACTCTCGATAACATCTGATCATTTTTATAGCCTTAAACTTTCAGGTGTTTTCACTATCGGATTGATTGATCCAAGGCATATTTTAATTCAGCTCTCTAATGACTTAAATTATTCAAGAGTTTTTGCATGTCGCTTTTACTTTATTTTAAATTATCAAATGCGAATTATGAAATGGTCTCCTATTTTTGATATAAAAGAGGAATCCCCAATTGTTCCTATATGGCTAGCTCTTCCTAATATGAGAATATATTATGTTACACATCAAGTTCTCTTTGCGGGTGGGGCTCTCTTTGGTCGGCCTATTCAAATTGATTAGGACACCGCTATGAGATCACAACCTTCTATTGCTCGTATTTTGGTTGAAATTGATATCACTAAAAGCATCTAAGAATTTTGGATTGGCGAGAAGTTGGTTATAATCAAAAGTTGAATTTGAAATTTTTCCTATTGTTTGCACACATTGTAAGATTCATGGCCATGATCATTCTGAATGTTTTGTGTTGCATCCTCAACTAAAAAAGAACAAATTGCCAGATCTTAATCCTACTATATCAAATGATAAAATCAATAAATTTTCTTATGTGCCTAAAGTCACTCAAAATGGGAATCCTACCCCTACCCCTACTACTTTTCTATCCACTGCTTTGTCTATTGGAGAGCAATATGAGCATGTTAAAAATAATGTTTATGAGGTTTGTGTGGAGGCTAATGATAACTTAATTATCATTTCTTTTAATTATAATAATTTGGCTCCTCAAGACAATACCTTGACTCAGTCTAATCTACCCCTTTTTGCTAGTGAACCCGAGGAGACTCATATGAACCTTAGTAGTGACTTGAATGGAAATTTTAGGTTGGATCAAAATCTAAAAACAAATTCTGGAGTTAATCCTTTGATGAAGGAACAAAATATGAAAATTGTTGATCATTTGATGATGCAACAAAATCTAAAATCTAATTCTAAAACTGAGCATGAAATCTATGTTATTAATGGCTACACAATCTCTCCTTCTCCTACTCTTCAGAGTGATACGCATGCTAACCCACTTTCTCAGCTTAATTCTAACATTAAAGAAGGGGAAATTACCATTAGAAATATTTTGATTGATACAGGTCCTATTCTGAATATCACAAATCAGTCTCTCTCGGATGGTGATTCTTTGGATAAAGATAGACCTTTTGAAACTGTTTTTAAAAAAATCACTTAAAGCTAGAATGTTAACTAATAGCTCCATTAGAACTACTAGATCTTCTCTGACTTCCCATAAATAACTATTTCTAGTTTCCTTTTCTTCTTGCTTTATTATTTCTTTAGTTATCTCTTTTCCTTTCTTTTCTTATTTTATTATGATCAACTTACTAATTTGGAATGTTCAGGGTATTGGGACTCTCATTGTCCATAGTCATATTAGAAGTCTTTGTTGTATTCATAACATAGCCTTACTTGTTGTTATTGAACCATCATACACTCTTCTAAGATCAACCATATTGCTAGGACGCTTGGCTTTCAAAACTTCTTTTATAATAGTAGCAATAAAATTTGACATTTTTGGAATAATTTAGTCAACATATCTATATTTGATGATCTTCAACAATTGGTTAATGTCCACATCTCATTGGGTGATTTTTCTATTCTAGGTTCCTTTATTTATGCTTCTTGTAATAGATCTAGTAGGAACATCCTTTGGGACAACTTAAGAACCTTTGCCTCCTCGGTCAACCAACCCTGGTTGGTTGGAGGTGATTTTAAAACCATTCTCTCTTCCTTGGAGAAGGGGAGGTTGCTCTCTTAACATTCATTCCATGGAAGACTTTTCTAATATAATTCTTGATTGTAATCTAATTGAAATTGGTTATTCGGGTTCAAATTATACATGGCATAACTATAGACTCTGGCAGTAGCTTGATAGGACTCTTCTTAATTCTCTTTGGATCAATTAATGGCCCCTTACTTCTGTTGAATATTTGAGCAGAACTTTGTCTGATCATGCTCTGCTTTTGATTTCTGTCCAAAATCCCTCTAATAGATTACCCTCTCCAGCCTCTTTCAGATTCCAAAATATGTGGATCCAACACATTGATTTCATAAATGTTATTTCCATTAACTGGATGGCTCCTCTTCATCTGGATAATTCAGTTAAGGGCATGATTTGCCTCTGGCTTAAGCTTAAAAGGCTTAAACAAAACCTAAATTAGTGGAACAAGCATCATTCTAAAAATCTTTTTACTAATATCAAAAATATGAAATAATTAGTTTGTTCTCTTGAAGATGTTGTTTTGACTAATTCTACTAAACTTAGGAGTTGAATGAAGCTAAAGATAACTTGGTTAACTTTCAGAATATGGAGGAAACTTACTAGGGGAAAAAGGCTGCTAGCAAATATATTGCTGATGGTGACAAAAATACCAGGTACTTCCATGCTCTTTTCAAAAAATAGAAAGCCTTAAACTCTATTAAAAAAATTAAAAATGATAAGGTGTTTCCTTATTTGGGGTCTTACTGCTTCTACTATTTTCACTGTTAATGGTAAGGTGTATCTTGTTTTTATAACCTGTTGGATGGAGATATTTTCCCTTATCAGCCGAATCTACTGGAGGGAGATGTTTTACTTTCTTCTTTACTTTCTGATTAACAAGGATAGACTTCTTTCCATCAATATTTTGTTTATGGGTCTTACTGTATATATTTTCCATTTTATGATTAAGGTTGTGTTTTGTCTCTTTTCCTTTTTCTAGAAATCAATGTTGGGGCTCATGACTTTACTGTCTCATTGTTTAATTGCTCTATTTTTGTATAGCTTCATGATAGACCCTAATTTATCTATATTTTCTCTCTTTAATAGGGTTGTGGCCCCTCTTATGCTCTCTAACCTCACCTTCACAACTTGTAAAGAGAGAAACTACAATACCCTTGCTATTATTACTATTTCTTTGCAGGATTGGAATTACTTCTTGATTTCCTTTCAGCCTATTTTTACTGATGATGTTGGCATAGTTGCTGGACCACTTTTCTTTGTCTTGAAGGATTTTAATGATGGCTCTCCTTTGAACCCCTTTCGTGTATATGTTGTACCACAATTTTTTACTGGATTATCTTATGGGGGTGCAATAATTATTTTGTTGTTTTAATTATTGGATGTTGGATTTTCGGGTCTTATGTCCAGCAGGCTGCTTCTGGGATTATTTTTCTGATTGTTCTTGCTAACCTCACCTCCCCAACCTGTATGGAGAGAAACTGCAATACCCTTGTTATTATTATTGTCTCTTTACAGGATTGGAATTACTTTTTGTTTTCTTTCCAGTCTGCTTTTAGTAATGATGTTGGCTTAATTGTTGGCCTACTTTTCTTTATCTTGAAGGATTTCAATGATGGCTCTCCTTTGAACCCCTTTTGTGTCTATGATGTACCACTTTTTTTTGGATTATCTTATGGTGGGTGCAATAGTTGTTTTGTTGTTTAAATTGTTGGATGTTGGTTTTTCGGGTCTTATGTCCAGCAGGCTACTTCTGGGGTTATTTTTCTGATTATTTTTGTTGTTTGTGATCGGGCTGCAACTTATCACCTAATGTTTGTGGTCTCTTTAATCTGTTGCTATTTTTTCCATCTTGGTTCAGTTAGAATTATGCAGATCACTATGATCATACTATTACCTACTTGGTTATTAACTTATGCACTGTCTACTCTGAATGAGTGGTTTTATGGCCAGCAAGCTGTTATTTGTTATCTTGGTTGTTGGTTGAACTGGATTATCGGGTTTTATGCCCAGCAAGCTGCTATTGGGGTTGTCTCTCTGATTATCTTTATTTGGTGCTTTTTGCAGTGGGGTGCATCTTATTAACTATGGCTTCTGGTCCAACTAATCTGCTGCTGCACTCCCATCTTGGTTCTGTTAGACTTCTGCATTTCCTATTGTATTTTGGGTTTGGGTTATGCTATCTCACTTTACATTTGCTGTTTGATAACTTCTGCAATGATTATTAACAAGGGGGTTGTTAACACTTGCATTGATTGTTCTGAATGGGTAGCTTTTCTGGGAAATTTTTTTGAGCTGTGCTCCTGGCCTGTACGTTTCATATGTGTCCCATATGTTTGGGATGGTGTTATTAACATGCTCATTGATTTTCTTAGCAATTTTAGCAGGCTTTTTAATCGGTTGTATATTATTTCTATCCACTGCCTGGCCTTTTCTATTATTTTCTTGTGGTAGAATTTCATGCTGGCCTAATTACACTCTTGGCTCTCGTATTAAAAAGGTGGATCTGACAAAGATGGTTCATTTTCATATGTGTAGGGATTCTTATGCTATGGTGACAATATTGATTATATTTATCCTGTATGGGATCCCCTCTCCCATTCTGCTCTTTGTTGTTTCCTTTTCGTTAGTGTATATGACTTTGTTTAGGTTTACAGGTACTAAGGCTCATAAGACTTTCAACAAATGGCTGTTATCTTCCCATAGGTTTGTAGGCTATGATGGTTATGATGATTTCACTCCTTTTTGGTTAAGTAGTAGCTCTTGTGATGTAACCCTTCCACTGAAGTTTGGATGCTCATATTTGCATCTGCCCCAATTAGGTGTGACTGAGCCTGAGCCTTCTTTCACACACTTCTCTATAATTTTTCTTAGTTTATGCTACTTTAATTTTTCACTTTGTATGTATTGCTTTAACTATTCTATTTTCTATCTTTCAACATTTTTACCGATGTACTTCTCTTTTTCGCTTGAAGGTTTGCTTCCTAGTGCCACACATTCTCTCATCCTGAAGAGCTTTGGTCCAGCACTATCCATTGGGTTATTTTTGTTAATAATTTTGTATCTTTTGGTTTCCTTTTCTCTTTTATTTTGCTTTTGGTTACACTTAGATAGGGGATTTACTCTCTAGGTTGATTGTAGCTCTTTGAGCAGTAGTTTTGGAGTTTATCCTTTGATAAGGACCTTGTAACCCTTTTTTTGTGGCAATAAAATCCCCCAATATTGGGTTTCCAAAAAAAAAACCCTAAAATCCTAAATCCTAAACCCTAAACCCTAAACCTGAAACCCTAAACCCTAAATCCTAAAAACTTAAACTAAATAAAACCTAAAAATAAAATAAATTAAAAAACCAAAACCTAAAAGGAAAATAAAATAATAAAATAAAATAAAAATTTAAACTTAAACTTAAACATAAACCTAAAAATAAAATAAAATAAAAAAAACTAAAATAAATAAATAAAAACCTAAACTAAACTAAATAAAATAAACTTACGAATAAAAAATCTAAATAAAATAAAAAAACTAATAAAATAAAATAAAATAAATAAATGAAACCTAAATAAAACCTAAACCTAAAAATAAAACTAAAAATAAAACCTAAAAAAAAGTTAAAAGTAAAACCTAAACCTTAAACTAAAAAAACCTAAACCTAAAATAAAAATAAAATAAATATAAACCTAAACTAAAATAAAGTAAACTAAAATAAATAAAATCTAAACCTATAAAACCTAAACCTAAACCGAAACCTAAACTAAATAAAATAAAATAAACTAAAAATAAACCTAAACTTAAACTAAAAAAATAATACCTCAAAATAAACCTAAAATAAAAACTTAAAACCTAAACTTAAAAAAATAAAATGAAAACCTATACTTAAACCTAAAAATAAAAAGTAAAACCTAATCCTAAAAAATAAAATAAAAATAAAACTTAAATAAAAAATAAACCTAAACCTAAACATAAACATAAAAAATAAACTAAAATAAAAAATCTAAACTAAAATAAATAAACCTAAAATAAATAAACTAAACTAAATAAAAATAAATAATAAAGTAAACTAAAATAAATAACATATAAACAAATATACTAAAACAAAAACACTCAATTTATTTAATTTAAAAAAAAACCTTAAACCCTAAACCTTAAACGGTAAACCCTAAACCCTAAAAGGATAAACCCTAAAACCCAAAACCATAAACTGTAAACCATAAGCCATAACCTTGAACCCCAAACCCTAAATCTAAATGTAAAGTAACTAAATAAATTTAAAAATAAACCTAAACCCTAAAACCTAATAAACCTAAACCTAATCCGAAACCCTAAGAATGGGTAGAACCTTAAAGCAGGAACATCACCATCAACCAAGCTCAGTCAAGATCTAGCAGTGGAGGCGAAGGCGGAGGCAGTGGTTGTCATAGTGGTGGTGGGGGATCTTGAGGTTCTTGTGGATATGGAGGTGGTGGTTAGAGTAGTGGTGGTTGTGGAGGCGAGAGGAGCAACGGAGGTTATAGCTTTGGTGGTAGCAGAGTGAGAAATAGGGGATATGATGGATCCCGCTATTTGAGAGGCCGGGGTGGTTCAGATGGGAACTATAGAAAGCGAAGAACCGATCCATCTACTTATCGAACTATGTCTTTACAATAGAGATAATTCTAGCTATCTAGGGTTTTTGATTTCCGCTATGTGTGCTCATTTTAGATCTATATCGTCACTTATGTCTTAGAAAACTTGGTGAGTTACTTGGTTGATGAAATCGAAAAGAAGAAATGTTGAATCTAAGTTTGTTCACTATTAAAAAAAACCGAAAACCCTAAACCTTAAACTAAAACTTGAACATTAAAGCTAAAACGTCAACCCTAAACTCTAAACCCTAAACCCTAAAACCCTAAATCCTAAACCCTAAAGCCCTAAACTCCAAACCCACACCCAAAACCCAAAACCCAAAATCCTAAACCCAAAAAAGCTGAAAACCTTAACCTAAACTAAATAAAACATGAAAAAAATAAATTAAAAAACCAAAATGAAAATAACATAAAAAAATAAAATAAAATAAAAACATAAACTAAAACCTAAACCTAAACCCAAAAAGAAAAAAATAAACTAAAATAAAATAAATAAAAACCTAAACTAAACTAAAAATAAAAAACTAAATAAAATAAAAATTAAACCTAAAATAAAATAAAATAAAATAAAATAAAACCTAACCTAAAAAAATATGAAATAAAACCTAAACCCTCAACTAAAAAAACCTATCCCTAAAAAAATAAATAAACTAAAATACTAAAATAAATGAAACTAAAATAAACCTAAAATCTAAACCTAAATAAATAAACTACATAAACTAAACCTAAACAAAATAAAATAAAATAAATAAACTTAAACCTAAACTAAAACATAAAACCTAAAAAATAAACCTAAAATAAAACCTAAAACCTAAACAAATAAAATAAAATAAAACCTATACCTTAAAATAAAAAATAATAACTTAAACCTAAAAAAAATAAAATAATACTAAACTAAAATAAACCTAAATAATAAAAAAAAATAAACTAAAATAAAAATAAAATAAAACCTACTTAATAAAATAAAATAAATTAAAGTAAATAAAATAAACTAAAATAATTAAATAATAAAACTAAATAAATAAACCTACCAGTTTACTTACTTTTAAAAAAATATAAAACCTAACCATAAATCCTAAACTACAACCCTAAACCCTAAACTAAACTCACCCAAACTCCTAAACCTAAACTAAACCCTACCCTAAACCTAAACCCACACCCTACCCTAAACCCTACCTACCCCAAACTAAATCCCAAACATCAAACCCTAAATCCTAACCCTAAAAACTTAACCATAAACCCCAAAACCACAAGCCCAAACCCTAAACTTTAAACCCTAAAACCTAAACTATCTATAAAACTAAAAAAATAAACATAAAATAAAATAAAACTAAATAAAAAAAAAAATAAAATGTTATAAAAAATAAACAAATAATAAAAAATAAAACTAAATTAAAACCTAAACTAAATTAAAATAATTCAAAATAAATTAACATAAACCTAAAATAAAATAAACTAAATTAAATAAATAAAACATAAACATAAACCTAAACCTAAACCTAAACTAAAATATAATTAAATTAACAAAATAAACCTTTAAACTAAAATTTTAACTTAAAATAAAAACCTAAAACCTAAACCTAAAAAAATAAAATAAAACCTAAACATAATCCAACAAATATAAAAGAAAACCTAAACCTAAAAAATAAAATAAAAATAAAACTAAACATAAAATTAAACCTAAACCTAAACCAGAACATCAAAAATTAACTAAACTAAATAAAAATAAAAAATAAATAAAAATAAAATAAATTAAAAAAATAAACTAAATAAACCTAAACTTATGAGTATACTTAATTTAAAAAAATAAAAATAAAAAATAAAAAATAAAAACAAATCAAAAAACCCAACCCTAATCCTTAAACCCTAAAACTAACCCTAAACCTAAACTCTAAACCCCAAACCTAAATCAAAACCTAAACCTAAAAATAAAAAAATAAAATGTAAACCTAAAAATAAAATAAAAATAAAACTAAACTAAAAAATAAACCTAAACAAAAACCAAAAAGTAAAAAATAAACTGAAATAAAAGACCTAAACTATATAAAAATTAAAAAAGCCTAAATACAAATAATAAATTAAATAATATAAAATAAATAAAATTAAACTAAATAAACTAAAAAACCTAAACATATTCATTTATTTAATTTTTTTTAATAAAAAAACCTAAACTATAAACCCTAAACCCTAAACCACAAAAACCCCAAAAACAAAAAAACTTAAACTTAAAACAAATAAAACCGAAAAATTAAACAAATAAATAAAACTTAAACCTAAATAAAATAAAAACCTAGACCCTAAACTACAAAAAAAACTAAACCTATCAGTTTACAATAAAAACTAAACTAAAATAAATAAAACTTAAACCTAAAAATAAAATAAACTAAATCTAAACCTAAACCTAAATTAAATTAAAAAAATAAACCAAAAAAAACCTAAACCTAAACTATAAATAAAACTTAAAAATAAACCTAAAATAAAAACCTAAAACCTAAACCTAAACAAATAAAATAGAAATATAAACCTAAACCTAAAAATAAATTATAAAACCTAAACCTAAAAAATAAAATAAAAATAAAACTAAATTGAAAAAAAACCTAAACTAAACATAAAAAATAAAACTCAAACTAAAATAAATAAACTTAAAATAAATAAACTAAACTAAATTAAAAATAAACCTAAATAAAATAAAATAAAATATACTAAAATAAATAAAAATAAAAAATAAATAAACATAAACTATAACTTTAAATTTAAAACCATCATGATCACTGATCACCTAAAATCCTAAACTAAACCATAACTAAACTCAGGCCTGCAACCTCCTAAACCCAAACCATAAACATGTTAAATCCTAACCCTAACTCCTAACCTAAACCCTAAACCTGACCTGCCCAAAAACCTGGGCCTAAAAAGATAAAAACTAGGCTGATCCCTCCCTAAACTCTAAATTATCCCTCCCAACCTGTCTCTGGAATACTATCTAACCTGACCAAATCACCATGGGCCATTAAACTAACTAACCTAAACTAACCCTGAGCCCTAAAGGCTTAAACTCAACCTAAACCTAAAAAAAATACTAAGACTAAATCTACCCTAAACCCTAACCACCAAAACCCTACTAAAATCCTATAAAACCCTAAACCAAACCTAAAACCTAAACCTTAAAACCCTAAACCTAAAATAAAATAAACCAACCTAAACCTAAATCTAAAAACTGTAACCTAAACCCTAACCTTAACCTAACCCTAAATCCTAAAACTAAACCTTAAACCTTTAAACTTTTTATTGTGGTTTATTTTGCCACCTTATTGTTTTTGTCAAGATTAATTTTCTAGTTACTTTTGGTTGTCCTTTCTCTCTTGGTTTTGCTCCTGCTGCTAAAAGGAGTTGTATGACCTTAAGGGCTCTTTATTTTTTGGTTGTAGCTTGGAGAATTATTTTCCTGTGGCTATCTATCATTTCTTCAGTGTTGTTCTAGATGAGTGTAATGTTGGAAGCTTCAGGATTGTTATATCTTATGAATATTGGGTGTATCGTGATGAGGTTCTATTTTTCTTTGTGTTCTAAAGCGGAAGGAAACTACTAGTTGGATGTTTTTTTGGACTTGGATGAATCTATTAGGGTTCTTGTTTGCATTATCTCGTTGTTGGATTATTTGTGATCCTAAAGGGATCTTACTTTTTCTATTTTGGTTGCTATATCTAGTTGTTTAAACTGGATTCTCATGTCCTTGGATTTGGATTGGTGGCTGCAGTCTACAACTTTCCCTTGGGATTTTTTTAATGTTTGTGATTGGATGACTCTTTTTATCATTCATCCTGATGGTTCTAAGTCTATTGATTTGAATCCTTAGCGTCTTTGGCTTGGTGAAGCCTTTCTTGTTTGCTTGGATTGGTTGCTCTAGCTAGCTAGTTTGGTCAAAATAGTATTTACTTTGTTATAATTTTCTTGATCTATTTGAATCTATATTTGGAATTGGCTACTTAATTTTCCATTCTTCTCTTCTAGTTTCTATCTACTAGTATTTTTATTTCTGGACTGTGGCTAAACTTCTTCCCTATTAAGTTTTGTTGGTTTTCTTACTTCCTAACATTCTTGATGTTAGTCTTACTGTTCCTCTGGATATTGTTGTTTCTGGTTTTTTGCATGTTCATTTAATGAATAACCTTATCAACTATGGTCCTCCTTTTAACCTTTATTTGGTCTCTATTTAGTCCATTTTTCTATATTGTGAGGTTTTCTCCAAACAACTGTGTTAGCAACACTTGGTGGTGGCTTTGGTGGTGCTCCCACTAGTCTAATGCTTTCCTGGTGGGTTACCTCCTTATCTGCTTTGCTGAGTATAATATATCTGACTGCAGGGTGTTTCATGATTATATTTACTATTTGAAGTTTTATGCAAGTTTGTATGATGATCATCATTAGATAAGGTGCTACAAGAGGTATCTTGACAATGATGGATTTTTTTTTTTGGTGCTATATGTAATTGTAACCCTTCACTTGAAGGTTGGATGCTTACATATGGTCGCTCCTTAAGATGAGTATAATTGAGCAGCCTTTTCTTCATCTTTTATTTCTTTTCCTCTTGTATTTTATGATTAATTAACTATTTCATTATTTATACTCATCCCTTTACAAGCTTGTTGTAAATCTCTGGTAAAGGTTGGGATATTTTTGCTCCTTGATTGTGATAGTTTTAAAAGGAGCAGAGGAAGTTTGTTGATGATTTCAAAGATTATTTTTGGTGGATCTCTATTTTTTTATTAGCATACTTTCATTATCTATTGTATTAGCTAGTGGGCTTATCTCTTTGAGCATACTTTGATTATCTCTTTGAGCATTTGCTTAGAGATTTTCCCCCTCTAAGGACTTTGTAACTTTTCTTTGTAGCAATAAAATTATTTTAATTTCCCCAAAAAAACACCTGAAACCCTAAACTAACCCTAAATCCTAAATCCTAAACTCTAAACCATAAACTAACCCCAAACCCTAAAAAAGCCTGAATCCTACACCTTAAACCATAAACCAACCCTAAACCCTAAGCTAACCCTAAACCTTAAACCCTAAACCCTAAAAACCCTAAAACCCTGGCAGTAAACTAACACTAAACCCTAAACCTAAAACAAACCCTAAACCCAAAACCCTCAAAACCCTAAAATCCTAAACCCTAAACCTAAACCCTAAACCCTAAAAAAATCTAAAACTAAAACCTAAACTAAAATAAAACCTAAAAAATAAAATAAATGCAAAACCTAAACCTAAATAAAATAAAATAATAAAATTAAATAAAACTTAAACTTAAGCTTAAACCTAAACCTAAAAAAAATAAAATAAAATAAAATAAAAATAAACTAAAATAAAATAAATAAAACCTAAACTAAAAATAAAATAAACCTAAGAATAAAACCTAAATATAATAAAACTAAACTTAAAATAAAAATAAAATAAAATAAAACTAAATAAACCTAAACCTAAAAAGAAACTAAAAATAAATAAAACATAAAACCAACCCTAAACTAAAAAAACCTAAACCTAAAATAAAATAAAATAAATCCAAAATAAAACAAAACTAAAATACATAAAACATAAACCTAAATCTAAAATAAACTAAACCTAAACTAAATAAAATAAAATAAAAATAAACCTAAACCTAAACTAAAAATAACCTTAAAAAAACCTAAAATAAAATCTTAAAACCTAAACCAAAAATAAAAAATAAAATTAAAACCTAAACCTAAATGTACAATTAAAAAATAAAACCTAATCCTAAAAAATAAAATAAAAATAAAATTCAACTAAAAAATAAACCTAAACATAAACTTAAACCTTATAAAAAAATTAAAATAATAAACATAAGCTAAAATAAATAAACCTAAAATAAGTAAACTAAACTAAATAAAAATAAAATAAAAACTTAAATAAAAATAAAAATAATGTAGACTAAAATAAATAAAAAATAAACTAAAAATACTAAATAAACCTAAACCTATCGATTTATTTAATTTTTTTTTAAAAAACCAAACCCCAATAAACTAAACCCTAAAAAACTCTAAACCATAAACCCTAAACCCCAACCCTAAACCATAAAAGCATAAACCTTACAAACCATAAACCATAAACCCAAAACCTAAACCATAGCCCAAAAACCCTAAACCTAAAGGTAAAGTAACTAAATAAATTAAAAAATAAACCTAAACCATAAAACCTAATAAACTAAACCTAATCCTAAACCCTAAGAATGGGAGACAACAAGAAGAACATCAACTTAGCTCAGTCAAGATCTAGTGGTGGAGGCAAAGATAGAGGCGGCGGTTGTCATAGTGGTGGTGGGGGGATCTGGAGGTGCTGGTGGTTATGGAGGTGAGAGGAGCTATGGAGGTTACATCCGTGGTGGTGGCGGGGGGAGAAATAAGGGATATGATGGTGGATCCCGATGCTTGGAGAAATTGAAGAATGAATCGATCACGATCAAAACAGCTGTCTTTATAGTATAGATAGTTCTAGTTATCTAGGGTGTTTGATTTCCTCTATGCATGCTCATTTTTTATCTATGTCGTAACTTACGCCTTAGAAAACTTAAATCAAAATAAAATAATAAAATAAAATAAATTAAAAACATAAACAAAAATCAAAACCTAAACCTAAACCAAAAAGAAGAAAAACTAAACTAAAATAAAATAAATAAAACCTAAAAAAATAAAAAAAAATAAAAACCTAAATAAAATAAAAGCTAAACCTAAAATAAAATAAAATAAAATAAAACTAAATAATAAATAAACCTAATCAAAATATAAAATAAAAACTAAACCCAATTAAAAAAAACCTAACGGTAAAATAAAATTTAAATAAAACTAAACCTAAACTAAAATAAATAAAACCTAAACCTATAAAATAAACTAAATCTGACTTAAACCTAAACTAAATAAAATAAAATAAACTAAAATTCACTCTACTAAAAAAATAAAACCTAAAAAAATAAACCTAAAACCTAAAAAAATAAAATAAAACCAAACCTAAAAAAATAAAACTTAAACTTAAAATAAATAAAATAATTCAAACTTAAAAAAAAAAAAATTTAAACTTAAACTAAACCTAAAAATAAACTAAAAAAACCTAAACTAAATAAATAAACCTAAAATAAATAAACTAAACTTAATAAAATAAAAAATAAATAAAACTAAATAAAATAAAATAAAATAAATATAAATAAATAAATAAATAAACTAAAACTAATTTCTAACTTTAAAAAATTTAAAAAAGGCTAAATCCTAAGTGACCATAAACCTGAACTTAAACTCCCACAAACTAAACTGACCCTACCTACTAAATCCAAAGAACACTACCACTGAGCTAAATCTTGGACCACACTTAAAACTGAGCTAAACCAAACCTTAACCAGATCTGAGCTATACCACCTTGGCCAAACCTGGGCCACTCAACCCTAAAAAAATAAACTGAGCCTACCCCAGGCCACCAAAACCACTGAGCCACTACCAAACCTTAAATCCTGGGCAGGTAGGCTGAGCCCTAAACCACTGGGCCTAAACCCTAACCAACCCAAACTGACCTGACCCTGACTGAGCCCTGGGCCTTACCTGATAATAATCTAGGCCTAAATATAAATTAAAATAAAATAAACATAAAATACATAAAAACCTAGGCTAAAATATTAAATAAAAAAATAAAATAAATAAATAATAAATAAAATGGATTAAATAAAATAAAATAAATTAAGATGGATAAAAAACTAAAAACTTAAATCTAATGGTTTTACTAAATTTAAAAAAAAATCCTAAACTACCCCAAACTGAGCCCTAAACCTACAACCTTAGGCCCTCCCTGAAACCCTAAAATAACCTAGCCTAACTTGACCCAAACTAAAACCCTGATCCCTGAAACCTGACCCACCAAAACTGACTGAGCCTAAGAAACCCAGGCCTTAAACCCTAAACCCTAAAACCACTGAGCCTAAAACCTAAACTGAGCACAACTATCTGAATAATTAAATTACTGACCTAAAATATAAAATAAACCAAACCCTAAATAAAACTAACCCTAAAACCTAAACCCAAACCTAAATAAACCTGACCATGGATGAAATCCCAAACCCTAAACCTAAAAACAAAATAAAACAAAACTGGCGTAAAACTAAATAAAATCTACTAATAAAATAAAAAAAACTTAAACCTAAATAAAATAAAATAAAATAAAATAAAACCTAAACTAAAACCTAAAATAAAATAAAATAAAATAATAGAAATAAATAAAATAAAATAAAAACCTAAACTAAAAAAAATAAACTTAAGATTTAAAACCAAATAAAATAAAAACCAAAGGACAAAATAAAAATAAAATAAATTAAAACTAAATAAAACCTAAACCTAAAAATATACCTAAAATAAAACTTAAAAATAAATAGAAATAAAACCTAAACTATAAACTAAAAAACTAAACCTAAAAAAAATAAAATAAACAACATATAATAAACCTAAACTAAAATAAAACTAAATTAAAAAAATAAAACCTTAACTAAACCTAAAATAAAATAAACCTAAACCTAAACCCAAACTAAATAAAATAAAATAAACTAAAATAAACAAACCTAACCTAAAAATTAATCCTAAAATAAAAACCTAAAACCTAAGCCTAAAAAAATAAAATAAAAACCAAAACCTAATCCTAAAAGAAACTGAAACCTAAAAAATAAAATAAAAATAAAACTAAATAAAAAAAAATCAACCTAAACCTAAACCTGATCCTAAAAAATAAACTAAAATAAAAAACCACTAAAATAAATAAACCTAAAATAAATAAACTAAACTAAATAAAATTTAAAAATAAAATAAACTAAAATAAATAAAATCAACTAAATAAACCCTACTAGTATACTTAATTTTAAAAAAATAAAAAATAAAGAAAACCCTAACCTAAATACTAAACCATAAAACTAACCTATACCTAAACCCTAAAACCCAAACCTATAACTAAATAATAAAACTAAACTAAAAAATAAAAATAAATAAAATAAAAATTAAAATAAAAAAACATAAACTAAGATAAAAATAAAAACCTAATAAAAATTTAAAAAAAAAAATAATCAAAATTAAATAAAAAATAAGATAAATAAACTAAATAAACCTAAACCTACTGGTTTACTTAATTTTCTTTAAAAAAAACCCTACCTAAATCTTAAACCTAAAACTAGTAAACTCTAAATTAATAAACCACAAACCCTAGCCCTAAACTAATCCTATACCCTAAACCTTAAACCTTAAACCTAAACCCTAAAAACCTAAAAAACCAAGCCTAAACTACATAAAACTTAAAAATAAAATAAATAAAAAAACCTAAACCTAAATAAAATAATAAAATAAAATAGAATAAAAACCAAAGCATTAAACTAAAAAAAAACCTAAACTTAAAATAAATAACATAAAAAAATCTAATCCTAAACTAATATTACTGAACTAAAAAAAATAAAACATAAACCTAAACCTAATCTTAAACTAAATAAAGCAAAATAAACAAAAAAACTTGAACCTAAACTAAAAATAAAACCTAAAAATCAACTTAATTAACATGTTGATATTTTATTTAATTACATTTCTTAAATTAACCCACAAAATCAACTTAATTACTTTTCCTTAAATTAAATCAATTCACTAATTGGTTTAAAATAATAAGTTAATGATTTCTCTTCTCCTCTTTAAATCAAATCAAATCCAAAACTTAATTAATAATGAAACTTTGGTTTGATTTAAATAATCTTATTTGATTTGATTTTCTTTAAGAACTAGTTTGGTTAAATGAATCACAT
This sequence comes from Cymbidium sinense, assembly GCA_021442155.1. Lineage (NCBI taxonomy): Eukaryota > Viridiplantae > Streptophyta > Magnoliopsida > Asparagales > Orchidaceae > Cymbidium > Cymbidium sinense. The sequence continues at coordinate 202,844,827 of CM038216.1, forward strand.
GCTAATATTTGATTGTCCTCTTTCCAATCATGCTAATATTTGATTGTCCTCTATTAATGTGTTGATTTATATAAGATTAAATGGTAATGAGTATGTAGTCTAGACATCCCGGGAACACGAGGCTTTAGTTAGCCCCAAGGAAATCATTTGATTACCTCACTTCCTTGGTTTAACAATACTCATACTTTCCTATATCTTTGTACATGTATATGTATATGTGATTAGTAAATGAAAATTCCATTTTACATTAAAATTGCATGCATTCATAATTGGCTAAGTGGTTGATTTAACTAGCCATATGATTTTGGAGCTTACTTTCTATGTTTATGTATAGGAATTTACATATATTAGAATGAAAATAGGTACATAGTCTAGACATCCCAAGAATACGAAGCTTTAGCTAGCTCCAAGGAGGTTATTTGACTACCTCACTTCCCTAGTTTAACAATGCCATATGTATATTTAATTTCATTCTTACGTCCTTTTTGTATAGAAATTTGGATAAAGTTTTAAATTAATATGTTTAAATAAATTAGTCAAATAAATTAGTCAAATAAGATATAAATTCTAAACATACACATACATTCATCATTTAAGTGTGCTAAAATATGTTGCATGTATAGATACACTTAGGATTAAATCATATGCATGTTACATGAGATAGAAAGGAATGATTTAATATATGTCATGTAGTAATTGATTAAATTAATCTTAAGATGCCTTTCATTTTGAATAGGATTATTTAAAGTGAACCTAAACTTAGGATTTATTAAATCATTTAATAAGCCATTTGTTAAAATAAACTAAATCAAATTAATATACTTTAAAAAGTGACTTAAGGTAGAGATGAAAGTGGGCAATCCTCTTTTACTCTCTTTATAACACTTAGTTTTAAGTGTAATCAAATGAATAAAAGAAAACACAAATTTAAATTCTCAAATCAAATAAACTACTTCAAGTGAAATCAACCTTTCATGTTAAATTGAATCCTTCCACACTTAGAAAATACAACACTACTGCTTGACAAGATGAAACACACAAGCCTTAATATACACATTAGAGTTAATTCACCACTTCTAGCTCTAAGTTAGGATGGTTTATGATGTGATGTGTGTTTTGTTTTATGATGTATTATTTTAGATTGGATGTTAGGGTGTATTCTTTATAGACTGGATGATAGGCCATTATTAGCTTAATCATATTTTCTATAGGGGATTATGCTTAAGGGATCTTAAAAATAAATGTGAATGCTCTTTTCGCAGGTTGTTTAAATCCTTATGCATAATCCAAGTTAAGATAGGTGGGCTTAGTTAGCCATGTGTAGGGTGCTAAGTCCAAATTATAAATACAATTGCTTGGAATTATATGTATATTTAGCTAACCTTTATTTCACAGGTGTAGTTAGATTTACTTTTCCCACATAAATGTAATTTTGATAGGAATTAGGATTATCGGGCATTAGGATGAGTAGTGGCGAAGGCTTGTTGAGTGCCACAGTGATGCCTTTGAAGCATGCACCATGTGAATCAAAGAAGGAACCAAATCCGAAATGGAGATAAATAGAAAGAAGACCCCCATAGCATTTAATATAATTATAATTATTCTTTCATACTCACGTTTGTATAAGGGTAGAGCTCGACTACCCATATTTTCTCAGGGTTCTGCGGTACCAGATACACCGACCTTATTATTTTATGATAGTTTATATAATTTATTTGATGTCATGTTTACATTATGCATCAGGATGGCATGCTTTTCATAGTTTCTTAAATGACTGATGCTTTAATGTGTGGCTTGGATACCATTAATCTTTTAGGATGAAAATAACTTTTTTACCCAACTAATCACTCATAACTAAATTTTAAACAACTCATAACCTCATTATAAAGCCTAAGACATAAATAAGATAATTAAAAGATTTAGCAACCCCTTAGCTGTATGGTCTTATGTTTCACATCATGCATGCATATTCTTTCTCTCTTAAACATGAACGATCCCCATCCTTGCACCATAAAGGAATGCTTGACCTATGTGGGCATCCATTGTGGTGGAGAACACCATCTTCTAATTGATTTGACCCATAACCTATTTCATCATGCATTTAGGCATAAGAAATCTTAAAGCCTCTATCTAAATGATGTGTATAAAATGAAATAAAATTTGAAAATTTTTTGCATCTATAGATTAAGTCATATGCTCATACCACTCATGCTCTAGTCTCATATGGAGTGTGTTTAGGACTTTAGTCTCTTTCTAATTGAATAACTACCATGGCTATCTTGCAATTCATAAAAAAAGATTACTTAATTTTATAATCATAGGAGTTAGCGGCACTCTAGCGATTATAAGTCAGTCGACAATTTATTCTCACTTGCATGGTAAACCCTAATGTACCTATCGCTTAGATTTAGGTCATGCTTTAGCTCATACTAAAGCTCCCTTGATTTAGGATCGAGATAACTATTTCCTTTAGGCTGAGCATAAATCTTCACCTCTTAAGCATTCCCACAACCTTATGTTGGTGGATTATAAGCCCTAGTAATCTAATAAAATTTTAACTCAAAACATATAAATCTCTCCTCAACCTCAAAATTATAAAGCCCAACCATATGATAGATTGGAATGCTCACTAAGCTTCCTAGTATTATGAGCATTTCTTTCTTATTTCATTTGGATTCCAAAATAAGTCTTCTCCTTGAACTTTCCCAATTGATTTTCCAAATACAACTAATCTTTTGATAATCTAACCTTGAAATGTTTGGAGATGATAATTGTCTACTTTAATCGAGTATTCTTAGGAAATTTCATTTGCTAAGATGTAATTTACTATGGAGGCTTGCCTTCGTAGGGAACTTAAGAACCTGGTTTAATATAAACCCTTTATTCATCCATGTAAAGTAGGGGTAAAATTGCTAGTACGTTCAAAGACCCGTCAAGCCTTAGGAGTCCTTATTACATGATTTGGTCCACTGTTGGGTGATGTCTGTATCTTTCGAAATACTACATCATACCTCAATGTAGTACCTGATCACCTAAAAAGTACCCCATATACATCCAAAAAATAAACAACATAAGGCCCTCTCATCTTGTTCATTGAATCCTCTCAACATCATCCATTCTTTTTAGAGTTTGGAGATGTCGATCCTGAAGTAGGCAAGGGTTCTTAAACTCATAATGTTGACTGGTACACCTGGGTCAACCAAAACTTTGGATAGCCTATATCTGCCAACATCCACTATAATGTAAAGAGGCATTTGCTCGGTCATCCCTAAGAGTAAGTTTTCATCAAGGAATTTAACTCCTAAGATATCCTTTGAGTGGCATGCCTTCTCTTTAGTTGCGGTCAGTAGAGCTAAGTATATCTCTAAATCAAGTAAGGCCTTGATTAGAAATTTCCTCATCTCTTTAGATAAGACAAGGGTGTCGTATATGCTTAACTTAGCTGGAAACTTTGCAAAGTGAGCTAGGACATTGTAATCATCTTTGGCTTGGTCCTCCATAAGCGTGTCCATGGGTGGAGCATCCTATGGAGGGGCTATCTGCTCACTAGAACTAATGACTTGCTTACCCTTATCACGAGTTGCTAGGAGGTAGAACTTTGCCTTATGTAAGTTGACTTCAATGACTTCTTGGAATGATGAGCTTGTGGAAAGTTCTACCTTCGATACACCAACTTTTGCTATGGGATCCTCAGAGTTAGTTGGCTCCAAGTCAATCTCAAGAGGTGAACCTGATTGATTCAGAGAAGGATAGTTTGATTCTAAATCAGAAAGGAAAGGATCATAACTACAATAGGTAGGATCAGAAAGGTAAACTATGGCTCCCAACTTGTATTTGTGCTCAAGCTAGTCCTTAAAAGAAGTACAATCCTCTAACACATGGTCTAACATGTGTTGGTAGGGGCAATAGCTAGGATCATCACTCTTTCCTACGTCCTCTATCCTCTTGCTCGTGGCGAAAGTCGGTTTTGTTTAAGAGATTCTTAAATATTTTCCTAACCTCCCTCTTGAATGAATATGGCTTATTCAATCCATCGACAAGAGTAGGTGGAAAGTAGCGATAGATATGAATATCGCTATGCTAAGTGATGGAAATGGTCATTGTGGCATTGTGCGATATGATGGCCAGGGTGGTGGAAAGGAGGTTGCAAATTGAGCTGTAGTCTCTCACGAACTCGGCTTGCTACATCCCTCATCCACGAACTATCCTTGGCTTTTCCTCTCCTTGGGCAGATGATGATTGGTCGAAAGGAAACTATTTGGCTTCCTCTTGTAGGCTAGCCACCTTATTGATTAATTTCTTGAATATTTTGATGGTAAAGCCCATAAGCATGAAGGAGACTGGGCCATGAATATTCTTGAGAAGAATCTCTATGGCATGCGATTCAGATAATTGTAGTTTGCATTTCATGGTCAGGTTGCATCACCTGGGAATGTAATCAATAAGTGATTAGTTGAATTTATGTTCCTCTGTAATGAGGTCGCCTATAGTCACTCTCTACTGAGCTCCACTAAACCTCTCAATGAAGAGGTGCTCCAACTCAACAAAGTCTTCACTGAACCATTGGGCAATTCGGCGTACTAATAAAATGTAACACTGACAGTAACAAAAGGAGAAAAGGAGTGCATTCACGATCTAGCCGACTCATGTGTAATATGTTATGTTCCACATCAAAGATCTTGAAGGATGGTGGCACAAACCCCAAATAAAATTAAAACTAAATAAAACCTAAACCTAAAAATAAACCTAAAAGAAAATAAAATAAATAAATATAAATAACCTAAAGCTAAAATAAACAAAATAAAATAAACCCTAAACTAAAAACCCTAAACCCTAAACACTAAAAAAACCCTAAACTAATCCTAAACAACGAAACCATAAGCTCTAAACACTAAAACTAAACCCTCAACCCTAAACCCAAATCTAAACCACCTCACTAACCTAACTCCTAACTAATCCAAAACCCATTAAACCACTAAACTACCCCCTAAACCCTAAACCTTATACTAACTGAGCCTAAACCACTAAACCTAAAACCCAAAACCCAAAGCTAAACACTACCCACAAACTAAAACCAACCCTAAAAACCTAAACCCCTGATAAACCCAACCAAACCCTAAATCTCTAAACCCTAAATGCTAAACCCTAAACCCTAGAAATCTAAAAACCTAAACCTAAACTAAATAAAACCTTAAAATAAAATAAGTAAAAAAAACCTAAACGAGAATTAAATAAAATATATAAAATATAATAAAAACATAAAGTAAAACCTAAACTTAAACCTAAACTAAATAATAAAATAAAATTAAAATTAAAAACTGAACTAAAAGAAAAAACCTAAACTAAACTAAAAAAATAAAATAAACCTAAAAATAAAAACCATAAATAAAATAAATAACTAAATGTAAAATAAAAATAAAATAAACATAAAATAAAATAAAATAAAAACTAAACAAAAACCTTAACCTAAAAAATAAACATAAAAATAAAACCTTAAAATAAATAAATAAATAAAGCATAAACATTAAATTAAAAAAAATTAAACCTAAATTAAACAAAATAAAATAAATTTAATCCTAAACTAAAATAAACTAAACTAACATAAATAAAATCTAAACCTAAAGAGTAAACTAAATAAAATTAAATAAACTAAAAATAAACTTAAACCTAAAAAAAAAAATAAAACCTAAAAATAAACCTAATAAAAAATACAAACCTAAACCAAAACCTAATAAATAAATAAAACCTAAACCTAAAAAATAAAATAAAAATAAAACTAAACTAAAAAAAATGTAAACCTAAACCTAAACTTAAAAACTAAACTAAAATAAAAAAACCTAAAATAAATAGTGATAAAATAAATAAACTAACCTAAATAAAATTAAAAATAAACCTAAATAAAATAGAAAAAACTAAATGAATAAATAAAAATAAACTAAATAAATCTAAACCTGGTTTACTTTTTTTAAAATCCTAAATAACCTAAACCAACCTAAACCATAGACACTAAACCCTAAACCCTAAATCTTAAACCATAAACTCTAAAACCCTAAAACCCAAACCCAAAACATTAAACCCTAAACCCTAAACCCTAAACTCTAAAAACTCAAATCCCTAACCCTAAATCCTAACCCTAAAGCCAAAACCAAAAACCTAAAAAATAAAATAAAAATAAAACTCAATTAAAAAATAAACCTCAACTAAATCTTAAACCTAAAAAATAAACTAAAATAAAAAAACCTAAACTAAAATAAATAAACATAACATAATTATACTGAACTAAATAAAATAAAATAAACTTAAAGAAAATAAACTATAAAATAAATAAATAAATAAATAATAAATTAAAACCTTACTGGTTTGCTTTTAAAAAAACCCTAAACCTTCCCCAAACCTAATTTACTAAACTGCCCTAAAAACTAAACCTAAACTAAATCTAAAACCCAACCACACCTACCCTAAACCCACTAAACCTAAAAAGTAAAACCTAAAATAAAATAAAATAAAACTCAATTAAATAAACCTAAACCTAAAAAAAAAAAATAAATAAATAAAATAAATAACCTAAACTAACTAAAATTAATACAAACCTAATAAACTAAAAAAAAAACTAAAATAAATAAAATAAATTAAATAAACCAAAACCTATAAGTTTTACAACTTTCAAAAGCCTAAACGCTAAACCCTACACTACTAAACTCTAAACCTCAAACCCTAAACCAAACTAAACCATAAACCCTACCAAAACCTAAAACCTAAATCAGGTGAAACCCTAACCCTAAACCCAAACCAAACCTAAACCCTAAACCCACAAAGCATAAACCCAAACCCAAAACTTAAACCCTAAACCCTAAAACCCTAAACACTGGACCTAAACCCTAAAACTAAAAACAAACCCACCTAACCCTAAACCCTAAACCCCAAAAACCTAAACCATAAAATCTAAAAGCCTAAAATAAAATAAAAAAATAACTCAACTAAAACCAAAACCTAAACATAAACCTAAAAAATAAACTAAAATAAAAACTTAAACTAAAATAAATAACCTAAAAATTAATAAATAAATTTAATAAAATAAAATAAACTAAATTAAATAAGATAAACTAAAATAAATAAAAAATAATTTAAATCATAAACCTACTAGTTTACTTAATTTAAAAAAAAACCACAAACTCTAAACCCTAAACCTAAAGTTAAACTTAAACCCTAAACCCTAAACCTACTAGTTTACTTAATTTGAAAAAAAAACCCTAAACCCTAAACCCTAAATCCTAAATCCTAAACCTTAAACCCACCATAAATCCAAACCCAAACTTAAAACCTAAAACCCTAAATTAAACTTGAACCTAAACCTAAAACCAAAGTAAACTAAACCTCCTAAAACTACTAAAAATCCACACTAAACCTAAACCCAAACCCAAACTAAATCACTAAACCTGACCAAACCCACTAAACCTAAAACCAAACCAAACCCTCCTAAAACCTTAACTAAACTTTTTAAACCATAAACTCACCCTAAACCACAAGCTAAAATCTAAATATAATAATACATAAATAAACTTAAAATTAAACTAAACCTACTCCCCAAAACCTAAACCCCCTTACTAACCATAAATCCTAACCCTAAACACTAAATAAAGTTGTAAAATAAACCACAAAACCTAAACTCCTAAATAAACTACTAACCCTAAACCATCCCTAAACCTAAATATAAACCTAAAATCAAATAAACCTAAACTTAAGAAAATAAAATAAAAACATAAACTAAAACTTAAACCTAAACTTAAACCAAAACATAACCCTAAACCTAACAATAAAATAAAATAAAATAAACTAAAATAAAATAAACAAAATAAAAACTGAAACTAAAAAATAATATAAACTTAAAAATAAAAATCCTAAATAAAATAAAAATAAAATAAACAAAAAATAAAATAAAAACTAAATAAAAACCTTAACCTAAAATATAATCCTAAAAATAAAACCTAAAAATGAATAAAAAATAAAACATAAACCTTAAACTAAAAAAAACCTAAACCTAAAAAAAATAAAATAAAATAGCACTAAACCTAAACTAAAATAAACTAAACTAAAATAAATAAAACCTAAACCTAAACCTAAACTAAAAAATAAAACCTTAAAATAAAACCTAAAAATAAACTTAAAATAAAATACTAAAACCTAAATCTAAAAAACAAAATAAAAACATAAATCTAAAAATAAAAAATAAAACCTAAGCCTAAAAAATAAAATAAAAATAAAACTAGACTAGAAAGTAAACTTCGACCAAAACCTCAACCTAAACCTAAAATATAAACAAAAAAAGCCTAAACTAAAATAATAAACCTAAATAAATAAACTAAACTAAATAGAAATAAAAATACCTAAATAAAAACAAAAATAAAATAAATTAAAATAAATAAAAATAAACTAAAAAAAAATATAAACCTACTGATTTACTTAATTTAATAAAATAATAAAACCCTAACCCTAAACCCTAAAACCTAAAACTAATCCTAAACCATAAACCCTAAGACCCGAAAGCCTAAAGCTAAAGCTAAACCTAAACCTACCTCCTAAACCCTAAACCCTAAACCCTAAGCCCTAAACCCTAAAAACCTAAAAACCTAAACCTAAACTAAATAAAAACTAAAAAAATAAAAAAAAAGAACCTTAACCTAAATAAAATGAAAAATATAATAAAATAAAAACTTTAACTAAAACATAAACCTAAAAAAAAAAAAAACTAAACTAAATTAAAATAAATAAAAACCTAAACTAAATTGAAAAATGAAATAAACATAAAAATAAAAAACCTAAATAAAATCAAACCTAAACATAAATAAAATAAAATAAAATAAAATAAAAATTAAATAAAAACTTAAAGCTAAAAAATAAACCTAAAAATAAATAAAATTAAAACCTATAACCTAAACTAAAAAAAATAAAATAAACAAAATAAACCTAAACCTAAACCTAAACTAAAATAAATAAAACCTAAACCTAAACTAAATAAAATACTAAACTAAAATAAAAAATAAACTAAAATAAACCTAAACCTAAACTAAAAAATAAAACCTAAAATAAACCTTAAATTAAAACTTAAAACCTAAACATAAAATAATAAAATAAAAACATAAACCTAAACCCAAATAAAGCCTAAACCCTAAACCTAATAATAAATAATAAAACCTAAACCTAAAAAAAAAAAAAGTAAACTAACAAAGAAACATAAACCTAAACCTAAACTTAAAAAATAAACTAAAATAAAAAACCTAAACTAAAATAAATAAACATAAAATAAATAAACTAAATTAAATAAAAATAAAAGATAAAATTAAATAAAAATATAAAATAAACTAAATAAACCTAAACCTACCGGTTTAGTAAATTTTAAATAAAATAAACCCTAATCCTTAAACTTTAAACACTAAATCTAAACCAAACCACAAACCTAAACTTAGGACCTACAACTAATCCACTAAATCTAAACCTAAACCCAACCCTAAACTTCCAAATCCTAAAACCCTAAACATTAAACCCTAGTAAACCTAAATACCCAAAACCCTAAATTGAACCCTAAACCACCGACCCTGCCCAACACCACCCCAAGCATAGGGGTGTCAAAAACCCAACGATAACTACGAACTCTCAAAATCTGCTCGGTTTATGCGAATAATTTTGGGTTGGGTTGAAGAAAGGAACACATTTGATTTTTTAGGTTAGGTTCACCCAACTCAAAATTGGCTCGATTTTGACCTGCCAACTCAAATTTGACTAGAAATTGACCCAATTTTTACACACGAACCTGATTTTGACTCAATTTTGACTTTAAAAAAAAATATAAATAGATCATTTGAGTCATGTGACGTGTCAATCTGATTTAAGTCAGGTCAGGTTCTGATTGAAGTTTTTGACTCGATTAATAAATGGGTCGAGTTCGGGTCAACCATATTCGGGACGGGTGAAATTCAGGTCATACTCAAACACGACCCGTCGACCCGAGTTGACACCACTACCTAAGCTAACCCTAAACCCTAAACCCAAACCTAATAAAATAAAACAAAACTAATAATAATAAAACTAATAATAAATTAATAACTAATAATAATACTTAACTAAAACTAATAAATTTAACTAAATAAATAATTATACAACTAATAATACACCTTAAAACTAAAATTAATAAAAATAACTAAAACTAATTATAATAACTAAAACCTAATAAACTAACTAAAACCATTAAACCCTAATAAATAAACTAAACTAACTAATAAAATAATAATAATAAATTAATAAACTAATAAAACTAATTAAAACTAATAATAATAATAATAATAATAATAATAATAATAAATTAATAAATAATAAAACTAAACCCTAAACTAATAAAACCAAATAAATAAAACTAAATGATAAGTAAACTAAAAACTAAAATTAAACAAAACTAAAAACCTAAAACCCCTAAACTAATAAACTAAACCAAAACTTAACCCAAAACCTTAATAAAAACTAACTAAACTAAGAATAACTAATAAATTAAAAACTAATAAAACCCAAAACTAAAAATAAACCCTAAACAAATAAGTAAACAATAACAAAAATAAAAAATAACTAAAATTAATAAATACAATGAAAACTAAATAAAACCAAAAATGGAAAATAAATTAAAAACTCTAAACCATAATAACCCCAATAAACCAAAATAAACACTAAACCTAAAACCAATTAAACCCCAAAACAAAAACTAATAACTAAAATAATAAAAAATAATAATAAACTAAACTAATAAGCCTAAACCTTAAAAAAGCTAATAACTAACTAATAAAGATTATAGAACTAAAACATAATAACAACAACTAAACTAAACTAACTAAACTGACTAAACCCTAAATCATTTTAGTTAAAAAACCCTAAGCCCTAAACACTAAATCTTAAACACTAATCCTAAACCCTAAACCCTAAAACCCTAAACATTAAACACTAAACCCTAAACCCTAAAAACCTAAATACCTAAACCTAAACTAAATAAACCTAAATATAAAATAAATAAATAAAACTTAAACCTAAATAAAATAAAATAATAAATTAAAATAAAAACCTAAACTAAAACCTAAACCTAATCCTAATAATAAAAAACTAAAATAAAATAAAAACTAAACATAAAATAAAAATAAAATAAACCTAAATAAAATAAAATACAAACTAAATGAAAACCTATAGCTAAAAGATAAACCTAAAAATACAAAAATAAAACCTAAACCCTACACTAAAAAACATTTACCTAAAATAAAAATAAAATAAATAAAATTAAATCAATCTAAACCTAAATTAAAATTAATAAAACTCAAACCTAAACTTAAAATAAACTAAACCTAAACTTAAACTAAATAAAATGAAATAAATTAAGAACAAAGCTAAACCTAAATTGAAAATTAAAACCTAAAAATAAACCTAAAACCTAAACCTAAAAAAATAAAATAAAACCCTAAACCTAAACCTAAAAATAAAAAATAAAATCTACACTGAAAAAATAATATAAAAATAAAACTCAACTAAAAATTAAACATAAACCTAAAAAATAAATAAAAATAAAAAACATAAACTAAAATAAATAAACTAAATTAAATCAAGATAAAAAAATAAACCTAAATAAAAATAATAAATAAAGTAAACTAAAATAAATAAAAGGTAAACTAAATATACTAAATAAATCTAATCCTATCAGTTTAATTAATTTTAAAAAATCCTTAAACCCTAAATCCTAAACCTTAAACCCTTAAACCCTAAACCCTAAACCTACAACCCTAAACCTATAACCCTAAGCCCTAAACCCTAAATCTTATATAAAAAAATTATTTAAAAAAAACCCTAACCCAAAACCCAAAACCCTAAAACTAACCCTAAACACTAAACCCTAAACCTAAACCTTCTAGTTTACTTAATTTAAAAAAAAACTTCTTAACCCTAAACCCTAAACCCTCAACCCCAAACATTACACCTACAACCGTAAACCTACAACCCAAAACCTACAACCCTAAACCTTAAACCCTAAACCCTAAACTGACAACCCTAATCCCTAAACACTAAACCCTTAAACCCTAAACCCTAAAACCTAAACCCTATACCCTAAACCCTAAACATAAAAACTTTAAACACTAAACCTTAAAACCAATAAACCTAAAACCTAAATAATGAATCCCAAACCCTAAAGCCTAAACTCTAAACCCTAAAAATGTAAAAACCTAATCCTAAACTAAATAAAACCTAAAAAGAAAGTAAATAAAAGAACCTAAACATAAATGAAATAAAATAATAAAATAAAATAAAAACCTACACTAAAACTTAAACCTAAATACAAATTAAATAAAAATAAAAACTAAAATAAAATAAAATTAATAAAAACCTAAACAAAACCCCAAACCCTATAACCCAAAACACTAAAACCCTAAATCGTAAACCCTAAATCCTAAATCATAAACCCTAAATCCCAGACCCAAAACCTTAAACCTTAAACCCTAAACCCTAAACACAAAACCCTAAACCCTATATCCTAAAAACCATAAACCCTAAAACCTAAACCCAAAACCTAAACTCTAAACCCTAAACCCTAAACCCTAACCCTAAACCCTAAACCCTAAAAGAATAAACCCTAAACACTAAACCCTAAAACCCTAAACCCTAAACCATAACCCTAAACCCTAAAATGCTAAACTCTATACCCAAAACACTAAAATCCTAAAAACCTAAATAAAATAAATAAAATAAAACTAAACCTAAATAAAATAAATAAAATAAAATAAAATAAAATCTAAATTAAAACCTAAACCTAAACCTAAAAATAAAATAAAATAAAAAATAAAAACTAAACAAAAATAAAATTATTAAAAACTAAAACTAAACTAGAAAATAAAATAATCCTAAAAATAAAAAACCTAAATAAAATAAAACCCAAATGAAAAATTAAATAAATAAACCTAAAATAAAATAGAATAAAAACTAAATAAAAACCTAAACCAAAAAATAAACTTAAAAACAAAACCTAAAAATAAATAAAAAATATAAAACTTAAACCCTAAACTAAAAAAATCTAAACCTAAAATAAATAAAATAAAATAAACCTAAACTTAAACTAAAATAAATAAAACCTAAACCTAAACCTAAAATAAATAGAACCTTAACCCTAAACTAAATAAAATAAAATAAACTAAAAATAAACCTAAACTAAAAAATTAAACTTAAAAATAAACTTAAAATAAAAACCTGAAACCTAAACCTAAAAAAATAAAATAAAAACCTAAAGCTAAACCTAAAAATTAAAAATAAATACTTAACCTAAAAAATAAAATAAAATAAAGCTAAACTAAAAAATAAACATAGACCTAAAGCAAAACCCAAAAAAATAAACTATATTAAAAAAACCTAAACAAAAATAAATAGACCAAACAAAACAAAATTTAAAAAATTAACCTAAATAAAAAAATAAACTAAAATAAATAAAAAATAAACTAAATAAACCTAAACCTACCACTTTACTTATTTAGTTAAAAACCCTAAACCCTATAGCCTAAACCCTAAATCCTAAAACCTAAACCTTAAACCTTAATCCCTAAACTAAACCCTAAACCCTAAACCTAAACCTACAACCTTAAATCTTAAATCCTAAACTGTAAACCCTAAACCCTAAATGTTAACCGTAACCCCAACCTTTAAAACCTAAACCCTGAACCCTAAAATCATAAATGCTAAACTCTAAACTAACCTTAAACCATAAATCACAAAAAGCCTAAAGCTTAAAGACTAAACCCAAAACCATAAACTAACCCTAAACCCTAAGCTAACTCTAAACCCTAAACCCTAAACCATAAACATTAAATCCTAAACCCTAAACCCTTGACCTTAAAACTAACACTAAATACTAAACCTACAATCCTAAACTTACAACCCTAAATCCTAAACCCTAAACCTTAAGCCCTAAACCACAAACCCTAAAACCCTAAACCCCCAAACTCTAAATAAACTCTAAACCCTAAACCATAAATAAACCCTAAACCTTAAGCTAACCCTAAACCCTAAACCCTAAAATCCCAAAACCTTAAAGCCTAAACACTAAACCCTAAACCCTAAACCCTAATGCTAAACCCTAAACCCTAAAACACAAAACCCTAAAACTCTAAAACCCTAAACCCTAAATGCCAAACCCTAAACCCTAAACCCTAAATGTAAAAAAACCTAAAAACCTAATCCTAAACTAAATAAAACTTAAAAATAAATAAATAAAAGAACTTAAACCTAAATAAAAGAAATAAATATAAAAAATAAAAAATTTGAACTAAAACATAAACCTAAACCTAAAAATTAAATAAAATAAAAAAGAAAAAACTAAAATAAAATAAATGAAAACTTAATTTAAACTAAAAAATAAAATAAACTTAAGAATTAAAACCACAATAAAATAAAAACTAAATGTAAATTAAAATAAAATAAACCTAAAATGAAACAAATAAAAATTAAATAAAAACATTAACCTAAAAAAATAAACTTAAAAATATAACTTAAAAATAAATAAAAATTAAAACCTAAACCCTAAACTAAAAAAAAAAGCTAAACTGAAATAAAATTAAAATAAACCTAAACCTAAATTAAAATTAACTAAACCTAAAGAAAATTAAATAAAAAACTATAAACCCTATATCCTAAACCCTAAACCTTAAACTCTAAATCCTAAAATCTAAACCTACAACCCTAAACCCTAAACACTAAACCCTAAACCCTAAAACCCTAAACCCTAAATCCCTAAACCCTAAATCATAATCTTAAATCCTAAACCCTAAACCCCAAATTATAAACCTAAACATAAAGTAACTAAATAAATTAAAAAATAAACCTAAACCCAAAAACCTAATAAACCCAAACCTAAACCAAATTTCTAAGAATGGGTGGAACCTTGATGGTAGGAACATCACCGTCAACCTGGCTCAGCGTAGATTTAGTGATGGAGACGAAGGCAGAGGTGATAGTTATTATAGTGGTGGTGGAGGATCTAGAGGTGCTGGTGGATATGGAGGTGGTGGTTGGAGCAGTGGTGGTTATGCATGTGGGAGGAGCGAAGGAGGTTATAATCATAGTAGTGGTAGAGGGAGAGATCGGGAATATGATGGTGGATCCCGCTACTCGAGAGGCCAGGGTGGTTCTAATGGGAACTAGAGAAACTAAAGAACGGCCGATCTGATCTGCTGCCTACGGAACTGTGTCTTTATAGTTGAGACGGTTCTAGTTATCTAGGATTTTTAATTAACTCTAAGGGTGCTAATTTTTTATCTATGTCATCACTTGTGTGTTAGAAAACATGGTGTGTTACTTGGTTGATGAAATTAAAAAGAAGAAATATTGAATCTTAATTTATTCTCTCTCAAAAAAAACCAAAAACCCTAGACACTAAACTAAAACCTAAACCCAAAATTTTAAAAAAAACCTAAACCTAAAATAAAAATAAAATAAACTGAAACCTACACTAAAATAAATAAAACCTAAACCTAAACCTAAACCAAAACTAGATAAAATAAAAATACTAAAAATAAACCTAAACCAAAACTAAAAATAAAACCTAAAAATAAACTTGAAATAAATACCTAAAACCAAAACCTAAAAAAAATAAAATGAAAACATAAACCTAAACCTAAAAATATAAAATAAAACCTAAACCTAAAAAATAAAATAAAAATAAAACTAAATTAAAAATAAACATAAACCTAAACATAAACATAAAAAATAAACTAAAATATAAAACTGAAACTAAATTAAATAAACATAAAATACATAAACTAAACTAAACAAAAATAAAAAATAAACCTAAATAAAAACAATAAAATAAAATAAAACAAAATAAATAAAAAATAAAGTAATTAAATTAAATAAACCTAAACCTGCAAGTATACTTAATTTTTTTTAAAAAAAACCTTTAAGCACTAAACCCTAAACCTTAAACCCTAATTCCTAAAGCCTAAACCCTAAACCCTAAACCCTAAAACTAACCTGAACCCTAAACTTTAAATTTGCAACCCTAAACACAAAAAAAACCTTATACCCTAAACCCTAAACCCTAAACCTTAATTAAAAAATTAAAAAAAATCTCTATCCCTAAACCCTAAACCATAAATCCTAAAACCCTAAACCCTAAACACTAAATCTGTAAACCCTAAACCCTAAACCCTAAACCATAAACTCAAAACCCTAAACCCTAAACCCAAATCCCAAAACCCCAAACCCTAAATCTTAAACCTTAAACCCTAAAACCTAAAAACCAAAAATCCTAAAACTAAATTAAATAAAACTAAAATAAAATAAAAAAAACCTAAACCTAAAAAAATAAAATAAAATAAAAACTAAACTAAAACATAAACCTAAACATAAACATAAACCTAAACCTAATAATAAAATAAATAAAAACTAAACATAAATAAATAAACAAAAACCTAAACTAAACTAATATATATATATATATATAACTAAAAATAAAATACCTAAACATAAACAAAAAAATAAATCTAAAATAAAATAAAAATTAAACTAAATAAAAAAATAAACCTAAAAAAATAAACCTAAAAATAAAACCTAAAAAGCAATAAAAAATAAAATCTAAACCCTAAAATAAAAAAAAATTAAACCTAAAATAAAAAAAATCAAATAAACTTAAGCCTAAACTAAAATAAATAAAACCTAAACCTAAAATAAATAAAACGTAAACCCTAAACAAAATAAAATAAAATAAACTAAAAATAGGCATAATCCTAAATTAAAAAATAAAACCTAAAGATAAACCTAAAATAAAAACTTAAAATCTAAACATAAATAAATAAAATAAAAACCTAAACCCAAACCTAAAAATAAAAAATAAAACCTAAACTTAAAAAATAAAATAAAACTATAACTAAATAAATCTAAATAAATATAAAATATAAACTTAAATAAAAATAAATAATAAAATAAATAAAAAATAAACTAAATAAACCTAAACCTTCTTCAGATTTAATCTAAAAAAACCCTAAAACTAACCCTAAACTCTAAACATTAAAATTATAACCCTAAACCCTAAACCCTAAACCCAAAACCTTAAACCCTAAGCCCTAAATGCTAAACCCTAAACCCTAAACCCTAAACCCTAAACCCTAACCCTAACCTTAAACTCATAACCCAAAACCCAACACCTTAAAACCTTAAATCTTAAACTTTAAACTAACTCTATACCCCAAACCCTAAAACCTAAAAACCCAAAGCCCAAAAGCCTAAACCTTAAACCCTAAACCCTAAACCCTAACCCTAAACCCTAAACCCTAAACCCTAACCTATAAACCCTAAACACAAAACCCTAAACCCTAAACCTTTAACCCTAACCCTAAACCCTAAACCCTAAAATCCTAAACTTTAAACCCTAAACACCAAACCCTAAACCCCAAAAAATGAAAAACCTAATCCTAACAAAATAAAACCTTAAAATAAAATAAATGAAATAACCTAAACCTAAATAAAATAAAAAATTTAATAAAAATATAAACCAAAACCTAAATGTAAAATAAAATAAATAAATAAAAATAAATTAAAATAAAATAAGTAAAAACCTAACTAATCTAAAAAGATAAAATAAATCTAAGAATAAAGAACCTAAACAAACTAAAAACTAAACATAAAATAAAAATAAAATTTACCTAAATTAAATTAAAATAAAAACTAATCTAAAACCTAAACCTAAAAAAAAACCTAAAAAATGAATTATAAATAAGACCTAAACCCAAATTAAAAAAAAACTTAAACCTAAAATAGAAAACTAAAAAAATCTAAACCCAAACTAAAATAAACTAAACTAAAATAAATAAAAACTAATCTTAAACAAAAAATAAATAAAACCTAAATTGAAACCTAAACCTAAAATAAACTAAATCTAAACCCTAAAGTAAATAAAATAAAATAAACTAAAAGTAAACCTAAACCTATACTAAAAATGAAAACCTAAAAATAAACCTAAAAATAAAAATGTAAAACTTAAATGTAAAAAAACTAAAATAAAAACCTAAACTAAACTAAAAATAAAAAAATAAAATCTAAGCCTAAAAAATAAAAATAAAAATACAACTCAACTACAAAATAAACCTAAACCTAAACTTAAACCTAAAAAATAAACTAAAATAAATAAACTAAATTAAATACAAATAGATAGTAATCCTAAATAAAAATAAAAAATAAAGTAAACTAAAATAAATAAAAAATAAACTAAATATACTAAATGAACCTAACCCTACCAGTTTACTTAATCTTAAAAAAAAACTTAAACCCTAAATCCAATACCTTAAACTGTAAACTCTAAAGCCTAAACCCTAAACCTACAACCCTAAGCCCTAAACCTAAACCCTAAAAAACCCTAAATCTTAAACCCTAAAAACCCTAAACCTTAACCCTAAACCCTAAACCCTAAACACTAAAAGCATAAACCATAAATTCCTAAGCCCTAAACCCTAAACCTTAAACCCCAAATTGAAAACCCTAACCATAAACCTTAAACCCTAAACCCCAAAACCCTAAATCCCAAACCCTAAACCTAAACATAAAGTAATTAAAGAATTTTAAAAAAAACCTAAACCTTAAAACCTAATAAACCTAAATGTAAACCTAAATCTTATGATTGGGCAGAACCTTGACAGCAGGAACATCACCATCAATCAGGCTCAGTCTAGATCTGGCATTGGAGGTGTAAATAGAGGTGGTGGTTATCACAGTGGTGGTGGGGGATTTGGAGTTGCTAGTCGTTATGGAGGTCACAGTCGGAGCAATGGTGGTTATCGATTTGGGAGAAGTGATAGAGGTTACAGTCATGGTGGTAGCGGAGGGAGAGATTAGGGATATGATGGTGGATCCTGCTACTCAAGAGGCCGGGGTGGTTCTGATGGGAACTGGTGAAATTGAAGAATGGTCGATCCGATCTACTACTTATGGAACTGTGTCTTTACAATAGAGACAGTTTTAGTTATCTAGGGTTTTTGATTTGCTTTATGCATGCTCATTTTTTATCTATGTCATCATTTGTGTGTTAGAAAACTTGGTGTGTTACTTGGTTGATGAAATCAAAAAGAAGAAAAGTTGAATGTGAATTTGTTCTCTGTTAAAAAAAATAGAAACTCCTAAATTAAAATATGAACACTAATCCTAAAACCTTAACCATAAACCCTAAGCATTAATCCCTAAAAATACTAAACCTTAAACCATAAATCCTAAACCCTAAAACCCTAAACCATAAACCCTAAATCCTAAACCCTAAACTTTAAACCCCAAACCCTAAACTTACAACCTTAAACCCTAAACCCTAGGCTAGCCTTAAACTCTAAACCTTAAACTAAACACGCTAAAAAGTTAAAAATCTAAATCTAAACTAAATAAAACCTTAAAAAATAAAAAAAATAAACCTAAACCAAAATAAAGAAAAATAAAAAGATAATCTAAAACCTAAATTTAAAAAATAAAATAAAATAAAAAGTAAAAACTAGACTAAAATAAAATAAAAAAAAGCAAAATTAAATTAAAAAAATCTAAATAAAATAAAAACTAAATGTAAAATAAAAATAAATAAACCTAAAATATAATAAAATAAAAACTAAATAAAAAATCACCTCTGATTTCTTCTATGGATCTTCAATTTCTGACCAGCTCCAATACCACTTGTTTCCCCATTTTGAAGAAATGAAAGAAGAGCCTCTACGATCAAATTCAGGGAGTTCTGTGAGCCACAGTGATGACGGATGGGTTGAGAGCTCAATAATTTGGAATTATTTAGGTTAGTTAGTTATCAATTAGTTTTAGTTTTTAGTTAGTTTGTTACTAGTTAGTTTAGTATTTAAATAGCATTTAGGGTTTAGGATTTAGGATTTTTTATTTTTTTATTTTTTTATTTTCTTTTAAATTAAGTAAACTGGTACTTTTAGGTATATTTAGTTTATTTAGTTTATTTTTTTATTTATTTTAGTTTATAATATTTTTATCTATATTTAGGTTTATTTTTATTTATTTACTTTTTAGATTTAAGTTTTATTTTTTATTTATAGGTTTAAGTTTAGGTTCTTATTTTATTTTTTTAAGTTTAGGTGTTAAGTTTTTATTATAGGTTTATTTTTATGTACTATTTTTTAGTTTAGGTTTAAGTTTATTTTTAGTTTATTTTATTTTATTTAGTTTTGATTTATGTTTAGGTTTTGTTTATTTTAAGTTTAGGTTTAGGTCTTTTTTATTTTAGCTTAGTTTATCTTAGTTTAGGTTTATTTTATTTTTACTTTAGGTTTAAGTTTTTTTTTTAGTTTAGGGTTTAGGTTTCATTTTTTATTTATGTTTATGTTTTATGTTTAGGTTTATTTTTTAGGTCTATTTTTTTATTTAGTTTTTAATTATATTTTAGTTTATGTTTATTTTATTTTTATTTTATTTCTATTTTTTAGAATTGGTTTTTCAATTTTTTAGTTAGTTTAGGTTTTTATTTATTTTATTTTAGTTTAGTTTTTATTCTTTATTTTAATTTCTTTTTAGGTTTAGTTCAAGTTTAGGTTTTAGTTAATGTTTTTATTTTATTTTATTTTCTCATTTTATTTTGGTTTAGGTTTATTTATTTATTTTATTATTAGTTTATTTAGTTTAGGTTTATTTTTTAGCTTTTTAGGGTTTAAGAATTTGGGTTTAGGTTTTAGGTTTTTATTATAGGTTTTATTTTATAGTTTAGGTTTAGGTTTATTTTAATTTTATTTTATTTTATTTACTTTTATGGTTTAGGTTTTGTTTATTTTATGTTTAGGTTTAGGTTTTATTTATTATAGTTTAGTTTATTTTAGTTTAGGTTTAAGTTCATTTGATTTTGTTTATTTTATTTTTATTTAAGGTTTAGTTTGAACTTTTATTTTATTTTATTTTATTTATTTTTTATAAGTTTTATTTTTAGGTTTATTTTTTAAGTTTAGGTTTTTATTTAATTATTATTTTATTTTATTTTAAGTTTATTTTTTTATTTTACATTCTCTTTTTAATTTTATTTATGTTTTTTATTCTCAGTTTTATTTTATTTTTTAAAATTTAATTTAGGTTTTTATTTATTTTATATTATTTTATTTTATTTTATTTCTAGGTTTAAGTTTGAGTTTTAGTTTAGGTTTTTTCTTTTTTATTTTATTTTATTTAGGTTTAAGTTTTATTTATTTATTTAATTTTAGGTTTTATTTACTTTAAGTTTAGGTTTTTAGGCTTTTAGGTTTAGGGCCCAGTCTTAGGTTTTGGTTTGGGGTTTAGGGCCTTGGGTCTGGGCCTGGGCCCAGGACTCAGGTCCCAGGGCAGGCATGTGGCCCAGGGCTCAGTTTCAGGGGTGGCCTTGGGCCTAGGCTCAGCCTGTGTGGCCCTGTGGCCTCAGGGCTCAGGCCCAGGCCTTGGGACTGGGGCCTTGGGCTCAGGGTCTGGGCCACTCAGGCCTGCAGAGCCATGGCTCTTTAACCTTATCTTTTATTTTCTTTATCTTTTATCTTTAATGGCTCAGATCCAGGTTGTGGCCTTTGATCTAGCATTTCATGACTGGCCTAGACTCCAGGATCTTAGGTGGCTCAGTAGGGCCAGGGTCAGTGGTAGGCCTGCAGGTCAGTGTCAGGCTGCCTAGGGCTCAGCCTAAACCTTTGACCCTTAATCCATCTTATCTTTTAGGTTCAGCCTCAGGCCGTCATGGTGGCCGTCCGCCTTTAGGCCTGGTGACCGCCAGGGCCTCAGGCCCAGGGCCTAGTGGCTTGGTTTAGGTTGGGCTCAGGTCAACCAGTGGCCTGGCCGTCAGAAAGTGCATAGTTATAGTTCAGATTTATGGTCAGCCCCAGGATTTAGATCTCAGTTTTGGCCTATGGCCCAGGTCACTGGCCAGTTTAAAGAGCCTGGGCCGCAAGGCCCAGTATCTGGGGGCTCAGGTCAGGGTCAGGGAGGTCAGTGTCAGCCTAGGCGCAGTGGTTTTAGGATCTTGGCCCAGTGGCCTTAGGTCAGGGCCCAGCTTTAGCCCAGGGTCAGGCTCAGGGCCTAGCGCTCAGTCAGAGGGAATGGTAGGGCCTGGGGTTATGGTATTTTAGGTTGATTCTAGGGCATGTGTTTCAAAATTATGGTCTGGGGTCTGGGGAGTGGGTTTGGTGTTTAGAGTTAAGGTTTTATTTTAAAATTTTTTAATTTTTTTTGGGGAAGGCATAAAGGTTTAGGTTTAGTGGTTCCAAGTTAGTTTAGTTTATTTTTAAATTAATTAAACTAGTAGGTTTAGGTTTTTTTAGTTGATTTTAAGGGTTTAGGGTTTAGGGTTAGCTTACGGTTTAGGTTTTTTTATTCTTTTGAAAATTAATTAAATCAGTAGGTTTAGGTTTATTTAGTTTATTTCATAGTTATTTTAGTTTATTTTATTTTTTATTTTTCTTTATTTTTATGTTTTATTTTTATTTAGTTTTATTTATTTATTTTAGTTTTATTTATTTTAGTTTAGGTTTTTTATTTTCATTTATATTTTAGGTTTTATTTTGCCTATTTTTTAGCTGAGTTTTATTTCTGTTTTATTTCCTCCGTGTCAGGGTTTTGGTCGGGCCTCAGTGGCCTCAGTATTTGCAGGCCTAGGGCTTCCATGCGTACCAGTAGCCAGGTCAGAGAGCTCAGTGGCCTTTTGGGTTGGGTTTAGGGTTTTGGGTTTAGGTTTAGGGTTTTAGGGTATATGGTTTTATAGTTTAGGGTTTAGGGTTAGGGTTTATGATTTAGTGTTTAGGCTTTAGAGTTTAGGGCTTAGGGTTTAGAGTTTAGGGTTTAGGGTTTAGGGTATAGGGTTTAGGGATTAGGGTTTAGGGTTTATGATTTAGGGTATATGGTTTATTTTATTTGTTTATTTTAGATGATTTTATTTATTTTATTTTTATTTAGGTTAATATTTGTATTTATTTAGTTTAGTTTATTTATTTTAGGTTTATTTATTTTAGTTTGGGTATTTTATTTTTGTTTATTTTTAGGTTTATGTTTAGGTTTATTTTTTAGTTAAATTTTATTTTTATTTCATTTTTAAGGTTTAGGCTTTATTTTTTAATTAAAGGTTTAGGTTTAGGTTTTTATTTTATTTTTTTTGGTTTTGGTTTTAGGTTTTTATTTTAGGTTTATTTTTAGGTTTTATTTTTTAGTTTAGGTTTTGGTTTTTTTTAGTTTATTTTATTTTATCTAGTCTATGTTTAGGTTTAGGTTTAGTTTATTTTAGGTTTAGGTTTAGGTTTAATATATTTTAGTTTAGGTTTATGTTTATTTTATTTTATTTATTTTATTTTTATTTTAGGTTTAAGTTTTTTAGTTTACAATTTTGGTTTTATTTTTTAATTACTTTTATGTTTTATTTTTATGTTTGGGTTTTTATTTTGTTTTTATTTTATTTAATTTAGGTTTAATTTATTTTTATTTTACCTTTTGTTTTAATTTTATTAGATTTTTTATTCTTACATATATTTTATTTTTTTAGTTTAGATTAAGTTTTTTTTATTTATTTTCTTTTAGTTTATTTTTATTAGTTTATTTTATGTCATTTTTAGGTTTAGGTTTAGGTTTTAGTTTAGGTTTTTATTCTATTTTATTTTATTTATTTTAATTAGGTTTAGCTTTTTTATATATTTTATTTTTTGGTTTTATTTAGGTTAGGCTTAGGGTTTTATGTTTTTAGGGTTTAGGTTTTAGGGTTTAGGGTTTAGCGTTTAGGGTTTTAGGGTTTATGGTTTTAAGTTTATGGTTTAGGGTTAGCGTTTAAGGTTTAGGGTTTAGTGTTTAGTGTTTAGCCCTTGGGGTTTATGGTTTTTAGGGTTTGCTTAGGGTTTAGGGTTTTTTTAAAAAAATTAAGTAAATCATTAGGTTTAGGTTTATTTTGTTTATTTTTAATTTATTTTAATTTTTTTTATTTTTTTATTTTTATTTCGGTTTATTTTATATTTTTATTTAGTTTAGTTGATTTGTTTTAGTTTTATTTATTTTAATTTAGGTTTTTTATTTTAGTTTATTTTTTAGGTTTAGGTTTAGCTTTGGGATTATATTTTGTTGGGTTCTATTTTTACTTTATTTCTTAGGTTTATGTTTTATTATTTTTTTTTATTTTTAGGTTTAGGTTTAGGTTTATATTATATTTTTTTAGGTTTAGGTTTTAAGTTTTTATTTTAGGTCTATTTTTAGGTTTTATTTTATAGTTTATGTTTGCGTGTATTTTTAGTTTATTTTATTTTATTTAGTTTAGGTTTAGGTTTAGGTTTAGTTTATTTTCGATTTAGGTTTAGATTTGACTTATTTTTTCATTTATTTTTGTTTAGTTTAAGGTTTATTTTATTTTGATTATTTTATTTTTATTTTAGGTTTAGGTTATTTTTTGTTATTTAGGGATTTGGTTTTATTTTTTAATTATTTTTAGGTTTTATGTTTAGGTTTATTTTAAAGGTTTAGGTTTTTATTTAGTTTTTATTTTATTTTATTTTTGGTTTATTTTAATTTTTACCTTCAGTTTTAATTTAATTTAAGTTTTTTATTCTTATGTTTATTATATTTTATAGCTTAGTTTAAGTTTTAATTTATTTTATTTTTGTTTATTTTTATTAGTTTATTTTATGTTATTTTTAGGTTTAGGTTTAAGTTTTAGTTTATATTTTTATTTTATTTTATTATTTTATTTTATTTGAGTTTAGGTTTTTTTATATATTTTACTTTTAGGTTTTATTTAGTTTAGCTTTAGGTTTCTAGGTTTTTAGGATATAGGGTTTAGGGTTTAGGGGTTTAGGGTTTAGGCTTTTAAGGTTTATGGTTAAGGTTTAGGGTTTAGGGTTTAGGGTTAGTTTAGGGTTCTAGGTTTTCTTTTAAATTATGTAAATCATTAGGTTTAAGTTTATTTAGTTTATTTAGTTTATTTTTTATTTATTTTAGCTTATTATTATTTTTTAATTTTATTTTTTTTTATATTTCATTTGGTTGATTTATTTTAGTTTAGGTTTTTTTATTTTAGTTTATTTTTTGTTTCTGGTTTAGGCTTGAGTTTTTTTTGTTGAGTTTTAATTTTAGTTTATTTTTAGGTTTAATTTTTATTTTTTACTTTTAGGATTAAGTTTAGGTTTTTATATTATTATTTGTGGTTTAGGTTTTAGCTTTTTATTTTAGGTTTTATTTTTTTGTTTAGGTTTAGGTTTATTTTTAGTTTATTATATTTTATTTAGTTTAGGTTTAGGTTTAGCTTTAGTTTACTTTAGGTTTAGGTTCAGGTTTTATTTATTTTAGTTTAGTTTATTTTAGTTTAGGTTCAGGTTTATTTTATTTTATTTTTATTTTAGGTTTAGGTTTTTTTGCTAGTTTAGGATTTAAGATTCATTATTTATTTATTTTTAGGTTTATGTTTTAATTTAGTTTTTATTTTATTTTATTTTTGTTTTATTTTATTTTTATTTTATGTTTAGTTTTTATTTTATAAATTTTTTTATTCGTAGGTTTATTTTATTTTTTAGTTTAGTTTAGGTTATTATTTATTTTATTTTAGCATATTTTTGTTAGTTTATTTCATTTTATTTAGTTTTACATTTAGGTTTTAATTTATATT
This sequence comes from Cymbidium sinense, assembly GCA_021442155.1. Classification (NCBI taxonomy): domain Eukaryota; kingdom Viridiplantae; phylum Streptophyta; class Magnoliopsida; order Asparagales; family Orchidaceae; genus Cymbidium; species Cymbidium sinense. The sequence goes on from CM038216.1 coordinate 202,870,454, forward strand.
TTTATTTTAATTTATTTTTTTATTTTATTAATGTTTAGGTTTTTTAATTATTTTATTTTTAGGTTTTATTTACTATAGCTTTAGTTATTTTAAGTTTGAGGGTTTAAGGTTTAAGGTTTAGGGTTTAGGGTTAGTCTTTAGGGTTTAGGATTTAGGGTTTATGGTTTTTTTAAAATTAAGTAAACTGTTAGGTTTAGGTTTATTTAGTTTATTTTTTATTTATTTTAGTTTATTTTATTTTCAATTTTTATTAAGTTTAGTTTATTTATTTAAGTTTAGGTTTTTTATTTTAGTTTATTTTATAGGCTTAAGTTTATTTTTTAGTTGAGTTTTATTTTTATTTTATTTTTTAGGTTTAGGTTTTATTTTTTATTTTAAGGTTTAAGTTTAAGTTTTTATATATTTATTTAGGTTTAAGTTTTAGGTATTTATCTTAGGTTTACTTTTAGGTTTTACTTTTTAGTTTAAGTTTAGTTTTATTTTTAGTTTATTTTATTTTATTTAGTTTAGATTTAGGTTTAGGTTTTATTAATTTTAGTCAAGTTTATTATAGTTTAGGTTTAGGTTTATTTTATTTTATTTATTTTATTTTTATTTTGGGTTAAGGTATTTTTTAGTTTAAGGTTTAGGTTTTATTTTTATTTATTTTTTGGGTTTACTTTAAGTTTAGGTTTTTTGTTTAGTTTTTATTTTAATTTATTTTAAGTTTCTTTTTTTTATTTTATGTTTAGTTTTTATTTTATTTAGGTTTGTTATTCTTAGGTTTATTTATTTTTTTAACTTGGTTTAGGTTTTTATTTATTTTATTTTAGTTTATTTTTATTAATTTATTTTTTTTATTTTTAGGTTTAAGTTTAGGTTTTAGTTTAGGTTTTTATTTTATTTAATTTTTTTATTTTATTTAGGTTTAGGTTTTTTTATATATTTTATTTTTAAGTTTTATTTAGTTTTGGTTTATATTTTTATGGTTTTAGGGTTTTGGGTTTTGGGTTTAGGGTTTAGGGTTTAGGGTTTTGAGGTTTAAGGTTTAGGTTTAGGGTTTAGGGTTTAGGGTTTAGGGTTTAGGGTTTAGGGTTTAGGGTTTAGTGCTTCAGCTTTAGGGTTTAAGGTTTTCATGATTTAGGGTTTAGGGTTTAGGGTTAGCTTAGAATTTATGGTTTTTTTTTTAAATTAAGTAAACTGCTAGTTTTAAGTTTATTTAGTTTATTTATTATTTATTTTAGTTTATTTTATATTTAATTTTTATTTAGGTTTTATTTTTTTATTTTTATTTAGTTTAGTTGATTTATTTTGGGTTTATTTATTTTTTTATGTTTTTACTTTTAGTTTATTTTTTAGGTTTAGGTTTAGGTTTATGTTTATTTTTTAGTTGAGTTTTTTTTTATTTTATTTTTAATGTTTAAGTTTAATTTTTTTATTTTTAGGTTTAGGTATAGGTTTTTATTTTATTTTTTTAGGTTTAGGTTTTAGGTTTTTATTTTAGCTTTATTTTTATGTTTTAATTTTAAATTATGTTTTGGTTTACTTTTAGTTTATTTTATTTTATTTTATTTATTTTAGGTTTAGGTTTAGGTTTAGGTTTAGTTTATTTTAGGTTTAGTTTTTTTTTAGGTTATGGTTTAGATTTTATTATTTATTTATTTTTATGTTTTTTTTTAGGTTTAAGTTTTTATTTAGTTTTTATTTTATATTACTTTAGGGTTGTGTTTTTACATTTAGTTTTTATTTTATTTAGGTTTTTTATTATTAAGTTTAATTTATTTTTTAGTTTAGTTTAGGTTTTACTTATTTTATTTTAGTTTAGTTTCATTAGTTTATTTTATTTTATTTTTAGGTTTAGGTTTAGGTTTTAGTTTAGGTTTTTATTTTATATTATTTTTTATTTTATTTAGGTTTAGATATTTCAATATGTTTTATTTTTAGGTTTTATTTAGTTTAGGTTTATGTTTTTAGGTTTTTAGGGTTTATGTCTTAGTGTTTTAGGGTTTAAGGTTTAGGGTTTAAGGTTTTTGGGTATAAGGTTTAGGGTTTAGTGTTTAGGCTTTAAGGTTTACTTTTTCTAGGGTTTAGGGATTAGGGTTTAAAGTTTAGTGTTTAGGCTTTAGGGTTTAGGGTTTTTAGGGTTTAGAGTTTTGAGTTTAGGGTTAGCTTAGGGTTTAGTATTTTGTTTTAAAAATTAAGTATTCCTTTATGTTTAGGTTTATTTAGTTTACTTAATTTATTTTATTTTTTTTCTTTTTATTTATGTTTTTATTTAATTTGGTTTATTTATTTTAGGTTTATTTATTTTAGCTTAGGTTTTTTGTTTTAGTTTATTCTTTAGTTTTAGGTTTAGGTTTATGTTTATTTTTAGTTGAGTTTTATTTTTATTTTATTTTTAAGGTTTATGTTTAATTTTTTATTTTTAGGTTAAGGTATACGTTTTTATTTTAGGTTTATTTTTAGGTTTTATTTTTTAGTTTATGTCTAGGTTTACTTTTAATTTATTTTATTTTATTTTAATTAGTTTAGGTTTAGGTTTAGGTTTAAGTTTTATTATTTTTAGTTTAGTTTATTTTAGTTTAGGTTTAAGTTTATTTTATTTTATTTATTTAATTTTATTTTAGGTTTAGGTTTTTTTTAGTTTAAGGTTTAGATTTTATTTTTTATTTATTTTTATGTTTATTTTTTAGGTTTAGGTTTTTATTTAGTTTTTATTTTATATTATTTTAAGGTTAATTTTTATACATTTAGTTTTGATTTTATTTAGGTATTTTATTATTAGGTTTAATTTATTTCTTAAATTAGTTAAGTTTTTTAGTTATTTTATTTTAGTTAGTTTTATCATTTTTATTTTATTTTTAGGTTTAGGTTTAGGTTATTATTTTATATTATTTTTTTATTTTGTTTAAGTTTAGGTATTTCTATATATTTTATTTTTAGGTTTTTTTTAATTTAGGTTTAGGTTTTAAGGTTTTTATGGTTTAGGGTTTAGGGCTTAGGGTTTTAGGGTTTAAGGTTTAGGGTTAGGTTTAGGGTTTAAGGTTTATGGTTTAGTGTTTAGGCTTTAGGGTTTAGGGTTTCTAGGGTTTAGGGTTTACAGTTTAGGGTTTTGTGTATAGGCTCTCGGGTTTAGGGCTTTTAGGGTTTACAGTGTGGGGTTTAGGGTTAGCTTAGGGTTTAGTATTTTTTAAAAAATTAAGTATGCCTTTAAGTTTAGGTTTATTTAGTTTACTTAGTTTATTTTATTTTTTATTTTTATTTTTTATTTTTATTTAGTTTGGTTTATTTATTTTAGGTTTATTTATTTTAGTTTAGGTTTTTTTTTAGTTTATTTTTTAGGTTTAGGTTTAGGTTTAGGTTTATGTTTATTTTTAGGTGAATTTTATTTTTAATTTATTTTATAGGTTTAGGTTTTATTCTTTTATAATTAGGTATAGGTTTAGGTTATTATTTTATTTTTTTAGGTTTAGGTTTTAAGTTTTTATTTTAGTTTGATTTTTAGGTTTTATTTTTTAATCTTGGTTTAGGTTTATTTTTAGTTTATTTTATTTTATTTAGTTTAGGTTTAGGTTTAAGTTTAGTTTACTTTAGGGTTAGGTTTAAGTTTTATTTATTTTAGTTTAGTTTTTCTATTTAGGTTTAGGTTTTTTATTTTGTTTATTTTGTTTTTACTTTAGGTTTATCTTTTTTTTAGTTTAAGGTTTTGGTTTTATTTTTTATTTATTTTTAGGTTTTATTTTTAGGTTTATTTTTTTAGCTTTATGTTTGTATTTATTTTTTATTTTATTTTATTTTAGGTTTATATTAGGTTTATTTTCTTTTTATTTCACATTTAGTTTTTATTTTATTTAGTTTAGTTTATTTTTATTAGTTATATTATTTTATTTTTAGGTTTAAGTTTAGGTTTTAGTTTATGTTTTTATTTTATTTTATTTATTTTACTTTATTTATGTTTGGGTTTATTTATTTATTTTATTTGTAGGTATTATTTAATTTAAGTTTAGGTTTTTAGGTTTTTAGGTTTTTAGTATTTTGGGTTTAGGGTTTAGGGTTAGGGTTTAGGGTTTAGGGTTTAGGATTTAGGGTTTAGGGTTTAGTGTTTAGTGTTTAGGCTTTAAGATTTAAGCCTTTTAAGGTTTTTAGGGTTTAGTGTTTAGTGTTAGGTTAAGGTTTAAGGTTTAGGGTTTAGCATTTTTAGGGTTTAGGGTTTGGGGTCTTGGGTTAGTTTATGGTTTAGGGTTTAGGGTTTAGGGTTATGGTTAGAGTTTAGGGTTTAGGGTTTAGGGTTTAGGGTTTCTAGGGTTTAGGGTTTACGGTTTAGGGTTTTATGTTTAGGCTCTAGGGTTTAGGGTTTTTAGGGTTTATAGTGTGGGGTTTATGGTTAGCTTAGGGTTTAGTATTTTTTAAAAAATTAAGTATGCCTTTAAGTTTAGGTTTATTTAGTTTACTTAGTTCATTTTATTTTTTATTTTTATTTTATTTTTTTATTTAGTTTGGTTTATTTATTTTAGGTTTATTTATTTTAGTTTAGGTTTTTTGTTTTGTTTATTTTTTAGGTTTAGGTTTAGGTTTAGGTTTATGTTTATTTTTAGGTGAATTTTATTTTTAATTTATTTTATAGGTTTAGGTTTTATTTTTTTATAATTAGGTATAGGTATAGGTTATTATTTTATTTTTTTAGGTTTAGGTTTTAAGTTTTTATTTTAGTTTGATTTTTAGGTTTTATTTTTTAATCTTGGTTTAGTTTATTTTTAGTTTATTTTATTTTATTTAGTTTAGGTTTAGGTTTAAGTTTAGTTTACTTTAGGGTTAGGTTTAAGTTTATTTATTTTATTTTAGTTTTTTTATTTTAGGTTTAGGTTTTTTTATTTTGTTTATTTTGTTTTACTTTAGGTTTATCTTTTTTTTTTAGTTTAAGGTTTAAGTTTTATTTTTTATTTATTTTTAGGTTTTATTTTTAGGTTTATTTTTTTAGCTTTATGTTTGTATTTATTTTTTATTTTATTTTATTTTAGGTTTATATTAGGTTTATTTTCTTTTATTTCACATTTAGTTTTATTTTATTTAGTTTAGTTTATTTTTATTAGTTATATTATTTTATTTTTAGGTTTAAGTTTAGGTTTTAGTTTATGTTTTTATTTTATTTTATTTATTTTACTTTATTTATGTTTGGGTTTATTTATTTATTTTATTTGTAGGTATTATTTAATTTAAGTTTAGGTTTTTAGGTTTTTAGGTTTTTAGTATTTTGGGTTTAGGGTTTAGGGTCAGGGTTTAGAGGGTTTAGGATTTAGGGTTTAGGGTTTAGTGTTTAGAGGCTTTAAGATTTAAGCTTTAGGGTTTAGTGTTTATGTTTAGGTTTAGTTTAAGCATTTTAGGGGTTTAGGGTTTGGGGTCTTATGGTGGTTTAGGGTTTAGGGTTATGGTTAGAGTTTAGGGTTTAGGTTTAGGGAGGGTTTAGGGGCCAGGGTTTTGTGCTAGCCCCAGGGTTTAGGGTTTTAGGGTTTATAGTGTGGTTTTATTTTAGCAAGTATTTTAAAAAAATCAAGCCCTTAAGTTTATTTATTTAGTTTACTTACCATTTTATTTTATTTTATTTTATTTTATTTAGTTTCTTATTTATTTTAGGTTTATTTATTTTAGTTTAGGTCTTTATTTTAGTTTAGGTTTAGGTTTAGGTGTTTATATTTTAGGTGAATTTATTTTTAATTTATTTTATAGGTTTAGGTTTTATTTTTTTATAATTAGGTATAGGTATAGGTTATTATTTTATTTTTTTAGGTTTAGGTTTTAAGTTTTTATTTTAGTTTGATTTTTGGGTTTTATTTTTTAATTTTGGTTTAGGTTTATTTTTAGTTTATTTTATTTTATTTAGTTTAAGTTTAGGTTTAAGTTTAGTTTACTTTAGGGTTAGGTTTAAGTTTTATTTATTTTAGTTTAGTTTTGTATTTAGGTTTAGGTTTTTATTTTGTTTATTTTGTTTTACTTTAGGTTTATCTTTTAAGGTTTGGTTTTATTTTTTATTTATTTTAGGTTTTATTTTAGGTTTATTTTTTAGCTTTATGTTTGTATTTATTTTTTTATTTTATTTTATTTTAGGTTTATATTAGGTTTATTTTCTTTTTATTTCACATTTAGTTTATATTTTTTATTAGTTATATTTATATTTTAGGTTTAAGTTTGGGTTTTAGTTTATGTTTTATTTTATTTTATTTATTTTACTTTATTTAGGTTTGGGTTTATTTATTTATTTTATTTGTATTATTTAATTTAAGTTTAGGTTGGTTTTAGGTTTTAGTTTAGTGGGTTAGTTTAGAGGTTTAGGGTTTAGGGTTTAGAAGTGTTTAGTGTTTAGGCTTTAAGATCTGGTCCTTTTAGTTGTGGTAGCATTAAAGTTTGGTAGGGTTTAGCATTTTGTTTTAGGGTGGGGTCTGGGTCATATGGTTTAGTGGGGTAGGTTTAGTGGTTTAGGGGTTATGGAGAGTTTAGGAGTGTTGTTTTAGGGTTTAGGGTTTAGGTAGTGTTTAGTGTGGGTAGTTTAGGGTTTAGGGTTTAGGGTTTAAGATTTATGGTTTAGGGTTTTTTTGGGTTTTGGGTTTAGGGTTTATGGTTTAGGGTTTTAGAGTTTTTTGTTTAGGGTTTAGGCTTGAGGGTTTATTATTTTTAGGGTTTAGGGTTTAGGTTTTAGGTTTAAGGTTAGTTTTGTTTGTTTAGGTTTTTATTTTTTTAATAGAGAACAAATTGATATTCAACATTTTTTCTTTTTAATTTCCTTAACTAAGTAACACACCAAGTTTTCCAAGACACTAGTGATGACATAGATAAAAAATGAGAATAAATACATCAAATAAAAAACCCTAGATAATTAGAACTGTCTCTATTGTAAAGACATAGTTCTATAAGCTACAGATTAGATCGGCCATTCTTTAGTTTCTCCAGTTCCCATAAGAACCGCCCCAGCATCTCGACTAGTTGGATCCACCAAGATATCTCTATTCTCTCCCCCACCACCATCACGGTCGTAACCTCTGTGGCTCCTCTGGCCTCCATAACCACCACTGCTCCAACCACCACGTCCATATCCACCAGCAGCTCTAGATCCCACACCTCCACTGCGATAAGTGATGCCTCCGCCTTAGCGTCCACCGCCAGATCTAGACTGAGCCTGGTTGCCAGTGATGTTCTTGCCATCAAGGTTCTGCCCATTCTTAGGGTTTAAGTTTAGGTTTAGATTTATTCAGTTTTAAGGTTTAGGTTTATTTTTTAGTTTATTTAGTTACTTTAGGTTTAATTTTAGGGTTTGGGGTTTGGGGTTTAGGATTAAGGGTTAGGGTTTAAGGTTTAGGATTTAGGGTTTAGGATTTAGAGTTTAGGGTTACAGAGGTTTACAGTTTAGGGTTTAGGGTTTAGTATTTAGGGTTTATAGTTTCTTTTTTAAAATTAAAAAACTGATAAGTTTAGGTTTATTTAGTTTATTTTTTATTTATTTTAGTTTATTTTATTTTTTATTTTTATTTTGTTTAGTTTATTTAATTTAAGTTTATTTATTTTAGTTTAGGTTTTTTATTTCAGTTTTTTTTAGGTTTAGGTTCACGTTTACTTTTTAGTTGAGTTTTATTTTTGACTTTATTTTTTATGTTTTGGTTTTATTTTTTCTTTTATGGTTTAGGTTTAGTTTTTTATTTATCTTTTTAGGTTTAGGTTTTAAGTTTTTATTTTAGGTTTATTTTAGGTTTTATTTTATAGTTTAGGTTTAGTTTTATTTTTAGTTTATTTAATTTGATTTAGTTTAGGTTTTGGTTTAGGTTTAGTTTAGGTTTAGGTTTAGGTTTAGGTTTAGTTTATTTTAGGCTTAGGTTTAGGTTTTATTTATTTTAGTTTAGTTTATTTTAGTTTAGGTTTAGGTTTATTTTATTTTGTTTATTTTATTTTTATTTTAGGTTTAGGGTTTAGGTTTTACTTTTTATTTATTTTTAGGTTTTAGGTTTTTTAGTTTTTTTTATGTTCATTTATTTTTATTTTACGTTTAGACTTTACTTTGTTTAGGTTTTTTATTCTTAGGTTTATTTTACTTTTTAGTTTAGTTTAGGTTTTTTTTATTTTATTTTTGTTTATTTTACTTTATTTTTAGGTTTAGGTTTAGGTTATAGTTTAGGTTTTTATTTTATTTTATTTTTTTATTTTATTTAGGTTTAGGTTTTCTATTTATTTTATTTTTAAGTTTTATTTAGTGTGGGTTTAGGGTTTTAGGTTTTGTGGGTTTAAGGTTTAGGGTTTAGGGTTTAGGGTTTTAAGGTTTATGCTTTTAAGGTTTAGGGTTTAGGGTTTAGGATTTAGGGTTTTTTAGGGATTAAGGTTGTAGGTTTAGGGGATAGGGTTTAGAGTTAAGGGTTTAGGGTTTAGGGTTTAGGATTTTGGGCTTATGATTTTTTTTAAAATTAAGTAAACTGGTAGGTTTAGGTTTAGTTAGTTTATTTTTTATTTATTTTAGTTTATTTTATTTTTTATTTTTATTTAGTTTAGTTTATTTTTTATGATTAGGTTTTTATTTTAGTTTATTTTGTAGGTTTAGGTTTATTTTTTAGTTGAGTTTTATTTTTATTTTATTTTTTAGGTATAGGTTTTATTTTTTATTTTAAGGTTTAGGTTTAGAATTTTATTTATTTTTTTAGGTTTAAGTTTTAGGTATTTATTTTACATTTACTTTGATGTTTTATTTTTAAGTTTAGCTTTAGATTTATTTTTAGTTTATTTTATTTTATTTACTTTAGGTTTACATTTAGGTTTAGGTTTTATTTATTATAGTTAAGTTTATTTTAGTTTAAATTTAGGTTTATTTTATTTTCTTTTTATTTTAGGTTTAGTTTTGTTTTTTATTTTAGGGTTTAGGCTTTATTTTTATTTATTTTTAGGTTTATTTTTTAGGTTTAGGTTTTTGTTTAGTTTTTGTTTTATTTCAATTTTATTTTATTTTTATCATACATTTAGTTTCTTTTATATTTAGGTTTTTATCCAGTTATTTTGATCTTTAATTTAATTTGGTTTTATTTATTTTATTTTTATTTATTATTTTATTTTATTTTATTTTATTTTATTTAGTTTAGGTTTTAGTTTAGATTTTTATTTTATTTAGGTTTAGTTTTTTTATATATTTTTTTTAGGTTTTATTTAGTTTAGGTTTAGTTTTATGTTTTAGGTTTATGGTTTAAAGTTTAGTGGTAAGTTTTAGGGTGGTTGTAGGTGGGGTTTAGGGTTTAGGTGCTCAACTTAGGTTTAGGGTTTAGGGTTTAGTGGTTTAGAGTTTTTAAATTAAGTAAACCATTAAGTTTAGGTTTATTTAGTTTATATTTTATTAATTAAATTTAATTTAATTTTATTTTATTTAGGTTTATTTATATTTTTATTTAGTTTAGTGATTTATTTTGGGTTTATTTATTTTTGTTTAGGTTTATGTTTATTTTAGTGATTGTATTTATTTTAGGTTTAATTTTATTTTTTATTAGGTGGTTTTATTTTAGTTATTTATTAGTTTGTTTATTTTATTTTATCCTTTTGTTTTAGTTTATTTTTTTGGTTTAGGTTTAGGTTTATGTTTATTTTTAGTTGAGTTTTATTTTTATTTCATTTTATAGGTTTAGGTTTTGTTATTTTATTTAGGTTTAGGTTATAATTTTATTTTTTTTAGTTAGGTTTGTTCTTATTTTAGACAGATATTTAGGTTTTATTTTAGTTTGGTTTAGTTTATTTTAAGTTTATTTTATTTATTTATAGGTTTTAAGTTTAGTTTACTTTTAGGTTAGTTTAAGTTTATTTATTTTAGTTTAGTTTTTTTTTGTTTAGGTTTAAGTTTTATTTTGTTTATTTATTTTTTAATTTAGGTTTATGTTTTTTTTTTAAGCCTAGGTTTTATTTTTTTTTTTAGGTTTATTTTTAAGTTTATTTTTAGGTTTAGGATCTTTATTTATTTTTATTTTATTTTATTTAGGTATTTTTTTATTTTATTTATTTCTTTTTTTATTTTATTTATTTTACCTAGTTTATTTTATTACTTTTTAGTTTAGTGGTTATTATTTATCTATTTTAGTTTATTTTATTAGTTTTTATTTTATTTTGAGGTTTATGTTTAGTTTTAGTTTATTTTATTTTATTACTTATTTTAATTTAATTTATTTTAAGCATATATTTATTTTATTTAGGCATTATTTTTTAGGTCAGGTTTTTAAGTTCTTAGGTTTTAGTATTTAGGGTAGAGTAGGGTCAGTGGGTCCAAGCCTGTTTAAGAATTAGTGCTCAGTTTAAAGCCTAAGGCTTTTAGGGTGGCTCAGGCCCAGCGTCAGCTTAGTGCCTGCCGTCAGTAGGGCTATGGCTTAAGACTCCAGGCCCAGCCTTAGGGTCTGGGGTCTTAGGTTGGCCCAGGGTTAGGTTTGTGGCCTGGTGGGTAAGTAGTGGCCTAGGGTTTGGTGGTTAGCCCAGTGGTAGGGTCAAGGCCTGTGGTTTAGGTAGTAGGGTTTAGGGTTTAGGGTTTAAGATTTGGGGTTTAGGTTTAGGGTACTATAGGGTTTATGGTTTAGGGTTTTAGAGTTTATGATTTAGGATTTGTGGTTTAGTGGTTTAGTGGTTTAGTGATGGGTTTAGGTGTGGTTGTGTTTTAGGGTTTTAAGGTTTTGGTTTTTTTAACCAAGAACAAATTCATATTCAACAGTTTTTCTTTTCAATTTCTTAAACTAAGTAACACACCAAGTTTTCCAACACACTAGTGATGACATAGATAAAAAATAAGCATTAATAGAGCAAATAAAAAACCCGAGATAATTAGAACTGTCTTTATTATAAAGACACAGTTCTATAAGCTACAAATAAGATCGACCATTCTTCAATTTCTCCAGTTCCCATAAGAACCACCCCCGCTTCTCGAGTAGCAGATCCACCAACATATCTCCATTCTCTCCCCCACACCACCACCATGACTGTAACCTCTGTCGCTCCTCTCACTTCCATAACCACCACTGCTCCAACCACCGCGTGCATATCCACCAAGATCTAGATCCCCACCACCACCGTGGATAAGCAATGCCTCCGCAAGATCAATCCCAGAGATCTATGAGCCCGGGTTGCCTGATGTTCTGTCAGGTTCCGCCATTCTTTAGGTTTAGGTTTAGATTTATTAAGTTTTAGGGCTTAGGTTTATTTTTTTTATTTAGTTACTTTAGGTTTAAGTTTAGGGTTTAGTTTAGGGTTTAGGTTTAGGGTTAGGGTTTATTTAGGTTTAGGTTTAGGATTTGGGTTTAGGATGTAGTTTTTATTTAGGGTGGTGGGGATTTAGAGTTTATGGTTTCTTTTTAAAATTAAGCAAACCCATAAGTTTAGGTTTATTTTAGTTTTTTAGTTTTTTTATTTTTATTTATTTACTTAATTTAAGTTTATTTATTTTAGTTTAGGTTTTTTTATTTCAATTTATTTTTTAGGTTTAGGTTTAGGTTTATTTTTTAGTTGAGTTTTATTTTTACTTTATTTTTTTAGATTTTGGTTTTATTTCTTATTTTAAGGTTTAGGTTTTGTTTTTTATTTATCTTTTTAGGTTGAGGTTTTAAGTTCTTTTTTTAGGTTTATTTTAAGTTTTATTTTATAGTTTAGGTTTAGGTTTATTTTAAGTTTATTTAGTTTTATTTAGTTTAGGTTTAGGTTTAGGTTTAGGTTTTGGTTTATTTTATTTTCAGCTTTAGGTTTATTTATTTTAGTTTAGTTTATCTTAGTTTAGTTTAGGTTTATTATTTATTTTTTATTTTATCTTTTTTTTAGGTTTTTTTTAGTTTAGGGTTTAGGTTTATTTTATTTATTTTGGTTTATTTTAGGTTTTAGTTTCTTTATAGTTTTTTTATTTCATTTATTTTATTTTACATTTAGTCTTATTTTAGGTTTTTATTCTAAAGTTTATTTTACTTTTTAGTTTAGTTTAGGATTTTATTTATTTTATTTTTGTTTATTTTACTTTATTTTAAGCTTTAGGTTTAGGTTTTAGTTTAGGTTTTTATTTTATTTTATTTTTATCTTTATTTAGGTTTAGGTCTATTTATTTTATTTTAAGTTTTATTTAGTGTGGGTTTAGGTTTTAGGTTTTGGTTTAAGGTGGCCTGGGTTTAGTTCGGCTCATGGTTTAGGATTTGTGGATTGTGGTTTAGATTTATGGTTTTTAGGAATTAGTGTAGGTTTGTGGTCAGGGTTATGGTAGGTAGGGTTTATGGATCTTTTAAAATTAAGTAAACCGGTAGTTTATTTAGTTTATTTTTATTTATTGTAGTTTATTTTATTTTTTTAGTTTTATTTAGTCTAGTTTATCCATTTAAGTTTAGGTTTTTTATTTTAGTGTATTTTATGTGTTTAGTTTATTTTTTAGTTGAGTTTTATTTTTGTTTTCTTTTTAGGTATAGGTTTTATTTTTATTTTAAGATTTAGTTTAGTTTTATTTATTTTTTTTAAGTTTTTTTAGGTATTTATTTCACGTTTATTTTATGTTTTATTTTAAGTTTAGTTTTAGTTTATTTTTTAGTTTATTTTATTTTATTTTAGTTACCTTAGGTTTAGATTTAGGTTTAGGTTATTTATTTAGTTAAGTTTATTTTATTTTAGATTTAGGTTTATTTTATTTTCTTTTTATTTTATGTTTAGGTTTTATTTTAGTTTAGGGTTTAGGTTCTATTTTATTTATTTTTAGGTTTATTTTTTAGGATTAAGTTTTTGTTTAGTTTTTATTTTATTTTAAGTTTATTTTTTTTATTTTACATTTAGTTTTTATTATATTTAGGGTTTTATTCTTAGGCTTATTTTTATATTTTAGTTTAGTTTTGGTTTTTAATTATTTTATTTTAGTTTTATTATTTTATTTTATCTTTAGGTTTAGGTTTTAGGTTTAGTTTAGGTTTTATTTTATTTTATCTTTTATTTTATTTAGGTTTAGGCTTTTACAATTATTTTAGGTCTTTATTTAGTTTAGGTTTAGGTTTTATGTTTTAGTGGTGGGTTAGGGTTTGGCTCACTAAGTAGGATCTTAGGGTTTAAGGTAGGGTAGGGTTTTGGGTTTAGTATTTAGGGTTTAAGATTTAGTCCTTTTAGAGTATTTTTAGGGTTTTAGGGTTTTTTTTTTTTTTTAAATTAAGCAAACCTAGTTTAGGTTTATTTAGTTTATATTTTATTAAGTTTATTTTATTTTTTTTTTATTTAGGTTTATTTATATTTATATTTAGTTTAGTTGATTTATTTTGGGTTTATTTATTTTTATTTACGTTTTTTGTTTTAGTTTATTTTTGAGGTTTAGGTTTAGGTTTATGTTTATTTTTTAGTTCAGTTTTATTTTTTTTTATTTTTCAGGTTTAGGTTTAATTTTTTCATTTTTAGGTTTAGGTTTTAGGTTGTATTTTTTAGTTTATGTTTCGGTCTACTTTTAGTTTATTTTATTTTATTTAGTTTAGGTTTAGATTTAGGTTTAAATTTTATTTATTTATTTTAGTTTATTTTAATTTATGTTTAAGTTCATTTTATTTTGTTTATTTTATTTTTATTTTAGGTTTAAGTTTTTTTTTAGTTCAGGGTTCAGATTTTATTTATTATTTTATTTTAGGTTTATTTTTTTAGGTTTAGTCTTTTATCTAGTTTTTAATTAATATTATTTTAGGCTTATTTTTTACATTTAGTTTTGATTTTATTTATGTATTCTTAGGTTTATTTTATTTTTTACTTTAGTTTAAGCTTTTATTTACGTTATTTTAGTTTAGTTTTATTTATTTTATTTTATTTATAGCCTAGTTTAGGTTTTAGTTTAGGATTTTATTTTTATATTATTGTTATTTTAGTTTAAGTTTTATATATTTTATATTTTATAAAGATGTATAGCTAGGTCTGTTTAGGGCTCAGTGAGCTGGGTTTGTGGTTTAAGGTTTAGATTATGATTTAAGGCTCAGTGGCCTAGGGTTTTGGCCTAGTTTGGGGTGGTCATTTAGCCTGGTGGGTTTAGTTAGGGGTAGTTCATGCTTAGTTTTTTTAAAAAAATCATGCTTGTGTCAGGTTATTTATTTATTTTATATCCATTTATGTTTTTTATCTTTAGTTTATTTATTTTAGTTTAGGTTTTATTATATTTTTTTTAAGTTTAGGTTTATTTATTTTAGTTTTTATTTTATTTTATTTTATAGGTTTATTTTATTTTTATTTTTATATTTATTATTCTTTTAGTGTTTAGGTTTATTTTAGGTTTAATTTTTAATTTATGTTTATTTTTAGTTTATTTTATTATTTTGTTTAGGTTTAGGTTTAGTTTATTTAATTTAGTTTAGGTTTAGCTTTTAATTATGTTTATTTTATTTTTCTTTAAGTTTAGTTTTTTAGTTTAGTTTAGTTTTACTTTTATATTTTTTATTTAAGTTTTTTTAGGTTTAGGTTTTATTTAGTTTTTATTTTATTTTATTTTAGGTATATTTTAGGTTTATTTTATTTTATTTCACATTTATTTTTATTTTATTTAATCTTTTATTCTTAGGTTTAATTTATTTTTTACTAGTTTAGTTATTTTATTTAGTTATTTTTATTAGTTTATTCATTTTATTTTATGTTTAGGTTTAGGTTTAGTTTTTCTTTATTTTATTATTTATTTAATTTATTTAGGTTTGATTTTATTTAGTTTATGTAGGCATTATTTAGTAAGTTAGGTTTTAGTGTCAGTTTTAGGTTTAGGGTCAGGTTAGTGTTAGTTTTGGCCTGGGTTTAAGTTTTTAGGGTTTTATTTAGTGTTTAGGGTTGTGGTTATCTTTTTAATTTATGGTTTTTTTTAGATTGGGTTTAGCTTTTAGCATCTTTAGGGTTTATAGGTTTAAAGTTTAGGGTTTGGGTTGGGTATGTTTTTTAGGGTTTAGAGATTTTAGGGTTAGGTCTGTTTAGTTTAGGTTTAATGTTTTGTGGGTTTAAGTTTTATTTTAGGTTTAGGTTTGTGGGATTTGGATTTAGGTTTAGGGTTTAGGTTTAGAGTTTTAGGATTTATGGTATGGTTTAGGGTTTGTGGTAGGTTTATGGTTTTAGGTTTAGGGTTTAGGTTTTAGTTTAGGGTTTAAGATTTTTTGTTTTTTTAATAGAGAATAAATTCATATTCAACATTTCTTCATTTTGATTTTCTCAAGCTAGTAACACACTAACCTTTCCAAGACACAAGGGACAACATAGATAAAAAATAAGGATTAATAGAGCAAATCAAAAACCCTTGATAACTAGAATAATCTCTATTGTAAAGACACAGTTCCATAAGCTACAGATCGGATCGTTCATCTTTAGTTTCTCCAGTTCCCATCAGAACCACCCCGGCCTCTCGAGTAGCGGGATCCACCATCATATCCCCGATATCTCCCTCCACCACCACCATGGCTGAAACCTCCATCCACCATAACCACCATTGCTCCAACAACCACCTCCATATCCACCAGAACCTTTAGATCCTCCACCACCATTATGATAAGCGAAGCCTCCTCCTTAGCCTTCACTGCCAAATCTAGATTGAGCCTAGTTGATAGTGATGTTCTTACTATCAAGGTTCTGCCCATTCTTAGGGCTTAGGTTTAGGTTTAAGTTTATTAGGTTTTAGGGTTTAGGTTTATTTTTTAGTTTATTTAGTTACTTTAGGATTAGAATTAAGGTTTGGGGTTTAGGGTTTAGGATTTATTAAATATTTAGGGTTTAGGGTTTAGGGTTAGGGTTTAAGGTTTAAGGTTTAGAGCTTTTTAGGATTTAGGGTTTAGGTTTAGGTTTAGGCTGGATTTAGGGTTTTTTTAAAGCAAAACAGTTTTAAATTTTTAGTTTATTTATTTTATTTTATTTATTTTAATGTTATTTTTTACTTTATTTAGTTTAGTTTATTTATTTTAGGTTTATTTATTTTAGTAGGTTTTATTTTAGTTTATTTTTAGGTTTAGTTTATTTTAGTTGAGTTTTATTTTACTTTATTTTTAGGTTTTGGTTTTATTTTTATTTTATTTAGGTTTAATTTTATTTATATTTTTTTAGGTAGTTTGGTTTTTTTTATTTTTTATTTTTATTTTGTTTAGGTTTAGCTTTATTTTTAGATGATTTTATTTTATTTTAGTTTAGGTTTATTTAGGTTTTGGTTTAGTTTTAGACTTAGGTTTAGGTATTTTTATTTAGTTTATTTTAGTTTAGTGGAGGTTTATTTATTTTTTATTTATTTTTTAATTTATTTAGTTTTTAGTTTAGGTTTAGGTTTTATTTTTTCTTTAGGTATATTTAGGTTTTTCCATTTATTTAGTTTTTTATTTTTAAGTTCATTTCTTTATTTTATGATTAGTCTTTATTTTATTTAGTTTTTATACAAGTTTTACTTTTAGTTAATTTTGGTTTTTATTTATCTTATTTTATTTGGTTAGGTTTTATTTTATTATTATTTATATTTTATTTATATATTTTATTTCTTTATTTTTTTAGTTTAGGCCTTTTCACATCTAGGGTTTATTTAGGGCTCAAGGTTTAGTGGTTTTGTGGGCCCAGGGTTTAGGGTTTAGGGTCTTTTAGGGCCTAGGGTTTGTGGATTTAGTCAGGGTTTGTGGGATTTAGGGCTAGGTCAGCTCAGCATCAGGATTTAGTTGTTTAGTGTGGGCCTAAGTAGCTTATTTAGGTTTTTTTAAATTAACAAGTAGGTTTATTTAGTTTATTTTTTATTTTATTTCATTTTATATTATTTTTATTTTAATTTATGTTTATTTTTTATTTTATATTTAGTTTAGTTTATTTATTTAAGTTTATTTATTTTAGTTTATTTTTTTTAGTTTAGTTTGTTTATTTTCTTTAGTTTTATTTTGTTTATTATTTATGTTCAGTTTATTTTTTTTATTTTGGTTTGTTTAAGTTTTATTTAATTTTTAAGTTTAGATTTTAGGTTTTATTTGAAGTTTATTTTAGGTTTATTTTTTTTAGTTCAAGAATAGTATATTTTAGTTTATTTTATTTTATTTAGTTTAGATTTGTTTAGTTGATTTTAGGTTTAGTTTACATTTTATTTAATTTTTCTTAGTTTATTTAGTTTAAGTTTATTTTATTTTGATTATTTTAGGTTTATTTAGGTTTTTATTTATTTATTTTAGTTTAATATTTTTAAGTTTCATTTAGTTTTATTTTATTTTATATATGTTTATTTTATTTTTATTTTACTCTACTTTTATTTTAATTAGGTTTTTTATTTATTTATTTTATTTTATTTTGGTTTAGGTTTAGTTTAGGTTTTTATTATTATTTTAATGTTATTTATTTAGGTTTATTTATTATTTTATTTTAGGTTTATTTAATTTATGTTTAGGTTTAGATCTGGGGTTTAGTTTAGGGTGTGGGTTGTTTGGGTTTGGGATTTGTGGTAGCCATGGTTTGGGGTAAGGAAGGTAGGGTTTAGTCTGTGGTCATAATGTTTTAGGGTTTAGGGTTTAGGGTTTAGTTTTTAGGTTGGGAGCTATGATTTAGAGATTAGGTTTTTTTAGGATCTTTTAGTTTTTTTCATTTTATTTTTTTTTTAATGGAGAACAAATTTAGATTCAACATTTCTTCTAAGTTTATTTAGTTTATTTACTTGATTTTTTATAGTTTATTTATATTTTATTTCATTTATGTTTATTTTTTATTTAGTTTAGTTTATTTATTTAGTGCTTATTTGATTTTGTTATTTTAGTTTATTTTCTTAAGTTTAGCCAAGTTTGGGTTTATTTTAGTTGAGTTTTATTTTATTTTATTTTAGGTTTAGTATTTATTTATTTTAGGTTTAGTTTAGTTTTATTTCATTTTATTCAGTTTAAGTTTTAGGTTTTATTTTAGGTTTATTTTTTTGGTTTATTTTTTTTAGTTAGGTTTAGGTTTATTTTAGTTTATTTTATTTTAGTTTATTAGGTTTAGTTTATATTTAGGTTTATGTTTATTTATTTTAGTTTATGCCAGTTTATTTTATTTTATTTATTTTATTTTATTTAGTTTAGGTTTTATTTTTTAGTTCATGGTTTAGTTTTATTTTCTTATTTATTTTCAACTTTATTTTTTTAGGTTTATTTTTTATGCTTAGTTTTTATTTAGTTTTTATTTTATTTTATTTTAAGTTTATTTATTTTATTTAAAATTTAGTTTTTATTTTATTTTATTTTTATTTTAAGTTTATTTTATTTTATTTTTAGGTTTAAGTTTAGGTTTTTATTTAGGTTGTTATTTGTTTTGATTTTTTTTATTTTATTTGTTAGGTTTTATTTATTTATTTTAATTTTGGTTTATTTTATTTAGTTTATGTTTATTTAAGGCCTGTGGACTGAGGGTTTATATTTGTAGGGTTTTTATGAGGGCCCAGGGTGTCAGTTTCCCAGGATTAGGATTTAGGGTTGACTCATTAGGCCTTTTAGTCTGGGCTCAGTGGCCCAGTGGCCTGTGGTAGGCCTGAGGGTTTGGGAGTCTGTTAACGTTAGTTAGGGTCTGGGCCCATGGCCCAGTGTCATTTGGGAGGGAGGGAGGGCCTGTGGTGGGTCATGGCTCAGTTTTGGGAGGATTAGTGGCACAGGGCTCAGGGCCTGGATCAGGGTTGGTTTTAGGGAGTTTGGGGTTTTAGGGCTCATAGCCTAGTCAAAGCCCATTTTAATCATTATTATTATCTTAAATAAATCTTTAGTATTTATTATATTGATTTATTTTAGTTTATTTTATTTCTTATTTGATTTAGGTGTTTTATTCTTATTTAGTTTAGTTTATTTATTTAGATTATTATAGTTTAGGTTTTTTTATTTTAGTTATTTTAGTTAGTTTATGATTATATTTTAGTTTAGTTTATTTTATTTTATTTTTTTTAGGTTTTATTTTTAATTATAGGTTTATAGCCTTTTTATTTTATTTTTTTTAGGTTTAGGTTTTAGGTTTTTATTTTAGGTTTATTTGTAGGTTTTATTTTATAGTTTATGTTTAGGTTTGTTTTTAGTTTATTTTATTTTATTTAGTTTAGGTTTATGGTTAAGTTTTATTTATTTTAGTTTAGTTTATTTTAGTGTAGGTTTAAGTTTATTATATTTTTATTTTTGGTATAGGTTTTTTTTAGTTTAGGGTTTAGATTTTAATTTTTATTTATTTTTAGGTTTATTATTTAGGTTTATGTTTTTATTTAGTTACATTAAATAATGAAAACTTACTCCTAGGGATGACCGAGCACAGCCACCTCTTTACATTACAATGGATGTTGGCAGATACAGGCTATCCAGAGTCTGGTTTACCTAGGTGTATAAGTCAACATTATGAGTCTAAGAACCCTTGCCTACTCTAGGATTGACATCTCCAAACTCCAAACGGAAAGGATGATGTTGAGAGGATTCAATGAACAAGGCGAGAGGGCCTTGTGGTGCTTATTTTTGGATGTAGGAGGGGGGAAACCACATCATGGATAATTTTTTGAGTTGATCGTACAAATATCAGGTATGATGTACTTTCTCAAAAGATAGAAGCATCACCCTATAATGAACCTAATCACGTAATAAGGACTACTAAAACATGATGGTTCTTCGAATGTACTAGAGATTTTTCCGCTACTTTATATAGAGGAAGAAAGTAAGGTTTATATTAAACCAGGTTCTTATTTTCCCTATAGAGATAAGCCTCCATAGTTAATTACATCTTAGAAAATGAAATTTCCTAAGAATACTCTCAATTAGAGTAGATAATTATCATCTCCAAATATTTGAAAGTTATATTATCAAAGGATTGGTTGTATTTGGAAAATCAATTGGGAAAGTTCAAGGAGAAGACTTATTTTTGGATTCCAAATGAAATAAGTGCGAAATTCTCATGATACTAGGAAGCCTAGTGAGCATTCCAATCTATCCTATGGTTGGGCTTTATAATTTTTAAGTTAAGGAGATTTATATGTTTTGAGTTGAAATTTAATTAAATTACTAAGGAATATAATCCACTAACACATGGTTGTAAGAATGCCTAAGAGGTGAGGATTTATGATCATAGCCCAAAGGAAATAGCTACCTCGAAACCTAAATCTAGGGAGCTTTAGTATGAGCTAAAGCTAGAACTAAATTCAGTGGACATACATAACAAGAGAATAAATTGTTTGACTTCTAGACTTATAACCTCCTAGAGTAGCCGCCAGCTAACTCCTCCTATGATTTTAAAATCATGTAATCCGGTCTTATAAATTGCAAGATACCTAGGGTTGCTAAATCTTTAATTATCTTATTTATGTCTTAGACTTTATGATGAGGTTATGAGTTGTTAAAATTTAGTTATAAGTGATTAGTTGGGTAGAAAAGTTACTTTTATCCTAAGAGCCTAATCGTATCCAATCCATGCATTAAATCATTAATCATTTAAGAAACTATGAAAAGCATGCCATCCTAATGCACATTGTAAACATAACATCAAACAATTATATAAACTATCATAAAAGAATAAAATGCTAGTGTAGTCCTGTATCAGCATAACCCAAATAGTTCTACCCTTATACAACTGGAATATGAAAGGGTAATTATAATTGTATTAAATTCTGGGGACTTCTTTCTTTATATCTCCATTTAATTTGGTTCCTTCTTTGATTTGATTTAAAGGCATCAAGGCACCCCGGACAAAGCCTTCTAGCCATCCTAATCCTCCATAACACTAATCTAATTCCTATTGCAAAAATTACTTTTATGGGGAAAAGTAAATCTAACTACACATGCAAAATAATAGCTAAATATATATGTAATCCCAAACAGATTTATAATTTGGACCAAAGACCCTACATGGGTAATTAAGCCCACTGTCCTAACTTGGATTATGCTTAAGACTAGTTGCTGGAATGATTGAGACTAGTTGGATTATGCTCCAACCCATTTTTTGTTAAGGATCAATTTTGGATGCATACCTCGTCGGAGCTCAAGACTAGTTGCTGGAATGATTGAGAAAGCTTGATCTAGTGGAGAAGAAGCCCTGTTGAGCAACAATTAGAGCTTGACTTTGTTTGAAGTGCCACATCCTTGAGAATCTTGGGAGATGATTCATTCTTGCTCGACGAGGCTTAGGGAAGGTGTATGCAAAGTTAATTTGAGTTTCATGGAGAAATGGGGAAGTTAGGTCAGAAATGGGAGTGTCTTATTTTGGAATGGATGGGAAAGACATTTTTTGATAGAGGAGCGAGCTTAGGAGCTTATGAAATGGCTCTAGAAGCTCATCTTGGGTATGTAGGGCTCTGAGGAATGATTTTTTTTTGTTTGAGTGGAAACGAAGGGGTATGTATCCTCATCTTGATCATGGGATTGATTTTTCCTTCTAGTTCCACCATCTATGGAGTCATGGGTGGAGGTGGTAGTTGGCTTGCTTGGTTGAAAGTGTGGAGGTGGCCAAGGAGGAATTATTGGTGTCCTATGGGTTTCAAATGCTCCAATGGGGAGGGTGAGGTGATTTCACCTCCCATCGATCATGGCCAACCCAACCACCCCTTAGATCAGATTGGGTAGTGTCTTAGGTGCCTAGGTGGACCATTGGGAGAGTACTAAGTGGCAAAGGAATGGAAATGACCACTTACATGGGTGATTTGTCTGATGTGATGCCCGTCACCGAAGGGTAGAATGATCATTTGGCATTGGATTTGATTTGGGCAGCCAAAAGTGGGTTAGCCCAAATTTCAAGTCAAGTTGATTTGATTGTTTTGCTCAATTTTACCCATTTAGGTCAAACTAGGTTAGGTTGGGTAAAGTTGACCAAATGGTCATATTAGGTCAAACAAAGGGTTGGGTCAAAGTCATATGATCAATTGGGTTGTTTTGGTTTAATTGGTTTTGTGTAGTTTGGCTTAGATTTGATTTTGGCTCATGTGAATTCATTTGGGTCAAATGGGTTAAGTTGACCAATTTGACCAAATTGGCCAAATTGGCTTGGGTTGAGGGTTAGTTTGGGTTTAGTTCCAAATTGAAGATGATTGTAGGCTTTGGTTTCAATTAATTTGGATTTGGTTTTGATTTAGACCAACTTGAACCTTTAGGTCAATTTGGGCTAAGTTAATTGGGTTCAATTGGGTCCAATCATGGCTTTGGTCAAGTTCAACAATCAATTTAGAATGAACTTGAGCCATTGGTTGCAATCAATTTTGTTTATATTTTAATTTGACCCAATTTGGTCTTTTAGGTCAATTTGGGTCAACTTGGGTCAAGAGGGCCAATTGGGTTTGGTTTAACTCAATTAAAGGTCAAGCCATATTCAAATATTGATTTTGATTTGGTATGAATCATTGGTTTCAAGGGATTTGGCTTGCAATTACATTTGGGTTGGGTATGGGTTAAGGTTGACTTGGTTAAATGACCAAGTTTACTTAGTTTCACTGATTTGTGATAATTGATCAACCTAAGGTGATCAATCATGATGGAGGTTTTGATGGGCTTGGTTCAATCTAATTTGGGTAGGATTAGAACTTGGCTCAAATAGGTCAAATTGGCCACTTTGGGTCAAGTGGACCAATTGGGTTTAGTTGGCTTGATTTTGGGTTGAGTTTGATTTAGTTGAGTTTATATTTGGATTTGGGATTGATATATAAATTCAATTGTAATTGGCTTGGGTTCAAATGAGTTTTGGTTCATTTGAACATTTCAAGTCAAAAGGGTTAAGTTGGGTTTGACTTGGCTTGATTTTGGTTTGGCTTGATGATTGTAGATTTCATTTATATTTTTGAATATGATTGAAAGTATGATTGATTCATGAGAAAATCAATTGAATTTGGGTTTTAGAATGAAGGAATTTGGCTAAGTCCATGGAGTTGGGTCATGTGGCTTAGGTTTGAATTTTGATTTAGTTTGATTTAGTTTTGATGATTTAAATGTATATTTCATTTAAATTTGTAAAGATGATTGAAAATATGATTTATTTGTGAGAAAATCAATTGATTTTGACTCGATTTGGATTAAGATTTGGCTAAGTCCATGGGATAGGTCATATAGCTTGGGAAGGGTTTTGATTTAGTTTGATTTAGTTTAATTTAGTTTTGATCATTTGATTGTAGATTTGATTTATATTTAGGAATATGATTGAAGATATAAATTTGTTATGAGAAAATCAATTGATTCTAGATTGATTTGGATTAGGATTTGGCTAAGTCCATGGGATAGGTCATATGGCTTAGGAAGGGTTTCAAGTTTTGATTTGGATTTAATTTTGATGTTTGAATTGAACTTGAGGTTTGGTTTGAGTAGGTGAACATGGATTGGATTTGGGTTGTAGGTTAGGTGGATTATCCTAATCCCTAAGGCATAACCTAATCCTATGGTTAACCCTTCTAAGTCTTTAAGCTTAGGTTAAGTGTTTACCTAATTGTTAGAAGTGTCTTATGATTAGGGAAGTCTTAGTTTCTAGAAGACTCCTAAGTCTAATATGGGATGATTGAATCCGTACTCCAAAAATGAGGTCAACAGGCCTTAGGCACCATAGTGTTGCCCTTAAAGATAGATGATTAGAAAATCGAAGCCAAGTTTCACATTATAGACTTAGATACATCATTCAACACTTTTCTTGGGAGACCATGGATACATGAGAACAACATCATTTCATCCTCTCTACATTAGTGTATGAAGTTCATTAGAGATGGGATCGTCTACTATGTCAAAGGAGATCTCAAGCAATTTATAGTTCATAAGGTTAGCATATATGAGGATGTAGCTTACTACCTCTATCAAAATCAAGAAGACTATTCTCGTAAACTTGGCCAAAGTTTAAAAATAAAAGAAAAAGAAATATAAAAAGGAAAAGAAAAAGAAATATAAAAGGAAAAGAAAAAAGAAAATGAAATAGAAAATAAAAGGGAGCAAAAATAGACTTGAGGAAGTGGAGCGACATTAGATTCCACCCACATTCATTACTCCATTCAACATATGGGTAGGATGACCTAACCTCCACCGAAGAGTTTAGGCGCCTGAGGTCCTAGGGATGGAAAACTCTTTATTGGCCACCCAATAGAAGATATGTCCCAACTACCAAGAGTACACCTACTATCCATATAGACTTAGAATCTAGTTCATAGGATGAGTCTTATATGGTTACCACCATCTCTTCTCGTAGATTCCCTTGAGTTGACACTTGAACCAGATAGCAATGAAGACTGGGCTCCAAAGCAATGCATAAGTGTATTCAAGTCTATATGTTAAACAATTAGTCATCAATTGAGAACTTTAGCTATAATGTTACTTTCCTCTCAAAAAGCTGAGGGTTTGGTAATTAAGGAAGCCCCTAAGTCATCCACTGGTGTGAAGACTTATAGGTTCTTTCTGGGGGCATCATCCTCAAGTCAAGAAGTTGATGTAGAACTTGAAGATGATTCATATAAAGATTTAATAGAATTAACTTTTGATTGGTACTTGCCTTGTGTTCATAATTTAGTAAAGAAAGAGTTAATCCCACATACTTGTTCAAAGCACAAGTCAGGCTACTTGGAAAGAATATGGAAGAACAAAAATGCAAAAGTCACCAATTGGGACTAGATTCAATATAGTGGGTCCAATCGATGATGATAATTACTGCTTAGTCATCACCAATAATTTGGAATCTAATAGGTTCTTTTCAAATCACATTAACTCATATGAGAAGCTATGCTTAGAAACTTCAGATGATCTAGATGATTTTGAAGTCAAAGATGCATCGCCAGAGTTTGAAGAAGAGATCAAGTCAACCATCGTTTTAAAATCAACTTAAGAATTGAAGAAGATCCACACCGACATACATCAATTTTGTTGAATGAAATTGAAACCAATGACTTAGGCTATTGACAATTTAAGGATTGCTTTGCATGGAGTTATGAAGAGATGCCCGACCTCATGATGTAGTCCATAAACTAGCAATAGAGCCTACTACTAACCCTATCAAGCAAGCTCCTAGATGCATGTGATTAGACATAGAACAATAGGTCATTTATGAAGTCAAGAAACTGATCAATGTCGGCTTCATCCGAGAAGAAAAATACCCTACCTGGTTAGCTAGCATCATCCCAGTTAAGAAAAAAAATGTCCAAATTTATATATACATCGATTTTAGGGATTTAAATAAGTCATATCCAAAAGATGAATTTCCACTACCAATCCTGAAGTTGATGGTGAACATTCCCTCATCTCATGCATTCTTCTCTTTCATGGATGGCTCATATGGATATAACCAAATAAAGATGGCCCCTAAAGATGAAAGAAACACAACTTTTAAAATCCTGATCAGAATCTATTATTATAAAATCATGCCTTTTAGCCTTAAAAATGTCGATGGTATATACTAGCGGGCTATGACTCGAATCTTTGATGAGCTCATTCATCATCAAGTCGTTTGCTATGTCGATGATCTCATAGTCAAAAGTAGAGAAAAGGAAGACCATCTCTTTGACATGAGAGTAGTTTTTGAATAGTTAAGACAATTTAACCACAAAATGAACACCCTAAAGTGTACATTTGAAGTAGCTTTAATGAAATTCATTAGGTTTATTGTCCAACACCAGGGAATCGAATCGATCTGGAGAAGATCAAGGCAATATTAGAAATGTCACCTATTAAAAGTTTAACTCAACTTAGATCATTCCAAGGGTGGTTGGTGTAACTAAGATGCTTTATATCCAGCTTATCGAGAAGATATGCACCATTCTCAACACTTATCAAAAAGGACACCAAGTTCAAGTGAGATAATAAGTGTGAGCATGCCTTTGATAACATCAAGCATTACCTAATGATGCTATCAGTTCTAGCAGCCCCTCCAAAGCAACCAGCTCATACTTTATGCTGTTGCATTAGATTAATCCCTTGGTGCTTTGTTGGCCTAAGCCAATAACAAAGGGAAGGAAAATGCACTATACTACAACTACCATCATCTAATCCTTACTAAGGCTAATTATCCACCCATTGAGAAGCATTGCCTTTTAATCTTTGCATCCCAAAAGCGTAGTAGTACATGCTTTCTCATAAAGTGAACTTAATCTCTAGGATCAATCCACCATGATCTCATGACACACCGACTATCAAAGGTTGGCATGATGGTCCATGATTCTCTCATAGTTTGAAACTTACCTTCATACCCCTCCGTGGTGAAAGGATAAGCAAGATTTCTTAGTAGACACCCACCTCCTAACTCTCTCGCTAATAATGATCTTCCTGATGAACAAATCATGAACTTATGGGATACTAGCATTTACTATTGGGAGATATTCTTTGATGGTGCGGCTTCCTCTCAAAGAGGAGCAGAACCACAATCTACTATTCCAGGAAAGACAGGGGTAGGAATAGTTCTCTTAACTCTAAACAACGATGTGATAAAATTCTCATATCATCTGTTCAATCCTTGCACCAACAATGAAGCCGAATATGAGGCTCTGACTATCAATCTGGTGTTAGTCATTACTCTAAGAATCTAGAACATTAACATCTTTGAGGATTCTTAGCTAGTTATCAACCAAATCACTGGGTCCTATAAGGTTATAAAGTTCAAGCTCCATCACAACCACAAGTACACCATGAATTTGTTGGCCCAAATCCTAGAGGTTACAATTTCTAAGATTCTTAAATGAGAGAATGTCATAGCGTCTGCTTTAGTAAAGCTTGCCAAGGAGTTGGAATGACTGGAGGATGAGTACATATCAATAAAGGTCCAAAATAGACAAGTCTTATCCCTTATTGATAATGAACTCATCAAAAAGTACTTTATGAAGGGAGGTTGTCATTAAGAAAGATGAGGAGTTAAATTAGAGGAAACCATTACATTAAATAAAGGAACACTACCTCAAGAGAAGTCCTAAGCCCATGAAGTAGAGAGTACTTTCCTATGCTCTTGTGGATGGTGTCTTGTGTGGTCTTTTGATAAAAAGAGATAAGATCAGGCGGTGAGATTATGTGGAGCCAACCAATGATCCAAGATGAAAGCCAAGATCAAGAGACTAGGATACTACCGGCTATCAATGATCAAAGATACATGGATAATGACTATTCCACCAAATGTCAAATATGGGTCCTCCACCACCCAACATTCTACATTCTACATTAGCCTCATAGCCATTTGGGGGTACCGACATAGTGGGTCGATTGATCCTCTTCTTCTTCCAAGGGTCAGCTCATCTTAGCTTCTACTACTTTTCCAAAAAGGCAATTTCTCTCAGAGAGGTCACAACTTAGCATGTGCTCCAATTTGTTATGAATAATATTGTATATAGGTTTAGAGTGCCTCAATGAATTATAACTAATAATGGTACTGCATTCAAGAGCACCGAGATCAACAACTTTTCCTGAAGACACAACATAGATTGGAGATATTCTATCATCAACTACCTAAGGGAAAATGGCTTAAGCCTAATAAAATTCTCATCCAAATACTAAGAAAAATTTGAAAATAATAAGTATAGTAATGATAATTTGTTGAAGCCTTATAGCCTACACAAACATATAGAATTCCAACTCCTATTTTCTACTTAGTGTATGGGTTGAAGCCATTCTACCATTAGAATTCCAACTCCCATCACTAAGGATAGTGGGTAGCAAGATCACAATAGAGCGTAATGCCAATTATAAGAGCTCAAAGGTTTGAAGAGAGACACCGTGGGCATGCCAAAACCTCGTTACCAAGCTAAAATGATTCAAGCTCACATAAGTTGGTATCCTAGAGCTTTTCAAGTAGAGAGCTTATTTTAGTTCTAAGGAGACCAATTGTTGCCCATCGTAAGATGAAGTTTGAACCCACATGGGAAGGCCCTTATAGATGGCCCAAAAAAGGATCTTATCAACTTATTAACCATAAGGGAGAGCACCCAATGCTTTCAATCAATGGGCTACACTAGAAGAAAATTTATAAATTATGTTTGAAAATAATTATCATTAATGAAAATTCCATTTTCAATTCAATCTCTTCCATATTGAAAGTATTCTTGTTTACAAATTCTCCACGATGTATTTAGGGTAGGTGTAAGGAACTCGAGCGGTGTCCTATCCTTCATTGACACAACACAAACACAAACTACACACAAATATATAAATGAAACACATATCTTTTATCTCGGGCTACTCTGAGTTGAGATAACACCCCCAGTGGCACTCACTTAGTAGATGCTCTAGTCAGTGTGCTACCTACTCACACCCAAGGTCTTCTTGCTTTTGGGGATGTAAGTTTGCTACTATTTCCTTCCTTACTTGGCCACTACACACCAATGAGCGCAGTAGGTCACTGCATGGGTAAAATTACCTCATGTTAGCTTCATTTAAGAGGTTATAAATCTGCTACGCTTTCTTCTTGGATTAGCCTTCATCCACTAACTAGGTTGAGTATATTTGAGGTTTAAGATAAGTCCCCTAGTGGCTCCTTCCCTCCTGACTTCTTCAAGTTTGGGTCCAATCCATCTTGGTTCCCCACTTAGTAGTAGCCTAGCAGATATCACACCATGATACACTATCCCGATGATCAATTCCACTTGAGAGAGTTGTACACTTTCTTTCTAGATTGATCATGCATATTGGTTGGTTATCACTACATTGATGGATACACCTTAGGTTGGATGGTTCTGCACTTTAGGATACATCATGGATGTAAGTTTTCTACACTTTCTCGAGTTGACCACCGCACACCTATAAGCTTTTTTTTCCAAGGCTTAGATAACACCCTAATAGCACCTCCCATGGGCACTATATTTGGATCACATCCTTTCCCCATTTAGATAGTACTGGGTTACTTTTGATAGTCTTTCTAGTAACCACCCTATGGTTGGGGTATCCATCTATGGATGATTCTCCTAATAAATCTAAGATAGGTCATGGCGACATAGCTCTTCGGGTCCCTCACACCAACAGGGTCCATGCAAACATATAAACAAAATATATATTCACTTGTGATTAGAGGACACCCTTTATGTTTTTTTTCCCAAGCGTGCATCCTATCTTTAGGGAAGTATCAGCAAAACTCTCTATAAAAATCTCCTGACTACTCTTGAGTTGATATAAGTCCTCAGTGGCATTCACTTAATAGTTTCCCTTATGTTGGGTTTGATTTATTATGCTACCAATAAGTCACCCAGCAATTGTTCCCTACTTTAGAAGATGTAAGTCTACTACACCTTCTTCCTAGCATAGATGTTGCACACTAAAAGGCAACCCATTAGGTTGGCTAGCTTTACCCCATGACCAGTATACTATCCTTTTGGATTTGTAAATCTGAGATAGGATAAGTCCGATATGGCCCCTTCTCAGTGAGTCCATCGCACACCGACATGGTCCATAAATTAAATCTATCAAATTTGACCAAGCTCACATCTAGAGTAGATATTCTCTCAATTAGAAATCAAACTAAACCAAATAAACCATATCAAATCACATGAAATTAAGATAAAATTAATCCTGACTACTTTTGAGTTGAAATAAGTCCCCGACATTCAGAGTCATCCTAGGTCGATTCAATTTGTGCATCCAATCACCCCAGTGATTCCTCACTTTGGAATGTAAGTCTCTATGCCTTCTTCCTAGCAGTCATTGCAATCGAAAGGCAATCCTTTAGGTTGTCTAGCTCTACCTTAGTAGACTATCTCTTTGGATTTGTAAACCTAAGGTAGGTCAAGGCTGATATAGTCCCTTCTTAGTGGGTTCATCGCACATCGACAAGGTTCATATATTAACTCAAATTAAATTAAACCCAATCTAATTTTCCCCGGTAGAGTTAAATCACACACTTCTCCCGAGTGTAGCCCCAAATCATATATAAATAAGTCAAGAAAACAAATTAAATTCAAAACCAGCCTCCCTGGTGGAGTCAAATTAAACCAACTCCCTTAGTAAAGTCTAAATCAAATAAATCCAACCAAAATATTAATCCCAACAGATACATCCCCAAACATATCTATGAAATCAAACTCAAATCCCCCCCCTGGATAGCTTGAACCTCGCTTCCCTAGTGGGTTCATATACCCAATCCCAATGGACGAGCCCATATCTCGCAGATATGCTACATCAATTAAAATAAAACAAATTAAAGTCAATTCAATCTTAATGGTGGATTATAGATTCTTATCCCTGAGGATCTTCTTTCCAAAAAATCATATAATCAAATCAAATTCAAACCTTATCCCTAGATTTTCTTCTATGCCCTCGAAGCACCCCTTACATGTCATGTCCAATTCATGTGTGATCCCCTCAGATCTCTCCTTGTCCTTGACATGGAATTCTCATCAAATATTATTTTCTTATGCACACCTTTAATACTTCATCCAAAAGCCTAACAATGTATTCGTTCAAATTATATCATCTTAACATTGTAGTCAACATTTTATGATTTATGATGGTGCAACTTCAAACTAACTATACAATATTATGCTAAACATATTATAGTGTTAATTAACACACTATATTATATTATAATATATGATGCTATATTATAATTTTCAACATTACACCTCATTAGAATCACTTAAAAGGAACAAATAACAAAATTTTCTCAAAATATGAATAATGTTCATTTTGAATGTAAAATTGTTATTTTTCTATTAAAAAAATACAAAATAGCATAATTTTGGTGTTGCTTCTTGGTGTGTTCTGTGAATTTGGCCAAATTCTTCCATCTTATCCATCAAATTAACATTTTTGTAAGTTTTGACCCAATGTATTATAAGAAAACTAAAACAAACTAAAATGTATAGTAACATTTAGTAACACACCACATTCATATATATGTGAAGTTATATTGTTATGTAGATTATATTTTAATATTCTTTCATATAATATATTATCTTACATTACACCTTAAAATGAATCACTTTAAGCAAAAAATTTATAAAATTTGGTTGAAAAATGATCATTTATTTTAGATGCAGAATTCAATTCGTTTGATTAAATGACACACACCCCTAATGATGTTCTACATTATATACTTATAAGATATGGTATAATAATATGATTTAGGTTAGGTTTAGGGTATTCAAATCTCTAAGACATTTTCAAGAGATAACTGTTTTTGATTAGGTCATTGTCTGATCTATACCATTATTATTCAAGGTTTATGGTTTAGGTTAGGGATAGGGTGGGGTAGGGGATTTAGGGTTTAGTGGTCAGTAGTAGGTAAATTTTAGGGTTTATGGATTTAAGGTGTGGGTTTAGTTTAGCTTTGTGTAATAGTGGGTAGGGTTTATGGGGTGTGGTTGTAAGTTAGTAGGGTAGGTATTTAGGGCCCAGGGTTTAGTTTTGGTTGGTAAAGCCCAGTGGGGATGGCTAGGGCATGTGGTTTTAGTGGTCAGTTTTGTAATTTTTTTAATTTTTTTTTTTAAAATTAAAACTAAACCCAGGTAAGCATTTTTTTTTTTTTATCAATTTATTTTGGGTTTAGGTTTAATTATTTTAGGTTTAGGTTTAGGTTATTTAGGATTATTTAGGTTTATTTTTAGTAGTGCACCCATTTTATTTTATTTTAGGGTTTAGGTTTAATATTTAGGTTTAGTTTATTTATTTTAGGTAGGTTTTAGTTTAAATTTATTATTTATTTTAGGTATATTTAGGTTTTTTATTTAGTTTTATTTTATTTATTTATTTATTTTTATTTTAGGTTTAGTTTTATTTTATTTAGGTTTTATATTTTTTAGTAGTTTAGGTTTTATTTATTTTATTTTAGTTTGTTTTATTTTATTTTATTCTTTAAGTTTAAGTTTAGGTTTATTTTATTTTATTTTGGTTTATTTTTATTTATTTTATTTTAGGTTTATTTATATGTTTAGGTTTAGCTTTTAGGTTTAGTTTAGGTTAGTTGAAGGTTTGAGGGTTTTAGTTTAATTTGGGGTTTAGGGTTTAGGGTTTAGTTAGGTTTAGATTTAGGTTTAGGTTTTAGGTTTAGGTTAGGGTTTATTTTATGATTTTAGGGTTTGTGGGTTTAAGGAAGGTTTGTGTCTGTGGGGTTTTAGTTTTGTGCTTAGGGTTTTTGGTTTTTTTTTAATAGAGAAAATATTCATATTCAACATTTCTTCTTTTCGATTTCATCAATCAAGTAACATAACAAGTTTTCTAAGACATAAGCGGCGACATAGATAAAAAATGAGCACACATAGTACAAATAAAAAACCCTAGATAACTAGAACCATCTCTACTATAAAGACATAGTTCCATAAGCAGTAGATCAGATCGACCGTTCTTCAATTTCTCCAGTTCTAATCAGAAACACCCCGACCACTCGAGTATTGGGATCCACCATCATATCCCCAATCTCTCTCTTCTCCCCTACCACAGTTGTAACCTCCATCGCTCCTCTCATAAACCACCACCACTGACCACCACCTCCAAATCCACTCACCTCCAAATCCTCACCACCATGATAACCAGCCTCCACCGCATCTAGACTTAGCTCGGTTGATGTTCTACACCTGTGGGTTGGATTAGGGTTTAGAGTTTGAGGTTTAGAGGTTTAGGTTTGTGATTTGTAGGATTTGTGGGTTGTAGGTTTAGGTTTAGGGTTAATTTTTGGTTTAGGATTTATGGTTTAGGTTTCTTTTTTTAAATTGGCAAACCAGAGTTTTGGTTTATTTAGTTTAATTTTATATTATTTTAGTTTATTTTATTTATTATTTATTTAAGTTTATTTTTATTTAGTTTATTTATTTTATTTTAGTTTATTTTATTTAGTTTTATTTTAGTTTATTTTAGGTTTAGGTTTTTTGAGTTTATTTTTATTTTATTTTTAGGTTTAGATTTTATTTTATTTTTAGGTTTAGGGTTTATTTTATTTCTTAGGTTTATTTTAGGTTTATTTTAGGTTTTATTTTAGTTTAAGTTTAGGTTTAATTTTAGTTTATTTTATTTTATTTAGGTTTAGTTTATGTTTAATTCACTTTATGTTTAGGATTAGGTTTTATTTATTTTAGTTTAGTTTAGGTTTATTTTTATTTATTTTTTTATTTTAGGTTTAAGTTTTTTTAGATTTTATTTTAGGTTTATTTTTAGATTAGTTTTATTTATTTTATTTTATTTTATTTTATTTTATTTATTTTATATTTTTATTTTATCAGGTTTTATTCTAGGTTTATTTTATTTTTAGTTTAGGTTTTCTTTATTTTAATTTAGTTTATTTTATTTTCTTTATCTTTAGGGTTTAGGTTTTAATAGGTTTTATTTATAATAATAATCATTTTATAGCTCATTTATATTTATTTATTTTAGGTTTTATTTAGTCAGTAGGGCCTGGGGTTATTTGTGGAGTGGTCAGGTTTAGAGCCTAGGTTTTTGGCTCAGCTCAGTGGTTTGGGTGAACAGGAGTGGTTCAATGGTCTGTTTAGCCTGAGTTTTAGTTTAGTGTTTTATGTTTCAGATTTAGGGCCTAATGAGTTTAGGGTTTAAAGCAGGGTTGGGTAAGCTTGGTAGGTCAGGTTAACCAGCTGATTTAGGCTCATTAGGGTTACAGTGAAGGTTTAGGGTCAGGGTTTGTGTGGATCAGAGGTGTTTAGGGTCTGGGCCTGGGGTTCATGGATCAGGGTGGGGCCTAGGGCTCAGGATATGCAGTGGTGGAGGTAGGGTTTTTTTTAAAAAATTTAATAAACCCAAGTTTAATTTATTTTATTTATTTATTATATTTTTTATTTTATATTTAGGTTTATTTTCTCTTTATTTAGTTTATTTATTTTATATTTATTTACTACATTTAGTTTAGTTTAGCTTTATGTTTATTTGTTAGTTTAGTTTTAGTTTTATTTTATATTTTAGGATTATATTTTATTTTTCATTTTTAGTTTTAGTTTTAGGTTTTATTATCTTTTTAGGTTTAGGTTTTTTAATTTTAGGTTTTATTTTTAGTTTAGTTTAGGTTTATTTTGAGTTTAATTTTATTTTATTTGTTTAGGTTTAGTTTAGTTTATTTTAGGTCCAAGTTTATTATTTTAGTTTAGTTTATTTTTTAGTTTAGGTTTATTTTTTATTTTAATTTTAGGTTTATTTTTTGGTTTAGGTTTTATTTATTTTATTTTATTTTATTTTATGTTTATTTTATTTTAGTTTAAATTTTATTTTAGTTTAGTTTTATATTTTATTATATTATTTTATTTTTAAATTTTAGTTTTAGTTTATTTTATTTTATTTTTTATTTTTTTAGTTTAGAGTTTAAGTTTTATTTTCTTATTTATTTTTAGGTTTATTTGTTAGGTTTACATTTTTTTTTAGTTTTTTTTTTATTTTACTTCTGGTTTATTTTATTTTTATTTTAGGGTTTTAGTTTTTTATTTAGGTTTTTTAATTTTTAGTTTAGTTTTATTTATTTTTATTTTATTTAATTTTAATTTAATTTTTAGGTTTAGTTTTAGCTAAGTTTAGGCTTTTATTTTATTTATTTTTATTTTTTTATGTTTTTTTTATTTATTTTATTTTAGGTTTTATTTAGTTTTTAGGTTTTCTTAGGGTTTAGGGTTTTGGGTTTGTAGTTTGGGTTTAGGGTTTAGGGTTTTAGGGTTTAGGGTTTAAGGGTTAGTGTTTAGGTTTTAGGTCTATGGTTCAGATTTAGTTGATTTAGGGTTTTAATTTTATTTTACAGAGAACAAATTCGATTCAACATTTCTTTCAATTTCATCAACCAAGTAACACACCAAGTTTTCTAAGACACAATGACATGTAAAAAAAGGAACACTGAGCAAATCAAAACCTAGATAAACTAGAACCATCTCTAAAAACACCATAAGTAGATCATCATTCTTCGCCTTCTAATTCCTCAACCAATTGACCTCGATCGGATCCACCATCATATCCCCGATCTCTCCCTCTGCCACCATGGTTGTAACTTCTATCGCCCCTCCTACCTCCATAACCACCACTGCTCTGGCCACTACCTCCATATCCACCAGCCAGATCTGGACTGAGCCTAGTTGATGGTGATGTTCCTGCCATCAAGGTTCTTCTCATTCTTAGGGTTTAGGTTTAGGTTTATTATGTTTTAGGGTTTAGGATTATTTTCTAATTTATTTAGTTACTTTATTTTTAGGTTTAGGGTTTGGGGTTTAAAGTTTAGGGTTTAGGGTTAGGATTTATGGTTTGGTTTAGGGTTTATGGTTTAGCTTTATGGTTTATGCTTTAGGGTTTAAGGTTTAGGGTTTGGTTTTTAGGGTTTAGGGTTTAGGTTTTAACAGGTTTAGGGTTTTTTTAGGATTTAAGGATTAGGGTTTAGGGTTGTAGGTTTAGGGTTTAGGGTTTAAGATTTAGAGTTTAAGGCTTTTTTAAAAAAGAAATTAGCAGTTTAGGTTTATTTAGTATATTTAGTTTATTTTCTATTTATTTTAGTTTTTATTTTTATTTTTTATTTAGGTTTATTTTTTTTTAATTTATTTTATTTTAGGTTTATTTATTTTTGTTTACATTTTTTATTTTAGTTTATTTTAGTTTAGTTTATTTTTAGTTGAGTTTTATTTTTATTTTATTTTTTGATTTAGTTTTTATTTTTATTTTAGGTTTAGTTTAGGGTTTTATTTTATTTTTTTTTTAGCTTTAGGTTTTAGGTTTATTTTATTTTTTTTAATTTTCATTTTAGTTTAGTTTAGGGTTATTTTAGTTTATTTTATTTTATTTAGTTTAAGTTTAGGTTTAGGTTTTATTTTTTGGTTTAGTTTATTTTAGTTTAGGTTTAGGTTTATTTTTTTATTTATTTTATTTTTTATATTAGGTTTAGGTTTTTTTTTTTAGTTTGTTTTATTTATTTATTTATTTATTTTTAGGTTTATTCTTTGGTTTAGGTTATTTTTCATTTGATTTTATTTTAGGTTTATTTTATTTTATTTTATTTTATTTTACATTGAGTTTTTATTTTATTTAGGATTTTTATTCTTAGGTTTATTTTATTTTTTAATTTAGTTTATGTTTTTATTTATTTTAGTTTAGTTTATTTTAGTTTTTATTTTATTTTATATTTCTTTAGGTTTAGGTTTAGGTTTTAGTTTATTTTATTTATTTTATTTATTTATTTATTTTTAAGTTTTATTTAGTTTAGGTTTAGGTTTTAGGTTTTAGGTTTTAGGTTTAGGTTTAGGGTTTAGGTTAGGGTTTATGATTTAGGGTTTATGGTTTAGTGTTTAGGCTTTAAGCTTTAGGGTTTAGGATTTAGGGTTTAGGTTTTACAGTTTACTTTTTTGGTAAAAAGGGGTATTTTTTTACCAAAAGAAAAGGATACAACATCCTTAAATGGGATAAATCTTAAAGACTCCTGCTCAAAGATATACAAAAGACCTAAAGAGAAAATCTCTAACTAATATAAAAGAAAAGGAAAAGGAAAACTAAGAAAAGAAAAGAATAAAGAAGATCGAAAGGTGTCAAGATACCACCAAGAGACCCAAGTGTAAACGAAGGAAACCTGCAAGAAAATACTAAAGTAGAGAATAGCACAATTAAAAGAAAAATAAACAGATAAAGAGAAATGAAAGAAAAGCCAAAGAAAAGGCTCAAGCTCAGTCACAAACATTAGAAGGGGCAACAAAAATTTGTGAGCAGCCAAACTCTGAAAGAGGGTAACAGTCACAAAAAATGCTACCAACCAACAGAAAAGAGTAAACATCTTAGCCATCATAGCCTACAAACCTCACAAAGGCACTCGAGCACACACCAATAACCAGTAAAGATCTAAATCCAGCCACCTAAAATGGAAGAACAACAATAAAGTCACCAGCCAAATGGGAAATAATAGAAAAAACTAAGCCAAAAAGAAAACATTCCAAGCCAACACAACCATCCAACCACCCAAAACTAGTAGGAGTAAGAAACAAAGTCAAGGAGGAAAGATTAGAAATAGAAGTAGGGGGGAGGGGAGAGAAGAGAAGCAACCAGCAAGCTCACCAACTCCAACAACCAGACTATAACAACCAAAAAAGACCATAGCAGCCACCAACCGAAATAAGTAACAACACAACCACCAAAGCCACAAAGGAAAGCAGCAACCACACCCAAAATCAAACCAGCCCAACCACTAAAAGGAAATAGAAGGAAGAGAAGCTCAACCAACATCACATCCAAAGAAGGCACCCAAAACCAGAAGCTCAAGGAGACCAACCAAAAAGCCACCAAAGAAAGCCAACCAACCAATCAAAAGCCAAAAAAATAAACCCACAAGAGATACCACAATAAAAGTGGGAACAACAATCGACAATAGCCTACAACCAAAATAGCAGAAGCCAGCATTCCAACCTATAAAATACAAGAATAAAATAAGAACATAAAGAGCCAATAGAACCTAACAAACCAAAAAGCTACCAAACTGAAGCCCTAAGAAAACCACCAATAGAAAAGAAAGAAAAATAATAATAATATCTTATATATGGAAAATTAGATTTTACTAAATTAGACAACCCTTTTAATTGCTTAGGAATATTCACATTTGTAAATAAAGTAAAATCAGGGAGATTACACCCCAAACTAGCTACTCTTAAAATATGAGTACTTTTAAAAGAAAGTTTATTGATAATAGCTTTAATATTTCTAATTAAATAAAAAAAAAATAATTACCCTTATGATCATATCAACAACCATCTCAAGCATCGATTCCAACCAAATAATATGAAAATTTCTATCCAAACAAAGCTTAAGAGCATGATAAACAACCATCAATTCAGAAAAAATAACAGAATTAGTAGAGAGAGGAGTGGAAAAAGCCAAGATAACATTCTCATGATTATTTCTAAACGACCACCACAACCCGACTTGTTCTGTGCAACAGAGCCATCAGTATTAATTTTAATACAACAATTATGAGGCTTAATCAATGAATAATTTTATAATCAGGAGATGAGTCATAATAAGGAAAATTGATACTCAGTTTAGAGGCAACAAACTTGCAACCTCTAAAATTAGTACCACTAAGAAGAGCAGCCATATGCAAAAAAAAAAAAAAAAATCTTATCTTTAGTCCTAGCAATAATCCTCTTATGATTCATAAGCACATTACGATGCTTAGCATCATTTTGTCAAGACAAATAAACCAAATCAAAGTAACGCCACCATAATTTTGATATGCCCTTTAACTGTTAAGAAAATAAGAGTCAAGAAGTTGCATTAAAGTTAAATTACCATTAAAATAGCTTAATTTAAATAAATCCTCATACCAACCCCAAACTTTAGAGGCAATGGCACCATTAACGAAAACATGACTAACCTTCTCAATATGAAAGCAACATATGCATTTAGAGGGTAGATGAAAACCTTTGTCCAAAAGTAAAGAATCAACACCAATATAATCCCTTAAAATTCTCCACCCAAGAATAGAAAAAGAAGTAGGAATAATATTATTCCAAATTTTAAGGAAAACATGAGAAGAGGAATTTTAACTCTAATATAGTGCCAAGTATTTTTAAAAGAAAGTTCTCCATTACTAGAAATTTTGAAAAGAATTTGATCCAGAAAATTACCATCAATAGGAATATTAATAATGTTATTACTAATGAAATCAAGAATTAAATCATTTAAAAGAGAGAAATTCCATTCACCATTATAAATAAAATGACTAACTTTCAAAGAAAAAGTAGAGTGAGTATTAAGCAAAGAATCAATGGAAAAATACCCCATCCAGTTATCTTTCCAAAGGAAAGAAGATCCATTATTAATACTCCAAAAAAATAGAGGTTCACTTTCCATTTAATATCACAAAGCTATTTTCAAACAATAGAGTCACCATGTTTATAATTGCAAATTAAAGGATGCTTGCAATAGTGAAATTTCATGAATTTAGCCCAAAGACTTTCATTTTTTGAAAATTCTACAAAAGTTTATAAGAAAAAAACATTAGTGGAATCCATCAAAGATCTGTACTACCTTCATAAATAGTACCACATATTAGACCACAATCAAGCCTTTTGGCTGAATTCCTAGAGCCCCAAAAAAACTTATTAAAAAGTCTTTCAATCCTAATAAAAACAAGGGAAATAGGAACAATATTAAGCAACAAGTAAAAAAGCAGGAGAATAAAGAATACTTTTAATAACAATTAACGCACCACAAGAAGATAAAAAATGAAATTCAAGGGTAGAAATTTTATTTTCAATATTATGAATTACCTCATCATAGAGATGTGATATCTTATGGCCACAATATAAAGGGGCCTAAATATTTAATAGGAAGATTTTGATGAGAAAACTAGTGATAACCTTTATTTTATTAATTCTATGAATATATATAGAAGTAGAAGTGATAAAAACAACTTTTATGAGTACTAATCAAAAAGCCACTTTCCCTTTCAAATTTATTTAAAATCCTTAAGCTTTTTAACATATTGTAAACCATTACAAAAAAATTATGAAATCATTAGAAAAGATTAAGTGAGAGATAGCAAACCACCAAGATTCTTGAAATACATACTAAATTCTTCTAAAAGATTAAGCCAATGAGACAAATATTCAACCATAATAATAAAAGCTGAGAGAAAGAGGCTCACCTTGTCTTATACCTTGAGGAATTAAAGAAACCAAAGTTTTTACCATTGATAACTAATGAAAACCAAACATTTCTAATTAAATTGTTAACCAAAGAGGAAAAATGATTAGAAAAACAAAATAAAGTAAGAATGCCATTAAGAAAATCCCAAGAAATGTTATCATAGGAATTGGTGATGTCAAGCTTAAAAAGTAAATTGCCACCTTTAGTTTTAACATTCAAATCATGAATCAATTTTTGAGCAAGCAAGATGTTATCTAAAAAAATTCTACCTTTCACAAAGCCAATATGATTAGGTGAGATAATCTTAAGAAGAAACTACTAAGCCTATTAGTCAAAATTTTAGAAATCAATTTATTGATAAAATTAGAAAGACTAATAGGTCTAAAGTCATTTCAAAAGTCAACATTATCTTTCTTAGGAATAAGAATAATAGAAGTGCTAGTAAAATATGTAGAAATAGAATTCCCTTGAAAAAAATCCTTAACAGCATCAACAAGATCAATTTTAGTAATAAACCAAGCTTTTTAAAAGAATAAAGTAGTGTAACCATCCAACCCTGTGATAGAATCAACATTCATACCATTAAGAATATTAAAAGTTTCCTCATCAGAAGGAGGAGCAACCAAGCACTCATTATCATCAGTAGACATAATAGAAGGGATGATAGAGGATTGGATAAATGCACAAGTTGATAATTTTGTTTAAAAGATCTTTAAAATAATTAAGAGAGAAAAAATATCCTCTTTTTGGTAAGATAAGAACCATCAAAGTTCTTGATTTCATGAATGTGACCAAGAACTCTCCTTTCATTCTGAAGCATGAAAATATTTAGTGTTTCTTTCCCCTGAAAGATGCTTAGAGGCAATTTTTTGTCTCCAATAAGTCTCCTCTATATCCACGAAACTTAATGAGATCATCTTTAGTTTCGAAGATTAGAATGAGAAAGAAAAATCGGTAATAACAAGTTCTTCAAAATCTTTCACCTTTTGTTCCATATTCTTGATATTATCAAAAATATTTTTAAAGCACTTTTTATTCCACCAAGTGATATTATGCTTAAGCCTTTTAAGATTAAGCCAAAATCTCATCATACCAAATGCAAGATCATCGGAGAAAGAGGAGCACCAATTTTAAGTAATAACATCAAGAAACTTTATCTTGTAACCACGTATTTTGAAAACAAAAATTTTTAATGACATTATTGTTATGAACAACATCCTTAATAGAAATCAAAAGAGGAGCATGATCCAAGAGAGTTCAACTAAGATGTTCCACCGAAGTTAAAGGCCAACGGTTTAACCAATAATTATTAAATAAAGAATGATCCAACCGTTGCTACAATTTATGATTATTCCAAGTAAATTGAGAACCAATGAAACCAACATCATGAAGATTACAAACCAAATTCATATTTGCAAATTCTTCCATTGAATGTAAATTGGAAAGAACCTTCCTTTCATTCAAAGAAAGGACCATATTGAAATCCCCACCAACAATCTAAGAATCATTAACAACAGAAGCAAAATTAGATAATTGATCCCAAGGAATTCTCCTCTCTAACTTATTACAAGTAGCATAAACAAAAGAGCCAAAAGCATGATAATCACCAAATAATTATACACATTAATAATTTGATGAAAATCAGTAATAACATCAATAGAAAGAGAATTATTTCAAATAACCAAATCTTATTATTATTGAAATAAAATTGCTAAAACCAATCCTCACGGCATGCCTTATTTTAGATGAAAAAAAAATAAGGTTCAAGAATAACCAAAAACCAATTTTATAAATTCTATAAAGATTCCTAATTCTATTTCTAACAACAAGAGAACCAATGCCCCTCACATTCAAAATAAGAAAGTTAAACATTAATTTTTATTAGGCAAAGATGATGAAGAAGATTGAGTAGATCTAAAAACTTTTGGAGGATAATTTTTAAACTATTTTTTCTTTTTCACAAAAATAGTTTGAAAACCGATCTCATTCTCCATGGATTCATCATCAGACAAAATTTTGTCATCATTATTAACAATAGATTTAGGAGAAGTTCCCTTTTTACAAGAAGATAAATCCTCTTTCTCCATTAAATGAGAATTATCACTAAGCAAAATACCATCCAGAATAATAGTTAAAGAAGG
Source organism: Cymbidium sinense (assembly GCA_021442155.1). Classification (NCBI taxonomy): domain Eukaryota; kingdom Viridiplantae; phylum Streptophyta; class Magnoliopsida; order Asparagales; family Orchidaceae; genus Cymbidium; species Cymbidium sinense. The sequence goes on from CM038216.1 coordinate 202,911,972, forward strand.
GGTAGAAATAGATTTATTAAGCAAACAAACACTTGGCTGCACATTATCAACAAGCTCCATACCATCATTCTTGAACAAATTCAAAGAAGATAATACAAGATTTTCTTTTAAAGATTTTTTAGGTGAAATAATAGAAACATTTTCTATAAGATTAGCAACTTTATCAAAAAGCTCCTTAGAATTAGAAACTAAAACATGAAAATCATCCACTTGGAAATTTTTAGGAATAATAAAAATAATAGCAGTCGAAACCTAATTACTCTCCAAAACAATTTCAGAAGAATTTTTAACAAGCTTATCACTACCACTTACATTGGGAACAACATTAGAAACATTAAGAACATCATTAGAAACATCAATAATTTCATTATAATCCACACCTCCTTAGGAAATTTCTTTGTTACATCAATTTCAACAAGGATCTGAGCAACAAACGGGCTAGATTTGGTTGCGGTTGCTAGATCGATTTGCAAGGGTCTACCAAAAATAGAACCCACAGCATGCAAGAAATGATAATTAACAAAGTGAACCCAAGGATTAGGTAAAGATAACCAAACCGATGCTATAGGAGATTCCTCTTTAATGTCAAAAAAATTGAGTCCATTTAAGAATATGCATTTGACAGTTTTTAACATAATAAGATCGATGAGCAAAGATATGACTATAATCAAGGTCATTAGACAATTTAATCAGTGCATGTCTACAATCCAGTAAACTAATCAAAAAAACACCAGAAAGATTCAAGTCATGAAAGAAAAACTTAATTTCCTCCATACTAGGATGCCAAAGAAAAATTTCCAATCAAAGTATACGCATAAGCCTCTACTAGTTTTTCAATATCCAAGTCAGAGCACATAATAGATGGAACACCTGTGAAGGTTGTATGAACCAGGTTTAAAGAAAGATCAAAAGAAGTTAAAGAATCCTTACCAAATAAGGCATCTTTGAAGGATTTAGAGGCAAAAGGTTTAGCTATACCCAATGAATCAGAATCCCAGGCAATGGAGCATTTGGTTTTCCCCAAGTATTCGCAAAACCCGATGCCATGGAAAATGGTGCCACTTAAGAACCAAATAAGGATCGAAAGGTCAAAGATCCAAGCTAAACCGAAGAAATTTGGAAAACCATAGAAATGCCAAGAAAGAGAATGAAAAGAAAAGGGATTCAGAATCACTAGCTGAATGGGAAGGGTGCGATTGGTTTAGATTTTTGATTTAGTTTGTACTTTATTACATAGCTTATCACTACCACTTACATTGGGAACAACATTAGAAACATCAATTATTCCATTATAATCCACACCTCCTTAGAATATTTCTTTGTTACATCAATTTCAACAAGATCCGAAAGCTAAATTTAGATTTGGTTGTGGTTGCTTGATCGATTTGCAAGGGTCTACCAAAATAGAACTTACATGCAAGAATTGATAATTAACCCAGTAGGATTAGGTAAAGATAACCAAACCAACTATAGGAGATTCCTCTTTAATGTCAAAATAATTGAGTCCATTTAAGAATACGCATTTGATAGTTTTTAACATAATAAGATCATGAGCAAAGATATGACTATAATCATGGTCATTAGACAATTTAATCAGTGCATGTCTACAATCCAATAAACTAATAAAAAAACACTAGAAAGATTCAATTCATGAAAGAAAAACTTAATTTCCTCCATACTAGGATGCTGAAAAGAAAATTTTCCAATCAAAGTACGCATAAGCCTTTGCTAGTTTTTCAATATCCAAGTCAGAGCACATAATAGCTAGAACACTTGTGAAAGTTGTATGAACTAGGTTTAAAGAAAGATCAGAAGAAGTTGAAGAATCCTTACTAGATAAGGCATCTTTGAAGGATTTAGAGGCAAAAGGTTTAGCTATACCCAACGAATCAGGCAGTGGAGCATTTGGTTTTCCCTAAGTATTCAAAAAACTTGATGCCATGGAAAATGATGACAATTAAGAACCAAATAAGGATTGGCCAAAGGTTAAAGATTTAAATCCAAACCAAAAGAAATTTATGGAAAACTAGCCCAGAAACACCAAGAAAGAGAATAAAAAAGAAAAGGGATTCAAGAATCACTAAAGTTCAGAATGGGAAGGGGTCGTAGGATTGGTTTAGGTTTTTATTTTAGTTTTTAGTTTATTACAAAGCTTATCACTACCACTTACATTGGGAACAACATTAGAAACATTAGGAACATCATTAGAAACATCAATAATTTCATTATAATCCACACCTCCTTAGGAAATTTTTTTGTTACATCAATTTCAATAAGGATTTGAGCAAATGATGGGCTAGATTTGGTTGGGGTTGCTTGATCGATTTGCAAGGGTCTACCAAAAATAGAACCCACAGCATGCAAGAATTGATAATTAATAAAGTGAACCCAAGGATTAGGTAAAGATAACAAAATTGATGCTATAGGAGATTCCTCTTTAATGTCAAAAAATTGAGTCCATTTAAGAATACGCATTTGACAGTTTTTAACATAATAAGATCGGCGAGCAAAGATATGACTATAATCTAGGTCATTAGACAATTTAATTAGCGCATGTTTACAATCCAGTAAACAAATAAAAAAACACCAGAAAGATTCAAGTCATAAAAGAAAAACTTAATTTCCTCCATACTAGGATGCCAAAATGAAAATTTTCCAATCAAAGCATACGCATAAGCCTCTGCTAGTTTTTCAATATCCATGTCAGAGCACATAATAGTCAGAACACCTGTGAAGGTCATATGAACCAGGTTTAAAGAAAGATCAGAAGAAGTTGAAGAATCCTTACCAGATAAGGCATCTTTGAAGGATTTAGAGGCAAAAGGTTTAGCTATACCCACCGAATCAGCGAAGCGGGAGCAATTGGTTTTCCCAAGTATTCACAAAAGATGCCATGGAAAATGGTGCCACTTAAGAACCAAGGATTGCCAAAGGTCAAAGATCCAAAGAACTAGAAGAAATTTTGGAAAACCAGCCAAAATGCCAAGAAGAGGATGAAAAAGAAAAGGGATTCAAGGATCACTAGAGCTCGGAATGGGAAGGGGTCACAGGATTTGTTTAGGTTTTTATTTTATTTTTTAGTTTATTACAAAGTTTAGGGGTTTAGGTATTTATAGTTATTGGTTTAGTTTAGTTAGTTTTTAGGTTTAGGTGTTTTGGTTTTTTTAGGTTTTTTTTATTAGTTTTATTTTTAGGGTTTAGGTTTCTTAATTATTTATTATTGATTAGTTTTTATAGTTTAGTTTTAGTTATTTATTAATTATTGGATTTAGGGTTATTTTTTTTTTTTTTTTTTTGGGATTAGCTTATTAGTTTTTTTTAGTTTTAATTTTAGGGGTTTAGTTTTGTTTTATTAGTTTGTTTTAGGGTTTAGGTTTTTATTAGTTTTAGTTTTGTGGGGTTTTTTATTATTTTTTGTTTTAGTTTTTTATTAGTTTGGTGTGGTTTAGGGTTTAGTTTTTTTAGTCTTATTAGTTAGGTTTTTGTGTTTTATTTAGTTTTTATTTTATTTTATTATGTTTTTATTAATTTTATTAGTTTTTATTAGTTTTAGGGTTTAGGGTTTCGGGTTTAGGGTTTAGGATTTAGGATTTAGTGTTTAGGGTTTAGGGTTTTGGGTATTTTTTTCTAAATTAAGTAAACACTGTAGGTTTAGATTTATTTAGTTTATTTTATATTTTTATTTAGGTTTATTTTCTTATTTTTATTTAGTTTAATTTATTTATTTTATTTATTTTTATTTTAGTTTAGGTTTTTCTATTTTACTTTATTTTTTTAGGTTTAGGTTTAAGTTTATGTTTATGTTTTAGTTTAGTTTTATTTTTATTTCATTTTTTAAGTTTAGGTTTTATTTTTTATTATTAGGCTTAGAGTTTAGGTTTTTATTTTATTTTTTAATTTTTGGTTTTAGGTTTTATTTTAGTTGTATTTTTTAGGTTTTATTTTTTATTTTAGGTTTAGGTTTACTTTTAGTTTATTTTATTTTATTTAGTTTAGGGTTTAGGTTTAGTTTATTTTTGGTTTAGGTTTTATGTATTTTAGTATAGTTTATTTTAGTTTAGGTTTAGGTTTATTTTTTTATTTTAGGTTTAGGTTTTTTTTAGTTTAGGGTTTTGGTTTTATTTTTTATTTATTTTTAGGTATTTTTAGGTTTATTTTTTAGGTTTAGGTTTTTATTTAGTTTTATTTTATTTTATTTTTGGTTTATTTTATTTTTATTTTAGGTTTAGTTTTTATTTTATTTATGTTTATTATTTTTCATTTTAGTTTTGGTTTTTACTTATTTTATTTTAGTTTAGTTTTTATCTTTTTTATTTTTTTAGGTTTAGGTTTAGGTTTTAGTTTAGGTTTTTTAAAATTTTGATTTAGGTTTTTTATTTATTTTATTTTTATGTTTTATTTGGTTTAGGTTTAAGTTTTTAGCTTTTTTAGGTTTATGGTTAGTTGTAGGTTTAGGGTTTTTTTTAGGGTTTAGGGTTTATGGTTTAGGTTTTAGAGTTTAGGGTTTTAGGGTGTAGGGTTTAGGGTTTAGGTTTTAGGTTTAAGTCTAGGTTCAGATTTTTTTTTTTTTAATAGAACAAATTAGATTCAACATTTCTTCTTTTGATTTCATCAATGAAGTAACACACTAAGTTTTCTAAGACACAAATGATGACATAGATAAAAATGAGCATGAGAGAGAAATCAAAACCTTAGATAACTAGAACTCTCTTATAAAGACATAGTTTATAAACAGATCGGCCATTCTTCAGTTTCTCCAGTTCCCATCAGAACCACCCCAGCCTCTCGAGTAGCGGGATCAACCATCATATCGACAATCTTTCCCTCTGCCACCACCATGGTTGTAGCCTCTGTCACTCCTTCTGCCTCCATAACCACCACTGCTCTGACCACCACCTCCATATCCACCAACACCTCCAGATCCCCAACAACTTCTTGTGATAGCGCCACCTCGGCCTTTGCATCAGATCTAGATTGAGCCTAGTTGATGGTGATGTTCCCATCAAGGTTCTTCCCATTCTTAGGGTTTAGATTCTTTTTTAGAAATTAGCAAAATTTTATTGCCACAAAGAAAAAGTACAAAGTCCTTAGGGGGGGTAAATCTCTAAACTAATGCTCAAAGAGCTACAATAAGTCCTAAAGAGATAAACCCACTAATTATTACAATAATATAAGGAAAAAACAACAACAAATGCAAAACAAAACCAAATCAAATAATAACATATTCATGTACAACATTCCACTAAGTCCTTTTGATACTAGCAAGATCCACTTGCAAGATTCTCCCAACCTATAAAAGAACTCTACAACATACTAATAAAGGAAGAGTACAATTAAACAAGCATAAAGAGTATGAGAAAAGAAAAGGAGCAAAGTAAAGAAAATGGTCGCTCTTACAATCATCAAGGAGAAACATTATATGTAATCAGCTAAACTTTTGAAGAAGGGTTACAATTACATATAGTGCTACCATCCAAAAGAAGATAGAGAGGGAAACATCAAGGCCATCATTGCTAGCATACCTCTTGTAGCCCATCATCCCAAGTCCATCATCCTGCAAGCCTACCAACTCCTCCAAGCAGCAGACATATTAGCCAACCAAAGCCACCAAAATAAAAAAGCCCAATAAGGAAAAAAACCAACCAACCATCAGGGACAGTAGCACTACACTAGGAACACCACTAAAGCGGAAAAACAACATCAACGGGAGTAAGCATCATGACCTTAAAAACACAAACTCAAAAAAACTAAGACCAAAAAAAAATACAAGAGCTCATGTCATCCACAAGCAAACAAGAAGGGTAGCAAAGCTATCACCCAAACTAGAAAAAAGGGAAGGAGCAGCAACTAAGAGAGGAGAACCATAGTAGGAGCATGCCAACCAGCATGTCACCAACAGAGTAGGAATGAAAGACCAAAATAGCCACCCATCCAACCAACCCAGGCAGCCAAAATAGCCAACCAACCCAGTTAGCCAACATAGCCTCCCAACCAACCACAAAGCGAAAAAAACCAAATCATTGGAAGAAAGACAACATCCATCATGCCAAAACCACCCAAGACAACCAAGAAAAGGGTAGAAGCAAACAACAACATCCACCAAACCAACCAAAGCTATAGAAATTCTGATCTAGGTGAGGTCAATAGCCAGGCAAAAATAAAATGGAGCAAAGACCAGTAAGATAGACTAAAAGCCATCCATCAGGAGCAGTAGCAATACAACAGGAACACCACCAAAGCCAACAACAAAAAAGATGATAAATATTAATGAGTGCAAGCATCATAACCACAACCAAGTTAAGCACCAATACACCAAACCAAGTCACTCCAAAGCTACACAACAACCACTAAATAGCCATCAAACCAACCCAAAATAATGAAAACAAAAAAACAACAAGAGAGGAAGACCATTACAAGAAGAAGCTGAAACCAAAAAGAAACAAACCCAAACTAGCAAACGACCACAAAACCCAATCCACAAAAATAAAGAAATAGTAGTCAATAAATAACCTTCACCTTGCCAAATCCAATCCAAAATCAGACCACCAATAGCCCTATGATCAACCAAGTAGATAAACCAACCAACCAACCTAGCCAACCAACACAGCCAGCCCACCGACCTAGCCAACCGCCACAATAGTAGAAAATCCAACTCAGTTAAGGAAGCAACTAGCCCAGAGATATGGCAAATCCCATACAAAACATAGTAGGCAAATCCACCACCCAAATGAAGGTCATCAAAAACAACCAAGCAATAATAATCACCCAGCTAGGAAAATAATAGCCACCAGGCAAAAAAATAAGAACCACTAGGTAGCAACCAGTAGGCCAACCCAAAAGCAAAAGCTCAACAAAACCGACATGCCCAGTGAAAATAAGCAAATGGCCACTCAAAGAGGGTTTAACCAAGGGGAACCAAAAGCAATTCGCTCATAAAAAACCAAGAAAACCAAGGCAAGAAAATTATAATCAAAAGGTAATCCAGTGTTATCCAGATTGACCAAACCCTTAAAAGTTTAGGCAAATTTTGATTATTAAATAAAGTGAAATCAGTTAAGTTAGCACCTAAAGTAGCCAAGAAATTAGCACAAGCATTACCTTCATGAAGGATATGGAAAATTTTATAACAAACTTGAGAAAGAAGATTTTAGTATGATTGAGAAGATAAAATAAATCAACATTTCTTGTTCTATTAGAGTTTAGCATGTCAAGAAGCAAGAGTGCATCAACTTCAATCCAGATGTTGAAGAAACCTTTATTCAAACAAATTTCAATAGCTTTATTGATAGCCATAAGCTCAGCATAGATAATAGAATAGGCTTTAAGAGGATAGGCAAAAGCACAAATGATAGTACCTTTAGAATCTCTAAGATTACCACCACAACCATTTTGATTGGAAGCAACAGAACCATCAATATTCATTTTAATCAAATTTTCTTTGGGTTTGATCCAATGGATAATCCTAGCTCTTTTATAAGAGTCAACATCAGGCAAAATGATACCCAATTTTTTAGCCCACAAATTTATAGCCTCTAAAATGAATGTTACTAATAAGATTGGCATTAAATAGAGCATGAATTCTTTCTTTAGTTCTAGCCAGGATCCTTTTATGGCTCATAGGAATACCATGATATTTAGCATCATTTTTTTCATCCGGATGAACCGAGATAAGGGTAATAACAACTAGAACTTTGATATGACCTTTCATAATTTTTTGGAAATAGACTTTAAGAAGTTGATATATGGCAAGAGAGCCATGAAAGTAGTTGGTATTATATAAATCATCATACCATAACCATAATTCAGAAGAAAAAGCACCATTGACAAAAGCATGATTAACAATAACAATATGAAAGCAATAATAGCACTTTGTTGGAAAATAAAACCCTTTATTCCAGAGCAAAGATGTCACAAGATTAAAGTAATTCAAAATCCTCCAAGCTAAAATCGAATAAGAAATGGGAATGATATTATTCCAAAGTTTAATGAAAACATTAGAGGAGTTTTGCTTATCTCTAATAAAATTCCAAACCTCTTTAAGAACAAAATCACCATTGTAAGAAAGCTTAAAGAGAATTTGGTCAAGTTTGTTAGAGAAAATAGGGATATTTCTAAAGTTATCTAAAAGAGAAATAGGGATATAATTCTCAAGTTTTTTTTTGTTCCAAGTGTTATTATGTCAGAGAGAGTTAACTTTGATAGATGGGTAGTGTGATAGATAGAGTCAATAGAGCCATTGCCATTCCAATTGTCTTGCCAAAAGAAAGAAGAACCCGAATGAATACCCCAAGATATTAAGGGTTCAACAACCCATTTAATGGAGCAAAGCCTTTTCCAAATCAGAGAGTCACCAATTTTATAAGCACAGATAAGAGGGTGTTTACCTTGGCAATATTTTTCATCATAAAATTAGCCCAAAGGCTATCATTCTTTCTAAAATTTCACCAGAGCTTATGAGAGAAGGCTAATAGCTTCATAAATTGGTTTTGCAACGAGACCACCTTCACACAAGAGACCACAACATTTATGCTAGGAAGTCTAATGCATTCTCTTAGTAGAATTGTTGGATCCCCAAAAAAATTTATTAAGCAAGCGATCATTTCAGATAAGAGTAGCTTTAGTTGGCATAATAGTTTGAATCAAATAAATAGGCATTGAATTGATAGTTCTTTTAAGAATAGTGAGACCACAAATGAAAGTAAATAAAATTGAAAGAAATTTTATTTAAAATTCTTTGAATTAACTCATCAAAAGATGGGATCATTTGGACCTTTAAAAGAGGACCACCCAAGTACTTAAATGGAAGGTGTTGATGTTTAAAGTTAGTGATATGCAGGATTTGATTAATTTTATTATTGGAGATGCTTGAATAAGTAATAAAATATATTTTCTTATTATTGATAGATAGACCACTTTCTTTACCAAATTTATTTAAGAAAATCTTGAGATTCTTGATATGATGAATAGAAGCATTGCAAAAAATAATGAAATCATCTACAAAGCTTAAATGAGAAACAGGAAGACCACTAAGAGTTCTATAATACAAACTATGATTGTTTAAGAATAGACCATTGATGCTAGATAAGTACTCAATACAAAATAAATAAGGTAGGAGATAGAGGATCCCCTTGTCTTTGGCCATGGGAAAAGAAAAGAAGCCCAAGGCTTCCCCATTAAGCAAAATAGAAAACCGACATTACTAATACAATTTTAATAAGAAAGATAATTTATTAGAAAAGTCAAATAAATTAGAATATGGATAAGGAAATTCCAAGAGATATTGTCAAAAGCTTTGGTAATATCTAATTTGAATAGAATGTTGCCACCTCTAGTCTTAGCATCTAAATCATGAATTAATTTGTTGAGCAAGCATAATATTATCAAAAATAGTTCTACCCCTAACATAACTAGTTTGTTTTAGATAGATAATCTTATGAAGTAAAAGACTGAGCTTGTTGGTTAGAATTTTGGAAATCTGCTTATTAAAGAAGGTGCAAAGACTAATAGGTCTAAAATCACTCAATAGCCTGAATTATCTTTCTTAGGTATGAGAACAATAGAAGTGCTAGAAAAATATCTAGGAAAAGGATTACCATTGAAAAAATCAATCATAGCCTCAACCAAATCATTTTTAATAATAGACCAACATTTTTGAAAAAATTGGGTAGTGAAACCCTCGACCAACAATAGAATCTATGTTCATGCCATTAAGAACTTTAAAAATTTCTTCTTCATTAGGTACAATAGTAAGCAAATCATTATCATTATTGGTTATAATAGAAGGAATCAAGTGTGATTTAGAAATAGCTTCATAAGAGCAACTCTTATTAAGCATATTTCTAAAGTAATTAATGGTTGAATCCTTAATATCATTACTCTCCATAATCCATTCTCCATTATCATCTTTAATTTTTTGAATATTATTTAAAGCTCTCCTTTTATTAACTAAAGCATGGAAATATATAGTATTTCTACCACCATCCGCAATATGTTTGCTAGTAGCTTTTTGGCGTCAATAAGTCTCTTCCATATTTTGAAAATTAACAAGTTTATCTTTCACCTCAGTCAAGTTCTTAATCTTAGTAGGATCAGACATAACAATGACTTCAAGATCACAAACCAATTTTTCCATTTCTTTGATATTAGCAAAAAGGTTTTTAAAATAATGCTTATTCCACCAACCCAGATTTTATTTAAGTCATTTAAGCTTAAACCAAAATCTATTCATCTCCATAATTGAATTGTCAGGATGTAAGGGAGCTTTCCAATTGTTACAACATTAAAGAAATCAATATGTTGAATCCACATGTTCTAAAATCTAAAATGGGAGAAATTTTTTAATCTATTAGAGTTATCTTTAATAGAAACCAAAAGAGGTGCATGATCCAATAAGGTTCTACTTAAATGATTGACATAAGTAATAGGCCATTAAGTAATTCAATGAGTATTAAAAAGAATCCGGTCCAACCTTTGCCAAAGTCTAGAGTTTTGCAAAGTAAAATTTGAACCCTTAAAGCCAATATCAATCAAATTGCAGTTGAGGATCATATTGGAAAATTCTTCCCTATAATGAATATTAGGAGAGCAACCACCACTTCATTTAGAAGAGAATAAAATAGCATGGAAATTCCCACCAACAAACCAATGTTTATTGACAGAGGTAGCAAAATTCCTCAAATTTTTCCAAAGAAGATTTCTACTTGATCTATTACAAGATGCATAGACAAAAGAACCCAAAACATAATAGTCACCATAAGATATTTGACCATTGACAACTTATTGAAAATCATCAAGAATAGAAACCTACAAAATTATTCCAAAAAACAAATTTTATTACTAACATGAGAGAAAATTTATTGAAATAAATCATTCTAAACATGGTTAATTTTGTTTGCATGAATAAGAGGCTCCAAAATAATAAGTAAAGAAATATTATGAATATGACAAAGGTTTCTAATATGGTTACAAATGGAGGGTACCGATCCCTCTAACATTAAACAAAAAAATTAAACATAAGGAAATAAAAAAAGGGTTAAGAAAAGGTTAATTAAGAGAAGAGAAGTAGGTCACAATAGATCTAGTGTTTTGGATAATTTAGGGAATTTTTTAACATTTATTTTCTTTTTTAGCATGATAAGTTTGGAAACCATTTCCTTTTCCCATATAATCATCATCCAGAAGGATTTAGCAACATTAGTCATGATTTAGGGAAGTCTCTATAGAAGTGAGTTCTCCTTCTTCCAAGCCATTAAAATTTATTAAAGGCAAATGAGCATCTGGTATAGCAAGCGAGGGAGATGAAACAAATTTATTAAGAAGGAAAGTGTGAACATCTAGCCCTTCTTCTTCAATACCTAGATTTTTAGACAAAACCAAATCTTTTTGAAAATTTAAATCATCCTGAACTAAAGTAAAGTCAGGTTTTTCAAACTAAATATCATGAGAAGCTAAGCCATATTCTCCATTGAATTTGAATGATGCATAACATTGATATCCTCATTAATATTTTCAATTAAAGCTTCATTTTTATCAATCAAAATGGGTAAGGATGCGGGGATTGACTTAGAGGAAAAAGAATCATCATCCAAAAGTTTAGAGAAATTATTATTTTCCACATTAGAAACCTTCAATTGCATAGAAGAAATAAGAGGTAAAATAGCCTTATTATAAACAATCAATGAATCCTTTTTTTTTTTAATTAACTTTTTATATTTAATAGTGGTTGGCCTATGGTTAGGAATAATAGTTTTCTTAACAGGAATTTTCTTTTTTAGGTGAGGATGCATGAATGAAACATTCATAATTATCATGCCTTTGGATTTTACAATGAGATCAAAAGATAGGGAAACTTTCAAAATCAACTTTCTGCATATAACCATAATTTTTAGATCCAAACCAGATTTTTTTTGAGTGTTTGTTTGTAATGTCCAATTCAATAAGGATTCTAGCCGCAGAAGGTCAAGATTTTGTAGTCCTTTCCTGATCAATTTGTAATGGCAAACTAAATAAAGCACCCACAACAAAAAGGAATTGATGATTAATGAAATTAATATGCATATTCAGGAGAGAAATCCAAACCATAATGATTGGGGATTCTTCCCTAATATGAAATAGTGGAGTCCATTTTAGCAACCTAATTTGATAATTGAAAACAAAATAAGAATGAAGAACTAAAACATGTGAGTAATCCAAATCATTCATTAACTGAATTAAAATGTGGTGGAGATCAATTAAATCAAATGTAAAAGCACCCAAAAGTTTTAGACTATCAAAGAAAGAAGAGAATGTTTTCCAGATTTGACCTACAAAGAGTAAACTTTCCAACAAAAGTCAATTCAAATAGCTTAGTAAGCTTTTCCACAATCAGATTAAAGCACATAACTGAAAGCATGCCTCTAAAGGAAGTTAAAATAAGTTCCAGGGACTCACCTGAATAGCTATCCTTACTAGTGATGACATCTTTGAATGATTTTAAAGCAAATGAAGCCAAGGTAGTGGATGCCCTTATAGGATCAATTGGATCCATCAGTTTCCCCCACATAATCATCGGGGAAGACACCAAGCCACTATGTCACTCTAAGTAAAACACAGCGTGGTACAATTTAAAAAGGAATCAGTAATAACATGCTATAGCAAATGAAAGTAAGTGAAATTAAATGAAGTAAAATTGAGACGGTCGCGGGACATGAGTGTATAAAGGCGAGGCGTAGTCAACATGAATTCATGACTCGCACTTTCTAGGAACTTAGGTTTAGGTTTAGGTTTATTTCTTAAGTTATTTAGTTACTTTAGGTTTAGGTTTAGGGTTTGGGTTAGGGTTTAGGGTTTAAGGTTTAGGAGTAGGGTTTAGGGTTTAGGCTTTAGGGTTTTATGGTTTAGGGATTAGGATTAAGGCTTAGGATTTAGGGTTTAGGGTTTAGGGTTTAGGGTTGTAGGTTTTGGCTTTAGCATTTATGGTTAGTTTTTGGGTTTAGGGTTTAGGAGATTTAATAGGTTTTAATTAATGTTGTATGTTTAGTTTATTTAGTTACTAGGAGGTTTAAGGTTTTAGGGTTTATATTTTAGGATTTAGGTTTGGGTTTAGGGTTTTGGGGATTAGGTTTAGGGATTTAGGGTTTAGGGTTTAGTGTTTAGGTTTGTAGGTTTAGTGTTGTAAGTTTAGGGTTTATGGTTTAGGGTTTAGGGTTTAGATTTTAGGTTTGGGGTTTAACTTTAAGTTTAGGGTTTAGGGTTTTTAGTTTTTTTTAAGAGAGAACAAATTCAGATTCAACATTGCTTCTTTTGAATTTTGTCAACCAAGTAACACACCAAGTTTTTAAGACACAAGTGATGACATAGATCAAGAATGAGCATCCATAGAACAAATTAAAAACCTTAGATAACTAGAACCATCTCTATTATAAAGATAAAGTTCCATAAGTAGTAGATAGGATCGGTAGTTCTTCAATTTCTCTAGTTCCCATCAAAACCACCCTGGCCTCTTGAGTAACTGGATCCACCATCATATCCACGATCTCTCCCTCTGCCACCACCACGATTGTAACCTCTGTCACTCCTCCTCCCTCTATTACCACCACTTCCATATCCACCAGGACCACCAGATCCCCTAACACCACTGTCATAACTGCCAACTATGCTTTCACCTCCACTGCCAGATCTAGATTGAGCCTGGTTGATGGTGATATTCTTACTGGCAAGGCTTTGCTCATTCTTAGGGTTTAGGTTTAAGTTTATTAGGTTTTAGTGTTTAGGTTTATTTTTTAATTTATTTAATTACTTTAGGTTTAGGTTTAGGATTTGGGGTTTAGGGTTTAGGATTTATAGTTTATGCTTTTAGGATTTAGGGTTTAGGTTAGGGTTTAGGGTTTAGGTTTTAGGGTTTAGGGTTTAGGGCTTTTTAGGATTTAAGGTTTAAGGTTTATGGTTTAGGGTTCTAAGTTTGGTGTTGTAGGTTTAGGGTTTATGGTTAAGGGTTAATTTTAGGGTTTAGGGTTTAAGGTTTAGGGATTAGGATTTAGGGTTAATGATTTAGGATTTAGAGTTTAGAGTTTTTTTTAAATTAGGTGAGCCAATAGGTTTAGATTTATTTAGTTTACTTTAGGGTTTAAGGTTTAGGGTTTTAGGGTTTATGCTTTTAGGGTCTAGAGTTTAGGGTTTAAGGTTTATTATTATAATTTTAGTACTATAGGTTTAGGGTTTAGGTTTTAGTTTAGGGTTTAAGGTTTTTGATTTTTTTTTAACTAAGAAGAAATTTTGATTCAACATTTTTTCTTTCAAATTTCATCAACCAAGTAACACATCAAGTTTTTTAAGACACAAGCGACAATATAGATCAAAAACAAGCACGCATATAGCAAATCAAAAACCATAGATAACTAGAAATGTCCCTATTATAAAGACATAGTTTCATAAGTAGTAAATCAGATTGGCCATTCTTCAGTGTCTCTAGTTCCCATTAGAACCACCTCGGCCTCTCGAGTAGTAGGATCCACCATCAAATCCTCGATCTCTCCCTCCACCACCAACATGACTGTAACCTCCATTGCTCCTCCCACCTCCACAACCACCACTATTCTGACCACCACCTCCATATCGACCAACACCTCCAGATCCCCCACCACCACTACAACAACCGTCACCTCTGTCTTCACCTCCACCACTAGATTTAGACTGAGCATGGTTGACGGTGATATTCCTTCCATCAAGGTTTTGCCCATTCTTAGAGTTTAGGTTTAGGTTTATTAGGTTTTAGGGTTTAGGTTTATTTTTTAATTTATTTAATTACTTTAGGTTTAAGATTAGGGTTTTGTGTTAAGGGTTTATGGTTTAGGGTTAGGGTTTAGGGTTTAGGGTTTAGGGTTTAGGTTTTTAGGGTGTATGCTTTTAGGGTTTAGGGTTTAGGGTTAGGGTTTATGATTTAGGGTTCAAGGTTTAGGGTTTAGGGTTTTAGGGTTTAGGGTTTAGGGCTTAGGTTAGGGTTTAGTGTTGTAGGTTTAGGGTTTATGGTTAGTTTTAGAGTTTAGGGTTTAGGGTTTAGGGTTTAGGGTTTAAGATTTAGGGTTTAGGGAATTTTTTTTTTAAATTAAATAAACCGATAGGTTTAGGTTTATTTAATTTACTTGGCATATTTTTTTATTTATTTTAGTTTATTTTATTTTTTATTTTTATTTAGGTTTATTTTTAATTTTTATTTTATTTAGTTTATTTATTTTGTTTAGATTCTTTAATAGTTACTTTTAATTTTAGGTTTAAGATTATTTTTTAGTGGAGCTTTCTTTAGTTTAGGTTTTTATTTTATGGTTTAGGTTTAGTTTAGTTTAAGGTTTAGGATCTTAGGTTTAGGTTTCAGGAGGTTTGGTTTTTTTGGTTTAGGGTTTTATTTTAACTTTAGGAGGTATTTAGGGTTTAGTTAGTTAATTTGGTTTATTTAGGGTTTAAGTTTAGGGTTTAAGTTTAGGTTTTAGTTTAAAGTTTAGTTTTTTTAGTTTAGGTTTAGGTTTAGTTTTATATTTAGGTTTATTTTATTTAGTTTTTTAGTTTAGTTAGTTTAGGTTTAGTTTATTTTTAGGTTTAATTTAGGTTTAGGTTAGTTTATTTAGTTTTATTTATTTTTTTTTTTTATTAATTTATTAGGTTTATTATTTTTATTTATTTTATTTATTTATTTTTTATTTTATTTTATTATTTATTTTATTTTTTAATTTTAGGTTTTTTATTTTAGTTTATTTTAGGTTTAGGTTTATTTTATTTTATTTTATTTTTTTAGGTTATGGTTTATTTTTTATTTTAGTTTAAGTTTAGGTTTTTATTTTATTTTAGGTTTAGGTTATTTTTTTAGGTTTATTTTTATGTTTTACATTTTAGTTTTGGTTTAGGTTTATTTTTAGTCTATTTTATTTTATTTAGTTTAGGTTTAGGTTAAGGTTTAGTTTATTTTAGGTTTAGGTTTAGGTTTAGGTTATATTTATTTTAGTCTAGTTTATTTTAGTGTAGGATTAAGTTTATTTTATTTTATTTTTTTAGTTTGGTTTAGGGTTTAAAGTTTTTTATTTATTTCTAGGTCTTATTTTTAGGTTTATTGTTTAGGTTTAGGTTTTATTTAGTTACATTTGATGAAGACTTTATGAACACAATCCTCTTTACATTATAGTGGATGCTGGAAGATATAGGCTATCTAGAGTTTTGATTGACCTAGGTCTATTAGTCAATATTATGAGTCTAAGAACCCTTGCCCTTTTATCACATCTCGAACTCCAAAAGAAAGGATGATGTTGAGAGGATTCAATGAACCAATTAGTAATATGTATGGAGAGGGGGAGGGGACCGGTAAATTGAGAGTAGGTGATTGGATACAACATTGAGGTATGATGTACTATCTCAAAAGATAGAGGCATCACCCAACAATGAACCTCATCATGTAATAAGGACTCATAAGACATGATGGGCCTTCAAATGTACCTGAGATTTTTCCCCTGCTTTATATGGATGAATAAAGTAGGGTTTATATTAAACTAGATTCTTAAGTTCCATATGGAGGTAAGCCTCCACAATTAATTACATCATAGGAAATGAAATTTCTTAAAAATACTCTCGATTAAAGTAAACAATTATCATCTCCAAATATTTCTAGGTTAGACTATCAAAGGATTGGTTATATTTGGAAAATCAATCGGGAAAGTTCAGGGAGAAGACTTATTTTTGGAATCGAAATGAAATAAGTTGGAAATGCTCATGATACTAGGAAGCCTAGTGAGCATTCAAATCAATCCTATGGTTGGGCTTTATAATTATGAAGTTGAGGAGATTTATCTATTTTTAGTTGAAATTTAATTAGACTACTAGGGCTTATAATCCACCAACACAAGGTTGTGGGAATGCCTAAATGGTGAGGATTTATGCTCATAGCCCGAAGGAAATAGCAACCTCAGATCCTAATCTAGGAAGCTTTAGTACGACCTAAAGCATGACCTAAATCTAAGTGAGAGGTGGACATAAGGGTTTACCTCCACAAGAGAGAATAAATTGTCCGACTTCTAGACTTATAACCACCTAGAGTGGCTGCCAGCTAACTCCTCCTTTGATTTTAAAACTGTGTAGTCTGGTCTTATGAATTGCAAGATAGCTAGGGTAGTTATTTAATTAGAAAGAGACTAAAGTTCTAAACACACTCCCTAAGAGACTAGAGTGGTATGAGCATATGACTTAATCTATAGATGCAAAATCTTTTCAAATTTTATTTTATTTTAGACACATTATTTTGATAGAGGCTTTAGGATTTCTTTGCAAATGCATGAAGAAAAAGGTTATGGGTCAAATCATAAGGTGTGATGCCCTCACAGTCAAGCATTCCTTTTAGGATGGAGATTATTCATGTTCAAGAGAGAAAGACTACACATGCATGATGTGAAACTTACAACCATACAACTAAGGGGTTGCTAAATCTTTTAATTATCTTTTTTTATGTCTTAGGCTTTATGATGAGGTTATGAGTTATTTAAAATTTACTTTTGAGTGATTTGTTGGGTAGAAAAGTTATTTTTATCCTAAGAGCCTAATCATTATCCACACATTAAAGCATCAATCATTTAATAAACTATGAAAAGCATGTCATCTTAATGTACAATGTAAACATAACATCAAACTATCATAAAAGAATAAAATTCTTAAGCGTGATAACTCGAGAGAAAAGATGGATAATTAGCTGCGTTATACAAGTTGGAATATGAAAGAATAAATATAATTGTATTAAATGCTATGGGGGGTCTACTTTCTTCATATATCCATTTCTAATTTGGTTCCTTCTTTTATTTGGATGGTGCTTACTTCAAAGGCATCACAGGGCACTCCAGGACAAAGCCGTCTAGCCATACTAATCCTAATCCCCCATAGTACTAATCGTAATTCCTATTGAAAAATTTACATTTATGTGGGAAAAGTAAATCTAACTACACCTGCAAAATGGAGATTAGCTAAACATACATATAATCCCGTGCTATTGTATTTATAATTTGGACTTAGCACCATACACATGGGTAACTAAGCCCACCTATCCTAACTTGGATTATGCTTAAGGATTTATGCAACCTGAAAATGAGCATTCACATTTATTTTTAAGCATTTCTTAAGCATAATCCCTTACAAAAAACATGATTAGTCTAATATTAGCCTATCATCTAGTCTATGAAGTATACACTCTAACATGCAATCTAAAATATAACATCATAAAACAAAACATACATCACTTCATACACCATCCTAACTTAGAGATAGAAGTGATGACTAATGTATTAAGGCTTGTTATTGTTAGTGGTGTTGTATTTTCTAAGTGTAGAAGGATTTAATTTAACATGAAAGGTTGATTTCACTTGAAGTAGTTCAATTTATTTGAGAATTTTAATTTGGTTACACTTAGCAACTAAGTGTTATAAAGAAAGGAAAAGAGGATTGCCCTCATCCTTTTCTAAAGTATATTAATTTGATTTAGTTCTATTTAGTGAATGACTTATTAAATGATTTAATTAATCCTAAGTTTAGGCTCAGTTTAAATCATCCTATTCAAAATGAAAGGCATCTTAAGATTAATTTAATTCAATTACTACCACATGACATATATTAAATCGTTCCTTTCCTTCATGCATATGATTTAATCCTAAGTGTATCTATAAATGCAACATATTTTACTTAAATGATGAATGTATATGTATGTTTAGAATTTATATTTTATTTGATTGAATTATTTAAACATATTAATTTAAAACTTTATCCAAATTTTTATACAAAAAGGACATAAGAATGAAATTAATTAGGCATGTACCATTATTAAACCAAGGAAGTGAGATAATCAAATGACCTCCTTGGAGCTAGCTAAAGCCTCATATTCTAGGGATATATGTACCCATTTCCATTCAAACATTTATAAATTCGTTTACATGAACATGTAAGATCCAAATCATATGGCTAATTAATTTAACCACTTAGTCAATTATGAATGCATGCAATTTTAATGTAAAATGGGATTTTCATTCACTAATCACATGTACATCTACATGTTCAAAGATATAGAAGTATGTGTCATTGTTAAAACAGAAGGGAGTAATAAATGACCTCTTGGGGCTAACTAAAGCCTCATATTCCGGGATATCCAGATTATATACTTTTTATGTATAGATAAATGAGGGAAAGAAAACCATGCAAAGAGTGTATATTTTTTTTTTGATTGAATCATTTATATATATGAATTAAATCTCTATCTAAATTCTTATGTTGAAATACATAAGAATGAAATCAAATGGGTATGTTCCGTTATTAAAATAGGGAAGTGGGGTAATCAAATGATCTCCTTGGGGCTAGCTAAAGGCACGTGTTCCCAGGATGTCTACACTATATACCCATTACCATTCAATATTATATAAATTAACACATGAATATAGTAAAAAGAACTCAACATTCATACACTTAAGCTATAAGCACATGCATTTCTTATGTATTTATAACTAGCATCATAACACATATTTTTATTCATTTATAAGCTTTTAAAAAATACATTTGGATTTAATAGTGATAATAGCCATGCATATATTAAATTAAATCAACACATGGAAGCTTACATAAAAGAAAACCATCTTATTTTACTTGATTTTAAAGAGATGGATGCATGAATTCGAATGACATACCAAATTTAACATGATTAGAAAGAGGACAATCAAATATAAGATGGTGATTCAAATAGTTCTTAAGGATAATCAAATCAAATAAGATTATTTAAAGAAAACCAAAGCTTGTTTATTAATTAAGTTTTGGATTTGATTTGATTTAAAGAGGACGAGAGAAATCATCACTTTTGTTTTAAACCCATTCCCACAATAGTGATTTGATTTAATTTAAGGAAATGTAATTAACTTGATTTTATAGGTAAATTAAGTTGAACCAGTAATTAGATGAATTAACTAGCCTTACCTATGTGACCTTAGTAATTAATGAAATAATTTTGAGCCAACATGATATGTATGGAAAATTAACTTTGATCCTAGAAATAAAAGTGGCCAAATGCAATTGATTAATATTTAATTAGATTAAGGGACTTAATTAATTACTCTTATCATTTTCCCAAACATATGGACTAACCATAATTTCATTAAACTCCTTTCAATTATTAAATACCCAATGATCTACCCCCATGATTTAATTATTTAAGGTCAAATGTGATTATGATTTCAGTTTGATTAAATGATTTAATTAATTAGTTAAATCTTAATTAATTTACTTTAAAAATGTGTGAAATGAACTTAAAAAAAAGGGTCCCAACCCTATTCCTTAGTTCACTTACTATTGAACAATCATTAATAAACTTAATTAACCAATTTGTGTTCATTAATAATTTTAAATAATTTCAATGAAGTCAAGCTTTAAATAGAAAATCATGGGAGTCAAAGGTCATCCATTAAATTAACCCACAAAATTTATAATTAAGTTCTCAAGTAATTAAGGAGTAATTTAAGTTAATTAATTTTATAATTAAATCTTAATTACTATATAAAATTATTTAAGATCCTTTTAAATTAATTCTCCTCTGAAATACCTTTAAAATGAGTATTTATTTGCATTTTTCTGATTTCTCTATGATGTCTTAAGATTTTTGGAAGTTTCAGCCATTAAAATATTTAATTAAGCCTAATTAAAGCCTATTCTTATTGGCACCACATGGCGTGCTAATGCGGTGCGCTTTCCACATGACATCATGGGATTGGCTACTTAAAATGTATCCTACTCAATGCCTATGTGGTAGCGACGCACACACTTTCTCATCCGCTATCCAATGACAGCTATGATTAATCCTACATCTTAATAGGATTAAATTAGATTGTACTAG
The DNA here is from genome assembly GCA_021442155.1 of Cymbidium sinense. NCBI lineage: Eukaryota > Viridiplantae > Streptophyta > Magnoliopsida > Asparagales > Orchidaceae > Cymbidium > Cymbidium sinense. The sequence continues at coordinate 202,932,841 of CM038216.1, forward strand.
AATATCTAATCATGATCGTTTATCATGTGGATTGACGTGATCTAACATCATGCTAAGTAAATATTTTACTTGATTTGAGCTTACTGCTCAACTCCAAAGATCCCACACCTTCACAACAACAATCGGAGGGGATCCAATGGTCAAGGTCACATGAGATGTAACTTTTCTTTAAAAAGCTCCAACCCATTTTTTCCTAAGGATTAGTTTTTGAAGCATACATCGTCAGAGCTCAAGATCGCTAGCTCGAATGATTAAAGAAGCTTCATCTGGTGGAGATGAAGCCCTATTGAGTAGCAATTTGATCAATTCCTTAATGTTTACTCAGAAAGCCATGAACCATTGATTTGGAGCTTAACTTTGACCAAAATCCCAACTCCGATGCTCGAGAAGCTTGGGATATGATTCATTCTTGCTCAACGATGCCTAGGGAAGGTGCATGCAAAGTTAATTTGAGTTTGATGGAGAAATGGGGAAGTTAGGATGAAAAAGGGAGTGTCATGTTTCACGACAGACGGGAATGGCATTTTTTGATCAAGGAATGATCTTGGGAGCTTAGAATGGCTTCTTGGGTAAGCTATGAGGAATGATTTTTGTGTGTGTTTGAGTGGAAATGAGGGGTGTATACCCCCTTGATTGGATGGTGGATTGGGTTTGGCTCTGCCCATCTTATATTTGGGTCATGGGTGGGAGGGAGGTGAGTTGGCTCGGCTTAGTAGGTTGAAGGTGTGGAGGTGGCTACTAAGGCGGAGACATGGGTGTCCAATGGATTTCAAATGCTTTAATGGTGAGGGTGAGGTGATTTCACCTCCCATGGGTCATGCCTGATCCAACCACCCATTGGGTCAGGTTAGGTAGGGTCCTAGGTGCCTATGTGGACCATTGGGAGAGTACCAAGTGGCCAAGGAATGGAAATGATTACTTACAAGGGTGATTTATCTCATGCGATGCCCTTGACCCAAGGGTAGAATGTTCATTTGGCATTGGATTTGATTTGGGTAGATTTGAAATGAGCCAAAAGTGGTTTAGCTCAAATTTCAAGTCAATTAGAGAGTTGATTTTTTTGGATCAATTTGACTTATTTAGGTCAAATTGGGTTAGTTAGTCAAATTGGGTTAGGTTTTAGGTTTTAGTTAGTTTAGGGTTTAGGTATGGGTTATTATAGGATTAGGTTTAGGGTTTAGGTTTAGGATTAGTTTAGGATTTAAGGTTTAGAGTTTTAGGTTTAGGGTTTAGGGTTCAGGTTTATGGTTAGTTTTAGGGTTTAATGTTTAGGTTTTAGGATTTATGGTTTAGGGTTGAGGGTTTAGGATTTCAGGTTTTGGGATTTTTTTTTTATTAAGTAAACTAGTAGGTTTAGGTTTATTTAGTTTATTTAGTTTAATTTTTATTTATTTTAGTTAATTTTATTTTTTATTTTTATTTGAGATTATTTTTTATTTATTTTTTTATTTATTTTAGTTTAGGTTTTTTATCTTAGTCTATTTTTTAGGTTTAGGTTTATTTTTTAGTTGACTATTTTTTAAATTTTTTTTTTAGGTTTAGGTTTTATTTTATACTTTTAGTTTAGATTTAGATTTTTATTTATTTAGGTTTAGTTTTAGGTTTTATTTTAGTTTATTTTTTGATTTTATTTTTTAGGTTAGGTTTATTTTAATTTATTTTATTTTATTTAGTTTAGGTTTAGTTTATTTCACGTTAAGGTTTAGGTTTTATTTATTTTAGTTTAGTTTATTATAGTTTCAGTTTAGGTTTACTTTATATTATTTATTTTATATTTATTTTAGGTTTAGTTTTTTTTAGTTTAGTGTTTAAGTTTTATTTATTTATTTATTTTTAAGTTTTAATTTTAAGTTTTTTTTAGGTTTAGGTTTTTATTTTATTTTATCTTAGGTTTATTTTATTTTATTTTACATTTAGTCTTCATTTTAGTTAAGTTTTTTATTCTTAGGTTTATTTTATTTTTTTAGTTTTGTTTAGATTTTTATTTATTTTATTTTATATTTATGTTTAGGTTTTGGTTTTTATTTTATTTTAATTTTTTTTATTATATTTAGGTTTATATTTTTTATATAATTTATTTTTAATTTTATTTAGTTTAGGTTTAGGTTTTTAGGTTTTTAGGGTTTAGGGTTTTTTTTTTTTTTTTTTTGGGAAACCCCATGATGCGGGGGTATTTTATTGCCACAAAAAAGGGTTACAAAGTCCTTAAAGGGGATAAACTCTGAAATTTGCAAAGAGAGAGGTAAATCCCCATCTAAGTACATCCAAGAGTAAAAGAAAACATTAAAGCAATCAAAAGATACAAGATGATTAACATAATAGGCTAAAGGAAGGTTAAATGTTATTTAGGTTGTAAGAGTGCTTGGTAATATGGAGCAAACCCGCAAAAAGGAAGAGAATCAGTTATAATAAGAGGAAGATTAGAGCGACTAAGGTCTGAAAAAAGTTAGAGGAAAATAACATAATATGAGTATGTTTAAGGAATTGTGATAGAGAAGGCTCAGCTCAATCACATCCTATTGGGCGTCGTATGAGCATCAAACAGAAGGGTTACATCACATGAGTTACTAGACCAATAGAGTGAGATCATCAGACCATCATAGCGAACAAAACGTGAAAAGGAAGCACCCAGTTGTTGATATTCTTGTGGGCTTTTTACGCAAACCTAAGCAAAATCATATCTAAAATATATAGGTAATTGCTAAGAGTCAAGGATAAGAGTCTCATTCAAGAAAAATATCATCAATAAAGTCATCTTGACATGAGAGTACATAAACATAAGTGATTGAGCCATCTTAGAGAATCTCATGAATAGTCATATTCAGAAATTAGTTCATATAATCCCTCCATAAGAAAACTTAGAGACACAACTTTAAAACAGTTAAATAAGTCAATGAGCTTATACTTAACACAATCCCAATCACATGAAATGAATCTTTTAGTGAAAACAACCAGGAAACAATCCCCTTATTAATGTCCTGGAGAAAGCAATAGTAAAGGAAGATAGCATAGCTCAACACAGGGAATGAACTGCAACCAACCAAAATAAGCACCTAGAAAAAATAGTTAGAGCAACAGCTCTAATAGCAACATTTAGGGCCTCCATTTAGATAATCCAGATCAACAATCAATCCAGAGAACAAGGCATCAAAAGGCAACAACATCCAAGATAGATAGGGACTAAACTAGCCATAATACCATTCTTTCAAAATAAACTGCTCATAAGACTACACCAACCATGAAGCAGTGTGATGCAGTCGAAAAATAGGAGATAAATTGCACGAGGCGTAACGCCACAATGACGACTAATACAACATTAGAACCCGCCATAATAAAAATCAACAAGTGAATTGAAATGAGTCTCGACATTAAATTCTAGAAAATAGCAACAGTTAAGACGGTAACATCAAGATAGGGATATGATAAATTGGCCATAAAACTCCTCAATCGAATAGATATGGTAAGATAAAAAATAAATAAAGCATAAAAGCAGTTATCAAGGTAGCAAATCAGACAATCACCAAAACCCTCACCATCGATAGTAATAAGGAGCGACTTTGAGGGCATGAGAATTCTACAACCAACAAAGAAAGAAAGAGACAAGGTAAAACAAAAGGTAAATCTCCAAGATAAGAGACAACCAAAATAGCAAAACCGGGCTTGCCATGATGCCACTCATCATCTAAAAACAATAGATACAAGTTTGGTAAAAAGGATGAAGTAAATAGTAGCAGAAAAGGTAGATCAATGAATTCCAATGATAGGCATAAAATAAATAAGAGGTGGTTCAAAGAAAAATCCAAGCAATCGAACAAGACTTTAGAGACTTGTACAAAATAATCCAAAGCGGGGTGAGGTGGGTATTGATCCGATCGACCAACCAACAAGGCGTAAAACCAACAAGCTATCCAAGATTCCACCCATAAACATATATCAGTAAAGGAAAGGATAGATAATGAATGGCTCCCACCATAAGCCTATCCAAGTGTGACATTCGAGAAATCGAGATCGTCGATGCTTAACCATAACCCATTCCAAGGGTAATGACCATAATAACTGGGTTTGTCAATAACCCCATTATGCATATAAGAGAAATCATTGATTAATTCCAAGCATAACAAAGAAATGTGCTTCAAGTTGTACATGTTCCCATCATAGCATAGGATGGGAGAACAACAATAAGGAAAAGCAACAACATCCAAGGTGTTAGCAATCAAAATCCAGGAAAAGATAATTTTATAGAGTAGCAAACAATCTCAGCAGATGCACAATGATAATCCCTTGAAAAACTCCAAACCTGCTGAGCATGGGAAGCAAGACCAGAAACAGCAAGACTAGTATTGAGAAAAATAACACAATTCCATTTCTACAAAATAAGGTGGGATATCCCAAACAGCAAAATAACAGCAATAAAGAAAATTGCAACCAATAGGTGCTCAATAGCAGTTCTAAGAGCAACAGTTGATGAGTTGCTTTGTGTCAAAGATATTGTGATCATAATCGGCATATAGGATAGACCATTGGTTATATATAAGAGTAGAATGGTCTTCAGGATTTTCATGATCTCCTCAAAACATGAAGGGTGAAAACAATTGTAATAAAGTCCAACATCAATGCAAATGTTAACAACAAAAGCAGAAAATGAAATAGAAAGAGGAGGGTAAACACAGTAAGAACCAAAAGGAGCAGCCAACAAGGTAATCCATTCCTGCAGGGGATAGAAGAAGACATCATTACCAAGCAGACAATAAAGGTCCAAAACCGAACTTGCTAAAAGATGCAGCAAGATGGCAATAAGAGGAAAAGCGGGAGAAGCGGCGTGAAAAAAATCCATACCAAAGAGATTAAAAAACCAAATCAACAAACAAATCAACAAACAACCATGGTAGCAAACCTCCAAAACCCAAAAAGTAATTAAGCCCAATCCATTCCGAGGATTTTCCAAAATAACCATTAAAAGTGACAAGTATTACAATTACTTTGAAAGCATAGGTTAGGCATTATATAAAGGACGGTCATGTCAGAAAACCAAGCCCAATAGCCAACCAAAATCCTTTGATAAGTGTTGAAATTAGGCCTTTAAGGAGGAAAGAGTCCCAAGGAATGTAAGAAGCATCACCAAAGAAATACTATAATCATCAAAATAAAACAACCGCATAATGCACACTAATCCGTTGCCTAGAAGCAACATAGGTAAGTGATACTCCAAAATATATTATCGAGAGAAAAATTGGTTAGTACTAAAATCTAAGCCCATCAAAATAGATAACTTCCTCCGATGGTTAATTCTCTCAAGTTTAGAAATGAATGTATCAATGAAATTAAAGTCCTAAGTGGGATTGCGGCATGTAAGGCTCAACTGGTTTTCAAGATATTGATGTGCATAAAGTTCAACATCGCCATTGTAAATGCCAAAATAGAATTTTGCCAACTAGAGAGAAGGGGTAAAGCGAAGTCATGAGAGCACAAGACAATGATATCTATGTGGAGTATCCATAAAGAACACAAGGAAATAGAAAAGGAAGCAAAGAGAAGAATTAGATTGGTAAGGAAGCCCATAATTGTCCAAGTTAACGGACCAGTATTTGGGTAATGTAAATTGATCAAAGAAGATGATCTCTAAATTTAAGTTTGCAAGGCAATCAAGGCGTTACCTTCAAAACATGAGTGATGGTAAAATTTAGTTGAGAGAGAAGAGCCCTAGTTTGCTTGAGGAGGTAGTACAAACAAGCGTTGCTCATATTGGTAGAAGTTAAAAGGTCAATCAGTAGAAGAGCGTCCACTTCTATCCAAATATTGAGCCAACCATTTTGATGACAAATTTCTAGAGCTTTGTGGACTGCCATAAGCTCAGTATAAGGGACAGTGGTGGAAATAAGGGGATAAGCAAATGCACATAGGACTATACCCTTAGAATCCCTGAAAATGCCTCCACAACCAGAGCCATTATGAGAGATAGAGCCATCAATATTAATTTTAATAATATGATCAAGAGGTTTTTTCCAAAAAACCATTCTATCATTTTGATAGTAAGGTCTGGAAGGTTGAGGCTTATTAGCTGATTTACCCTTTAAAATGTTTGTGATGAATTAAATTGGCTTTAAACAAGTCACAAATTTTATTTTTAGTTCTAGCAATAATCCTCATGTGATTCATACAAATCCCACAATGTTTAGCTTCATTTTGGTCCATCCATATGAACCAAATAAGAGTAATGGCGATTATGATTTTAATATGACCTTTAATTGCATTGTCAAAGTAAACTTCAAGAAGTTGATATAAAGTAAAAGAATAATTAAAATTGACAGTGTTGAATAGATCGTCATACTAAATCCAAATTTTAGAGGCAATAGCCCCATTAACAAAAACATGGTTAACATTCTCAATATGAGAACAACATTGACATTTAGAGGGTAAATAAAACCCTTTACCCCACAAAAAAGAGTCAACAGGAATAAAGTTTTTAGGATCAAGTTAGAACAGTAAGAAGAGGGATATTATTATTCCAAATTTTGGAGAACACAATAGAAGAATCTGTGTCTTTAGTGTGAACACATTTTAAGGTTGAAATCCCCATTATGAGATAGCTTAAAGATAATCGATCATGATTGTTAGGAGTGATAGGAATATTAGTAATCATATTTAGGAAAGTGGAAGGGGAATGAATCTTACTAGTGATCCACTTGTGGTTTTCCATAATGAATTAACTCAAGCGAAAGTGGAGTGAGTGTAGAGTAAATCAACAATGGATCCACAACCACTCAGGTTGTGAAAGAATTTCGAGTTTATGCCCCAAAAAATTAAGGATTCATCCCATTTGTGAGAACAAAGTCTTCTCCACAGAGAATCACCCAATTTAAAGGGACAAATGAGAGGATGTTTACCGGCAATATTTAGAAGTCATGAAATTTCCCAAAGACTATTTTTTCTAAAATTCCACCAAAGTTTGTAGGAGAAGGCATTGATAACTTCTTTGATGGATTTACATCCCAGACCTCCCTCTTCAAGAGTACCACAACTTTTAGACCAAGATGATCAGTGCATTCTTTTAGAGGAGGTATTGGTTCCCAAAAAAATTTGTTTAAGAGCTCAATTCTATTGATGGTAGAGTTGGTAGGCAATGGTTTGAAGAAGGTATATAGGCATGGAATTTAGAGTGCTCTTGATCAAGGTAAGCCTAGAAAGAGTAAATGAAATTCCCAAGCCGAGATTTTGTTAGAATTTTTGAATTAGATCATCAAAAGGTGTGATCTTTTTTGGCCTTTAAAAGTGGAGCCCAAGGTAATTAAGAGGAGTTGATTTTGCTTAAAGTTAGTAATTCGGATATTTGATTAAGTCTTAGGAGGAATCTTAGTTGAAGGAATAAAGGCATTTTCCTTCATTAAGAAAAAGACCACTAACTTTACCAAAATCATTTAGGAGGTTCTTAATGGTTTTAACATGTTGAAGGGAGCGTTGAAGATAATGAAATCATCGCAAAGTTAAGATGGGAAATAGGAAACCTCCATGAGTTTTAAAAGACATATTAGGATTATTAGTGAAAAGATCATTAAGGCTCCACGGTATTTAATAGCGATGATAAAAGAGAAGGTGATAGTGGGTCACCTTGCCTCAAACCATGGCTAGAAGGAAAGAAACCTATGGTCTCATTGAAAACCGGACATTGATACACCTTTTTATAATCTGGATAAAGCTATCAGAAAAACTAAACAAATTCAGGATTTGAAAGAGAAAATCTTATGAGAGATTATCAAAGGCTTTAGCGATGTCCAGTTTGAATAGGATTTTGCCTCCTCTAGAAGGGACATCAATGTCATGAACCAGCTCTTGAGCAAGAAGAATATTATCGATATTGCTCGTGTTTAACAAAATTTGGTTTGGGAGATGATTTTAGGAAGCTAAGCTATTATTTATTAATTTAGCAATGAGTTTTTTGAAAAAAAGTGCAAGACTAATCATCTAAAATCACCCCAAGATTGATTATTAGTTTTGGAAATAAGGACAATAGAAGTGCTTGAAAAGTATTTTGGAATAGAAATCAATAAAAAGATCAACTAGGTCGATTTTAATAAATGGCCAACAATGATGAAAGAAGTGGGTCATATGGAGTGGGGCGATGCGTCATGTTCTTAGTATTACTAATCTTCTCTTAAGGACACATAGTGAGTAAATGATTATCCTCAGTTAATCATAGAAGGGATAAGATGGGTGTTTCATAAAGTTCCCGAGCATTAGAATTTAATAAAGTTTGGAAATGATGGATGATAGAATCCTTAATATCATTATTGTTAGGTTATCCATTCACCATTAGAGTTCTTAATTTTCTTAATCAAGTTTAAAGCTTTCCGTTTATTACAAATGGCATGAAAATACACGGTGTTTGTCACCATCGATATATGTTTGCTTACTTTTGAGGCCAATAGGTTTCTTCCATGTTTTGATAATTAACCAAGTTATTCTTGGCAATGTTCAACTCCTCAAGTTTCTTTGGGATCGTTGAGGACCTCTTCAAGAGAGCAAACCTCTTATTCCATAGCTTTAAGATTTGTGAAAAGGTTTTTAAAATGTTTGTTCCACTTTGAGATTTTGTTTAAGTCTTTTGAGCTTAAGCCAAAACGAGTCATACCAACAAATTATCCCGGGAAAATAGGGGCCATCCAATTAGTGAAGCGACATTGATGATGTCACTATGTTGGGTCCACATATTTTGAAATCACGAAAGGAGAGAGGGAGTGGCGGGTTAGGGGATTATTGAAGGAAATCAAAAGAGGAGCATGGTCAGACAAAGTTCTGCTCAAATGCTCAACAATGGTAGTAGGCCATTGATTGATCCAAAGAGAATTAAAGAGGATCCGTTACCAAAGTCTAGAGTTGTGCCACATAAAGTTAGACCCAGTGAAACCAATGTCATCAATCAAGGATCATATTTGAGAAGTCCTCCATGGAATGAAGGTTAAGAGAACATCCTCCCCTTCTTTCCTAGCTATGAAATCACCTGAAATCAACGAGGAAGGTTAGCCAAGGAAGCAAAGGTGTGTAAGTGAGTTCCGAGGATGTTCCTACCACTCTATTACAAGAAGCATAGATAAAGAGCCAAAAGCCGATAAGTCACCTAAGGAGATTTTGACATTAACCAATTGGTCAAGATCATCAATGATGGAAATGGTGATGGAGTTGTGCCAAAAGCACCAAATTTTATTATTAAGATTGAAGAAGAAATTATGAAAACCAAGGGATCTAGCGACAAAAGCAATCTTAGAAGAATTAATGAAAGGTTCAATAAGAACAAGTAACTTGATATTATGAACACGACAAAGACTCTAACACATTGGACGAGGAAAGAGACCCATAACCCGGATATTCCAAATAAGAAAATTAATCATAAGGGGACAACCAAAAGGGAAAAAAAGGAAAGAAAGAGAGAGAAATGATGACACATTACTTGTGTGGGGGTGGAAGAAGAGCGAGTGGTTCTAGTGAGGTTATTATTAGAAATTTTGCTTTGTAGGGTTTTTTATGTTTAACAATTTGAAAGGGTCTATCAGAATCCAAATTATCTCCATCAGAAAGTGATTGATTTTTGGGTTCCGAATAGTAGAAGAATCTATCAATGTTTTAGAAGAGGGATTTCACCTTCTTCCGGATAGAAATGTGAGTGGGTTCAATTGATTATCACTGAAGGGAAATAGATGGGGAAGTTCGCACCATTAAATCAAATATCTCAATATGTTCTAAGGCCATAGGGTCATCATTGTTTTGGTCCAATATATGATTCCCATTCAAATTGTTTAATTGGGTGTCCAATATAAGGCTACCATTCAGATTTTCAGTAGGATTTAAAGGAAGCAAAGAACTATCATGGGCAACCAGATTATTACTAGCAGGGGTGAGGTTAGGTAAATTGGCATTGGTATCACACCCCTCAATGGTTGTTTTAGTACCAAGGTAGTGTTTTCCACTAGACGGTAGGAGGTGTAGGGAGGAGAGGTTCTTTTGAGTATTTTTAGGCACATATGCTAGATTAGTGGTTTTCCAGTTCCATTAATGGTATTCATATTCTGGTAAATTTTTCAGATTAGGATGAAGCACAAAGCATTACGATCGTGCGTGAATCTTGCGGTGAGTGCAAAAGCGGGAAAATTTTTGAATTTGACTTTTTTGACTATATCCAAATTTTTCGGAGCCAATCCAAACCTCTTTGGGATATTTTTTTGTGATGTCTATCTCAACAGAAAATACTGATGATGGCCTAGATCTAGTGGCCGTTGCTTGGTCTATTTGGAGAGGCCTACCAAAAAGGCCGCCAACAGCAAACAAAACTTGATGAGTGACATAATTATTAGCATGTTAGGAAAAGCAAGCCAAAAGAGGGACAATGGGAGATTCTCTTTGACATCAAAAGAGGCGACCATTTCAATAACGCATTTGACAATTATGCACAAAATAAAACGTGGCGAAAACCAGTAATCTAAATCATTTTATTTAGTTTTTAGGTTTAGTTTTTTATTTAGTATTTATTTTATTTTATTTTATGTTTATATTTTTATTTTATTTGGGTTTTTTATTTTTAGGTTTATTTTATTTTTTAGTTTAGTTTAGGTTTTTATCTATTTTATTTTAGTTTAGTTTTTATTTTTTATTTTATTTTATTTTTAAGTTTAGGGTTAGGTTTAGGTTTTAGTTTAGGATTTTATTTTGTTTTATTTTAGTTTAGTGTTTAGGGTAGTAGGTTTAGGGTTATTTAGGGTTTAGGTTAGTTGGTTGGGAGGGTTTAGGGAGGTTTATGTATTTAAGTTTGGGTGGTGGTTTAGGGTTTGGGAGGAGGTTTGAGTAGATCATTAAGGTTGGGACAGGAGATAGTTAATAGAGTAAAGAGAAGGTTAGAGACAAGAGAAGCACATGATGGTGGTTAATTTAGTTTAGGGCCCAGGGTGAGCCCAGGTTAAGGTCAGTTAGGAGTTAGGGTTAAGACTGGGTTAAGGGTTGGGTGAGGGTTTTGGGAGAGAGTTTTAGGTTTTAGGATTTAGGTTTTAGGGTTTAGGATTTAGTGTTTAATGTTTAGGGTTTAGGGTTTAGGTTTTTTTTAAATTAAAGAAACTAATAGGTTTAGGTTTAATTAGTTTATTTTATTTTTTATTTAGGTTTATTTTGTTTAGTTTATTTTTTATGTGTATTTATTTTAGTTTAAGTTTTTTATTTTAGTTTATTTATGAGGTTTAAGTTTAGGTTTATGTTTTTTTTCGTTTAGTTTTATTTTATTTTATTTTTTAGGTTTAAGTTTTATTATTTATATTTAGGTTTAGGTTTAAGTTTTTATTTTACTTTTTTTAGGTTTAGGTTTTAGGTTTTTATTTTAGGTTTATTTTTAGGTTTTATTTTTAGCTTAGTTTATTTTTTAGTTTATTTTATTTTATTTAGTTTAGGTTTAGGTTTAGGTTTATTTTATTTTAGGTTTAGGTTTAGGTTTTATTAATTTTAGTTTAGTTTATTTCAATTTAGATTTAGGTTTATTTTATTTTTATTTTAGGTTTAGGTTTTTTTGTTTATGATTTAGGTTTTATTTTTATGTTTATTATTTTGGTTTAGGTTTTTATTTAATTTCTATTTAATTTTATTTTTTTAATTTAGTTTAGGTTTTTGTGTATTTTATTTTATTTTATTTTTTAATTTTATTTTTTATTTAGGTATAAGTTTAGGTTTAGGTTTACATTTTAATTTAGATTTTAATTTTTTTTAAATTTTTTCTTAATTTATTTAGGTTTAGGTTTTTATTTAATTTATTTTTAGGCTTAGGAAATTAGCTTTTTAGGGTTTATAGTTTAGGATTTTGGGTTTAGGGTTTAGGCTTAGGCAGCATTTGGTTAAGGTGTGGTAGGTAGGAGGTGTTTAAAGTTTAGAGGTGGGTTTAGGGTTTAGGGTGTGGTTTAGGTTTATTTATTTTAGTTTAGGTTTATGTTTATTTTATTTATATTTGGGTTTAGTTTAGGGTTTAGGTTTATTTATTTTGTGGTTGGTTTATGGAGTGTTGGTAGGAGGATCTGGGGTTTTAGGGATAGGGAGGATAGGAGAGAGGATTAGTTTTAACTAGGGTAGGGTTTAGGGTTTCTGTGTTTTGGAGTTTAAGGGTTAGGGTCAGTTTAGGGTGGTAGAGTTTAGGGAGTGTGCAGTTAAGGATTATGGTTTTGGGGTTTAGTTTAGTGTCAGCATTAAGGTACAGATGGTTAAGTTTAGGGTTTAGGTTTGAGTTTAGGTTTAGGGTTTTAGGCATAGGGTTTAGGGTTTATGTTAGGTATTTATTTTAGGTTTAGGTTTAGGAATTTATTTTTTAGGTTTCAATTTTAGTTTTCTTTTAGGTTTATTTTAGGTTTATTTTAATTTAGGTTTTATTTAGTTTATTTTATTTTATTTAGTTTAGGTTTATGTTTAGGTTTAGTTTATTTTCAATTAAGGTTTAGGTTTTACTTACTTTAGTTTAGTTTATTTTAGTTCAGGTTTATGTTTATTTTCTTTTTATTTTTGGTTTAGGTTTTTTTAGTTTTGGATTTAGATTTTTTATTGTTAGGTTTTATTTTTAGGTTTAGGTTTTTATTTAGTTTTTATTTTATTTTATTTTAGGTTTATTTTATTCTTATTTTTATTTAATTTATATTTTATTTAGGTTTTTTATTATTAGGTTTATTTTATTTTATTTAGTTTAGTTTAGTTTTTTATTTATTTTATTTAATTTATTTTTATTAATTTTTTTTACTTTTAGGTTTAGACTTTGGTTTTAGTTTAGGTTTTTGTTTTATTTCATTTATTTATGTTTAGGTATTTTTATATATTTTATTTTTAGGTTTAGGTTTTTAGGTTTTTAGGGTTTAGGGTTTAACGTTTAGGGTTTTAGGGTTTAGAATTTTAGATTAGGGTTTAGGGTTTAGAGTTTAATGTTTAGGCTTTAAGGTTTAGGGTTAGCTTAATGTTTAGAGTTTTTTTTTAAAATTAAGTAAACCTGTAGGTTTAGGTTTATTTAGTTTATTTCTATTTTTAATTTTAATTTATGTTTATTTTTTATTTTTATTTAGTTTAGTTTATTTATTTTAGCTAGGCTTTTTATTTTATTTTATTTCTTAGGTTTAGGTTTAGGTTTAGGTTTAGGTTTATGTTATGGTTTATTTTTTAGTTGAGTTTTATTTTTATTTTATTTTTAGGTTAATGTTTATTTTTATGTTGAGTTTTATTTTTATTTTCTTTTTTATGTTTAGAATTTATTTTTTATCTTTAGGTTTAGGTTTATGTTTTTATTTATTTTTAAGGTTAGGTTTTAGGTTTTATTTTAGGTTTATTTTTAGGTTTTATTTTTTAGTTTAGGTTTAAGCTTATTTTTATTTTATTTTATTTTATTTAGTTTATGTTTACTTTCTTTTAGGTTTAGGTTTAGGGTTTAGGGCTAGTTTAGAGTTTAAGGTTTAGGGTTTACGATTTAGGGTTTAGGGTTTAGGGTTTAGGGTTTAGCTTTTAGATGTAGGGTTCAGGTTTTAGTTTAGGGTTTAGGGTTTTTGGTTTTTTTAATGGCAAATAAATTCAAATTCAACATTTCTTCTTTATGATTTCATCAACCAAATAACACCCCAAGTTTTCTAAGACACAAGTGATGACATAGTTCAAAAATGAGCATGCATAAAGAAAATCAAAAATTGTAGATAACTAGAACTATCTCTACTGTAAAGACACATTTCCATAAGCAGCAGATTGGATCGGTCATTCTTCAGTTTCTCCAGTTCCCATCAAAACCACCCTGGCCTCTCCAATAGTAGGATACATAATCAAATCCCCGATCTCTCCCTCCGCCATCACCACAGTGTAACCTCCGTCGCTCCTCCCACCTCCATAACCACCACTGCCTCGACCACCACCTCCATATCCACCAGCACCCCTAAATCCCCCATCACCACTGCGATAACCACCGCCTCTGCCTCCACCGCAAGATCTAGACTGAGGCTGGTTGATGGTGTGTTCCTGCCATCAAGGTTCTACCCATTCTTAGGGTTTAGGTTTAGGTTTATTTAGTTTTATGGTTTAGGTTTATTATTTAATTTTTGTAGTTACTTTAGGTTTAGGTCTAGTATTTAAGGTTTAGGGTTTAGGGTTTAAGGATTAGGGTTTACGGTGTTAGGGTTTATGCTTTTAGGGTTTAGATTTAGGGTTTAGGGTTTAGGGTTTAGGGTTTTTTAAGGTTTAGGGTTGTACGTAAAAAATAAGAAGTATTGTTATAAAACTTGGTTTATATGTAAAAACTCGAAGAATTGGGAAAGATATAAAGTTGTCTGTAGAGATTCTAGGAAAGCAATATATGATGCAAAAAATTTAGCTTTTAGTGATTTATATAATAGATTAGATACCAAAGAAGGTGAAAGATGTATGTATAAGTTAGCCAACCAAAGAGGTAGGAGAAGTAAAGACATAGTTCAAGTGAGGTGTATTAAGGATGAAAATAATAAAATGCTTTTTTTGGAAAAGGATATTGAAAATTGGTGGATGAGGTATTTTGATAAACTTTTAAATGAAGGATTTGAAAGTACGATAGATTTTAGCAACCTTAATACCCTAAACAAAAATAGAGAATTTCATTTTTATCATCGTGTTAGTAAATCTAAAGTTAGTGAAGCTTTAAAGAAATTGAAATGTGGAAAAGTAGTAGGACCGATAATATTCCAATAGAAGTGTTGAAATTTTTAGGAGATCAAGGAATTTCTTGGCTTACAAATCTTTTTAATGTCATTTTAAAGACTTAAAAGATGCCAGATGAGTGGAGAAAGAGTTTGTTGGTTCCTATATTTAAGAATAAAGGTGATGCACAAGAGTGCAAATTATAGAGGAATTAAGTTAATGTGCCATACATTAAAATTATGGGAGAGTAATTGAGCATAGGTTACGATGTGATACAGAAGTTTCTCACAATCAGTTTCCTTTCATGCCAGGTAGATCTACTATGGATTCTATACATTGTTTAAGAGGTTTGATGGAGAAGCATAGAAAAAGTAAGGAGGATCTATATATGATATTTATTGATTTAGAGAAAGCTTATGATAAAGTTTCAAGAGATGTTCTTTGGAGAGTTCTAGAATAGAAAGTAGTTAATATTGGTTATATTCAAGTCATTAAGGATATGTATACTAGAGCTGTTACTTGTGTCCAAACACAAGGAGGATTGATAAAATATTTTCCTATTTTGGATTACATCAAGGATCAGCCTTTTGGTTTCTAGTGGGATGCTTTTAGGCATCATTAAGATGAGGAGTACTCCGATGCTATTTTGAGGTTTGAGTAGTAAAATTTAATGGAGTGAATTTAGGGAGAGTGAATATTGGGCCATATTAAAATAGATGGAGATGTTATTAGTAGAATTTAGGTTGGAGAAGTGGAAAATGCATTTGGCCTATTATGTGATAGAAAAGTTCCACTTAAACTTAAGAGAAAATTTTATAATATGGTGGTAAGACTGCAATGACTTATGGGCCAATAGAGAAGCATAAGACTAAGTTATGTTACGAGATGAGGATGCTTAGGTGGATGAGTGGCTTTACTCTTAGAGATAGAATGCAAAATGAGTTTATTCGGAAAAAAGTTGGAGTAGCTCCAGTGGTAGATAAGATTAGGAGAGTCCTTTTAGATGGTTTGGCCACATAAAGCCGTCATGATGGATTAGAGAGTAGATGCATTAGATTTGTCTTATGTTAAGAAAGGTAGAGGTAGACCTAAAAAGACTTGGTTAAGATGTACAAAAAATTATCTTTGTATACTTGATTTAAATGAGAATTTGACACATAGTAGGACACAATGGAGACGAAGGATTCATGTAGCCGACCCCACCTAGTGGGATTAAGGCTTATTGTTGTTGTTGTTGTTGTTGTTGTCATTGTTGTTGTAGGTTTTATGTTTTATTTTAGGTTTATTATAAGTTTTATTTTTTAGTTTAGGTTTAAGTTTTTTTTGGGTTTATTTTATTTTATTTAGTTTAGGTTTATGTATAGGTTTTATTTATTTTAGTTTAGTTTATTTTATTGTAGGTTTTTGTTTATTTTATTTTTATTTCAGGTTAAGGTTTTTTTCTTAGTTTAGGGTTTAGGTTTTATTTTTTGTTTATTTTTAGGTTTTATTTTAGGCTTAAGATTTTATTTAGTTTTTATTTTATTTTATTTTAGGTTTATTTTATTTCTATTTTAGGTTTAGTTTTTATTTTATTTAGGTTTTTATCCTTAGGTTTATTTTGTTTTTTAAGTTTAGTTTGGTTTGTTTTTAGTTTATTTTATTTTATTTAGTTTAGGATTTAGGTTTAGTTTAGTTTAGGTTTAGGTTTAGGTTTTATTTATTTTAGTTTGGTTTATTTTAGTTTATGATTAGATTTATTTTCTTTTCTTTAGTTTAGGTTTATGTTTTTTTTCGTTTAGGATTTGAGTTTTATTTTTATTTACTTTTAGGTTTTTAATTAGTTTTTACTTTATTTTTTTAGGTTTATTTTATTTTTATTTTATGTTTAGTTTTTATTTTATTTGGGTTTGTTATTTTTAGGTTTATTTTATTTTTTAAATTTAGTTTAGGTTTTTATTTATTTTATTTTAGTTTTGTTTTTATTTTTTATTTTATTTTATTTTAAGTATAGGTTTAGGTTTAGGTTTTAGTGTTGGATTTTATTTTATTTAGGTTTAGGCTTTTTTATTTATTTTATTTTAGTTTTATTTAGTTTAGGTTTAGATGTTTTAGGTTTTTAGGGTTTAGGGTTTCGGGTTTATGGTTTATTATTTACGGTTGTATATTTTAGGGTTTAGGGTTTAGGATTAGGGTTATTTTTATTTTTTTCCATTTTTTTTGAATTAAGTAAACTTGTAGGTTTAGGATTATTTAGTTTATTTTTTATTTTGATTTAGGTTTATTTTTATTTTAATTTAGTTTAGATTATTTATTTTAGGTTTATTTATTTTAGTTTAGGTTTTTATTTTATTTTTATTTTAGGTTTAGTTTTAGGTTTATTTATTTTTTAGTTTAGTTTTTTTTTTTTAATTTTGTTTAGTTTAGGTTTTATTTTTTCTTTAGGTTTAGTTTATTTTTATTTTAGGTTTAGTTTAAATTTTTATTTTATTTTTTTAGGTTTAGGTTTTAAGTTTTATTTTAGATTTATTTTATGTTTATTTTTAGTTTTTTATTTTAGTTTATTTTAGTTTATTCTAGTTTTATTTTTATTTAGTTTTATTTTATTTTAGTTTATTTTATTTCGGTTTATTTATCGTTTAAGTTTAGGTTTAGGTTTACTTTAGTTTAGTTTTAATTTAATTTAATTTTTTTTATGTTTAGGTTTTATTTTTTAATCTTTTAGGTTAGTTTATACAACAATGTAACCGAACGAAGCACATTTTTTTTTAGTTTAGGTTTATTTTTAGTTTATTTATTTATTTTAGTTTAGGTCTAGGTTTAGGTTTAGGTTTTATTTATTTTAGTTAATTTTATTTTAATTTAGGTTTAAGTTTATTTTATTTTTATTTTAGGTTTAGTTTTTTATTTATTTTAGGGTTTTAGTTTTATTTTAGGTTTAGGTTTTATTTATTTATTTTAGGTTTTGGTTTAAGTTTTATTTATTTGAAGTTTAGGTTTAGGTTTTATTTATTTTATTTTAGTCTATTTTAGATTAGGTTTAGGTTTTTTTATTTTTTTATTTTAGGTTTAAGTTTTTTTTTTGTTTAAACTTTAGGTTATATTTTTTATTTATTTTTAGGTTTAGGTTTTTATTTAGTTTTTATTTTATTTTATTTTAGGTTAATTATATTTTTATTTTAAGTTTAGTTCTTATTTTATGTAGGCTTTTTATTTTTTTAGTTTTGTTTAGGTTTTTATCTATTTTATTTTATTTTAGTTTTAATTTTTTGTTTTATTTTTTTTAAAGTTTAGGTTTAGATTTAGATTTTAGTTTATGTTTTTATTTTATTTTGATTTTGATTTTTTTATTTATTTTATTTTTTGGTTTAAATTAGTTTAGGTTTAGGTTTTTAGCTTTTTAAGGGTTTAGGATTTAGGGTTTAGGTTTTAGGGTTTAGGGTTTAGGGTTTAATGGTTTAGGGTTTAGAGTTTAGGGTTTAGGGTTTAGGGTTTAGGGTTTAGGTTTTGGGTTTAAGGTTCAAGGCTTAGTTTAGGGTTTAGGGTTTTTGATTTTTTTAATAAAGGACAAATTTAGATTTACAATATTTCTTCTTTCATTTAATTAGTTTATTTAGTTTAATTTTTAATTATTTTTAATTTTTTTTTCTATTTTGTTTAATTTTTTTATTTTAGTTTAACTATTTTTTTTTAGTTTATTTTTTTGGTAAAGGTTTAGGTTTAGGTTTAGGTTTTATTTTTAGGTTTATTTTTTAGGTTTATGTTTCTATTTAGTTTTTATTTAATTTGCTTAGGTTTATTTTATTTTTATTTTATGTTTAGCTTTTATTTGATTTAGGTTTTCTATTCTTAGGTTTATTTTATTATTTAGTTTAGTTTAGGTTTATCTTTATTTTAGTTTAGTTTATTTTAATTAGTTTATTTTATTTTATTTTTAAGGTTCGGTTTAGGTTTTAGTTTAGGTTTTTATTTTATTTTATTTAGGTTTAGGTTTTTTATTTATCTTATTTTTAGTTTTTATTTAGGTTAGGTTTGGGTTTTATGGTTTTTAGGGTTTAGGGCTAAGTGTTTAGGGTTTAGGGTTTATGGCTTTAGGGTTTAGGGTTTTAGGGTTTAGGGTTTAGGCTTTTGGATTTAGGGTTAGTTTAGGGTTTAGAGTTTAGGGTTTAGGGTTTAGGGTTTAGGGTTTTTGATGCTTTAGGGTTTAGGGTTTAGGGTTTTGGGATTAGGGTTTTCAGTTTAGGGTTTATGATTTCGAGTTTAGGGTTTAGGGTTTATGGTTTTAGGGTTTAAGGTTTAGGGTTTAGGGTTTAGGGCTCTAGGTTTATGGTCTAGAGTTTAGCATTTAGGGATAGTTTTAGGGTTTATGTTTAGGGTTTTTTTAAATTTTTTAGTTTTTTAATTTTATGAAATTAATTAAACTGGTAGTTTAAGTTTATTTAGTTTATTTTATTTTTTATTTTGATTTTATTTAGTTTAGTTTATTTATTTTAATTTTTTTTATCTTTTAGGTTTATGTTTATTTTTTTGTTTAGTTTTATTTTTATTTTATTTTTTAGGATTAGGTTTTATTTTTTATTTTTAGGTTTATGTCTAGGTTTTTATTTTATTTTTTTAGGTTTAGGTTTAAGGTTTTTATTTTAGGTTTATTTTTAGGTTTCATTTTAGTTTATTTTATTTTATTTAGTTTAGGTTTAGGTTTAGGTTTAGGTCTTTTTAGGTTTAGGTTTAGATTTTACTTATTTTAGTTTAGGTTTTGGTTTATTTTATTTTCATGTTAGGTTTAGTTTTTTAGTAGTTTATTTTATTTTTTTTTATTTTTTAAGTTTTATTTTTAAGTTTAGGCTTTTATTTAGTTTTAGTTTATTTTATTTTAGGTTTATTTTATTATTATTTTAGGCTTAGTTTTTATTTTATTTAGGTGTTTTATATTTTAGTTAAGTTTAGGTTTTTATTTCTTTTATTTTAGTAAAGTTTTTTTTTTAGGTTTAGGTTTAGGTTTATGTTTAGTTTTTAGTTTATGTTTTTATTTTATTTTATTTTCTTATTTTATTTTAGTTTAGATTTATTAATTTATTTTATTTTTTCTATTTTAATCAGCTTTGGTTTAGGTTGTTACATTTTTAGGGTTTAGGATTTTGGGTTTAGGGTTTAGGGTTAGTTTAGGGTTTATGATTTAGGGTTTAGGATTTGGGGTTCTTTTTTTTGGGTTCAGGGTTTAGGGTTTAGGGTTTAGGGTTTAGGGTTTATTATTTAGGGTTTAGGTTTTAGGGTTTTAGGATTTTAGGGTTTAGGTTTTAGGGTTTAGGGTTTTTAGGGTTTAGGGTTTAGGGTTTAGTTTTTAGTTTAGGGTTCATGTTTAAGTATAGGGTTTAGGGTTTTTGGTTTTTTTTTTAAATAGAGAAAAAATTTAGATTTACAATATTTTTTACATTCTTTAATTTGTTAATTTTAATTATTATTTATTATTTTGATTTATGTTTATTTTTATAATTATTTTGTTTAGTTTATTTATTTTAGGTTTATTTATTTTAGTTTAGTTATTTTATTTTAGTTTAGGTTTTTTATTTTAATTTATTTTTTTGGTTTAGGTTTAGGGTTTTAAGGTTTAGGGTTTAGGTTTTAGGGTTGTAGGTTTAGTGTTAATTTTAGGGTTTATGGTTTAGGGTTAGTGTTTTTTGTTTATTTATTTTTAGAGTTTACAGTTTAGGGTTTAGGTTTTAGGTTTAGGGTTCAAGTTTTAGTTTAGGGTTTAAGGTTTTTGGTTTTTTTTTATAGAGAACAAACTCATATTCAATATTTCTTTTTCTCGATTTCATCAACCATGTAACACACCAAGTTTTTTAAGACACAAGCAATGACATAGATAAAAAAATAAGCACACACAGAGAAAATCAAAAACCTAAGATAACTAGAACCATCTCTATTTTAAAGACACAGTTCCATAAGCAGTAGATCAGATAGGCCATTCTTCAATTTCTCCAATTCCCATCAAAACCACCCTACCTCTCTAGTAGCAGGAGCCACCATCATATCCCTGATCTCTCCCTCCTCCACCACTAGGGCTATAACCCCCATCGCTCCTCCCACCACCATAACCACCACTACTCTGACCACCACCTCCATATCCACCAACACCTCCACATCCCCCACCACCTTTGTGCTAACCGCCACCTCCACCTTTTCCTCCACCGCCACCTCCACCTTTACCTCCACCGCCATACCTAAACTGAGCTTGGTTGACGGTGATGTTCGTACTGTCAAAGTTCTACCCATTCTTAGGGTATAGGTTTAGGTTTATTAGGTTTTAGGGTTTAGGTTTATTTTTTTATCTTATTTAGTTACTTTAGGTTTAGGTTTCAGATTTGGGGTTTAGGGTTCAGGGTTTAGGGTTAACGATTAGGGTTTAGGGTTTAAGGTTTACGGTAAGGGTTTAGGGTTTATTTAATTAATTTTTAACTCAAATGATTCCATAACAAACAAGAAATTACCAAATCAAAAAAATCATTATCCTCTAACAACTAATAAAATAGGATAAAATAAAATGCAATTAAAAAATTCATAAAAATTATATTTCACAAAATGTTTTAACTCCTAGAGACAATAAAATTTGATTTTATAGAAAGCCAATAAAGCTTAGTCGAACAAGTTGAAACCCATATCATCATCAGATTCCTCAGCATGCTCTTCCTTCTTCTCTTCCACTACAACAGTTGGAGCAACAAGAAGAATAGTAGCGAAGCATCATACCACATCAAATTTACTAGGATCCTTCAAATACTCCTTAACCTTCTCGACATCCAGGTTTGTGTAATCAGTGGCAATCATGATGGTGATGACATTCTTGTAAGTGTTGATGAACATGTGGAGCGCTGTAGCAAGGGTGGGATAAGAGACAGCTAGCGAGAGAGAAGTGATCATTAAAGGCCTACCAAAAACTTCTCGATGATCATCTTTAGTGAGGTCAAGCACCTTAGGATTGAACACCGAACCATCATCATACACAGACTGGATGATAAGTCCATAAGAGAATGACCTAATCCGCAGTGAGGAGAGCCTTTTGAGGATCCCACCTTATTGCCTTTTTTTAATAAACTCAATTCCTGAAAATTTTAACAAGACCTTGTTTGATCTTAGTTTGAGATGAAAGAAGTTTGTGAAGGATCCACCAATGTTGCATAGAGGAATAACAACATCAATTGGTGCAATAAGATTAACATGGGCAGGAGCACCAACTTTGTATTTTGCAACCTCTTCACTGACTTCTTTAAGATCACCTTTCCTAAAAATTAGCTCAACCGAGGTTTAGAGTTTATGGTTTAGGGTTTTATGGCTTATGTTTTTAGGGTTTAGGGTTAGGGTTTTTGGTTAAGGTATAGGGTTTAGGGTTTAGAGTTTAGGGTTTAGGGTTTAGGGTTTAGGGATTTTTAGGGTTTAGGGATTTAGGGTTTAGGTTTAAGGTTTAGGATTAAGGGTTTAGGTTTTTTTTTTAAAATTAAGTAAACCGGTAGGTTTAAGTTTATTTATTTTATTAACATTATTTTTTATTTATTTTAGTTTATATTATTTTTTATTTCTATTTAGGTTTACTTTTTATTTTTATTTAGTTTAGTTTATTTATTTTAGCTGTATTTATTTTTAGATTAGGGCTTTTATCTTAGTTTATTTTTTAAGTTTAGGTTTATTTTAAGTTGAGTTTTATTTTTATTTTATTTTTTAGGTTTTGGTTTTATTTTTTATTTTTAGGTTTAGGTTTAGGTTTTTATTTTATTTTTTAAGTTTTTTAAGTTTTTTTATTTTATTTTATTTTATTTTAGTTTAGTTTAGTTTTATTTAGGTTTAGGTTTAGGTTTAGGTTTATTTTAGCTTAGGTTTAGGTTCATTTTATTTTTTACTTCAGGTTTAGTTTTTTTAGTTTAGGGTTTAGGTTTTAATTTTTATTTATTTTTAAGTTTATTTTTTAGATTTAGGTTTTTATTTACTTTTCATTTATTTTATTTTATTTTATGTTTTGTTTTTATTTTATTTAGGTTTTCTATTCTTAGGTTAATTTTATTCTATAGTTTAGTTTAGGTTTTTATTTATCTTGTTATAGTTTATTTTTATTTTTTATTTAATTTTATTTTTAAGTTTAGGTTTAGGTTTTAGTGTCAGTTTTTATTTTTTTATTTAGGTTTAGGTTTTTTATTTATTTTATTTTTAGGTTTTATTTAGTTTAGGTTTAGGGTTTTAGGTTTTTAGGGTTTAGGGTTTTGGGTTTAGGGTTTAGGGTTTTAGCGTTTAGGGTTTTAGGGTTTAGTGTTTAGTGTTTAGGGTTAGGGTTTAGGGTTTTGGGTATAGTGTTTAGGGTTTTTTTAACCAAAAGGAAATAATTCCTCTGAAAAATTGGTACAAGAAGACCATATTAGAGACTAAACTATAAAAAAAGCCTATTACTTAAATGACCGATAGGAAAATCCTGAAAAGTTTGGTCCCTAAACTAATACATCAAAGAATAATAAAGAAAAAAAATAAAGACAAAACTAAAAAAAGTGAAGTAAAAGATAGCAAAGGGGAAGAATCCACTGAGCTCCAAAAGAACCTCCAAAGAGATGAAGATGTAAGGCATGGGGAAGAATTTGAAAATGATTCAATATTATTATAAAAGACATGGGGATCAACAGAAGCTATCAATTTCAAATAAGAGCATTCAGAATCATCCATAGCATTAAAAAAAGGAAAATTAGAAATTGTATGCATTTCATAATCATAAGTGAAAGAAGGAACAAAAACAACTTTATTAAGAAGACATTTATCAATATTTTCACCTTCCAACAAAATCTAAAGAGTATCATCTCTATCTTCATTCTTAAAAGAAGCAAGAGAGGCAGAATCCAAATTTTTAGTACAATCTTCATGTAAGAGATTAAAATAGGATCCAAATCCCTTAGAAACATATAGCATATTACCAAAATTCTGAACATAATTACTAGCCATAGAAAAACCATCATTTTGAATCGAAATAGAACTATTCACAATGAGAGAATTGCCACAGGTATCTAAATATGATTTTTAAAAAAGGATCACAAATATTAACATGATTGTTAGGACCATATGTTAAAATATCAAAAATAAGAACATTTATTTCACCACCATTTTCAATCAAAGAAGGCAAAAAAATAGTCTCTTTCCTATGTTCTAAAGCACACATAGGAGAAAGAGAAACAACATCTGGAAGAAATGGTGTTAGCTTCAATAATATTGGAACCATCATCATGAAAGGACTTATGCACAACATTCAAACCATTAGAATCATTAACCATAGCCTCTAAAGTCTTCCCTTTAACAACATCATCAAAAGAAACACTTAGAGCATGATTATTATTTAAACATTTTTCAAAACATCAAAATTACCTTTCACATTAGACAAATCATTAATAAACAAAACTTTTCCAGAAGATTCAAAAATTTTGTTTTACAAAACATCAAAATTTTGAAAAGAAAAGCATTTTCCTTTATTCAACTTGAGAGAATCATCAGTTTTTCAACAATTGAATTCTTACTAGTGATTTTCTTTCTAAAAGAGGGAGGAGCAATAAAGCATTCAAAAATTTCATGCCCATGAATCTTATAGTGATTATGAAAAATGGGAAAGTTCTCAAAAATAACTTTATGAAAATAATCGCATTTCTTCGAACCCAACCAACTTTCATTTGGATATCTTTTAGTAATATCAATATCAATAAGAATTCTAGCAACATATGGTCTTAAAGAAGCAGTTGTTCCTTGATCAACTTGCAAAGGCTGACAAAAAATCAACCCAATAGCATAAAGAATATGATGATTAAATAGATGAATCCATAAGTCAGGTAAAGAAATCCAAATGGGAACAATAGGAGACTCTTCATTAACATTAAACATAGGTGTCCACTTTAGAATATGCATTTGATAATTAAAAACATAGTAAGAATGGCTAGACAAAATTCTATTGTAATCAAGGTCATTAGAAAGTTTAATCAGAACATGCCTTGATCAATCAGCCCAATGGAAAAAGAACTAGACAAATTTAAGCAATGAAAAAAAGAACGAATATCTTCCTTCTTTGGCCATTTAAATGAAAACTTTCCAATCAAAGAAAACACAAAAGACTCAGCTAATTATTCAATATTCTCATCTAAAACCATAATTGTTGGAGTACCTTTAATAGTTGTATGAAGCAAATTCAATGGAGGCCCAGTGGAGAAATTCTTACTAGCTAAAGCCTCTTTGAAAGATTTTATAACAGCAAGTAATTTAGATGTAGGATTACCCAAAAAATCTATTGCCCTAGCAGGATCCATCGACACATGGGATTTATCCCAAGGATTTGAAAATGTTGGTGCCATGAGTCACAGCTCCGTGATAAGAATAGGTCGAGATGGGCCTAAGACCGACAATCTATAGGGAATCCAGAAAAGAAAGTGCTCGAAAACACACCAAGAATGTGAGGGATCCCGAAATAGCCCAATAATAGGGTTTAGGCTTTAGGTTTAGTGTTTATTAGTTATTATTAGGTTTTAGTTAGTTATTATTAACTTATTATTTGTTTTATGTTTAGTTTAGTTAGTTTAGTTAGGTTGTTAGTTTAGTTTTATTAGTTTTAGTTTTAGTTATTATTATTTTTGTGTTAATTTAGGTTTTAGTTTATTAGTTTAGTTATTTAGTTTGTTTGTTTATGGGGTTTAGTTTTGTTTTAGTTTTATTAATATTAATAGTTAGTTTAGTTATTATTAGTAGTTAGTTATTTTATTTTAGTTTAGTTAGTATTACTATTATTTTATGGTTTTTGATTATTTAGGTTAGGTGGTTAGTTTTGTTATTTTTATTAGTTTATTCATTTAGTTCATTTTTTTATTATTTTAGTTATGGTTTAGGTTAGTTAGATTTATTAGTTTTTTAGTTTTATTTATTATATTTTTAGTTATTTATTTATTATTATTAGTTTAGTTAGTGGTTATTATTTAGTTTATTTTATTTTCTTTAGTTTATTATTATTATTGGTTTATGTTATTATTATTAGATTTATTATTATTGTTTAGTTTATTTATTTAGTTAGGGTTATTATTTAGTTTATTATTATTATTTATTATTTATTATTATTAGTTATTATTTATTATTATTATTATTACTATTTTATTAGTTTATTTGTTAGTTATTGTTATTATTATTATTATTAATTATTATTATTATTATTAGTTTATTAGTTTAGTTTTGTTATTAGTTATTATTCTTATTACTAGTTTTGTTACTTAGTTGATCATTAGTTTATTATTATTATTATTATTTATTTGGTTTATTATTTAGTTTTTAGTTTGTTTATTTTATTAATTAATAGTTATTATTATTTAGTTATTATTACATTTTTTAATTATGTGTTATTATTAGTTCATTATTAGTTATTTAGTTAATATGTTTATTATTATTATGTTTATTTAGTGTTTTCATGGTATTTAGTTTAGATTTAGTTAGTTTGAATTAGTTATTTATTATTATTATTAGTTTATTGGTTTTAGTTTTATTATTTATTATGGTTTAGGTTTATTTATTAATTAGTTAGTTTTATTAGTTAGTTTGTTTATGAGTTTATTAGATTAGTTTTAGGTTTTATTAGTTATTATTTATTTTATTTAGTTTATTATTTTTTATTTATTAGTTATTATGTTTTAGTTTATTATTGATTTATTTATTAGGTTTTATTAGTTAGTTATTAGTTAATTTTTTAGTTTATTAGTTTATTAGTTTTTTTTTAGTTATTGTTTAGTTATTATTATTAGTTTTATTAGTTTAGTTATTAATTATTTTTACTTTTGTTTAACTTTATTAGTTTTATTAATTTAGGTTTAGGGGTTTAGTGTTTAGTTTATTTATTATTATTATTATTATTATTATTATTATTATTATTATTATTATTATTATTATTATTATTATTATTAATTATTAGTTTTATTATTTATTAATAGTTTAGTTTAATTTAGTTATTAGTTATTTATTTTAGTTAGTTATTATTAGTTATTATTATTAGTTAGTTATTATTAGTTTTATTAATTAGTTTTTTAGTTATTATTATTATTATTTAGTTTTTAGTTTAGTTTATTTGATTTATTATTATTATTATTTTTAGTTTAGTTTATTTTTATGTTATTAGGTTTTATTATTATTTAGTGTTTTTTTAGGTATTATTAATTTTAGTTTAGTTTATTTATTATTATTTTATTTTATTAGTTTATTAGTCATTAGTTTATTAGTTTCTTTTGTTTATTTATTATTAGATATTTATTTATTAGGTATTAATTTATTTAGTTTTATTTATTAGTTTTTATTTTTATTAATATTATTATTATTTAGTTTAGTTATTTTTTTATTTAGTTTAATTTATTATTACTTATTAGTTTAAGGTTGTTATTAGTTAGTTTTAGTTTATGATTTTTTTTAGTTTTATTATTAGTTTTAGTTATTATTATTTTAGTTAGTTTACCAGGTTTAGTTTATTTTATTAGTTATTTATTGTTAGTTTTTAATTTAATTAGTTATTATTTTTTTAGTTATTTATTAATTATTTAGTTAGTTTATTAGTTATTACTTTTTAGCTTAGTTTATTTATTATTAGTTATTGGGTTTATTTTATTTTTATTAGTTATTATTAGTTTAAATGTTTAGAGTAGTTTATTAGTTATTATTATTAGTAGTTATATTAAAGATTTAATTTAGTAGTTATTTAGTTAGTTTTAGTTATTAGTTTAGTTTTATTAATCTTTAGTTTAGTTTAGTTTAGTTAGTTAGTTAGTTTTGTTTATGTTTAATTTAGTGTTAATTATTTAGTTTTATTATTTATTTTGTTTTTAGTTATTATTTAGTTTTTTAGTTTAGTTAGTTTTATTAGTTTTTTATTTTAGTTTAGTTTATTTATTATTAGTTTATTAGTTTTAGTTTATCATTTATCATTTTAAGTTATTTATTTTATTTAGTTAGTTTAGTTTAGTGTTTTATTAGTTTCTTATTAGGGTTTAGGGTTTAAGGTTTAGGGTTTAGGGTTGTAGGTTTAGTGTTTAAAGATTAGGGTTAGTTTAAGGTTTACCAATTAGGTTTTTTTATTTTTTTTATTTTTTTTATTTTTTAGGGTTTAGGGTTTAGGGTTCAGCTTGTAGTTTGGGCTTTAGGGTTTTGGTTTTTTTAATAGAGAATAAATTCATATTCAACATTTCTTCTTTTTGATTTAATTAATCAAGTAACACACCAACTTCTCAAAGACATAATGATAGATAAAAAATGAGCAATATGAGCAAATCAAATTCTAGAAAACTAGAATTATCTCTCAGATAGACATCATTCCATAAGCAGATCGACATTTCTTCGCTCTAGTTCCCATCAAAACTACCTCAGCCTCTTGAGTGGTGGGATCCGCCATCATATCTACAATCTTTCCCTCCACCACCATCATGGCTATAACCTCTATCGCTCCTCCTACCTCCATAACCACCATTGCTCTAATCAGCACCTCCATATCCACCAACACCTCCAGATCCCCCACCACCACTATGATAACTATCGTCTCCATCTTCTCCTCCACCACCAGATCTAGACTGAGCCTGGCTGATGGTGATGTTCCTACCATCAAGGTTCTACCCATTCTTAGGATTTAGGTTTAGGTTTAAGTTTATTAGGTTTTAGGGTTTAGGTTTATTTTTTAATTTATTTAGATACTTTAAGTTTAAGATTAGGGTTTCAATTTTAGGGTTTAGGGTTTAGGGTTTATGGTTTAGCATTTAGGCTTTAGGGTTTGGGTTTTGGGTTCAAGGTTTAGGGTTTAGGGCTTTAAGGCTTATGTTTTTAGGGTTTAGGGTTTAGAGTTAGGGTTAAGGTTTAAGGTTTCGGGTTTAGGGTTTATGGTTTAGGGTTTAGGGTTTAGAGCTTAGGGTTTAGAGTTTAGGGTTTCGGGTTTAGGATTTATGATTTAGGGGTTTTTTTTTAATTAAGAAAACTAATATGTTTTGGTTTATTTAGTTTATTTTTTATTTATTTTAGTTTATTTTATTTTTTCTTTAGGTTTATTTTTTATTTTTATTTAGTTTAGCTTATATATTTTAGGTTTATTTATTTTAGTTAATTTTTTAAGTTTATGTTTATGTTTGGATTTATTTTTAATTGAGTTTTATTATTATTTTAATTTTAAGTTTAAGTTTTATTTTTTATTTTTAGGTTTAGGTTCGGGTTTTTATTTTATCTTTTAGGTTTACATTTTAGGTTATTATTTTAGGTTTATTTTTAAGTTTTATTTTTTTATTTAGGTTTAGGTGTATTTTTAGTTGAGATTTATTTTTATTTTATTTTAGTTTAGTTTTATTTTATTTTAGTTTATTTAGGTTTCTATTTCATTTTTTTTAGCTTCACCTTAGAGGTTTCTATTTTAAGGCTTATTTTAAGTTTTATTTTTTAGTTTAGGTTTAGGTTTATTTTAGTTTATTTTATTTTATTTAGCTTTAGGTTTAGGTTTAGGTTGTAATTATCTTACTTTATTTTATTTTAGTTTAGGTTTAGGCTTATTTTATTTTGTTTATTTTATTTTATTTTAGGTTTAATTTTTTTAGTTTAGGCTTTAGGTTTTATTATTTATTTATTTATAGGTTTATTTTTTAGGTTTAGGTTTTTATTTATTTTTTATTTTATTTTAATTCAACTTTATTTTATTTTTATTTTACATTTTGTTTTTATTTTATTTATGCTTTTAATTCTTAGGTATATTTTATTTCATAGTTTAGTTTATGTTTTTATTTATTTTATTTAGTTTATTTTTATTTTTTACTTTCTTTTATTTTTAGGTTTAAGTTTAGGTTTTAGTTTAGGTTTTTATTTTATTTAGGTTTAAGTTTATTTTTTTATTTTATTATTATGTTTTATTTAGCTTAGGTTTAGGTTTTTAGGATTTTAGGGTTTATGGTTTAAGGTTTAACATTTTAGGATTTGGGGTTTTAGGGTTTAGGATTTAGGGTTTAGGGTTTACGGTTTGGGTTTAGGGTTTAGGGTTGGTTTAGGGTTTAGGGTTTAGGGTTTAGGGTTTTAGGTTTAGGGTTAGTTTATGGTTTAGGGTTTTGGGTATTTAGTTTAGGCTTGTAAGTTTTGGGTTGTAGGTTTAGGGTTAGTTCTAGGGTTTGGGGTTTAAGATTTAGGGTTTAGGATTTAGGGTTTAAGGTTTATGGTTTATGGCTTTTTATTTTGTCTAATTTATTTTTTTTAGTTTTTATTTAAGTTTATTTTTTATTTTCATTTAGTTTAGTTTATTTATTTTAGGTTTATTTATTTTAATTTAAGTTTTTTATTTTAGTTAGTTTTTAAGTTTAGGTTTCAATTTATGTTTATTTTTTAGTTTAGTTTTATTTTTATTTTATTTTTTAGGTTTTGATATTATTATTAAATTTTTGGTTTAATTTTAGGTTTTAGGGTTTTATTTTAGGTTTAATTTTAGGTTTTAATTTTTATTTTAGGTTTAGGTTTAATTTTAGTTTATTTTATTTTATTAAGTTTAGGGTTTAACTTAGTTTATTTTTTAGGCCTAAGTTTAGGTTTTATTTATTTGGATTTAGGATTTTGTGGTAGTTCAGGGTTTATGGTTTAAAGTTTAGGTTTAAGTGTTTGTGGGTTTATGGTTTTTCAGTTTATTAGGTTTAGTCAGTTTAGGTTTTTTTTGGGTTTAGGGTTTGTGGGTTTAGGGTTTAGGGTTTAGGTTTTAGGTTTAGGGTTTAAGTTTCACTTAGGTTTTAGGGTTTGTGATTTTATGGCCTAGGGTTTACAGCCTTTTAATAGAAAACAAATTCAACAATTTTTTCTTTGATCAAATTCAAATTCAACAATTTTTCTTTTTGATTTCATCAACCAAGTAGCACCCCAAGTTTTCTAAGACATAAATGATGACAAAGATAAAAAATGAGCACTAATAGAGCAAATCACAAGCACTAGATAGCTAGAAACATCTCTACAATAAAGACAAAGTTCCATAAGTAGTAGATAGGATCGATCATTCTTTAGTTTCTCTATTTCCCATTAGAACCACCCGCCTCTCGAGTAGCAGGATCCACCATCATATCCCTGATCTCATCCTCCACCACCACCATGGTAGTAACCTCCATCGCTCCTCCTACCTCCATAACCACCACTACTCTGACCACCACCTCCATATCGACCAGTACCTCCAAATCCCCCACCACCACTCTGATAATCATTCTATCTGCCTTTTTCTCCATCGCTAGTTCTATACTGAGCCTAGTTGATGGTGATGTTCCTGCCGTCACGGTTTTCCCCATTCTTTCAGTTTAGGTTTAGGTTTAGGTTTTTTTAAGTTTTAAGGGTTAAGTTTATTTTTAAATTTATTTAGTTACTTTAGTTTTAGGTTCAGGTTTAGGGTTTGGGGCTTAGGGTTTAGGGTTTAGGATTTTGGGTTTAGGGTTTAGAGTTTAAGGTTTAGGATTTAGATTTTTAAAGTTTATGCTTTAGGGTGGTTTAGAGAGTTAGTTTAGGTTTAGGCTTTAGGGTTTAGGTATGGTTGGTGGGCACATGGTTATATAGGATAATGTTATTTTAGGGTTTAGATAGCTTTAGGGCCCAGGATTTCAATGTTTAGGTTGTGGAAGAGGATTTAAAGATTTTAAGTGGAGGCCTGGTTCAGGTCAGGATTTATAGAAGTCAGTGGAGTTAGTAGTTTAGGTCAGTTTAGTAGAGTTGTTTGGGTGTTTAGGAGGTCATTAATTGGCTCAGAGTGGGTTGGAGTTTAGGCCCAGGGCTCAGGGCATAGGCAGGTTTAGTAGGTTTAATGTTAGCTTTAGGATCTGGAATTTTAGGGTTAGGAGTAGTTTAGGGTAGGTCTGGCCTGGGTTTAGGGTTTATCTAAGATCGGTTGTGGTCATGGTTAGGCAGTGGCTCAGCTTAGGGTTTCTTATTTTTTTATTTTGTTTAGGGTTTAGGTTTTAGGTTTAGGGTTCAAGTTCCAGTTTAAGTTTATTTTTTTAAATAAACCCGTAGGTTTTTATTTATTTTAGTTTATTTTAGTTTTTGTTTTTAAAAAAAAATTAAGTAAACTGGTAGGTTTAGCTTTATTTAGTTTATTTAGTTTATTATTTATTTATTTTAGTTAATTTTATTTTTTATTTTTATTTAGGTTTTTTTTTTAGTTTAGTTTATTTTTATTTAGGTTTTTTTAAAATTTTTTAGGTTTAGGTTTAGGTTTTTATTTTATTTTTTTAGGTTTAGGTTTTAGTTTTTTATTTTAGGTTTATTTTTATGTTTTATTTTTTTAGTTTAGGTTGAGGTTTATTTTTAGGTTATTTTATTTTATTTAGGGTTTAGGTTTAATTTATTTTAAGTTTAGGTTTAGGTTTTATTTATTTTAGTTTTGTTTATTTTTAGTTTTTATTTATTTTAGTTTATTTTTTTTAGTTTAGGTTTAGATTTAGGTTTAGTTTATTTTAGGTTTTGGTTTAAGTTTTATTTATTTTAGTTTAGTTTATTTTATTTTAGGTTTAGGTTTATTTTATTTTATTTATTTTAATTTTTTTAATTAAGTAAACTAGTAGGTTTAGGTTTATTTAGTTTATTTTATTTTTTATTTAGGTTTATTTTTTATTTTTATTTAGTTTAATTTATTTATTTTAGGTTTATTTATTCTAGTTATGGTTTTTTATTTTAGTTTATTTTTACGTTTAAGTTTACGTTTAGGTTTATTTTTTAGTTGAGTTTTTTTTTTTTATTGTTTAGATTAAGGTTTAATTTTTTATTTTTAGGTTTAGGTTTAGGTTTTTTTTTTGTAGGTTCAGGTGTTACGTTTTTATTTTAGATTTTATTTGTTAGTTTAGGTTTAGGTTTAAACCTTATTTTTAGTTTAATTTAATATATTTAGTTTAGGGTTTAGGTTTAGTTTATTTTAAGTTAAGGTTTTATTTATTTCGGTTTAGTTTCGTTTAGTTTAGGTTTTAGTTTATTTTATTTTGTTTTTTTAGGTTTAAGTTTTTTTAGTTTGGTAGGTTTAAATTTTATTAATTTTGGGTTTTATTTTAGATTTATTTTTTAGGTTTAGGTTTTATTTAGTTTTCTTTTATTTTATTTTAAGTTAATTTTATTTTATTTTGCTTTTAGTTTTATTTTATTTAGGTTTTGTTTTAGGTTTATTTTATTTTTAGTTTAGTCCAGGTTTTATTAATTTTATTTTAGTCTAGTTTTAATTTTTATTTTAGGTTTAGGTTTAGGTTTAGGGTATATGTTATTTTTTATTTTATTTTATTTTGTTAGTTTTTTTTTATTTATTATTTTATAGGTTTATTTAGTTTAGGTTTAGGTAAGCTTTAGGGTTTATGGTTTCTGGGACGGTTTATGCTTTAGGGTTTTGGGGTTTAGTGATCAAGGTTATGGGGTTTAGGGTTTTGTGTTTTGGGTTTTGGGTTTTGGGCTTTGGGTTTTAGTCCTTAGGCTTTAGGCTTTAGGGATTAGGGTTTAAGATTTAAGGTTTAGGGTTTAGGGTTTTAGGGTTTACTGTTTAGGATTTAGGGTTGTAGGTTTAGGATTTTAGTTTTTTTTTTGGGAAACCCCATATAGGAGGAATTTTATTGACACAAAAAAAGGGTTACAAGGTCCTTAACAGGGGATAAACTCCATAACTACTGCTTAAAGAGCTACAATCAGCCTAGAGAGTAAATCCCCTATCTAAGTACAACCAAAAGCAAAATAAAAGAGTATGGGAAAGTAAAAGATACAAATTGATTAACATAGATAAGCCAATGAATAGATCTGGGCCAAAGCTCTTCAGGATGAGAGAATGCATGACACTGGAGAGCAAACCAGCAAGAGAACATGAGAAATGTACCTGTGGGATGATAGGAACCATTTGTTGAAAGTCTTTTGAGCCTTAGTACCTGCAAACCTAAACAAAGCCATAAACACAATAGAAAAGGATACATCAAAGAGCAGAATGGGAAAGGGGATCCCATGCAGAATAATATCATCAATATAATCACCATGTCTTGAGAATCCCTACACATATGAAAATGAACCATCTTTGCCAGATCCACCTTATTTTTTACTAGAGCCAAGAGTTTAATAAGGCCAGCATGAAAACCCACCACAGAAAAAAAATAGAAAAGGCCAGGCAGAGGAAAGAAGCAATATATAGCCAGTTGAAAAGCCTGCGAAATCCAACAAGGCAAATCAAATAGCATGCAATTAACTCCATCCTAAACATATGGGACATATATGAAACTTACAGTCCTCGATACGTGAATATAGAAAAAAAGGTAAATTAGAATAAGCAATGCAAATGTTAACAACCCACTTGTTAATAATCATTGGCAGAAGTTAATAACCAACAAGTGTAAAGCAAGACAGCATAACCCAAACCCAAACAGGAAATGCATAAGTCTAACAGATCCAAGATGGGAATGCAGTAGTAGATTAGATGGACTAGAATCTATAGGCAATAAGATACTCCCCACCACAAACAATTCCAAATAAGGACAATCAGAGAGACAACTACAAGATACGGCATAAACCGATAATCCAGTCACCAACAACCAAGACAACAAATAACAGCAAGCTAGCCATAAAACCACCCATTCAAAATAGACAATGCATAAGATAATATCCAAGTAAGTAATAGCATAATCACAATGATCTGCACAAGTCTAACTGAACCCAGATGAAAAAAATAGTAGCAGATTAAATAGACCACAAACATCAGGTGATCAGCTGCAGCTAGGTTGGAAACAACAAAAACAATCAGAAAAACAACTACCAACAAACAGCCAACAATCTCAAAGGCAGCCTGCTGGACATAAGACCCGAAAATCCAAAAACCTATAATTAAAACAGTAATACAATTATTGCACCCACCATAAGATAAGTCAGTAAGAAAGAGAGGTACAACATAGATACAAAAGGGGTTCAAAAGAGAGCCATCATTGAAATTCTTCAAAATAAAGAAGAGCAAGCTTGCAGCTAAACCAATATCCTTAGTAAAAGTAGATGAAAAGAAATCATTAAGTAAGTCAAATCCTACAAAGAGACAATAATAATAATAAGGGTATTGCAGTTTCTTTCCTTACAGGTTGGGAAGGTGAGGTTAGCAAAAGAAATCAGAAAAATAGCCCTAAAAGCAGCCTGCTAGACATGAGAGACAACCCCAGTAGCAGCTTGTTGGGCATAAAACTCGATAATCTAGTTCAGCCAACAACCAAGATAGCAAATAATAGCAAGCTGGCCATAAAACCACCCATTCAGAATAGACAGTGCATAATTTAATTTCCAAGTAGGTAATAGCATAATCACAGTGATCTGGGCAAGTCTAATTCAATCAAGATGGGAAAAACAATAGCAGTTTAGATAGACCACAAACATGTGGTGATCAACTGGAGCCCGGTTGCAAATGGAAAAAGAAATCAGAAAAATAAAAGCCAACAAACAGCTAACAACCTCAGAAGTAGCTTGCTGGACATAAGATCCAAAAATCCAACAGCCAACAATTAAAATAGCAATACAATTATTGCATCCACCATAAGATAAGATAATAAAAAATAGTGGTACAACATAGACACAAAAGGGTTCAAAAGGGAACCATCATTGAAATCCTTCAAGACAAAAGAGAGTAGG
Source organism: Cymbidium sinense (assembly GCA_021442155.1). Lineage (NCBI taxonomy): Eukaryota > Viridiplantae > Streptophyta > Magnoliopsida > Asparagales > Orchidaceae > Cymbidium > Cymbidium sinense. The sequence goes on from CM038216.1 coordinate 202,968,109, forward strand.
CTTGCAGCTAAACTAATATCCTCAATAAAAGTAGACTAGAAAGAAATCATTAAGTAAGTTTAATCCTACAAAGAGACAATAATAATAAAAAGGGTATGGCAATTTCTCTCCTTACAGGTTGGCAAGATGAAGTTAGCAAAATCAATCAGAAAGAGAGCCCCAAAAGCAGCCTACTGGACATAAGAATCAAAAATCAACATCAAATAATTAAAATAGCAAAACATTTATTGCACCCACCATAAGATAATCCAGTAAAAAATAGTAGTTTAGCATAGAGTCAAAAGTGGTTCAAAGGGAAGCCATCTTTGAAATCCTTCAAGACACAAAGAAAGGACAAAGAACTAAGCCCACAAAGATGAAAATAGGCAAGGAAATCAAGAAGTAATTCCAATCCTGCAAAGAAGAAGTTATAGTAGCAAGGGTATTGTAGTTTCTCTCCTTACAGGATGTCGAGGTGAGGTTAGGAAACATAAGAGGGACCACATCCATAATAAAGGGAGAAAAAATAAATAAATTAGGGCCTGTCATGAAGCTATACAAAAATATAGCAATTAAATATTGATGCAACAAAGTCATGAGCCCCAGAATAGACTTCTAGAAAAGGAAAAGAGATAGAACACAACCTTAATCATATAATGGAAAATAGATACAGAAGGACCCCTTAACAAAATATTGATGGCAAGAAGTCTATCCCTGTTGATCAAAAAAGTAAAGCAGAAAGTAAAGCATAAGGTAATACATCTCCCTCCAGTTGACAGGAAACACCTTACCATTAACAGTGGAAATAGCAGAAGCCATAAGACCCCAAATAAAGTTAGGTTAATTAATCCAACAGCAGATGCCACAGAGATCAGCAATTAACCAAAAAAATGTATCAGGAAGATGCATCAGCAAAATCTAATGAAACAACAATACTAAATATAAGTTGATCATACAGTTAAGCAGGTAATATAACAGGCCAAACCAATAGGATGGATTAATTTCTGAGGTAAGGGAATCTAGTATTGTCCAAACTAATCAAACCATGCAAATGTTTAGGAAGTGTAAGTTGATCAAAGTATTTTATGACATCTAATCTAGAACCCTGATTAGCAAGATAATCAACACATGCATTACCTTCATGCCATACATGAGTGATTTTAAAATAGAGTTGAGAAAGGAGAGCTCTAGTCTGCTTGAGAAGGTAGTACAATTTTGTATTGCCCATTTTTATGGAAGTCAAAAGATCAATCAACAATAGGGCATCCACCTCAATCCAAATATTGAGCCAACCTTTTTGAAGGTAAATCTCAATAGCTTTGTAAACTTCCATTAGCTTAGCAAAAGGAACAGAGCAAGTTTTAAGGGGGTAAGCAAAAGCACATAGGACTTTACCATTAAGGTTTCTGAAAATGCCACCACAGCCAGAAGCATTTTGAGAGATAGAGCCATCAATGTTATTTTTAATAGTATTACCATGAGGTTTTACCCAATAAAAAATCTTGTCATCATTACAGTTGGGTGGATCCGGCAAGTTAAAACCCAGTTTATTGGCCACAAATTTACTTGACCTTTGAATTGTAGTTAATTAAATTGACATTAAATAAGTCACAGATTTTATTTTTAATTCTAGCAATTATCCTCATGTGGTTCATAGGAATCCCATGATGTTTTGCATCATTTCTGTCCATCCATATGAACCAAATAATAGTGATAGCAGTTATGACTTTAATGTGCCCTTAAATAGTGTTTTCAAAATAAACTTCAAGAAGTTGGTATAGAGTTAAGGAGCCATTGAATTTAACAATATTAAAGAGATCATCATACCAAATCCAAAGTTTGGAAGCAATGGCTCCATTAACAAATACATGATTCACATTCTCAATGTTAAAGCAGCAGTAGCATTTTGAAGGTAAGTAAAAACCTTTACCCCACATCAAGGAGTAAAGGTTAATTTAGACAATACTAGATTAGGGTTTAGGGTTTAGGGTTTAAGAATTAGGGTTTAAGGTTTAGGGTTTAGGGTTTAGGGTTTAGGGTTCAGGGTATGGTTTTTTTAATTAGGATAACTAGTAGGTTTAGGTTAATTTAGTTTATTTTTCATATATTTTAGCTTATTTTATTTATTTTTATTCCTATTTTTTTAGATTTTTATTTTTATTCAATTCAGTTTATTTATTTTAGTTTAAGTTTTTATTTTAGTTCATTTTTTAGAATTTAGTTTTAGTTTATTTTTATTTTTTAGTTTAGTTTTATTTTTATTTTATTTTTTAGGTTAAGGATTTATTTTTTTATTTTTAAGTTTAAGTTTAGGTTTTTATTTTATTTTTTTAGGTTTAGGTTTTAAGTTTTTATTTTAGTTTTATTTTTATGTTTTATTTTTAGTTTAGGTTTAGGTTTATTTTTAGTTTATTTTATTCTATTTAGTTTATGGTTTTGGTTTAGTTTATTTTAGGTTTTGATTTATTTATTTTGTTTAGTTTATTTTAGTTTAGGTTTAGGTTTATTTAATTTTGTATATTTTAGGTTTGATTTTTTTCTTAGTTTAGTGTTGAAGTTTTATTTTTTTATTTAATTTTAGGTTTTATTTTTAAGTATAGGTTTTTATTTTATTTTATTTTAGGTGTGCTTTATTTTTATTTGATGTTTAGTCTTTATTTTATTTAGGTTTTTTATTTTTAGGTTTATTTTACTTTTTAGTTTAATTTAGGTTTTTTTATTTATTTTAGTTTAGTTTAGTTTTTATTTTTTATTTTTTTTTTTTTTTTTTTTTGGTTTAGGTTTAGGATTAGGTTTAGATTTAGGTTTTGATTTTAGTTTAAGTTTTTCTTTTAATTTCTTTTATTTATTTTATTTAGGTTTAGGTTTTTATTTATTTATTTTATTTTTTGGTTTTATTTAGTTTAGGTTTAAATTTTTAGGTTTTTAGGGTTTAGGTTTTATGGTTTGGTTTTTAGGGTTTAAGGTTTAGGTTCTGTTTGGGGTTTAGGGTTTATCTTTTAGCATTATAGATTTTAGGGTTTAGGGTTTAGGGTTTAGGGTTTTAGGGTTTTAGGGTTTATGGTTTAGGGTTTTTGGTTTAGGTTTTAGTGTTTAGGGTTTATGGTTATAGGGTTTTAGGGTTCAGGGTTTTGGGTTTAGGGTTTAAGGTTTAGGGTCTTACGGTTTAGTGTTTAGGGTTTAGGGCTATAAGTTTATGGTTTAGGGTTTTTTTATTTAAGTAAACTACTAGGTTTAGGTTTCATCTTTCTTTATTTTAGTTTATTTTTTAATTTAGTTTAGTTTATTTAATTTTGGTTTATTTATTTTAGTTTATATATTTTGTTTTAGTTCTTTTTTAGGTTTAAGTTTAGGTTTAGGTTTAAGTTTATTTTTTAGTTAGCTTTATTTTTATTTTATTTTTTAGGTTTAGGTTTTACTTTTTATTTTTAGGTTTAGGTTTAGATTTTTATGTTATTTTTTTAGGTTTAGATTTTAGGTTTTTATTTTGGGTTTATTTTTAGGTTTTATTTTAAGGTTTTATTTTTTTTAATTTAGGTCTAGGTTTATTTTAGTTAGTTTTATTTTTTTTGTTTATGGTTTATGTTTAGTTTATTTTAGTTTTAAATTGAGGTTTTATTTATTTTAGTTTAGGTTTATATTTATTTTATTTTTTCATTTTAGGTTTAGGTTTTTTATTTTTAGTTTAATGTTAACATTTTATTTTTTATTTATTTTTAGGCTTATTTTTAAGTTTTAGGTTTTTATATTATTTTTTTATTTTTAGGTTTATTTTATTTTTTTAGTTTAGTTTAGGTATTTATTTATTTTATTTTATTTTAGTTTTTAATTTTTAATTTATTTTAATTTAGGTTTAGGTTTAAGTTTAGGTTTAGGTTTTAGTTTAGGTTTTTATTTTATTTTATTTTTTTATTATATTTAGTTCTAGGTTTTTTTATTTATTTTATTTTCAGGTTTTATTTAGTTTAGTTTTAGGTTCTTAGGGATTAGGGTTTAAGGTTTGGTGTTTAAGGTTTAAGGTTTAGGATTTAGGGTTTGGGGTTTAGGGTTTTAGGGTTTAGGGTTTAGGGTTTAGGGTTTATAGTTTAGTGTTTAGGGTTAGGGTTTTTCTTTTAAAAAAAATTAAGTAAATTAGTAGGTTTATTTTTATTTAGTTTATTTTTTATTTATTTAGTTTTTTTTATTTATTTTAGCTTATTTTATTTTTTATTTTGATTTAAGTTTATTTTTATTTTTATTTAGTTTAGTTTATTTATTTTAGGTTTGTTTATTTTAGTTTAGCCATTTTATATTAGTTTATTTTTTAGGTTTAGGGTTAAGTTTCAGTTTATTTTTTAGTTTTATTTTATTTTATTTTATTTTCTAGGTTTTGATTTAATTTTTAATTTTTTGGTTCAGGTTTATGTTTTTATTTAATTGTATTTTTTAATTTATTTTGGTTCAGATTTTTTATTTGTTATATTTTTTAGTTTTATTTAGTTTAGGTTTAGGTTTTTTATCTTTTTAGGGTTTAGGGTTTAAGGTTTAGGTTTTCGGGTATAAGGTTTAGGGTTTAGGGTTTAGGTTTTTGGGTTTTGGGTTTGGGTTTTAGGTTTAGGGTTCAGGTTTTAGTTTCGGGTTAAAGGTTTTTGGTTTTCTTTTTGAATAGAGAACAAATTCAGGTTTGTATTTATGTTTCTTTTTAATTTCTATTTAGTTTGGTTTATTTATTTTTGGTTTACTTATTTTAGCTTAGGTTTTTTATTTTATTTTATTTTTTAGGTTTAGGTTTAGGTTTATTTTTTTGTTGAGTTTTATTTTTATTTTACTTTTTAGGTTTAGGTTTTATTTTCTATTGTTAGGTTTAGGTTCAAGTTTTTATTTTACTATTTTAGGTTTTTATTTTAGGTCTTATTTTATAGTTTAGGTTTATGTTTATTTTTAATTTATTTTATTTTATTTAGTTTAGGGTTTATGTTTAGTTTATTTTAGGTTTGCGTTTAGGTTTTATTTATTTTAGTTTAGGTTTAGGTTTATTTTATTTTTATTTTAGGTTTAGGTTTTCTTTTTTTAGTTTAGTGTTTAGGTTTTATTTGATTAAAATGTCTTAGCTCACCTTAGAAAGTTTCCTGCTAAGTTAAGCATATATGACGCCCTTGTCTTATCCAAAGAGATGAGAAAATCTCTAATCAAGGCTTTACTTGATCTAGAGATATGCTTAGCTCAGCTGACCGCTACTAAAGAAGAGGCATGCCACTCAAAGGACATCTTAGGAGTTACATTCAACGATGAAGACTTACTCCTATGGATGACCGAGCACAACTGCCTCTTTACATTACAGTGGATGTTGGGAGATACAGACTATTCAGAGTTTTGGTTTACCCAAGTGTATCAATTAACATTATGAGTCAAAGAACGCTTGCCTACTTGAGGATTGACATCTCCAAACTCCAAAAAAAGGATGATGTTGGGAGGATTCAATGAACAAGGCGAGAGGGCCTTGTGGTGTTTATTTTTGGATGTATGGAGGGGAACACCATGCAGATCGTAGGGGTGGTACTTCTTGAGGTGATCGGGTATAACATTGAGGTATGATATACTATCTCAAAAGATAGAGGCATCACTCTATAATGGACCTATTCACGTAATAAGGACTCTTAAGGCATGATGGGTCTTCGAATGTATGAAAGATTTTTCTCCTACATTACATGGATGAGTACAACAGGGTTTATATTAAACCAAGTTCTTAAGTTCATATGGACTCAAGCCTCTATAGTTAAGTACATCTTAAAAAATGAAATTTCCTAAGAATACTTTAGATTAAAGTAGACAATTATCATCTCCAAAGATTTCAAGGTTAGACTATCAAAAGATTGGTTGTATTTGAAAAATCAATTGGGAAAGCTCAAGGAGAAAAATTATTTTTGGAATCCAAATGAAATAAGTAAAAAATGCTCATGAAACTAAGAAGCCTAGTGAACATTCCAATATATCCTATGGTTGGGCTTCATAATTTTGAAGTTGATAAGATTTATATGTTTTGAGTTGAAATTTAATTAGATTACTAGGGCTTATACTCAACCAACTCAAGATTGTGGGAATGCTTAAGAGGTAAGGATTTATGCTCATAGCCCAAAAGAAATAGAAACCTTAAATCCTAAATCTAGGGAGCTTTAGCATGACCTAAATCTATGAGACAGGTGGACATAATTGTTTACCTCCATAAGAGATAATAAATTGTCTAACTTCTAAACATATAACGGCCTGGAGTGGCTGCCAGCTAACTTCTCATATGATTTTAAAACCATGTAGTTCAGTCTTATGATATGCAAGATAGCTAGGGTAATTATTTAATTAGAAAGAGACTAAAGTCTTAAACACTCTCCCTAAGAGACAAGAGCATGAGTGGTATGAGCATATGACTTAATTTATAGATGCAAAATCTTTTCAAATTTTATTTCATTTTAGACACATCATTTTGATAGAGGCTTTATGATTACATTTGCCTAAATGCATGATGAAATAGGTTATGGGTCAAATCAGCTAGAAGAAGGTGTTCTCCACCACAAGGGGTGTCCTCACAGGTCAAGAATTTCTTTATCGTATAAGGATGGAGCTCATTCATGTTCAAGAGAGAAAGAATATGCATGCATGATGTGAAACATACAACCATATAGCCAAGGGGTTGCTAAATCTTTTAATTATCTTATTTATGTCTTAGACATTATGTTAGGGCTATGAGTTGTTTAAAATTTAGTTATGAGTGATTAGTTGGGTAGAAAAGTTATTGTTAATCCTAAGAGCCTAATCGTATCCAAGCCACACATTAAAGCATCAATCATTTAAGAAATTATGAAAAACATGCCATCCTAATGCACAATGTAAACATTACATCAAATAATTATATAAACTATTCTAAAAGAATAAAAGGTCGACACGGTTGGGTACTGTAGTACAACCTGAAGAGAGAAAAGATGAAACATTATAATTGTATTAAAGGCTATGGGGGTCTTCTTTCTTTATATCTCCATTTCTGATTTGCTTCCTTCTTTGGTTTGGAAGGTGCTTGCTTCAAAGCCATCACAAGGAACCCGAAGACAAAGCTTTCTAGCCACTGCTCATCCTAATCCCCCATAGCACTAATCCTAATTCCTATTGCAAAACTTACATTTATATGGGAAAAAGAATTTCAGTACACTTGCAAAATATAGGTTAGCTAAATATATATATAATCCCAAGTAGTTGTATTTATAATTTAGACATAGCAAATACACATGGGTAACTAAGCCCATTAAGGTTAGTTTTAAAGTTTAGGGTTTAGGGTTTTGGGTTTAGGATTTAGGGTTCAGGGTATAGGGTTTAGGGTTTACGAGTTTTTTTTTATATAATTAAGTAAACCGGTATGTTTAGGTTTATTTAATTTATTTTTAATATATTTTAGTTTATTTTAGTTTTAAATTTTTTTAGGTTTATTTTTTTATTTAGTTTATTTTTTTTAGTTTAGGTTTTTTATTTTAGTTTATTTTTTATATTTAGGTTTAGGTTTATGTTTATTTTTTATTTAGTTTTTTTTTATTATATTTTTTACGTTTAGGTTTTTTTTAGGTTTAGGTTTAAGTTTCAATTTTATTTGTTTAGGTTTAGATTTTAGAATTTTATTTTATGTCTATTTTTAGGTTTTATTTTTTAGTTTAGGTTTATTTTTAGTTTTTTTTTATTTTAGTTTAGTTTATTTCAATTTAGGTTTATGTTTATTTTATTTTGTTTATTTTAGGTTTACATTTTTTTTTGGTTTAGGGTTTAGGTTTTATATTTTATTTATTTTTAGATTTTATTTTTGAGTTTATTTTTTACGTTTAGGTTTTTATTTTATTTTAGGTTTATTTTATTTTTATTTTATGTTTAGTTTTTATTTTATTTTAGTTTTTTTTTATTTTTAAGTTTATTTTATTTTTAGTTTAGTTTTAGTCTTTATTTATTTTATTTTAGTTATTATTTTTTTAATTTATATTATTTTTAGGTTTAGGTTTAGGTTTAGGCTTAGGATTTAGTTTAGGATTTTATTTTATTTTATTTAGGTTTAGGTTTTTTTATTTATTTTATTTTTAGGTTTTTTAAGGATTAGAGTTTAGGGCTTAGGGTTTAGGTTTTTTGTTTAGGGTTTAGTGTTTAGGTATTAGGGTATAGGATTTAGGGTTTATGGTTTAGTGTTTTACAATTTAGGGTTTATGATTTTACAGTTTAGGGTTTAGGGTTTAGGGTTTATGGTTAGGGTTTTTTTAATTTTTATTATTTTTATTTTTTAAAAAATTAAGTAACATGGTAAGTTTAAGTATATTTATATTATTTTCTATTTAAATTTATTTTAATTTTAATTTTAATTTTTGTTATTTTTTTATTTAGTTTAGTATATTTATTTTAGGTTTATTTATTTTAGTTTAGATTTATATTTTAGTTTATTTTGGGGTTTAGGTGTAGGTTTAGGTTTAGGTTTAACTTTTAGTTTAGTTTTATTTTTATTTATTTTTAAGGTTTAATTCTATTTTTATTTTTAGGTTTAGGTTTTTATTTTATTTTTTTAGGTTTATGTTTTAGGTTTTATTTTTTAGTTTAGGTATAGGTTTATTTTTAGTTTATCTTATTTTATTTAGTAGGTATAGGTTTAGGTTTAGTTTAATTTAGGTTTAGGTTTATGTTTTATTTATCTTAGTTTCATTTATTTTAGTTTAGCTTTAGATTTATTTAATTTTTATTTTAGGTTTAGGTTTTTTATTTAGTTTAGGGTTCAGGTTTTATTTTATCGTTTATTTTTTAGATTTAGGTTTCTATTTTATTATAATTTAGGTTTATTTTTATTTTATTTTAGGTTTTATTTTTATTTTATTTAGGCCTTTTATGTTTTAGTTTAGTTTAGATTTTTATTTATTTAATTTTAGTTTATTTTTACTTTTTTATTTCATTTTAATTTTAGGTGTAAGTTTAAGTTTAGGTTTAGGTTTAAGTTCTAATTTATGTTTTTATTTTATTTTCTTTTCTTTTTATTTTTGTTTAGATTTTTAATTTATTTTATTTTTTAGGTTTTATTTAGTTTAGGTTTAGTTTTTCAATTTTTTAGGGTTTAGGGCTAGCGATTAGGGTTTAGGTTTAGTTTTGGGTTTAGGTTTTAGGGTTTAGGAGTTAGGATTTAGGGTTTAGGGTTTAGAGTTTAGGGTTTAGGGTTTAGGGTTTAGGGTTTAGGTTTTAGATTTACTGTTCAAGTTTTTGTTTGAGGTTTAGGGTTTTTAGCTTTTTTTTTAAAATATAGAACAAATTCAGATTCAACATTTTTTCTTTTGGATATCATAAACCATGTTTTCTAAAACATAAATGATAGCATAAATCAAAAATGAGCATGCATAGAGCAACTAAAAAACCATGGATAAATAGAACCATCTCTACTATCACAACGTTGTTCCATAAGTAGCAGATCAGATCGGCCATTCTTCAATTTCTGCAGTTCCCATCAAAATCACCCAGGCCTCTCGAGTAGCAGGATCCACCATTGTATCCACGATCTCTGCCTCGGCCACCATCACGACTGTAACCTCCTTCACTCCTTTCACCTCCATAACCACCACTACTCCGACCACCACCTCCATATCCACTAGCACCTCCAGATCCCCCACCACCATTATGATAACTGTTGCCTTTGCCTTTGCCTCCACTGCTAGATCTAAACTGAGCCTAGTTGACGGTGATGTTCCTTTCATCAAGGTTTTTTCTACTCTTAGAGTTTTGGTTTAGGTTTAGGTTTATTAGGTTTTCGGGTTTAGGTTTATTTTTTAATTTATTTAGTTAATTTAGGTTCACATTTAGGGTTTGGGGTTTACGGTCTAGGGTTTAGGGTTTGGGGTTTAGGGTTTAGCATTTAGTGTTGAGGGGTTAGGGTTTTAGGGTTTATACTTTTAGGGTTTCGGGTTTATGGTTTAGGATTGTAGGTTTATGGTTTAGGATTTAGGGTTTAGGATTTAAGGTTTGAGGTTTTTTTTAATTAAGCAAAATGGTAGGATTAAATTTATTTGGTATATTTATTTTATTTTTTATTTATTTTAGTTTACTTTATTTTTTATTTTTATTTAGTTTAGTTTATTTATTTTAGGTTTATCTATTTTAGTTTAGATTTTTTATTTTAGTTTATGTTTTAAGTTTAGGTTTAGGTTTATTTTTATTTTATTTTTTAGGTTTAGATTTTTTTTTTTTTTAGGTTTAGGTTTAGAATTTTATTTTCTTTTTTAGGTTTAGGTTTTAGGTTTTTATTTTAAGCTTATTTTTTTGTTTTATTTTTATTTTAAGATTAGGTTTATTTTTAGTTTATTTTATTATATTTAGTTTAAGTTTAGGTTTAGGTTTAGTTTACTTTTGGTTTAAGTTTAGGTTTTATTTATTTTAGTCTAGGTTTTGGTTTATTTTATTTTTATTTTAGGTTTAGGTTTTTATTTATTTTATGGTTTAGGTTTTATTTTTTATTTATTTTTAGGTTTTATTTTTTAGTTTAGGTTTCTATTTAATTTTTATTTTTTTTATTTTAGGTCTATTTTATTTTTATTTTAGGTTTAGTATTTATATTAATTAGGTTTTATATATAATTTAGTTTAGTTTAGGTTTTTATTTATTTTAATTTAGTTTAGTTTTTATTTTTTTATTTTATTTTCCTTTTAGGTTTAGGTTTAGGTGAAGGTTTTAGTTTATATTTTTATTTTATTTTATTCTGGTTTAGCTTGTTGTATTTATTTTATTTTTAGGTTTTATTTTATTTAGGTTTAGATTTTAGCTTTTTAGTGTTTAGGGTTTAGGCTTAGTTTAGCATTTAGGGTTTATGCTTTAGAGTTTAGGGTTTATGGTTTAGGGTTTTGGGTTTCAGTGTTTAGGGTTTAGGTTTAGGGTTTAGGGTTTAGGGTTTAGGTTTAGGTTTAGGTTTAGGTTTACTCAATTTTAGGGTTTAGGTTTATGCTTTAATTTATCTAGTTACTTTAAGTTTAGGTTTAGAGTTTGGGGTTCAGGGTTTAGGGTTTAGGGTTTTAGGGTTTATGCTTTTAGGGTTTAGGATTTAGGTTTAGGGATTAGGGTTTAGGGTTTAGGGTTTTAGGGCTTAGGGTTTAGGGTTTAGGGTTTAGTGTTTAGGCTTTAGGGTTTAAGGTTTTTAGGGTTTACGGTTAGCTCAGGGCTTAAGGTTAGTTTAGGGTTTAAGCTTTAGGCCTTAGGGTTTAAGGTTAATTTAGAGTATAGAGTTTAGGGTTTAGGGTTTTAGGGTTTAGTGTTTAAAGTTTATGGTTAGGGTTAGGGTTTAGGGTTTAGGGTTTAGGGTTTCAGGTTTAGGGTTTAAGATTTGTGTTTTTGAGTTATTTTAAGGTTTAGGGTTTAAGGTTTATGATTTAGGGTTGTAGGTTTAGGGTTATTTTTAGGGTTTAGGATTTTTTTTGGGTTTAGGGTTAGTTTTATGGTTTAGGATCTAGGGTTTTTTCTTCTTATTTTTTTAAAATTATGCAAACTGGTAGGTTTATGTTTATTTAATTTATTTTTTATTTATTTTAGTTTATTTCATTTTTTATTTTTATTTAGGTTTTTTTAATTAGTTTAATTTATTTATTTTAGTTCATTTTTTATAATTTAGTTTATTTTTCTATGGTTAGTTTTAGGTTTATGTTTATTTTCTAGTTTAGTTTTATTTTTATTTTATTTTTTTAGGTTTTGGTTTTATCTTTAATTTTTTAGCTTTAGGTTTATGTTTTTATTTTATTTTTTTGGGTTTAGGTTTTATGCTTTTATTTTAGGTTTATTTCTAGGTTTTAATTTTTAGTTTTGGATTAGTTTTATTTTTAGTTTAGGGTTTATGGTTTAGGCTTAGGTTTTATTTATTTTAGTTTACATTTTGGTTTATTTTATTTTGTTTTTTTTAGGTTTAGGTTTATTTTATTTTATTTATTTTAGTTTAGGGTTTAGGTTTTCATTTTTATTTTTTAGGGTTTTTTTTATGTTTACCTTTTAGGTTTAGGTTTTTATTTAGATTTTATTTTATTTTATTTTTGGTATATTTTTTTTTGTTTTACATTTAGTTTTTATTTTATTTAGTTTTTTTTAGGTTTATTTTTTTAGTTTAGTTTAAGTTTTTATTTATTTTATTTTATTTTAGTTTTGATTTTTTATTTAATTTTATTTTTAGGTTTAGGTTTTGGATTTACTTTAAGTTTTTATTTTATTTTATTATTTTATTTAATTTAGGTTTAGGTTTATTTATTTATTTAATTTTTAGGTATTATTTAGTAGGTTTAGGATTTTAGGCTTTTAGGGTTTAGGGTTTAGGGTTTAGGGTTTAGGGTTTAGGTTTATGGTTTAGGGTTTAGGGTTTAGGGTTTAGGTTTTAGGGTTTAGGGTTTTAGGGTTTAGGAATTAGGGTTTAGGGTTTAGGGTTTAGGATTTTTAGGTTTCAGGGTTTAGAGTTTTTTTTTAATAGAGAACAAATTGAAATTCAAAATTTCTTCTTTTCGATTTCATCAACCAAGTAACACACCATGTTTTTGAAGACACAAGTGACGACATGGATAAAAAATGAGCACGCATAAAGGAAATTAAAAAACCTAAATAACTAGAATCGTCTCTACTGTAAAGTCACAGTTCGATAAGTAGCAGATCGGATCCGCCATTCTTCAGTTTATCCAGTTCCCATTAGATCCACCCTGGCCTCTCGAGTAGCAGGATCCACCATCACATCCTCGATCTCTCCCTCTGCCTCCACCACGACTGTAACCTCCGTGGCTCCTCCCACCTCCATAACCACCACTGCTCTGACCACCACCTCCATATCCAGCAGCACCTCCATATCCCCCACCACTATTGTGATAACCACCGTCTCTGCCCTTTGCCTCCACCGCCAGATCTAGACTGAGCCTAGTTGATAGTGATGTTCCTACCATCAAGGTTCTTCCCACTCTTAGGGTTTAGGTTTTTTTAAGGGAAAGTTAGAATTTTATTACCATAAAAATAAAGTATATAATGTCCTTAAAAGGGTAAAGATCAAATTTCTACTGCTCATAAAGCTACAAAAAACCTAAAGAGCTAAACCCCCATCTAAGTACAATGAAAAAAAAAGAGAAAGAGCAATAGCATAAAAGTAAATGACAAAAGACACAAAAAGGATAAATAAAACTTAAGAAAATAGTAAAAGGAATAGTTAGCAATAGCTCATGATCCCTCTGAGAAGGCAAGCTAAGCAAGCTCCACATCAACAATTCTTGAGTTAGCTGAGTAAAGATCATTCCATCTGTGAAGTTCCAACCTGCAAAAGAAATCTGCAAAACACTACAAAGGAAATTGTCATAGCTCAAGGAAGAATGATAAAGTAAATAATTTAGAAAGAGTTGAGAAAGAGAAGGCTTGGGCTCAGTTAAGATCATCTCAAGGGGCAACAATACATATGAGCATCCAAACTTCATGAGAAGGGTTAGAATCATATGCATGATACCATCCAGAGAGAAGATATGGGGAAACATCAAGGCCATCGTAGCCAACATACTTGATAAAAGCAACCATCCAAGGCAAAATAATCCATAGTGATCCAATTCCGCCCAAAAAATAGAGAAAAATGGCGAGCTAGCACCCAGCCAACACCAAACCCACCAACCAAAACTAACAGTAGACCAAACACAAACCTAGCATCCCAGAAGGTACAATAGGGACAGTGGTCAAGAATAACCCACAACTATCTCTATAGCACTAGCAATCCAAATCTAAGGGCAAAACCTCCACCCAAATCACAAAATAGTAGAAGATAAATAGCAACAAAGAGAGGAAAGCCATAACATAGAGAGACCAAGAGGTCATCCAGAAATTACAATCAAAACCACCACCAAGGAAGCCAAAAGGAAAGAAAATCCACCATCATCAAGCAAGAGGCAAATATCAAAAAATAAGGAGAGCCAACTAAACCAAAGGGAGTCAATACCAACAGCCAACATAAACCTCAAAAAACCAAGCCACGAGACAAGCATCCAAGGAAAGAAAATAGCCACATAAAACCCCTCAAGCAGCCAAACTCCAACAAAAAGTCCTAAAATAAGACCAAAAAAACCACAAGAGCTCATATTGTCCACCAAAAAAATAGTCAATAAAACCACCAAATCTAGCAGCCAACAGGATGAGCAGCAAGAGAAGTCAAAGCAACAGGAAAATTGACACCCAAATCGGGAAGTAAAAACAAAGGAAAAACAACTACACCCAAGAGAGGATAACCAACCTAGGAGTAGACCAAAAACCCAACCAAAAGAACCTAAATGAACCATCAAAAACAACCAACACATCCACACAGCCAAATAACCCAACCAGCAAAAATATTCGACCTGCCCAATCAGCCAACAAAACCAACCAGCAGATAGAGCCAATATAGAACCTAAAAAGAGGGGAAAGAACAACAACAGATAATGCCACAACCCACTTGGAGATCTCCAAAATAACTATGAAATAAAAAATGTAGTCACCAACCAAACTAGAAAAGGCCAAGGAGGACCACCAACCACAAGCAGAAAAATTGTAAGGAAAGGAACAAGGCCAAAGGAAAACAAAACCCCTTCGAAATCCCAAAGAGCAGACGGTCACTACAAAGGAGAAAATGGGGAGACAACAACACATAACAGCTAACTCCAATTCACAAGGCAGATAGAACCAACCAACAGAAACCTCCAAGATAAACTTGGAAAGGAGAACACCAACCACAAAAAAACCTAAAATTAAGCCAAACTACAAGAGGCCAACAAAATCCATTAAAACATAACCTCCCAAAATAGCCAGGCCGATGAAAGAAACAAATAGCAACAACCAACAGAACCAACCATAGCATCCGTAAATCTAATTTGAAAAAGTCCACAACTAGCCAAAACTAGAGGCAAACTCAACATTCATTGGTTAAAGGGGTAGGCCAAAATCTGGCACAACCACAACCCAAGTGGAGACACAAAACATGAGCCACAGAAAGAAAACCACTAGGCTTAGAAGATAGGAAAATCAATTAAAACTAGCACCACTAAGACCCAAAAAAGGTCAACAAGTATAGAATGGAGTAAAGAGGAAGGGCATTTAAGTATAGAAATAAACTCAAAAAACCACTTCTAATGAGGGGAGCACAAAAAAGACAACAAAATAATGATTAAAACCATAGCTAAAGATCAACAAAAGAGTAGAAGGTTAAAACTAATTTAAGGCTCAGTGTTATCTAGATTGACTAGACAATCAGATGCTTAGGTAGGTATGGTTATCAAATAAAGTGAGCTCATTTAATTTCCAAATTAGCTAGAAATCAACACAAGCATTACCTTCACAAAGAATGTGAGAAATTTTAGCAAACTTGAGAAAGAAGCTTTTAGTGTGATTAAGAAGATAAAATAAAGCATTTCCCATATTATTATTATTGAGCATATCAAGTCAAAGAAGAGCATCAACTTTAATCTAAATATTAAAAAGGCCTTTACTTAAAGTAATATCAATAGCATTATTAATAGCCATGAGTAGAATGAATAAGAGGTTCTAAAATAATGAGTAAAGAAATATTATGAATGCGACAAAGACTTCTAATACAATTGTGAATAGAGAGGGTACCAATCCCTCTTGTAAGAAAATTAAACATAATAAAAGTAAAAAGGGGGAAATAAAAGGTTAATTAAGTGGTTTGAGAGGTTGTAGCAGATCTAGTGTTTTTAGATAGTTTGTAAGGGTAATATTTAGCACTTTTTTCTTTTTGGCATGATAAGTTTAAAAACCATTTCTTTCCCATAAAGTCATCATCCGAGTAAGATTTCATAACATTGGTCACCAATTTAGGAGACTTGTCCAAGTTTTTAGAGGGGAGTTCACCCTCTGCCAAATCCAAATTAAGTTGAAAAGTAGGATTAACATGAATATCAAGATTAAAAATGAGAGATGGTGATGATTTAGAAACATTAATAGCATAGATAGTTAAATGATCGATATATTTTGCATCGACATCATTTAAATCCTCATTAAAACATAATTTTCATTTGCAAGAAGTAGGGATAGAATCATAGGAAATAGAATGGTCATCCAATAACCATGAAAATTTATTATTCTCCACATTAGAAATTTTCAAATTTAAAGAAGAGGTAAGAGGTAAATCATCCTTCCCATTCTGAAAATCAGATAAAGCCATAGCAACAGTAGGATCCAAAAAATGGTTCAATAAGAATGGCCCTGATATTCAATAAATCAACCTCAATACTAGCCTTCGTACCATTCTTAGGATATGAGGCTGATTTTTAAACATATGTAGGGATTGGATTAAGACTAGGAACAAGATTTTCTTTTGGTCGATTTGTCTTTTTTAAATGAGGATGGAGAACAAAGCAAACAAAATTTTCATGGCCATGAATTTTACAATTAGAAAACAATCAAAAGATTCTCCAATTCAACCATTTATGAATACCAATATTTTTCAGAGCCAATCTAAACTTCCTTAGGATATTTTTTTAGTTATGTCTAGTTCCACTAGGATCCGAGCCATAGAAGGGCGAGATCGCTAGGTTTTTGGATGATTTAGTGACCAAAATGAGCCTACAGAAAAGCACTTGATGTGTAACAAAATGAATGGGCATATTAGGAAGATATACCCACATAAGGATCATAGGAGATTCCTCCTTAATGTCAAAAAGGGGTGACCACTTCAGTAAGTGCATTTAATAATTAAAGATGAAATAAGAACGATGCAGAAAAAACATGTGAATAATCTAGATTGTTACAAAGTTGAATCAGAATATGCCAAGGGTAAGATTAAGATGAAAAAAAAGTGCAAATTTTATCTAAATTTGGATGACATAAAGCAAAGTTTTGACAAGAGAGAATTCAAATAGTTTCACCAATAATTTAACATCCACATCAGGGTGAGAAGCCTTACTAGAGAGCACTTCCTTAAATGATTTAGTAGAATTTGTAGCATTTGGGTTGTCGATCCCAAAAATATTGGATGCCCTAACCGAAGCATCCAAAATTTGAGGTGGCTCCATATCAATCAAACTTATCGCATCCATGATTAAGGATGAAGCATCATGTAATTAGCTAGATGTAGTTCAAGCCTTTAAATTTGATTAAAATTGAAGCCAAAATCACAGATCCACCCCAGGAGATCACCAAGGATGTGAAAATTCTGGAGAGAAGAGCTTTAAGGTTAGGATTAGTTAGGGTTTGTGTTATTTTTAGGGTTAAGGTTAGGGGTTAGGGTTTGGGTTTGGGTTAGGGGGTTAGGGTTAGAGTTAGGGTTAGGGTTTAGGATTTAGGGTTTAGTGTTATTTAGTTTAGGTTTTAGGGTTTAGGGTTTAAGGTTTAGTTAGCTTAGGTTTATTTTTAGTGTTTAGGTTTAGTTTAGTTTATTTATTTTAGGTTTATTTTATTTTATTAGTTTAGCTTAGGTTTATTTTAGTTTAGGGTTTATTTTTATTTAGGTTATTATGGTTTAAGGTTTAGGGTTTAGGGTTTAGGGTTTAAGGTTTAGGGTTTTATGGTTTATGTTTTAAGTTTAGGGTTCAAGTTTTAATTTAGGGTTTAGGGTTTTTGGCTTTTTTTTTTTACAGAGATCAAATTTAGATTCAACATCTCTTCTATTTGATTTCATAAAATAAGAAATACACTAACTTTTTTATGACACAAGTCACGACATAGATAAAAAATGAGCACGCATAGAGCAAATCAAAAACCCTATACATCAAGAACCATCTCTATTGTAAAGATACAATTTCATAAGCAGCATATTCGATCAACAGTTCTTGAGTTTCTTCAGTTCTCATCATAACCACCCCAGCCTCTTGAGTAGCAGAATCCACCATAATATCCCTAACCTCTCCATCTTCCATAGCCACAGTTGTAACCTCTGTCGCTCTTCTGGCCTCCTTAACCACCACTACTCCGACCACCACCTCCATATCCACCAGTCAGATCTAGACTGAGCCTGGTTGACGATGATGTTCTTGCTGTCAAAGTTCTACCTATTCTAAGTGTTTAGGTTTATTAGTTTTGGGGTTTAAGTTTATTTTTTCATTTATTTAGTTACTTTAAGTTTAGGCTTAGGGTTTGTGGTTTAAGGTTTAGGGTTTATGGTTTAGGGTTTAGGGTTTAAGGTTTTAGGGTTTATGCATTTAGGTTTTAGGGTTTAGGGTTAGGTTGTACATTTAGGGTTGTACGTTTAGGGTTTAGGGTTTAAGGTTTTTTTTTAAAAGTAAATAAAGTAAACCCGTAGGTTTAAGTTTATTTAATATATTTAGTTTATTTTTATTTATTTTAGTTTACTTTATTTTTTATTTTTACTAAGGTTTATTTTTTATTTTTATTTAGTTTAGTTTATTTATTTTTTGTTTATTTATTTTAGTTTATGTTTTTTTTTATTTTGTTTTTTTTTTAAATTTAGGTTTAGGTTTATTTTTTAGGTTTAGGTTTTATTTTTTAGTTTTATGTTTAAGTTTATGATTTTATTTTATTTTTTTAGGTTTATGATTTAAGTTTTTATTTTAGGTTTATTTTTAGGTTTTATTTTTACAACACAAAAAGAAAAATATAAAATAATAAATTTTGATAAAATAAATCTCACACAAATATACCAAGCTATCCAATTCAAAAAATGATCTCACAACTTATAAATGATCACTTACAACTTAAAATTTTTGGCAAGATAGAATGCTCACTTAATATTGATAAGAAATAATAAAATAAATATCTTGAAGTGATCTTACTAAGATGTTTATGTTATTACAATTTGGAGACTAATATAAATATGATTTCAAAATAAATTCATAATATTCTTTTGCATAATAAAATAAATTTCAGCAAAGAATAATTTATTATATTTTAACCAAAAAGATGCTTTAATTAATGCAAATGATCACAAAATACTTAAATAAAATTAGTGCATGATAGATCTAAGTAGGCTAATAACCTTTTAATTTTTTTAAAAAAGATATCTAGCAAATATGAAAATAATTTCAGCACAATAAATTAATTTGAAATGCTTAAAATATACTTCTAAAATAGATCTAAGAATAAATGATCTTTCAAAATAAGACTAATGATGAAATATTTCAAGAAACCAAATGGAGTTTGTAGGAAGTTAAAAATTTCAACAAGTTAAAATAGATATTACAAACTATCATAAGAGTTTTTCCCAAAAAAATGATTGAGAAACTTTGATGTGAAAAATAATGTCCAAAGACAAATCCATCAAAAAGTATAAATTCAAAAGAATAAATAGATGGTGAAAATAGCATGAACAACTAAAAGAGGATTAAGATCGAGATAACAAACTCAAGTAATTTGAGAAAGCTTGCTTAGTTGAAGATGTTGAAGCTTCCACACCAAGGATTTGATCTTGCAATATTTGGAGAACACTTGGAAGGAAAATCTAAGAAATTTTCTCTTAGATTTGCTGGAGGGTTTTTGAATTTTAATGAGGAATGCTTTCATGAAGAGAATGGGGTCTATTTATAGGCAAGAAGGTCATTTTGAATCATTTCAAAATAATATATTATTCTAACATCATGTTTATCATCTAATAATTTAATATTCAATAAACATATAATTTATATTAAATATATATTAAATTCAAGCAGCCAAAATTCAGCTATTCACATGGGCAAGTCAAAAATAATGAAATATGGCTCTTAATATATTCAAAGCACGTAGCATGCATTCATTATTAAAATCAGCTAATATTTGAAATGTCATAGTAAATTCAATTTTAATTAAATGTGGGCCATGTAACCTATCAAATTAAATGAAAAAAATCCAAGGAATCTATTGGAGATGAAATCAGTATAAATTCCTTGATTATAAAATGACTTTGGCTAAAATACAAAATTTCACATATTTTTGTTAATTTTGAAATATGATATTTAAATATTATGATTTAATTTATATATAATCAGTATAAATTTGTTATCATATAACCTTCAAATTAAATTAAAATATTTAATTATTTTAAGTAAATAAAATAATTACACTTAATTGTAATAATTTATTATCAATTATTATTTTGACAATTCAAATGCTATGTATGAAACATATAATTAAATGTTAATTAAAATGAGATTTATATAAATTATCCTCATTAAAATAATATGTTAATTTGTAAGCAAATCGATTCATGCCAATGAACTCATATGAATTTCTAAGATAGTTATAAAGCATATAACCTAAAATATCGTATCTTGAGCTTAACATTATCCATTTTGATCTATCTTCCATTCTTCTACTCTTGCAATTTCCTCAGACATATTGTGAGATGTATTGGATATGTAATTAGAAATTGATATATCTAAAACACATAAAAACATTCATTAGAACATCCAAGCATTCGTTTGTTATCATCAAAATTGATCAGATTGAACATGAAGCTTGTTAAGCCAGCAGGAAAATGGCTCCACTTAAGAACCAAAAAAGGATTGGCCTAAGGCAGAAGATTGGAAGCCAAACTAGAAGAAATTTTTGGAAAACCAACCTGAAACACTGAGAAAGAGAACAAAAAGAAAAGGGATTCAAGAATTGCCAAAGCTCAAACCAGAAGGGGCCACGGGATGGGTTTAGGGGTTTAGGTTTTTTTAATTATTAGTTTAGTTTAGTTAGTTATTTAGATTTAGGGATTCAGATTTTTTAATTAGTTTTGTTTTTAGTTATTTATTAGTTTTTTTTATTTTAGTTTAGTTTTAGTTATTATTGGGTTTATGTTTAGTTTTTTTTTTTGGGGTGGGGTGATTTTTATTATTATTTATTTATTTTAGTTATTAGGGGTTTTATTTTTATTTTTCTTTTATTAGTTTAGTTTTAAGGTTTAGGTTGCTTTTATTAGTTTTAATTTTATTTAAGAATTTTTATTATTTTGATTTTAGTTTTTTTATTAGTTAGGAGGGAGGGGGTTTAAGGTTTAGGTTTTTTTAGTTTTATTAGTTAGGTTTTTGTGTTTTTTTTGTTTTTTTTTTTGTTCTTTTATTAGTTTTATTAGTTTTTAGTTTTTTTTTAGGATTTTAGTTTTAGTTTTAGTTTTAGGGGTGGGGGGGGGGGAGGGGCCTAGTTTGTTAGTTTATTAGTTTATTAATTAATATTTATGTTTTTGTTTTTTTTAATTAATTTAGTTATCATTAATTTTAGTTTTTTTTTGGAGGGAGGGGGGGAGTTTTGATTTTATTATTGGGTTTAGGTTTATTTTTTTTTAAAGTTTAAGTTTTTAATAGGGTTTTAGTTTAGTAATAATTTTTTAATTAGGGTGTTTAGGGTTTAGGGTTAATTTAATGTTTAGAAATTAGGGTCTAGGGTTTAGGATTTTTTTTAAAATTATGTAAATGGGAAGGTTTAGGTTTATTTAGTTTATTTAGTTTATCCTATATTTTTAGTTAGGTTTATTTTTATTTTTATTTAGTTTAGTCTATTTATTTTATGTTTATTTATTTTAGTTTAGGTTTTTTATTTTAGTTTATTTTTTATTCTAGTTATTTTTTTTAAGTTTAGGTTTTATTTTTTTATTAGGTTTAGGGTTTAAGTTTTTTTAGGTTAAGGTTTTGGTTGTTATTTTATTTTTTTGGGTTTAGGTTTTAGGTTTATTTTTAGGTTTTATTTTTTATTTTAAGTTTAGTTTTAGTTTTAATTTATTTTATTTAATTTAGTTTAGGGTTTAGGTTTAGGTTTTATATATTTTAATCTAGGTTTAGGTTTAGGTTTATTTTATTTTATTTATTTTAGGTTTAGTTTTTTTTAGTTTAGTGTTTTGGTTTTATTTTTTATTTATTTTTAGGTTAACTTTTTTGGTTTATGTTTTTATTTTGTTTTCATTTTAATTTATTTTATTTTAGGTTTATTTTATTTTTATTTTATGTTTTGGTTTTATTTTATTTAAGTTTTTTATTTTCAGGTTTATTTTATTTTTTAGCTTAGTTTAGGTTTTATTTATTTTGTTTTTGTTTATTTTTTTTGTTTTATTTTATTATTAGGTTTAGGTTTTGGTTTCAGTATAGGTTTTATTTTTTTTTATTTTTATTATCTTATTTTGGTTTAGTTTAATTAATTATTTGTTAAGTTTAAGTTTTTAGACTTTTAGGGTTTTGGGTTTTGGGTTTAGGGTTTAGGGTTTATGGTTTATGGTTGTAGGGTTGAGGGTTTAGGGTTTAGGGTCTTAGGGTTTAGGGTTTAAAATTTAGGGTTTAGGGTTTAGTGTTTAGGGTTTATTTTAGGGTTTAGAGTTCATAGTTTGTGTTTTTTTTAATTTAATTTTAAATTTTTTAAAAATTAGTAAATTGTTAGGTTCATGTTTATTTAGTTTATGCTTTATTTATTTTAGTTTATTTTACTTTTATTTTTATTTAGGTTTATTTTTATTTTTGTGTAGTTTAGTTTATTTATTTTAGGTTTTTTTTTTGTTTTGTTTTTTATATTTAGGCTTAGGTTTATTTTTTAGTTTAGTTTTATTTTTCATTTATTTTTTAGTTTTAGGTTTTTTTATGTTTAGGTTTATGTATTTATTTTATTTTTTTTAGGTTTAGGTTTTAGGTTTTTATTTTATCTTAACTTTTAGGTTTTATTTTTTAGTTTAAGTTTAGGTTTATTTTCAGTTTAGTTTATTTTATTTTATTTAGTTTAGGTTTAGGTTTTATTTATTTTAGTTTAGTTTATTTTATTTTAGGTTTATGTTTAATTTTTTATTTATTTTTAGGTTTATTTTTTAGGTTTAGGTTTTTATTTAGTTTTTATTTTATTTAGGCTTTTAATTTTTTTAGCTTTGTTTATGTTTTTATTTTTTTTTATTTTCTTTTTCAGTTTAGGTTTTAGTTTATGTTTTTATTTTATTTTGGTTTAGGTTTATTTATTTATTTTATTTTTAGGTTTTATTTAGTTTAGGTTTATGTTATTAGCTTTTTAGATTTTAGGGTTTAGGGTTAGTTTAGGGTTTAGGGCTTCGGGTTTAAGGTTTATGGTTTAGGGATTTTTTTTAGGTTTTAGGTTTAGGGTTTAGGTTTAGGGTTTAAGGTTTATGATTTAGGTTTTAGGGTTTAGAATTTAGGGTTTAAGGTTTTTAGGGTTTAGGGTTTAATTTTTAGGTTTAGGGTTTAGGTTTTAGTTTAGGGTTTAGAGTTTTTGATTTTATTTTAACAAAGAATAAATTCAAATTCAACATTTGTTCTTATCAATTTCATCAACCAAGTAACACACCAAGTTTTCTAAGACACTAGCGATGACATAGATCGAGAAAGAGCAAACATAGAGAAAATAAAAAACTCTAGATAACTAGAACCATCTCTACTGTGAAGACAGTTCCATGAATAGTAGATCAGATTAGCCATTCTTCAGATTCTCCAGTCCCCAATAGAACCACCCCGGCCTTTCTAGAAGTGGGATCCACCATCATATCATCCATCTCTCCCTCCGTGACCACCGTGGCTGTAACCTCCATCGCTTCCCATGCCTCCATAACCACCATTGATTCGACCACCACCTCCAAATCCACCAGCACCTTCAGATCCCCCACCACCAATGCGATAACTACTGCCTCCTCCTTCGCCTCCATTGCCAGATATAGACTGAGCCAAGTTGACATTGATGTTCTTTCCATCAAGGTTCTGCTTATTCTTATGCTTCAATTTTATTAAGTTTTTGGCTTTAGGTTTAATTCTTAATTTATATAGTTACTTTAGGTTTAGGTTTAGGGTTTGGGGTTTAGGGTTTATAGTTTAGGGTTAGAGTTTAGGGTTTAGGGTTTAGGGTTTAGGGTTTATGATTTAAGGTTTAGGGTTTAGGGTTTATGCTTCTAGGGTTTAGGGTTTAGGGTTTAGGGTTTTTTAGGGTTTAGGGTTTAGGGTTTAGGGTTTAGGTTTAGGGTTTAGCATTTAAGGTTTATGGTTTTTTTAAAAAATTATGTAAATCTATTGGTTTATGTTTATTTAGTTTATCTTTTATTTACCCTAGTGTATTTTAATTTTTAATTTATATTTTTAATTTTTATAAAGTTTAGTATATTTATTTTTGGTTTATTTATTTTAATTTAGGTTTTTTACTTTAGTTTATTTTTTAGGATTTGGTTTAGGCTTAGGTTTACTTTTTAGTTGAGTTTTATTTATATTTTATTTTCAAAGTTTAGGTTTTATTATTTATTTTTTAATTTAGGTTTAGGTTTTTATTTTATTTATTTAGGTTTAGGTTTTGGGTTTTTATTTTAGGTTTATTTTTAGGTATATTTTTTAGTATAGGTTTTGGTTAGATTTTAATTTATTTTATTTTATTTAGATTAGATTTAGGATTAGATTTAGTTTATTTTAGGTTCAGGTTTTATTTATTTTAGATTAGTTTATTTTAGTTTAGGTTTTGGTTTATTTTATTTTAATTTTAGGTTCAGTTTTTTTTTAGTTTAGAGTTTAGGTTTTTTTTTTTTAGGTTTATTTTTAAGGTTTAGGTTTTTTATTGAATTTTTATATTATTTTATTTTAGGTTTTTTTTTATTTTATGTTTAGTTTTTATTTCATTTAGGTTTTTTATTCTTAGGTTTATATTATTTTTTTGTTTAGTTTAGCTTTATTTATTTTATTTTAGTTTATTTTATTTATTTTCTTGTTTTAAGTTTAGGTTTAGGTTTGTTTAGTTTTAGTTTATTATTATTTTATTTTATTTATCTTAATTTTGGTCTTACCTAGCCCAGGTTTAGTTTAGGGTGAGGGCCTTGGGTCCATGGTCTAGTCAGGGGTTTAGGGCCCAGGGTTTAGTGCCTAGTCTAGGGTTTGGTGTGGGCCCAGGGTCAGGGCCCAGGTTTAAGGTTTAGGGTCAGTTTAGGGCCCAGGGTCTAGTGGTGGAGTTGGGTCAGGTCAGGTGGTGGTTGGAGTGGTCACAATCATGGTTTAGGGTTTATGGTTTGAGTCAGGTGCATAGGGTTTAGTGTTTAGGGTTTAGTGTTTTGGGTTTATGGTTTAGGGTCAATTTAGGGTTTAGTGTTTTGGGTTTAGGGTTTATGGTTAGTTTTAGGGTTTAGTGTTTTTTTAAAAAAAAAATCTAGTAAACTGGCAGGCTAATATGAATTTAGTTTATTATGTTCATTTTTTATTTATTTTAGTTTTTTATTATTTAATTTTATTTAGTTTAA
This sequence comes from Cymbidium sinense, assembly GCA_021442155.1. Classification (NCBI taxonomy): domain Eukaryota; kingdom Viridiplantae; phylum Streptophyta; class Magnoliopsida; order Asparagales; family Orchidaceae; genus Cymbidium; species Cymbidium sinense. The sequence goes on from CM038216.1 coordinate 202,993,202, forward strand.
TTTATTTATTTTAGGTTTATATATTTTCATTTTGGTTTTATATTTTAGCTTATTTTTTGGATTTAGGTTTAAATTTATGCTTATTTTTTTAGTTTAGTTTTTTTTTAAGTTTAGGTCTTATTTTTTATTTATAGGTTTAGTTTTTGGTATTTATTTTATTTTTTTAGCTTTAGGTTTTCCATTTTTATTTTAGCATTATTTTTAGGTTTTATTTTTTAGTTTAGGTTTAGGTTTATTTTTAATTTATTTTATTTTATTTAGTTTAGGGTTTAGGTTTAGTCTATTTTGGGTTTAGGTTTAGGTTTTATTTATTTTAGTTTAGTTTATTTTATTTTAGGTTAATGGTTATTTTATTTTGTTTATTTTGGGTTTAGTTTTCTTTTTAGTTTAAGGTTTAAATTTTATTTTCTACTTATTTTTAATTTTGTTTTTTGGTTAAAATTTTTATTTAATTTTATTATAGGTTTAGTTTTTTTATTTTATTTTTAGGTTTTATTAAATTTAGGTATTTTATGTTTAGGCTTATTTTACTTTTTAGTTTAGGTTTAGGTTTTTATTTATTTTATTTTAGTTTATTTTTTATTTTATTTATGTTTAGGTTGAGGTTTTAATTTAGGTTTTAATTTATTTTTAGGTTTAGATTTTATTTATTTTTTTATTTATTTAGTTTAAGGATTTTAGATTTTAGGGTCACACCTTTTGTGGCCTGAGGTGAGTCAGAGTGGTGCAGGTTTGGGTTATGGTTTAGGGTTTAGGTTGCATAGGGTTTAGGATTTAGGGCCTAGCAGGTAGGATTTAGGGTTGTATGTGGTCAGGGTCAGGTTTGAGGTTTTAGGGTTATGGTTTTATTTTCTTAATTTAATTTTTAGGGTTGGGTTATAAGTTATACAAGTTTAGGGTTTAGGGTTTAGGTAGTTTAGTGTTGGGTGGGTTTAGTGTTTATGGTTTGGATTTATTTTAGTTTTTTTTTTAAATTAAGCAAACCCAAGGTTTAGGTTTATTAAATTTATTTAGTTTGTTTAGTTTATTTATTTTAGTTTATTTAATTTTTTTAGGTTTATTCTTTATTTTTATTTAGTTTTATTTATTCATTTTAGTTTAGGTTTTTTATTTTAGTTTATTTTTTAGGTTAAGGTTTAGGTTTATGTTTATTTTTTAGTATAGTTTTATTTTTATTTTATTTTTTAGCTCTAAGTTTTATTTTTTTTTTATTTTTAGATTTAAGTTTAGGTTTTTATTATATATAAATATATATATATATATATATATATATATATATTTAGGTTCTAGGTTTTTATTTTAAGTTTATTTTTAGGTTTTATTTTTTTAGTTTAGGTTTATATTTATTTTTAGTTTATTTTATTTTATTTATTCTAGGTTTAGGTTTAGGTTTAGTTTATTTTAGGTTTAGGTTTAGGTTTAGGTTTTGATTTTATTTTTATTTTTTTAGGTTTACATTTTAGGTTTTTATTTTTGGTTTATTTTTAGCTATTATTTTATAATTTAGGTTTAGGTTTATTTTTAGTTTATTTTATTTTATTTAGTTTAGGTTTAGGTTTAATTTATTTTAGTTTTAGGTTTAGGTTTTGTTTATCTTAGTTTAGTTTATTTTAGTTTAGGTTTAGGTTTATTTTAGTTTTATTTTAGGTTTAGGTTTTTTTTAGTTTAGGGTCTAGGTTTTATTTTTAATTTATTTTTAGGTTTATTTTTTAGGTTTAGGTTTTTGTTTAGTGTTTACTTATTTTATTTTAGTTTTATTTTAGTTTTATTATAGGTTTAATTTTTATTTTATTTAGGTTTTGCATTTTTTTTTGGTTTAGTTTAGGTTTTTATTAATTTTTTTTTAGTTGAGTTATTATTTTTACTATATTATCTTTTTAGGTTGAAGGTTAGGTTATAGTTTTAGTTAGGTTTTTATTTTATTTTATTTTGGTTTAGATTTTTTTATTTATCAGGATTCATTTAGTTTAGGTTTAAGTTTTTAGCTTTTTAGGGTTTAGGGTTTAGGTTTTAGTTTTTCTTTTAAGTTTATTTTTAGTTTATTTTATTTTATTTAGTTTAGGGTTTAGGATTTGTTTATTTTAAGTTTAGGTTTAGGTTTTATTTATTTTAGGTTAGTTTATTTTACTTTAGGTTTAAGTTTATTTTAGGTTTAAGTTTTTATTTATTTTAGGTTCATTTTATTTTTATATTACGTTTAGTTTTTATTTTACTTAGGTTTTTTATTTTTAGGTTCATTTTATTTTTTCTCTTAGTTTAGGTTTTTATTTATTTTATTTTATTTTATGTTTTAATTCTTATTTTATTTTATTTTTAGGTTTAGGTTTAGGTATAGGTTTAGGTTTTAGTTTAGTTTTTTATCTTTTTTTATTTTTTTATTTTGTTTATGTTTAGGTTTTCTTATTGATTTTATTTTTAGGTTTTATTTTGTTTAGGTTTAGGTTTAGGTTTAATTTATTTTAGTTTTAGGTTTAGGTTTTGTTTATTTTAGTTTAGTTTATTTTAGTTTTATTTTAGGTTTAGCTTTTTTTTAGTTTAGGGTCTAAGGTTTATTTTTTATTTTTTTTTTAGGTTTATTTTTTAGTTTTAGGTTTTTTTTAGTGATTATTTATTTTATTTTAAGTTTATTTTAGTTTTATTGTAGGTTTAGTTTTTATTTTATTTAGGTTTTTTATTTGTTTAGTTTAGTTTAGGTTTTTATTTATTTTATTTTAGTTTAGTTATCATTTTTATTATATTTTCTTTTTATGTTTAAGTTTAGTTTGTAGTTTTAGTTAGGTTTTTATTTTATTTTATTTTGGTTTAGGTTTTTTTATTTATCAGGTGTCATTTAGTTTAGGTTTAGGTTTTTAGCTTTTCAGGGTTTGTAGTTTTGGTTTTAAGTTTTTATTTTAGGTTTATTTTTAGTTTATTTTATTTTATTTAGTTTAGGGTTTAGGATTAGTTTATGTTAAGTTTAGGTTTTGGTTTTTATTTAGTTTTTATTTTAGGTTCATTTTATTTTTATATTACGTTTAGTTTTTATTTTACTTAGGTTTTTATTTTTAGGTTTATTTTATTTTTTCTCCTAGTTTAAGATTTTATTTATTTTATTTTATTTTACATTTTAATTTTAATTTTATTTTATTTTTAGGTTTAGTTCAGGTTTTAGTTCAGTTTTTTATCTTATTTTATTTTTTTATTTTGTTTATGTTTAATTAATTTATTTATTTTATTTTTATGTTTTCTTTAGCTTAGGTTTAGGTTTTTAGATTTTAGTGTTTAGGGTTTAGGGTTAAGGGTTTATGATTTAGGGTTTAAGGTTGTACGTTTAGGGTTTAAGGCTTAGGGTTTATGGTTTTTTTTTATTTTTTATTTTTTCAAATTAAGTAAATTTGAAGGCTTAGGTTTTTTTAGTTTATTTTTTATTTATTTTAGTTTATTTTATGTTTATTTAGGTTTATTTTTATTTTTATTTAGTTTAATTTATTTATTTTAGATTTATTTATTTTAGTTTAATTTCTAGGTTTAGGTTTAGATTTATTTTTTAGTTTAGTTTTATTTTTATTTTATTTTTTAGGTTTAGGTTTTATTTTTTATTTGTAGGTTTAGGTTTAGGTTTTTATTTTATTTTTTTAGGTTTAGGTTTTAGGTTTTTATTTTACATTTATTTTGGCATTTTTTTTTAGTTTAGGTTCATTTCTAGTTTATTTTATTTTATTTTATTTATTTTAGTTTAGTTTATTAGCTTAAGTTTAGGTTTTATTTACTTATTTTTTAGGTTCCAGGTTTATTTTATTTTTATTTTAGGTTTAGGGTTTTTTCTTAGTTTAATGTCTAGGTTTTATCTATTATTTATTTTAGGTTTATTTTTTAGGTTTAGGTTTTTATTTAATGTTAATTTTATTTTAGTTTAGGTTTATTATATTTTTTTATTTTAGGTTTATCTTTTATTTTATTTAGGTTTTTAATTTTTTTATTTTAGTTTAGGTTTTTATCTATTTTATTTTAGTTTAGTTAATATTTTTATTTTATTTTCTTTTTATGTTTAGGTTTAGGTTTAGGATTTAGTTTATGTTTTTATTTTTTTTATTTTTTTAATTTTATTTTGGTTTAGATTTTTTATTTATTTTATTTTTAGGTTTCGTTTAGTTTAGGTTTAGGTTTTTAACTTTTCACCATTTAGGGTTTAGGTTTTAAGTTTTAAGTTTTTATTTTTGGTTTATTTTTTTGGTTTTATATTTTAGTTTATGTTTAGGTTTATTTTGAGTTTATTTTATTTTATTTATTATAGGGTTGCAGTTTAGTTTATTTTAGGTTTAGGTTTAGGTTTTATTTATTTTAGTTTAGTTTATTTTAGTTTAGGTTTAGGTTTATTTTATTTTGTTTATTTTATTTTTATTTTAGGTTACATTTTTATTTCTATTCTAGTGTTTGTGTTTTATATTTGATTTCTTTTTAAGTTTTATTTATAGGTTTATTTTTTAGGTTTATGTTTTTATATAATTCTTATTTTATTTTATTTTAGGTTTATTTTATTTTTATTTTATGTTTAGTTTTTATTATATTTAGGTTTTTAATTAATAGCTTTATTTTATTTTTTTAGTTTTAGTTTAGGTTTCTACTTTATTATATTTTTTATTTTTTTAATTTTTAGGTTTTATTTACTTTAGGTTTTAGGTTTTAGGTTTATGGTATGGTTTAGGGCTAGAGGTTTAGGTTGTAGGTTTAAGGGCTCAGTTAGTTTTATGCTTTTAGGATTTAGAGTTTAGGGTTAGGGTTTTAAAAAATTAAAGTAGGTTTAGGTTTATTTAGCTTATTTTTTATTCCTTTTAGTCTATTTTATTTTTATTTTTAGTTAGGTTTAGTTTTTATTTTTATTTTGTTTAGATTATTTCTTTTAAGTATATATATTTTAGATTAAGTTTTTTATTTTAGTTTATTTTATAGGATTAGATTTAGGTTTATGTTTATTTTTTACTTTAGTTTTATTTTTATTTTATTTTTTAGGTTTAGGTTTTATTTTTTATTTTTATTTTTCAGTTTAGGTTTTTATTTTATTTTTTTAGGTTTAGGTTTTTTGTTTTTATTTTAGGATTATTTTTATGTTTATTTTTTATATTAAGTTTATGCTTATTTTTATTTATTTTCTTTTATTTAGTTTAGGGTTTAGGTTTAGTTTATTTTAAGTTTAGGTTTAGGTTTGATTTATTTTAGTTTAGTTTAGTTTATTTTAGCTTAGGTTTAGGTTTATTTTATCTTGTTTATTTTAGGTTTATGTTTTTTTAGTTTAGGGTTTAGGTTTTACTTTTATTCATTTTTAGGTTTTATTTTTAGGTTTATTTTTTAGTTTTAGGTTTTTATTTAGGCTTTATTTTATTTTATTTTAGGTTTATTTTATTTTATTTTATGTTTTCCTTTTATTTTATTTAATTTTTTTATTTTTAGGTTTATTTTATTTATTTATTTAGTTTAGGTTTTTATTTATTTTATTTTACTTTAGTTCTTATTTTTTATTTTATTTTATTTTTACATTTAGGTTTAGCTTTATATTATAATTTTATTTTTTATTTTATTTTATTTTTTATTTTACTTAGTTTTAGGCTTTTTATTTATTTTATTTTTATGTTTTATTTTGTTTAGGTTTTCATTTTTAGTTTTTTATGGTTTAGGGTTTTGTGTTTAAGGTTTGGGATTTAGGGTTTAAGGCTTAGGGTTTAGGGTTTAGGGTTTAGGGTTTAGGGTTTAGGGTTTAGGATTTAGGGTTTCAAGGTTTAGTATTTTGGGTTTTAAGATTTAGGGTTTAGGGTTTAGGGTTATGGTTTTCTTTAAATTTTTTTAAGTTAAGTAAATTGGTAGGTTTAGGTTTATTTAGTTTATTTTTATTTATTTTAGTTTATTTTTTTATTTATGTTTATTTTTTATTTTTATTTAGATTAGTTTATTTTTGGAGTGTAATTTTAATTCTAGAAGTTGTAATGGTAGTGTTGTGACATTATGTGAACAAGTCATTAAAATGCAAAATGTGAATGTTCAGGAATGCATCTAGCTTGTTGTGTGATAAAAGGTACCACTTAAGTAAGGAAAATGATGGTAAGACTTGTTGATTTATGGTGTAGAATGTTGGCTAATAAAAGAGAAACATGAGACTAAGTTAAGTGTTGCAGAGATGAGGATGCTTAGGTGGATGAGTTGCTTTAGTCTTTGAGATAAAAGCAAAATGTTTATTTTCGAGAAAAAGTTGGAGTAGCTCTAGTGGTAGATAAAATTTGAGAGAGTCTCCTTAGATGGTTTGGCCACATAAAGCATCGGTTGTCCAATGACCCGGTTAAGAGAGTAGATGCATTAGAATTGCCTTATGTTAAGAAAGGTAGAGGTAAACCTAAAAAGACATGGTTAAGATGTATAAAAAATGAACTTAGTATACTTGAATTGAATGAGAATCTGATGCATAATAGGACACAATGGAGACAAAGGATTCATGTAGCCTATCTCAGTTAGTGGGATAATGGCTTGTTGTTGTTGTTGTTGTTTTCCTTATTTATTTTATTTTAGCTTATTTTTAGGTTTAGGTTTACTTTTAGTTTATTTTTATTTTTATTTTATTTTTTAAGTTTAGGTTTTATTTTTATTTTTAGGTTTAGGTTTAGGTTTTTATTTTTTCATTTTTAGGTTTAGAATTTAGATTTTTATTTTAGGTTTATTTTTAGGTTTTATTTTTTAGTTTAGGTTTAGGTTTATTTTAGTTTATTTTATTTTAGGGTTTAGGTTTAGGTTTAGTTTATTTTAGGTTTAAGTTTAGGTTTTATTTATATTAGTTTAGTTTATTTTAGTTTGGGTTTAGGTTTATTTTATTTTTATTTTAGGTTAAGGTGTTTCCTTAGTTTAGGGTTTAGATTTTATTGTTTATTTATTATTAAGTTTAATTTTTAGGTTTATTCTTTAGGTTTAAGTTTTTATTTAGTTTTTATATTATTTAATTTTAGGTTTATTTTATTTTTATTTTATGTTTTGTTTTTATTTTATCTAAGTCTTTTAATTTTTTTAGTTTAGTTTAGGTTTTTATTTATTTTATTTTAGTTTAGTTTTTATTTTTTATTTTTTATTTAGGTTTAGCTTTAGGTTACGATTTTACTTTAGGTTTTTATTTTAGTTTATTTTGGTTTAATTTTTTTATTTATTTTCTTTTTAGGTTTTATTTAGTTTGGGTTTGGCTTTTTTGCTTTTTTAGGGTTAAGGGTTTAGGGTTAATTGAGGGTTTAGGTTTTAGGGTTTAGGGTTTAATGTTTTTTTGGGTTTTTGGATTTAGGGTTCAAGGTCTAGGGTTTAGGTTGTAGGTCAAGGGTTCTGGTTTTAGTTTAGGGTTTTGAGTTTTTGATTTTTTTTAACGGAGAATAAATTTAGATTCAACATTTCTTCTTTTCAATTTAACTAACCAAGTGATACACCAAGCTTTCTAAGACATAAGCAATGACATAGATAAAAATGAGCACGCATAGAGCAAATCAAAAACCCTAGATAACTAGGATCGTCTCTACTCTAAAGACACATTTCCATAAGCAGTAGATTGGATTGACTGATCTTCAATTTCTCCAGTTCCCATCAGAATCACCCCAGCATCTCGAGTAGCAGGATTCACCATTATATCCCCAATCTCTCCCTCCGCTAGCACCACTGTTGTAACCTCTGTCGCTCCTCCCACCTCCAAAAACATCACTGCTCTGACCACCCCCTCCATATCCACCCGCACCTCCAGATCACCCACCACCACTAAGATAATCGTCGCCTCCTCCTTCGTCTCCACCTGATCGGATCTAAGCCTGCTGAATCCCCTACCGTCAAGGTTCTTCTTATTCTTAAGGTTTAGTTTATAGGATTATTAGGTTTTAGGTTTAGGTTTTTTTTTTCATTTATTTAGTTACTTTAGGTTTAGGTTTTAGGGTTTAGGGTTTAGGGTTTTAGGGTTAGGGTTTAGTTTTATTTAGGGTGTATGGTTTAGATAAGGGATTAGCATTTTATGGTTTATGCTTTTAGGGTTTAGGGTTTAGAATTAGGATTGTGGTCAAAGGTTTAGGTTTTAAGGTTAAGGGTTAGGATTAGCTTTTATTTTAGGATTTTGGGTTTAGTCTTTTTCTTTAATTAAGTAAATTGGTAGGTTTAAGTTTATTTAGTTAATTTTTAGTTAATTTTAGTTTATCGCTTTTATTTATTTTTATTTATGTTTATTTTTTATTTTTATTTAATTTAGCTTATTTATTTTAGGTTTATTTATTTTAGTTTAGGTTTTTTATTTTAGTTAATTTTTTTAGGTTTAGTTATAGGTTTAGGTTTATTTTTTAGTTGAGTTTTATTTTTATTTTATTTTATTTTTGTTTAGGTTTAGGTTTTTATTTTATTTTTTTAAGTTTAGGCTTTAGGTTTTTATTTTAAGTTTATTTTTAGCTAATACTTTTTAGTTTTGGTTTAGATTTTTTTGTTTATTTTATTTTATTTAGTTTAGGTTTAGGTTTAGGTTTAGTTTATTTTACATTTAGTGGTAGGTATTATTTATTTTAGTTTAGATTATTTTAGTTTAGGTGTAGGTTTATTTTATTATTATTTTAGTTTTAAGTTTTTTTTTAGTTTAGGGCTTAGGTTTTATTTTTTATTTGTTTTTAGGTTTTATTTTTAGTTTTATTTTTTATGTTTATGTTTTCATTTTATTTTATTTTAGGTTAATTTTTTTTAGTTTTAGGTTTAGTTTTAATTTTATTTAGGGCTTCTATTTTTTAGTTTAGTTTATGTTTTTATTTATTTTATTTTATTTTAGTTTTCATTTTTTATTTTATTTTCTTTTTAGGTTTAGGTTTATTTTAGGTTTAGTTTTTTATTTTTTTATTTTTATTTTTATTTTATTTTGGTTTAGGTTTTTTTATATTTATATAGGTTTTATTTAGCTTATGTTTAGGTTTTAGCTTTAGGGTTTGAGTTTAGGGTTAAGGTTAGGTTTATTTTTTTTTAGGTTTTATTTTTAGTTTAGGTTTAGGTTTATTTTATTTTATTTTATTTAGTTTAGGGTTTAGGTTTAGTTTATTTTAAATTTATGTTTAGGTTTTATATATTTTAGTTTAGGTTTAAGTTTATTTTATTTTTATTTTTGGTTAAGTTTTTACTTTTAGTTTTGAGTTTGGGTTTTATTTTTTATTTATTTTTAGGTTTTATTTTGAGGTTTATTTTTTAGGTTTAGGTTTTTATTTAGTTTTTATTTTATTTTTATTTTATGTTTAGTTTTTATTTTATTTAGCATTTTTATTCTTAGGTTTTGTTTATTTTTTAGTTTTGTATTTATTTTATTTTTGTTTATTTTGATTTTTAGTTTTGTATTTATTTTAATTTAGTTTTAATTTATTTTTTAGGTTTAGGTTTTTAGTTTAGGCTTTATTTTATTTTATTTTATTATGTGGGTTTAGGATTATTTATATTTATCTCTTTTATTTATTTTAGGTCACATTTTAGTGTTTAGGCATGTGGGTTAGGGTAGGATTTGGGTTTGAATGTTAGGGTTAGGGTAGGGCTCAGCATAGGGTTTTAGGGTTGGCCTTTAGCTTTAGGGTTTAGATCAGGTCAGTGAGTTTAGGGTTTTAGTGATTAGGCTTTAGGGTTGGTGGTTAGTTTAGGGTTTTGGCTCAGGTTTAGGTTTGGGGTTTGTTAGGTGGGAACTCAAGGTTTAGGGTTCTGGTTAGAGTTTGGTTTAGTGTTTAGGTTTAGGGTTTTGGATCAGGGTTGGGGTTTAGGTTTGTTAAGGTCTAAGGAGGGTCAGGTTGGGTTCAGGTTAGTTTTATTGTTTAGGGTTTAGGGTTTAAGGTTTACGGTTTAGGGTTTAGGATTTAGGTTTTAGGCTTTATGCTTTAAGGTTTAGATTTTTTAGTTTATTCAATTTATTTTTTATTTATTTAATTTAATTTATTTTTTATTTTTAATTAGATTTATTTTTTATTTTTATTATTTTTAATTTTGGTTTATTTATTTTAGTTTAGGTTTCTTATTTTAGTTTATTTTTTAGGTTTAGGCTTTATTTTTTATTTTTAGGTTTAGGTTTGGGTTTTTATTTTATTTTTATTAGGTTTAGGTTTTAGGTTTTTATTATGGGTTTATTTTTAGGTTTTATTTTTTAATTTAGGTTTATTTTTAGTTTATGTTACTTTATTTAGTTTAGGATTTAGGTTTAGTTTATTTTTGGTTTAGGTTTAGGTTTTATTTATTTTATTTTAATTTAGTATAGTTTAGGTTTAAGTTTATTTCATTTAGTTTATTTTAGGGATAAGTTTTTTTTAGTTTAATGTTTATGTTCTATTTTCTATTTATTTTTAGGTTTATTTTTCAGTTATTTATTCTTTTATTTATTTATTTTTTTATTTTTATGGTTTAGGGTTTAGTGCTTAGGTTTTAGGTTTAGTATTCAGTGTTTAGTTTAGGGTTTTTGGTTTTTTTATATTTAATAGAGTACAAATTTAGATTTAACATTTCATTTTTTTTATTTCATCAACCAATTAACACACCAAGTTTTCTAAGACACAAGCTACAACATAATGAGCATGCATAGGTTTTTAGCTTTTTAGGGTTTAGGGTTTGGGGTTTGGGGTTTAGGGTTTAAGGTTTAGGTTTTAGGGTTTAGGTTTTAGGTTTAGGGTTTAGGGTTTATGGTTTAGGGTTTAGGATTTTTTTTATACAAAGAACAAATTCAGATTCAATATTTCTTCTTTTTGATTTTATCATCCAAGTAGCATCCCAAGTTTCCTAAGACACAAGCGATGAGATAAACCCTAAAAATGAGCACCAATAGAACAAATGAGCATCATCAAAAATGACACCACCATCATATCCTCAATCTATCCCTCCGCCGCCACCATGACTGCAACCTCTATCACTCCTCTCACTTCCATAACCACCACTGCTCTGACCGCCACCTCCATATCCACCAGCACCTACAAATCTCCCACCACATTTGTGATAGCTCCACCTTCATCAACCGCCAAATCTAGGCAAGTTATTGTGATGATGTTCTTGTCATCAAGGTTATGCGCATTCTTAGGGTTTATGGTTAGTTTAGAGTTTAGTGTTTAGGGTTAGTTCAAGGTTTAGGGTTAGTTTAGGGTTTAGGGTTTATGGTTTAGGATTTAGGGTTTTCGGGATTAAGGTTTGGGGTTTAAGGCTATAGGTTTAGGGTTTAGGTTTTAGGATTTAGGGATAGTTTTAGGGTTTAGAGGTTTAAGGTTTAGGGTTTAGTATTTAGGGTTTAGGCTTTTTTTAAAAAAAAATTCAGAAAACCAATAGGTTTAAGTTTATTTAGTTTATTTTGTATTTATTTGAGTTTATTTTACTTTTTATTTCTCTTTAGGTTTAATTTTTTTATTTAGTTTAGTCTAATTATTTTAGGTTTATTTATTTTAAATTAAATTTTTTATTTTAGTCTATTTTTTAGGTTTAGGTTTATTTTTAGTTGAGCTTTATTTTTATTTTATTTTTTAGGTTTAGATTTTATTTTTTTATTTAGGTTTAGGTTTAGGTTTTTATTTTATTTTTTTAGGTTTAAGTTTTAGGTTTTTATTTTAGGTATAATATTTGGTTTTATTTATCAGTTTAGGTTTATCTTTATTTTTTGTTTACTTTATTTTATTCACTTTAGGTTTACTTTATTTTATGTTTATGTTTAGGTTTTATTTATTTTTGTTTAATTTATTTTAGTTTAGGATTAGGTTTATTTTATTTTTTTAAATTTATTTTTATTTTAAGTTTAGGATTTTTTTTTAGTTTAGGGTTTAGGTTTAATTTTTTATTTATTTTTAGGTTTTATTTTGAGGTTTATTTTATTTTAGTTTAGGTCTATTTTATTTTTATTTTAGGTTTAGTTTTATTTTATTTAGGTTTTCTAGTTTAGAGTTTTGGTTAGGTTTTTATTTATTTTATTTTATTTTATTTTAGTTTTAATTTTTTATTTTATTTTCTTTTTAGTTTTAAGTTTAGGTTTAGGTTTAGGTTTTAGTATATTTTTATTGTATTTTATTTTTTTATTCTATTTTAGTTTAGGTTTCTTTATTTATTTTATTTTTAGGTTTTAGTTAGTTTATGTTTAGGCTTTTAGCTTTTTAGGGTTTAGAGTTTAGGGTTTATGGTTCGTTTAAGGTTTAGAGTTTAATTTTTAGGGTTTAGGTCTAAGGTTTAGGGTTTAAGTTTTAGTTTAGGGTTTCAGGTTTTTTTTCTTACTAGAGAACAAATTCATATTCAACATTTCTTCTTTTTGATTTCATCAACTAATTAGCACCCCAAGTTTTCTAAGACACAAGTGACGACATTGATAAAAAATGAGCACCCATAGAGTGAATCAAAAATCCTAGATAAGTACAACCATTTCTAAGCTAAAGACACAGTTTCATAAGTAGTAAATCGGATAGGCCGTTCATCAATTTCTCCAGTTCGGATCAGAACCACCCCCGCCTCTCGAGTACTGGGATCCGCCATCATATCCCCGATCTCTCCCTCCCACCACCACGGCTATAAGTTTCGTCGCTCCTCTCGCCTCCATAACCACCACTGCTCTGACCACCACCTCCATATCCCCCAACACCTCCAGATCCCCCACCACCACTATAATAACCGCCACCTTCTCCTTCACCTCCATCGCTAGATCTAGACTGAGCCTAGTTGATAGTGATGTTCTTACCATCAAGTTTTTGCTCATTCTTAGTGTTTAGGGTTTGTTTATGGTTTAGAGTTTAGGGTTAATTTAGGGTTTAGGGTTTAGGGTTGAAGGTTTTACTATTTAGGGTTTAAGTTTTAGGGTATAGGGTTTAGGGTTTAGGGTTTAGGGTTTAGAGTTTAGGGCTTTAAGGTTTAGGGTTTAAGGTTTATTGTTTAGGGTTTAGGGTTGTAGGTTTAGGGTTTAGGGTTTAGGGTTAGTTTTAGGGTTTAGGTTTTAAGGTTTAGGATTTAGGTTTTAGGATTTTTTTTAAAATTAAGTAAATCGGTAGGTTTAAGTTTATTTAGTTTACTTATTATTTCTTTGAGTTGATTTTATTTTTATTTTTATTTAGTTTTAGTTTTTATTTTTATTTATTTTTATTTATTTATTTTAAATTTATTTATTTTAGTTTAGGTTTTTTATTTTAGTTTATTTTTTTGGTTTAGGTTTATTTTTTAGTTGAGTTTTATTTTTATTTTATTTTTTAGGCTTAGGTTTTATTTTTATTTTTTTAGGCTTAGGTGTAGGTTTATATTTTTGTTTTATTAGGTTTAGGTTTTAGATTCATTTTAAAGATTTATTTTTTAGTTTAGGTTTAGGTTTATTTTTAGCTTATTATATTTTATTTAGTTTAGGTTTAAGTTTAGGTTTAGTTTATTTTAGGTAAAGGCTTAGGTTTTATTTATTTTAGTTTAGTTTATTTTAGTTTTGGTTTATGTTTATTTTATTTTCTTTATTTTATTATAATTTTAAGTTTAGGTTTTTTTAGTTTAGGGTTTAGGTTTTATTTTTTATTTATTTTTAGACTTTATTTTAAGGTTTATTTTTTAGGTTTAGTTTTTTATTTAGTTTTTATTTAGTTTTTATTTTAATTTTATTTTACGTTTAGTTTTTTTATTTAGGTTTTTTATTCTTAGGTTCACTGTAATTTTTAGTTTAGTTTAGGTTTTATTTTATTTTATTTTAGTTTATTTTATTTTATTTTTAGGTTTTGGTTTTAGTTTTGGTTTTAGTTTACATTTTTATTTTATTTTATTTTATTTATATTGAGGTTTAGGGTATGTTGGCTTAATGAGCCTCATGTTCAATCCGATCAATTTTGATGATAACAAACGAATGTTTGGATGTTCTAATGAATGTTTTTATGTGTTTCAGACATATCAATTGCAAATTACATATCTAATACATCTCATAATATGTTTGAGGAAATTGCAAGAGTAGAAGAATGAAAGATAGATCAAAATGGATAATGTGATGCTCAAGATACAATATTTTAGGTTATATGCATTTATAACTATCTTAGAAATTCATATGAGTTCATTGGCATGAATCAATTTGCTCATAACTTAGCATATTATTTTAATAGGGTTAATTTATATAAATCTCTATCTAATTAACATTCAATTATATTTTTGTACATAGCATATGAATTGTCAAAATAATAAATGATAATAAATTTTGACTATTAAGTGTAATTATTTTATTTACTTAATATAATTAAATATTTTTGTTTAATTTGAATGTTATATGATAACTAACATATGTATGATTTTATATAAATTATATCATATTATCTAAATATCACATTTCAAAATTAACAAGAATATGTGAAATTTTGTATTTTAGCCAAAGTCATTTTATAATCAAGGAATTTATATATGATTTCATCTCCAACAAATTTCATGGATTTTTTTTCCTTTAATTTGATAGGTTACATGACCCATGCTTGATTAAAATTAAATTTATTATGACTATTGAAACATTAGCTGATTTTAATAATGAATGCATGCAACATGCTTTGAATATATTAAGACCATATTTGATTATTTTTGACTTGCCCATATGAATAGCATAATTTTGGCTACTTAAATTTAATATTTATTTAATAAAAATTATATTTTTATTGAATATTAAATTATTAGATGATGACATGATCTTAGAATAATATATTTTTTGAAATAATTCAAAATGTCCTTCTTGCCTATAAATAGCCCTCATTCTCTTCATGAAAGTATTCCTCATTCAAAATACAAAATCCCTCTAGCAAATCTGAGAGAAAATTTCTTAGATTTTCCTTCCAAGTGTTCTCCAAATATTACAAGATCAAATCCTTGGTTTGGAAGCTTCAACATCTTCAAATAAGCAAGCTTTCACAAATTACTTGAGTTTGTTTTCTTGATCTTAATCCTTTTTAGTTGTTCATGCTATTTTCACCATCTATTTATTCTTTCAAATTTATACTTTTTGGTGGATTAGTCTTTGGACATTATTTTTCACATCAAAGTTTCTCAATCATTTTTTTGTGAAAAGTTCTTGTGATAGTTTGAAGGATCTATTTCAACTTATTGAAATTTTTAACTTCCTACAAATTTCTTCTGTTTTCTTGAAACATTTCTTCATTAGTCATATTTTGAAAGATCATTTATTCTTTGATCTATTTTAGAAGTATATTTTAAGCATTTTAAAATAAATTATTCTTCTGAAATTATTTTCATATTTGCTAGATCTCTCTTTTTAATTAAAAGCTTACTAGGCTACTTAGATCTATCATATACTCATTTTATTTAAGTATTTTGTGATCATTAGCTTTAATTGAAAGAATATTTTTGTTTAAAATAAAATAGTTTATTCCTTGCTGAATTTTATTTTATTGAGCAAAATAATATTGTGAATTTATTTTGAAATATGTTTTATATTAGTCTACAAATTGTAATAACATAAACACCTTAGTAAGATCACTTTAAGATATTTATTTTATTATTTCTTATCAATATTAAGTGAGCATTTTATCTTGCCAAAATTTTAAGTTGTAAGTGATCATTTATAAGTTGTGAGATCATTTTTGAATTGGATAGCTTGGTATATTTGTGAGAGATTTATTTTATCAAAATTTATTATTTTGTATTTTTTTTTTGTGCTGTAAAATTTATATTGGGGTTGTACTCGCCCCTTTGTAGGAGAGTACATATTGTTGTAGGGGTTGTACTCACCCCGTTATAGGAGAGTACTATTTGTAAGCTATTTAAATTTAGTGGATTCCTAGCCAGGGGTGGCTGTGGCATAACGTAGGCCGCTTTGGAGTTTGTAGAACCAAAGAATTGTATCTTGTCATTATAAAATTAAAAATTAATTTTCTACTAAAACTTAAAATTTAATATTTAACTTTTAAAATTTTTAATATAGCCCAATTTACCCCCCTCTTGGCTGTTATAGTGACTCACAGGGTATAGGGTTTAGGGTTAGGGTTAGGGTTTAGGGTTTAGGATTTAGGGTTTAGGGTTTAATGTTTAGGGTTTAGGATTTAGGGTTAGTTTAGGGTTTAGGGTTTTTTAAGGTTTAGAGTTTAAAGTTGTAGGTTTTGGGTTAGTTTCAAGGTTTAGGGTTTAGCATTTAGGATTTAGGGCCTAGGGTTTATGGTTTAGGGTTTAGGGGTTTTTTTTTAATTAAGTATACCAGTAGGTTTAGGTTTATTTAGTTTATTTAATTTGTTTTTTATTTATTTCATTCTATTTTATTTTTTACTTTTATTTGAATTTATTTTTTTATTTTTATTTAGTTTAGTTTATTTATTTTAGTTTTTATTTTAGTTTAGTTTTTTTATTATTATTTTTTTTTATTTATTTTTTATGTTTTTTTAGGTTTAATTTATTTTGTTTAGTTATTTTTTTATTTTGTTTTAAGGTTTAATTTAGGTTTCATTAAATTTTTTAGGTTTGTTATGTTTAATTTTAGTTTATTTTATTCTATTTAAGTTTTTAGTTTAGTTTATTTTGGTTTAGGTTTAGGTTTATTTATTTTAGGTCCATGTTTATTTTAATCTTGTGTATTTTAAGTTTACATTTTTTTAGCTTAGTTTAGTTTAGAGTTTAGGGTTAGCTTTAATGTATGGTTATTTTTGTTTAGTTATTTTATTTTAGGTTTTATTAGGGTTTGGTTTTAGGTTTAGGGGTTTAGTTAGTTTAGGGTTTAGGGTTTAGGGTAGATTTAGGGTTTGTTTTTTAGGGTCAGTTTAGGGTAGAGAGATTTAAGCATGTTTAGATTATAGTTTGGTTCATTTAAGATTAGTTTTATGGTTTAGGAGTTTATTTTAGGGTAGGGTTATTTTTTTTCTAAATTCATGTAGTTTATTTGTTTATTTATTTTAATTTATTTTAGTTTATTTTATTTTTAATTTTTATTTAGGTTTATTTTTTATTTTTATTTATTTATTTTAGGTTTATCTATGTTAGTTTAGGATTTGTATTTTTGTTTATTTTTAGGTTTATGTTTAGGTTTATATCTTTTGTTTAGTTTTATTTTTATTTTAATTTATAATTTAGGTTTTATTTTTTATTTTTAGATTTAGGTTTACGTTTCTATTTTATTTTTTTTATTTAGGTTTATTTTTTGTTTTTATTAGTTTAGGTTTAGGTTTTATTTATATTAGTTTAGGTTTATGTTTTATTTTATTTTGATTATTTTAGGTTTAGGATTTTTTTTTTAGTGTACGATTTATGTTTTATTTATTTATTTTTTTGTTTATTTTTTGGTTTAGGTTATCATTTAGTTTTTATTTTATTGTATTTTAGGTTTATTTTATTTTTATTTTATGTTTAGTTTTTATTTTATTTTGGTATTTTTATTTATGGGTTTATTTTATTTTTTAGTTTAGTTTAGGTTTTTATTTTTTATTTTGTTATATTTTTTAGGTTTAGGTTTAGGTTTTTATTTTTTATTGTTTTTATTTTATTTAGGTTTAGGTTTATTTATTTATTTTATTTTTAGGTTTTATTTAGTTTAGGTTTAGGTTTTAAGGTTTTTAGTGTTTAGGGTTTTGGGTTTTGGGTTTAAGGTTTAGGGTTTGGGGTTTTAGGTTTTCAATTTTAGGTTGTATGTTTTAGGGTTTAGGGTTTAGAGTTTTTAAGTTTAGGGTTTTGGGTTTAAGGTTTAGGTTTTAGGTTTAGGGATCAGGTTTTAGTTTATGGTTTAGGGTTTTTGGGTTTTTTTAATAAAGAACAAATTCATATACAACATTTCTTCTTTTCAATTTCATCAACCAAGTAACAAACCAGAAAAGTGAGGTAATCAAATTACCTTCTTGGGGCTAGCTAAAGCCTCGTGTTCCCAAGATTTCTAGACTATATACCCATTACCATTCAATCTTATATAAATTAACACATGAATATAGGAAATAGAGCTCAACATTCATGCACTTAAGCTATAAGAATATGCATTTGTTATGTATTTATAACTAGCATCATAACACATATTATTATTCATTTATAAGTTTTGAAAAATACATTTGATTTAAAGTGTAATAATAATGCATATATTGAATTAAATCAACACATGCAAGCTTACATAAAGGAAATCCATTTTATTTTACTTGATTTTGTAAGATGGATGAATGAATTCAAATGACATACCAAATTTAACATGATTGGAAAAAAGACAATAAAATATAAGCATGAGATTCATTCAACCAAACTAGTTCTTAAGGACTATCAAATCAAATAAGATTATTTAAAGCAAACCAAAGCTTCTTTATTAATTAAGTTTTCAATTTGATTTGATTTAAAGAGGAGAAGAGAAATCATTACATGTTGATTTAAACCCATTCCCACATTAGTGATTTTATTTGATTTAAGGAAATGTAATTAAGTTGATTTTATGGGTTAATTAAGTTGAACTTTAATTAGATGAATTAATTGCCCTTGCCTATGTCACTTTAAAGTAATTAACTAAATAATTATGAGCCTACATGATATGCATAGAAAATAAACTTGCAATGATCCTAGGAAATAAAAGGGACCTAATGCAATTGGCTCATGATTAATAGTTAATTAGATTAAGAGACTTAGTTAATTACTCTTATAGTTTTCCCACACATGTGGACTAAACATAATTTCATTAAACTCCTTTAGGTTATTAAACACCTAAAGATCTACCCCATGATTTAATTAATTAAGGTATAATGTGATTATGATTTCAATTTGATTAAGTGATTTAATTAATTAGTAAAATCTTAATTAATTTCATTTTAAAATAGGGTGAAATAAACTTAGGGAAAGGGGTCTCAACCCTATTCCTTAGTTCACTTACTATTGAACAATGACTGATAAACTTAATTAACAAATTCAATATTGTTCATGGAATTAATTGATAATTAATTAACTTAAAATAGAAGTTAAGGTTTAATTAATTAATTTTCTTAATTAAGTGAGCAATAAATCCCAAAAAAAATCATGGCAGGTAGTGGTCATCCCATTAAATTAATCAACAAAATTTGGATTAATTTCTTAAGTAATTAAGGAGTAATTATGCTAATAAATTTTGTAATTAAACTTAATTAAACATTAATTATTATTCAAAATTAGTTAATATCATTTTTCATTAATTATCCTATGAAATACCATTAAAATGAGTATTTATTTGAATTTTTTATTTCCCTATGATTTTTTTATGATTTGTAAAAGTTTTAGCCATTAAAAATGATTAATTAAGCCTAATGAAAGCCTAATCTTGTTGGCACCACGTGACATGCTGACATGGCGTACTTTCCATGTGGCACCGTGAGATTGGCTAATTAAAACTTATCCAACTCGGTGTCTATGTGGCAGATGCGGATGTGCTTTCTCATCTATCATCTGATCTAAGATCGGACAGCTATGATTAATCCTGCAACTTAATAAGATTAAATTAGATCCATCTAGTAAACTAATCATGACAGTCCATTCCAATCACGATGAATGGACAGTGTGATCCAACTGTCAAACGAGTGAGGGAGAAGGGAGTCTGTCCGCCAATGCTCACTTGATCCTAGCTTACCTGACCTCGGATCAAATCCAATAGGATCCCACACCTTCACGACATCGATCGGAGGGGATCCAATGTTCAAGATCACACGAGATGCAAGTTCTCTTCAAAAAGTGCCAACCCATTTTTTGCCTAAGGATCAATTTTTGAAGCATACCTCACGGAGCTCAAGACCTATGACTCAAAAGATTGATAAAGCTTCATCTAGTGGAGATGAAGCCCTGTTGACCAGGAATTAGATCAATTCCTCAGTGTTCACTTGAAAGTCCACAAAATAATAATTTAGAGCTCGGCTTTGATCGAAGTCCCACCTCTGGTGCTTGAGAAGCTTGCGAAATGATTCTTTCTTACTCGACAAAGCCTACGGAAGGTGCATGCAAAGTTAATTTGAGTTTGATAGAGAAATGGGGAAGTTAGGTCAGAAATGGGAGTGTCTTATTTTGTGACCGATGGGAATGGAAATTTTTGATCGATGAACGAGCTTGAGAGCTTAGGAAATGGATCTAGAAGTTCATCTTGGGTAACTAGGGCTTTAAGGAATGATTTTTGTGTGTATTTGAGTGGAAACGAAGGGGTGTATACCCCCTTCATCTTGATCGGATAGTGGGATTTAGTTTGGCTTCTAGTGGCCATTTGACCATCTTAGGGAGTCATGGGTGGGGAGGAGGTGAGTTGGCTCAGCTTGGTT
Source organism: Cymbidium sinense (assembly GCA_021442155.1). Taxonomy (NCBI): domain Eukaryota; kingdom Viridiplantae; phylum Streptophyta; class Magnoliopsida; order Asparagales; family Orchidaceae; genus Cymbidium; species Cymbidium sinense. Next base: position 203,013,382 of record CM038216.1, read on the forward strand.
GGTTGAAGGTGTGGAGGTGGCTGCCAAGGATGAATCATGGATGTCCTATGGGTTTCAAATTCTCCAATGGGGAGGGTGAGGTGATTTAACCTCCCATGGGTCATGGCTGACCCAACCACCCCTTGGGTCTAGTTGGGCTGTGTCTTAGGTGCCTAGGTGGACCATTGGGAGAGTACCAAGTGGCCAAGGAATGGAAATGACCACTTACATGGGTGATTTGTCTCATGTGATGCCCTTGACCCAAGGGTAGAATGATCATTTGGCATTGGATTTCATTTGGGTAGATTTAAAATGAGCCAAAATTGGGTTAGCCCAAATTTCAAGTTAATTTGAGTTGATTTGGTTAGGTTTGGCTCAATTTGACTCATTTAGTTCAGATTGGGTCAAACCAAGGGTTAGGTCAAGTTTATATGATCATTTAGGATGTTTTGGTTCAATTGGTTTGGTTCAGTTTGGCTTAGATTTTATTTTCGCTAATTTGAATTCATTTTGGTCAAATGGGTTAAGTTGATCTATTTAACCAAATTGGATAAATTGGCTTAGGTTGGGTGTTGGTTTGGGTTTAGTTGACCAACTGAAGATGATTGTAGGCTTTAGTTTCAATTAATTTGGATTTAGTTTTGTTTAGGCCAACTTGAATCTTTAGGTAAATTTGGGCTAAGCAGGTCAATTCGGTTCAATTGGGTCCAATCATGGCTTTGGTCAAGTTCAACAATCAATTTGGAATGAACTTGAGCCATTGGTTGCAATCAATTTGGTTTATATTTTGATTTGACCCAATTTAGTCTTTAAGGTCAATTTGGGTCAACTTGGGTCAAGAGGGCCAATTGGGTTTGGTTTGACTTAATTGAAGGCAAAGTCATATTCAAATATTAATTTTGATTTGGTATGAATCATTGGTTTCATGGGATTTAGCTTAGGTTGCAATTTGGCTAGTTTGGGTTCATATGGGTTATGGGGTTGACTTAGTCAAATGACCAGGTTGACTTAGATTGACCAAATTTGTGATAATTGATCAACCTAGGGTGATCAATAATCATGATGAGAGGTTTGATGGGCTTGGTTCAATCCAATTTGGGTAGGATTAGAACGTGGCTCGAATAGGTCAAATTGGCCATTTTGGGTCATGTGGACCAATTGGGTTTAGTTGGCTTGATTTTGGGTTAACTTTGATATTGTAGATTTCATTTATATTTGTGAATATGATTGAATGTATGATTGATTCATGAGAAAACCAATTCAATTTGGGTTTTGGAATGAAGGAATTTGGCTAAGTCAATGGAGTTGTGTCATGTGGCATAAGTTTGGATTTTGATTTAGTTTGATTTAGTTATGATGATTTAAATGTATATTTTATTTAAATTTGTGAAGATGATTGAAAATACGATTGATTTATGAGAAAATCAATTGAGTTTTACTTGATTTGGATTAAGATTTTGCTAAGTTGGGTTAGGTCATATGGCTTAGGAAGGGTTTTGATTTAATTTGACTTAGTTTAATTTACTTTTCATCATTTGAATGTAGATTTGATTTATATATAGGAAGATGATTGAAGATATAAATTTAGTATGATAAAATCAATTGATTTTGGATTGATTTGGATTAAGATTTGGCTAAGTCCATGGGATAGGTCATATGGCTTAGGAAGGGTTTCAAGTTTGGATTTGATCATGGGCTTCAATCATTTGATTTTGGAATTTGGGTTTGGATTTATATTTGAATTTGATGTTTGAACTGAACTTGAGGTTTGGTTTGAGAAGGTTAGCATGGATTGGATTTGGGTTGTAGGGTAGGTGGATTATCCTAACCCTTAAGGCATAACCTAATCCTATTGTTAACCCTTCTAAGTCTTAAGTTAATTGTTTACCTAATTAGAAGTATCTTATGACTGGAAGTCTTAGTCTAGAAGACTCCTAAGTCTAAGATGGGAAGATTGAATTGACACTCCAAAAGTGAGGTCAACAATCCTTAGGCTCCATAGTGTTGCCCTTGGAGATAGATGATTGGAAGACCGAAGCAAAGTTTCACATTATAGACTCGGATACATCTTTTAACAATTTGTTTGGGAGACTATGCATACATGAGAATAACATAGTTCCATCCTCTCTACATCAGTGTATGATGTTTATGAGAGGTGGGATCGCTTACTATGTCAAAGGAGATCCCAAGTTATTTACCGTTCACGAGGTTGACATATATGAGGATGCGGCTTAATACCTCCCTCAAAATCAACAGTCTATTCTTACGAACTTGGCCAAAGTTTAAAAATAAAAAAAAGAAAAAGAAAAATAAAAAGAAATAGAAAAATAAAAAGATAAGAAAAGTGAAAATGAAAAAGAAAATAAAAGAGAGCAAAAATAGACTTGGAGGAGGAAGTGAAGCATGACAATAAATTCCAGCCACAGTTCTTTACACCATTCGAACATATGGGTATGACGACTTGACCTACACTAAGTAGAGGAAGAGGCCCATTGAGAGGTCCCTAGGGTGGAAAACCTCTTTATTGCCACCCAATAGAAGATATGTCCCTATCGAGTAGACTGTTATCCATATAGACTTAGAATCTAGTTCATAGGATGAGCCTTATATGGGTAGCACACTAGCCTCTTCTCGAGTAGATTCCTTGGAGGTGAATCTTGAGCGAATGAAGATCGCTCCAAAGTAAAGCATAAGTGTATCCAAGTCTATATGTGAGTTAGGCATCACTTGGGAACCTTAGCTCTAACCCCACTTTCCTCTCAAAAAGTTGAGGGTTTGGTAGTTAAGGAATCCCTTAAGTCATCCATAGGTGTGAACACTCAGAGGTTCTTTTAAGGAACATCATCCTTAAGTCATGAAATTGATGTAGAACTTGAGGCTGATTCATATAAATATTTAATAGAATTACCTTTTGATTGGTACTTGTCTTGTGTTCATTATTTAGCAAAGAAAGGGTTAATCCCATATACTTGGTCAAAACACAGATCAGACTATTTTGAAAGGATATGGAAGAATAAAAGCAAAAGCTCTCAATCAAGTCTGGGACGAAGATTTGGTATAGCGGGTCTAATCGATGATGACAATTACTGCTTAGTCATCACTAATCATTTAGAATCAGATTGGTTCTTTTCAAATCACATTAACTCATATGATGAGCTATGCTTAGAAACTTTAGATGATCCAAATGATTTTGAAGTCAGAAATGCATAGCTAGAGTTCGAAGAAGAGATCAAGTCAACCATTGATGATCTCAAGAAAATCGACTTAGGAACTGAAGAAGATCCATGATGAACATACATTAGTTCTTTGTTGAATGAAATTGAAACCAATGACTTAGTTAGGCTATTGACTGAGTTTAAGGACTGCTTTGCATGGAGTTATAAAGAGATTCCAAGATTTTCTCTTGACATAGCAGTCCATGAACTAGCAATAGGCATATTGATAACCCTATCAAGCAAACTCTTAGACGCATGCGATTAGACATAGAATAATAGGTCATTTTTCAAGTCAAAAAATTGATCGATGTTGGCTTCATCTAAGAAGAAAATACCCTACCTAGTTAGCCAGCGCCATCCCAGCTAAGAAAAAGATTGACCAAATTCACATATGTGTTGAGTTTAGGGATTTAAATAGGGTATGTCCAAAAGATGAATTTTCACTACCAATGCCAGAGCTGATGGTGCACATTGCCTCATCTCATGCAGTCTTCTCTTTCATAGATGGCATATCTGGATATAACCAAATAAAGATAGCCCCTGAAGATGAAAATACATTACTTTTAGAACCTCGATCAAAATCTATTGCTATAAGGTCATGTCTTTAGCTTTAAAAATGTCAGTGCTACATACCAACTGGCTATGACTCGAATCTTTAATGAACTCATTCATCATCAAGTCAAGTATATGATGATCTCATGGTTAAAAGTAGAGAAAGTGAAGACCCATCTCTTTGACTTGAGAATAGTTTTGAATAGTTAAGATAGTTTAACCTCAAAATGAACACCCGTGTGTGCATGAGTAGCTTTATTTGTTGTCTGACGGAATCAAAATCGATCTAGAGATGATTAAAGTGGTATTAGAAATGTCACCCCCTAAAAGTTTAACTCAACTTAGATCATTATAAGGGCAGTTGGCATATTTAAGTTGCTTTATATCCAACCTATCGGGAAGATTTCAGCTATTCTTAGCACTTGTCAAAAAAGATGCCAAGTTTAAGCGGGATGATAAGTGTGAGCATGCCTTTGACAGAACCAAGCATTACCTGATGTCACCGTGGGTTCTAGCAGCCCCTATCTTGGGCAAGCTGCTCACACTTTACACTGTTGCATTAGATGACTCCTTTGGTGCTTTGTTGGCCCAATCCAATGACGAAGGGAAGGAAAATGCTCTCTACTATCTCAGTCACCATCTATCTACCCATTAAGAAGCATTGTCTAGTTTTAATCTTTGCCTCCAAAAGCTTCAACACTACATGCTTCCTCATAAGGTGAACTTAATCTCTAGGAGAAAACCACTATAATATCTAGTGACACGGCTGACGCTATCCAGACAGTTGGCATGATGGACCATGATCATATCGCAGTTTGACATTACCTTCGTACCCCTCTATGCGGTGAATGAAAAATTGCTAGCAGATTTTTTAGCAGTACACCCACTTCTTGTTGACTCTCCGCTTAGTTATTATTTCCTTGATGAACAAATCATGAACTTAGGGCATGCTAGTATCCACAGCTGGGAGATGTACTTTGATGGTGCGACTTCCTCTCAAAGAGGAGAAGAACTGCAATCTACTATTCTAGGAAAAATAGGGGTAAGAATAGTTATCTTAACTTCAGATTGTGATGTTATGAGATTCTTGTATCATCTGTCCAATCCTTGTACCGATAACAAAGCTGAATATGAGATTCTGATTGTTGGTCTGGAGTTAGTCATTACTCTAAGCATCCAAAATATCAACATTTTTGGAGATTCTCAGTTAGTTATCAACTAAACCTCTAGGTCTTTAAGGTTATAAAGCCCATGCTCCATCACTATAATAAGTATATCAAGAGTTATTGGCACAAATCCCAGAGGTTATCATTTATAAGATTCCTCGAGGAGAGAACACCATAGTGTATACTTTAGCTAAGCTTGCTAAGGAGGTGGCATGTCCAGAGGATGATCCATATCAATAAAGGTCCAAAATAGACAAGTTTTATCCCATATTGATATTGAACTCATCAAATAGTACTCTCTTGAAGGGGAGGTTGCCATTTCCAAGAAGGACTAGGAGTTAGATTGGAGGCAACCATTCATGGATTTCTTAAATAAAGACAAACTACCTCAAGAGAAGTCTAAAGCCTATTAGATGAAGTAGAGAGCACTTTCCATGCTCTTGTGGATGGTGTCTTGTACTGGTGATCTTTTGATCATATGTAGTTATATTTTTTAGACAAGCATGATGCTCGTAAGATCATGACCGAGGTACACTCAGGATTATTTGGAGCAAACCAGTTCAATATGAAGATGAAAGCCAAGATCAAGAGACTAAGATACCATTGGCCATCGATAATCAAAGATTACATGGATACAATTAGGCGATGCCACCAATGTCAAATACACGGTGTGGTCCTACCCCAACCACCCAACATTCTACATCCTACATTGGCCTCATGGCCCTTTGAGTTCTGGGGTACTGACATAGTTGGTCTAATTGATCCTCCTTCTTCTAAGGGTCATCAATTTATCTTAGCTGCTACTGACTACTTATCGAAATGGGAGAAGGTGATTGCACTTAGAGAGGTCATAGCTTAGCATGTGCTCCAATTGTTTAGGAATCATATCGTATATAGGTTCAGAGTGCCTCAACAAATTATATTTGATAATGTTATTGCATTCAAGAGCACCGAGATCAGCAACTTTGCCTAGAGATACAACATAGATTAAAGATATTCTACCATCAACTAGCCTAGGTCAAACGGATTAGTAGAAGCCTTCAACAAAACTCTCATCCAAATACTAAAGAAGACACTCAACAATAATAGCGATGGCATGAAGCGGTTAGTTAAGCCTTGTGGGCATGCACCACATATAGAACCCCTAGCTTTGCTCCTTTCTCCTTAGTGTATGGGTCCAACGTTCTACCATTAGAGTATAACTCCCATCACTAAGGATAGCTGTGTAGATCTGATAGAGTAGAATGCCAAGTTGCTGTTAGAAGAGCTCGAAGGTTTAGAAAAGAGATGCCTGCGGGCATGCCAGAACCTCAAGTTGTACAAAGCTAAAATGATTCAAGCTCACAACAAGTTGATTCATCTTAGAGCTTTTCAAGTAGGAGAGCTTATTTTAGTCTAAGGAGACTGATTTTTGCCCATCATAAGATGGGAGGCAAGTTTGAACCCACTTGGAAAGGCCCTTTTGCCATAGAGAAGGCCTACCAAGGAGGATCTTATCAACTTATTAATCATAAGGGAGAGAGCCCAATGCTTCCGATCAATGGGCTATACCTAAATAAATATTATAAATCATGTTTAAAATTAATTATCATCAATGAAAATTCTATTTTCAATTCAATACCTTCCATGTTGAAAGTATTCTTATTTTTGTGAATCTGCCACAATGTGTTTAGGGTAGATGTATGAAACTCGAGCGATGTCCTATCTTTCAACGACACAACATAAATGAAAACCACACATAAACATATAAAATAAGCACATATCTTTTATCTCGGGCTACTCTGAGTTGAGATAACACCCACAGCGGCACTCACTCAGTAGCTTCTCTAGGTCGGGTTGAAGTGCTACCCTGTTAATGGGTCACCCTAGTGGTCTTAATGCTTTGAAGGATGTAAGTCTGCTACACTTTCCTTCCTTACTTGGCAACTGCACACCGATAAGCTCCTTATTAGTTTGGTAGGCCTTACTACGTGGCTGGTAAGCTACCTCAAGTTGGCTTCGTTTAAGAGGATGTGAGTCTGCTATGCTTTCTTCTTGAATTAGCCTTCATGCACTTATTAGGTCGAGTATATTTAAGGTTTAGGTTAAGTCCCCTAGTGGCTCCTTCCCTCCTAAATGCTTCATGTCTAGGTCCAATCCTTCATCGAGGCTCCCCGCTTAATAGTCGCTCTAGGTCAGATAGCATATGTCCCACCGATGATAGACTTTTATGATCATCAATATCGCTTGGAAAGTTGTAAGCCTACATGCTTTCTTTCCAGATTGACTGTAGCATACCGACAGACACCTTAGGTTGGTTGGTTCTCACTATGCTGATGGATACATCACTCATGATGATGGATACACTTTAGGTTGGTTGGTTCTCACACCTTAGGATACACCACTCATGGTAGATGTAAGTATGTTATGTTTTCTCCATGAGTTGGCCACCGTACACCTATAAGCTTTCTTTTCCAAGGCTTGGGATAACGCCCCTAGAAATGTCTCCTCTATAGACCCTATATTTGGATCATGTCCTTTACGACCCCATTTAGACACTACTTAAGATACTATCATATTGGATAGTTCCCCTTTCCTAGTAACCATCTTCATGGTTAGAGAATCCATCTTGTGGATGTGTAGATTCTCACTTAGTCCATTTAATCTGAGATAGGTCAAGGTCGATATAGCCCCTTCTCAGTGTGGTCCCTTGCACATGACATGGTCCATGCAAACTTATAAACAAAAGATATATTCACTTGTGGATTAGGATGACACCCCTAGCGATACCTTTTCCTAAGCAAGTATCTTATCTTTAGGTTAGTGTCAGTAGAACTCCCTATAGGAATCACCTGATAACTCTTGAGTTGATATAAGTCCCCAACGGCATTCACACAGTAGTTGCCCCTAAGTCGGGTTTGATTTGTTGTACTACCAACAGGTCACCCCAGTAGTTATTCTTTGCTTTAGAATATGTAAGTTTTTCTTTCTACCTTGTCGTTACTGAAGGCCCTTTAGGTTGGCTAGCTCTATACTATGACGAGTAGACTATCACTTTAGATTTGTAAATCTTAGATAATACAAGTCTGATATAGCCCATTCTCAGTGGTTTCATTGCACACCAACATTGTCCATAAATTAAATCTATCAAATTTGATTGAGCTCACATCCCCAGTACATATGCCCTCAATTTGAAATCAAACTAAACTAAACAACCATATCAAATCACATGAAAAAGTTAAGATAAAATTAATCTTGACTACTTTTGAGTTGACATAAGTCCCCAATGGCATTCACTCAGTAGTCTCCCTAAGTTAGGTCTGATTTATTGTGCATCCAACAGATCACCCCAATGGTTGTTCCTCACTTTAGAAGATTTAAGTCTGTTATGCCTTCTTCCTAGCAAAACTATTACACATCGAAAGGTAACCCCTTAGGTTGGCTAGCTCTACCCCACTGATATAACCACTTCTCAATGGGTCCATCGCACAATGACAAAGGTCCATACATTAACTCAAATTAAATTAAACCAAATTTAATTTTCCCCAGTGGAGTTAAATTACACCCTTCTCCCTAGTGGAGTCCCAAATCGTATATAAAAAAGTCAAGCAAACAAATCAAATTCAAAACCAACCTCCTCAATGGAACCAAATTAAAGAAACTCCCCCAATAGAGTCTTAATCAAAGAAATCCAACCAAACTATTCTTTCCAGTGGATACATCCCCAAACAAATCTATGAAATAAAATTCAAATCCTAATTCCCTATTGATAGCCCGAACCTGCTTCCCTAGTGGAAGGTTCATATACCTGATCCCCAGTAGACTCGAGCCCAGATCTCAAGCAGATATGCCTCCACATCAGTTAAAATAAAACAAATTAAAGTTAATTCAATCTTAATACCTATTGGATTATAGATTCTTATCTCTAGAGAATTTTCTTTCCATAATCATATAATCAAATCAAATTCAAACATTATCCCTAGTAGATTTTCTTCTTCTATGCCCTCGACATGGACCCCTCATATGTCATGTCCAATGCATGAGTGATCCCCTAGCAGATCTCTCTCCATGTCCTTGACATGTAATTCTCATCAAATCTTATTTCTTCTCTTATGTACACCTTTAATACTTCAACCAAAAGCTTAACAATGTATTTGTTCAAATTACATCATCTTAACATTGTAATTAACATTTTATGATTTATGATAATGCAAGCTTAAACTAACTATAAAATATCATGCAAAACATATTATAGTGTTAATTAACACACTATATTATATTATAATATATGATATTGTATTATAATTTTCTATAATATAATATATTGTCTAACATTACACCTTATTAGAATCACTTAAAAGGAATAAATAACAAAATTTTCTCAAAATCTAAAAAATGTTCATTATAGATGTACAATTGTTAATTTTCAATTAGAAATGGTACAAAATAGCATAATTTCGTGTTGCTTCTTGGTGTGTGCCATGAATTTTTCCAAATCCTTCCATCTCAACCTTTAAATTAACATTTTTGTGAGTTTTGACCCGATGTATTATAACAAAAGTAAAACATACTAAAATGTACAATAACTTTTAGTAGCACACCACCACATTTGTATATATGTGAAGTTATACTATTATGTATATTATATTTTAATATGTTTTCATATAATATATTATCTTACATTAAACCTTAAAATGAATCACTTTAAGCAAAAAATTTATAAACTTTGGATGAAAAATGAACATTTATTTTGGATGCAAAATTCCAATCTTTTGATTAAATGACACACCATAGCACACCCCCAATGATGTTCCTTAAAGCTTACCTTAAATTTGACCAAATCCCTAATCTTAGCCTATAAATTAGAATTTTTATGAATTTTACCAATACAAACTCTACTACATTATACAATAACAAACTAAAATATGTTAAACAACAAGTAGTAATACACAATAATTTGCTATAATGCTTGATGCTACATTATGTTATGGCATCATATATTATAATACACTATAACATATTATATTGCATATCACTTCAGAAGGGATTGCTTAAGATGAAAAATCATAAAATTAGTCTAAACAATAAAGAACTATATATTTTAGTCTTATCACTTACATATTTTAAATTAAAACAATATATTATGATGCCATGCTCTACTAATTATAAATTTAGTCAAATTCCACTATTTTGAAGTCTAAATCAAAATTTTTATAAATAATGCTAGTGTAGGCTTGACTGCATGATTGTAAAATACTAAAAGAATTTAAAATTTGTAGAATAATATATTATGATATATGATGTTATATTATGCTACAACATATAATATTTATTTTGAACATAAAATCTTACTTTTTTATACTAAGAGCACCTTTGGTACTACAACGTAATTCCCACTACAAATTTAACAAATTTCATCATTTAATTTATTAAATCAATATTTTTTATTATTTATATTCATAGACTATAGGGCACAATACCATAATACACTAAAACATTTCAAAACATCTTATAACATCCAAAAACACATCACTACATGCTCAAATGTAAGGTGCTACATTATACATAATATATAGTATTATGATATGATTTAGGGTTGGAGTTCAGGGTATTCAAATCTATAATAGTCAATGGAATGTCTCTTGAAGACATTTTCTTTAACTACCATAACTATGATAGAATTAGGTCATTCTTTAGATCTACTCCTAATGACATCTTTAGTCAAGGTTTAAGTTTTAGGGTTTATGGTTAAGGTTTAAGGTTAGTTTTAAGGTTTAAGGTTTAGGGTTATTTTAGGGTTTAGGGTTTAGGGTTTAGGGTTAATTTAGGGTTTAGAGTTATCAGTTTTAGGGTTTAGGGTTTACAATTTTAGGGGTTAGGGTTTAGGGTTTAGGGTTTAGGGTTTAGGGTTAGGGTTTTTCTTTTAGGTTTAGGGTTTAAGTTTTAGTTTAGGGTTTAGGGTTTAAGGTTTAGGGTTTAAGGTTTAAGGTTTATTTTTTTAATAGAGAATAAATTAAGATTCAATATTTTTTCTTTTTGATTTCATCAACCAAGTAGCACCCTAAGTTTTCTAGGGTTTAGGGTTTTTTAGGGTTTTGGGATTAGGGTTTAGGGTTTATGGTGTAGAGTTTATGGTTTAGGCCTTTTTTTAAACTAAGTAAATCGATAAGTTTAGGTTTATTTGGTTTATTTAGGTTATTTTTAATTTATTTTAGTTTATTATATTATTTAATTATATTTATGTTTATTTTTAATTTTTATTTAATTTAATTTATTTATTCTAGATTTATTTAATTTACTTTAGGTTTTTATTTTTGTTTATTTTTTGGTTTAGGTTTAGGTTCATGTCTATTTTTTTAATTTACTTTAATTTTATTTTATTTTAGGTTTACATTTTATTTTTTTTTTTTATTTTTATGTTTAGGTATAGGTTTTTTTTATTTATTTTTTGTTTTTTTAGGTTTAGATTTTAGGTTTTTATTTTTGGTTTATTTTTATGTTCTATTTTTTATTTATTTATTTTATTTAGTTTAGGGTTTAGGCTTGTTTATTTTAAGTTTAGGTTTAGGTTTATTTTAATTTTCTTTATTTTAGGTTGAGGTTTTTTTTTAGTTTAGGTTTAGGTTTATTTTATTTATTTTAGGTTTAGGTTTTTTAGTTTTATTTTTTTTTTTATTTATGTTTATTTTTTATTTTTTTATTTTTGTTTAGTTTTATTTTATTTAGGTTTATTTTATTTTTTGGTGTAGTTTAGGTTTTTATTTATTTTAGTTTAGTTTAGTTTTTTTTAATTTTTATGTTTTGGTTTAGGATTAAGTTTAGGTTAAGGTTTAGGTTTTAGTTTTGATTTGTATTTTTATTTTATTTTTTTATTAAATGTAAGCTTAGGTTTTTTATTTATTTTACTTATAGGTTTTATTTAGTTTAGGTATAGGTTTGTATGTTGTTAGGGTTTTGTGTCTAGGATTTAGGGTTTAGGGTTTGGAGTTTAGGGTTTAGGGTTTAGAGTTGTAGGTTTTAGCATTTAGGGTTTAGGGTTTACGGTCTTAGGGTTTAACGTTTAGGGTTTAGGGTTTTAAGGTTTAAGGTTTAGGGTTTAGGGTTTAGGGTTTAGGGTTTAGGGTATAGGGTTTAGGGTTTTAACATTTAGGGTTTAGGGTTAGCTTTAGTGTTTAGTGTTTGGGGTTTAGGGATTTTTATGATTTCAGGTTTAGGGTTTAGGGTTTTTTAGGGTTTAGGGTTTAGGGTTTAGGGTTTTTTAGGGTTTAGGGTTTATTTTATGGTTTAGGGTATAGGGCTTAGGATTTAGGTCTAGGGTTTATGGTTTATGGTCTTTTTTTTAATTAAGTAAATTGGTAGGTTTAGGATTATTTAGCTTATTTTTAATTTATTTTAGTTTATTATATTATTAATTTTTATAAATGTTTATTTTTAATTTTTATTTAATTTAGTTTATTTATTTTAGTTTAGGTTTTATTCTAGTTTATTTTTTATGTTTATGTTTAGGTTTAAGCTTATTTTTTAGTTTAGTTTTATTTTTATTTTATTTTTTAGGTTTCAATTTTATATTTTATAAGTTTTGGCTTTGATTTAGATATTTATTTGATGTCTTTAGGTTTTGGTTTTAGGTTTTATTTTTTGATTTAAGTTTAGGAATATTATTTATTTATTTTAATTTATTTAGTGTAGGTTTAGGTTTAGGTTTTCTTTCTTTTAATTTAGTTTATTTTAGTTTAGGTTTAGGTTTATTTTATTTTGTTTATTTAGGCTTAGGTTTTTTTTAGTTTAGGGTTTAGGTTTTATTATTCATTTATGTTTAGGTTTTTATTTAGTTTTTATTATATTTTATTTTAATTTTATTTTAATTTTATTTTATGTTTATTTTTATTTTATTTACTTTTTTTTATTTTTAGGTTTATTTTAATTTTTAGTTTAGTTTAGGTTTTTATTTATTTTATTTTAGTTTACTTTATTTTATTTTTAAATAAAAATTTTATGTTTAAGTTTAGGTTTAGGTTTAGGTTTTAGTTTAGCTTATTATTTTATTTAGCTTTTTGGTATTTTATTTATTTTATTTTTAGGTTATATTTAGTTTAGGTATATGTTTTTAGGTTTTTATAGTTTAAGATTTATGGTTTAGGGTTTGGGGTTTAGGGATTAGGATTGTAAGTTGTTGGTTTAGGATTTAGGGCTGTAGGTTTAGGGTTTAGGGTTTAGATTTAGGGTTTTGGGTTTAAGGTTTTAAGGTTAAGGGTTTAGGGTTTAGAGTTTAAGGTTTAAAGTTAGTTTTAGGGTTTAGGGTTAGGGTTTTTTTATTTTTTTAAATTAGGTAAACTCGTAGGTTTAGGTTTATTTAGTTTATTTTCAATTTATTTTAGCTTATTCTATTTTGTATTTTTATTTAGGTTTATTTTTATTTTTATTTACTTTAGTTAATAAATTTTAGGTTTATTTAATTTAGTTTGGGATTTTTATTTTAATTTATTTTTTAGGTTTAGGTTTAGGTTTATTTTTTAGTTCAAATTTATTTTTATTTTATTTTTGAGGTTTGGTTCTATTTTTTAGTTGTAGGTTAAGGTTTAGGTTTTAATTCTATTTTTTTAGGTTTAAGTTTTATGTTTTTATTTTAGATTTCTTTTTAGGTTTTACTTTTTAGTTTATTTTCTTTTATTTAGGGGTTAGGTTTAGGTTTAGTTTAGTTTATTTTAGGTTTAGGTTTAGGTTTTATTTATTTAAGTTTAGTTTATCTTAGTGTATGTTTAGGTTTATTTTTTTTATTTTAAGTTTAAGTTTTTTTTAATTTAGGATTGAGGTTTTATTTTTTATTCATTTCTTAGGTTTAATTTTTAGGTTTAGGTTCTTATTTAGTTTTTATTTTATTTTATTTTTTTAGTTTTAGTTTTTATTTTATTTAGGTTTTTTATTTTTTACTTAAGTTTAGGTTTTTTTTATTCATATTTTAGTTTATTTTTTAATTTTTATTTTATTTTCTCTTTAAGTTAAGCTTTAGCTTTAGGTTTAGGTTTAGGTTTTAGTTTAGATTTTTATTTAATTTTATTTTGGTTTAGGTTTTTTTATTTATTTTATTTTTAGGTTTTATTTTGTTTAGGTTTAGGTTTCAAGTTTTTAAGGGTTTAAGGTTAATTGAGGGTTCAAGATTTACGGTTGATGGTTTAGGGTTTAAGGTTTAGGGTTAAGGGTTTAGGGTTTAGGTTTTAGGGTTTATGGTTTAGGGGTTAGGGTTTTAGGGTTTAGTGTTTAAGGTTTAGGGTTTAGGGATTTTAGAATTTAGAGCTTAGAGTTTAGGTTTTAGGTCTAGGGTTGACATTTTAGTTTAGGGTTTAGACGTTTTGGTTTTTTATTAACTGTGAATAAATTCATATTCAACATTTCTTCTTTTCGATTTCATCAACCAAGTAATACACCAAGTTTTTTAAGAAACAATTGATGACATAGATAAAAAATGAGAACACATAGAGACAATAAAAAACCCTAGATAATTAGAACCATCTTTAATGTAAAGAAACATCTCCATAAATTATCCTTGGTTTCTGGTTGCCTATATATCCTCTCAGTAGCGGGTTGCCATAGTATCCTTGATCTCTCCCTCTACCACCACCACAGCATTCACCTCCATTGCTCCTCTTGCCTCGATAACCACCACTTCTCTGACCACCACCTCCAGATCCACCGGCCAGATCCCCACCTGATAACGCCTTCACCTTCCTCCATGAGATCTAGTGAGCTTAGTTGATGGTGATGTTCCTGCTGTCAAGGTTCTATCCATTCTTGGGGTTTATGTTTATTAGGTTTTAGGGTATAGGTTTATTTTTTAATTTATTTAGTTACTTTAAGTTTAGGTTTAGTGTTTGGGTTTAGGGTTTAGCATTTAGGGTTTAGGTTTTAGGGTTTATGCTTTAAGCGTTTAGGGTTTAGGCAAAGGGTTTAAGGTTTAGGGTTTAGGCTTTTAGGGTTTAGGGTTTAGGGTTTAGGGTTTAGGGTTACAGTTTAGGATTTATGATTTAGGGTTTAGGGTTTAGTGTTTAGGCTTTAGGGTTTAGGGTTCTAAGGGTTTAGGGTATAGGGTTTAGGGTTAGTTTAGGGTTTAGGGTTCAAGCTTTTGTTATGGTTTAGAGATTAGGGTTTAGTGTTGTTGATTTAGGGTTAGGTTTAGGATTTAGGGTTTAAGGTTTAGGGTGTAGGATTTAGGGTTTAGGGTTTAAAGGTTTTTTTAAAAATTAAGTAAACTAGTAGGTTTATGGTTATTTAGTTTATTTAATTTATTTATTATTTATTTTAATTTATTTAATTTTTTTATTTAGGTTTATTTTTTATTTTTATTTAGTTTAGTTTATTTATTTTAGCTTTATTTATTTTAGTTTGGTTTTTTATTTTAGTTTAGTTTTTAGGTTTAGGTTTAGGTTTAGGTTTATCATCTTAGTTGAGTTTTATTTTTATTTTATTTTTTAGATTTAGGTTTAGGTTTTTATTTTCTTTTTTTAAGTTTAGGTTTTAAGTTTTTATTTTAGGTTTTATTTGAGGTTATATTTTTTTTAGGTTTAAGTTTATTTTTAGTTTATTTTATTTTATTTTGGGTTTAGGTTGAAGTTTAGGTTTAGTTTATTTTATGATTAGGTTTAGGTTTTATTTATTTTAGTTTAGTTTATTTTACTTTAGTTTTAGTTTTATTTTATTTTTATTTTAGGTTTAGGCTTTTTTTAGTTTAGGATTTTGGTATTTTTATATTTATTTTTAAGTTTAGGTTTTTATTTAGTTTTTATTTTATTTTATTTTAGGCTTATTTTTTATTTTAGGATTAGTTTTTTATTTTTCACTTCAGTTTAGGTTTTTATTTTATTTTAATTTTAATTTTATTTTAGTTTAGGTTTTTTATTTATTTTATGTTTATGTTTTATTTTGTTTAGGATTAGGTTTTCAGCCTTTTAGGGTTTAGGGTAAGTTGATGGTTTAAGGTTTAGTGTTTAGGGTTTGGGGTTTAGGGTTTAGGGTTTAAGGCTTAGGATTTAAGGTTTAGTGTTTTAGGGTTTATGCTTTTCTTAGGGTTTATTTAGGATTTGATTTAGGGTTTAGGGTTTAGGGTTTATGGTTTTTTAGGATTTAGGGTTTAGGGTTTATAGTTTTTTAGGGTTTATATTTTAGGGTTTAGGGTTTATGTTTAAGGTTTAAGGTTCACGTTTTAGTTTAGGGTTTAGGATTTTTGGTTTTTTTTTCTTTTTAACACAGAACAAATTCAGATTCAACATTTCTTCTTTTTAATTTCATTTAACCAAGTAACACAGCAAGTTTTCTAAGAGATAAATGATGACAAAGATAAACAATGAGCACACATAGAGGAAATCAAAAACCCAAGTTTATTTTTTTTAATATAGGCAGTTCCATAAGTAGCAGATCGGATTGGCCATTCTTTAGTTTCTCCAGTTCCCATCAGAACCACCCCGACCTCTCAAGTAGCAAGATCCCCCATGATATCCCCGATCTCTCCCTCGGCTACCACCATGGTTGTAACCTCAAAAGCATTTCCACCACCAGTTTAGCGCCACCTTTGCCTTTGCTTTTTAGATCTAGTGTGAGCCTAGTTGATGGTGATGTTATTTTATTCTCGTTTTAGGTTTAGGTTTATTAGGTTTTAGGGTTTAGGTTTATTTTTTAATTTATTTAGTTATTGTAGGTTTAGGTATAGGGTTTGGGTTTTAGGGTTTAGGATTTAGGGTTAGGATTTAAGGCTTAGGGTTTAGGGTTTGGGGTTTACGATTTTAAAGTTTATGCATTTAGGGTTTAGGGTTTAACATTAGGGTTTAGGTTTAGCATTAGGGTTTAGGATTTAGGGTTTAGGAGTTTTTAGAGTTTAGGGTTTAGGGTTTAGGGTTTTTTTAATTGAATAAACTGGGAAGTTTAGGTTTATTTAGTTTATTTAGTATATTTTTTTATTTATTTTAGTTTATTTGATTTTTTTAATTTTTATTTAGGATTTTTTTTATTTAGTTTAGTTTATTTATTTAGGTTTATTTCTTTTAATTTAGGTTTTTTATTTTAGTTTATTTCTTATGTTTATATTTAGGTTTATTTTTTTATTGAGTTTAATTTTTATTTTATATTTTAGGTTTAGGTTTAGGTTTTTATTTTATTTTTTTAGCTTTAGGTTCTAGGTTTTTATTTTAGTTGTGTTTTAAAGTTTAATTTTTAGGCTTAAATAAACTAGTAGGTTTAGGTTTATTTAGTTTATTTTTTTATTTTTTTAGTTTATTTAATTTTTTTTATTTTGATTTAGCTTTATTTTTTTTAGTTAAATTATTTTAGGTTTATTTATTTTAGTTTAGGTTATTTATGTTGCTTTATTTTATATGTTTAGGTTTAGATTTATGTTTATTTTTTAGTTTAGTTTTATTTTTAATTTATTTTTTTGTTTAGGTTTTATTTTTTATTTTTAGGTTTAGGTTTAGGATTTTATTTTATTTTATTTTTTTAGGTTTAGGTTTTAGGTTTTTATTTTAGATTTATTTTTAGTTTTTATTTTTTTAGTTTAGGTTTAGGTTTACTTTTAGTTTATTTTATTTAGTTTAGGTTTAGGTTTATTTTATTTTTATTTTAGGTTTAGGTTTTTTTTAGTTTAGGGTTTAGGTTTTACTTTTTATTTATTTTTAGGTTTATTATTTATGTTTTAGTTTTTATGTAGTTTTTATTTTATTTTATTTTAGGTTTATTTTTTTATTTTACATTTAGTTTTTTTTATTTAGTACTTTTATTTTTTTATTAAAGTTTAGGTTTTCCATTATTTTATTTTATTTTAGTTTTTATTTTTTTAGTTTTTATATTTAGGTTTAGGTTTAGGGTTTAGTTTATACTTTTATTTTATTATATTTTTTATTTTATTTTGGTTTATGCTTTTATTTATTTATTTTATTTTTAGCTTTTATTTAGTTTAGGATTAAGTTTTTACATTTTTTGGGGTTTATGGTTTATGGTTTAGGGTTTACGGTTTAGTGGATTTTTTGGTTTAATGTTTAGGGTTTAGGATTTAGGGATTAGGATTAAGGGTTTAGTTTTTAGGGTTTAGGGTTTTGAGTTGAGGGTTTTAGGGTTTAGGGTTTAGGTTTTAGGGTTTAGGGTTTTTAGGGTTTTGGGTTTAGGATTTAGGTTTTGGGTTTAGGATTTAGGGTTTTAGGGTTTAGGTTTAGGGTTTAGGGTTTTAAGGTTTAGGGTTTAGGGTTTAGGGTTTAGGGTTTAGTTTTTAGGTTTTATGGTTCAAGTTTTAGTTTAGGGTTTAGGGTTCTTTGTATTTTTTTTAGAGTTCAACATTTCTTCTTTTGATTTCATAAACAAAGTAACACACTAAGTTTTCTAAGACACAATGACATAGATCAAAATTTCGCATAGAGTAAATCAAAACCCTAGATGAATTTTTTTAGTATAAGATTTAATTTCAATTATCCTTTCTTAAGTTTTATTTTATTTAGACTTTTATTTTTGGTTTATTTTTTTTAGTTTAGTTTAGGTTTTATTTATTTATTTTAGTTTATTTTATTTTATTTTAGGTTTATGTTTATATTTTAGTTTAGGTTTTATTTTATTTTATTTTATTTAGGTTAAGATTTTTTTATATATTTTATTTTTTGGTTTTATTTAGTTTAGGTTTAGGTTTATAGGTTTTTAGGGTTTAGGGTTTAGGGCTTAGGGTTTTAGGCTTTAGGGTTTTAGGGTTTAGGGTTTAGGGTTAGGGTTTAGGGTTTAGAGTTTAGCATTTAGGGTTAGATCAGGGTTTAGGGTTTTTTCCTTAAACTAAGTAAACCAGTAGGTCTAATTTTATTTAGTTGATTTAGTTTATTTTTATTAATTATAGTTTATTTTATTTTATAATTTTATTTATGTTTATTTTTTACTTTTACTTAATTTACTTTATTTATTTTAGGTTTATTTATTTTTGTTTAGGTTTTTTAATTTAATTTATTTTATAGGTTTAGGTTTATGTTTACGTTTAGGTTTAGGTTTATTTTTTAGTTGAGTTTTATTATTATTTTATCTTTTATGTTAAGGTTTTATTTATTTATTTTTTTAGGTGTAGGTTTAAGTTTTTATTTTATTTTATTTGATTTTGGTTTTAGTTTTTTATTTTAGGTTACTTTTTAAGTTTTATTTTTAGTTCAGGTTTAGGTTTATTTTTTGTTTATTTTATTTTATTTAGTTTTAGTTTAGGTTTAAGTTTAACTTACTTGATGTTTAAGTTTAGGTTTTATTAATTTTAGAATAGTTTATTTTATTTTAGGTTTAGTTTATTTTATTTTATTTATATTTTAGGTGTTTTTTAGAGTTTAGGGTTTAAGTTTTATTTTTTATTTATTTTTTGTTTTATTTTTTAGGGTTTAGGGTTAGCTTAGGGTTTAGGGTTTTTTAGGGTTTAGGATTTAGGGTTTTAGGTTCAAGGTTGTAGGTTTAGGGTTTAGGGTTAGTTTTAGGGTTTAGAGTTTAGGGTTTAGGGTTTAGGTTTTCTTTTAAAATTAAGTAAGCTGGCAGTTTTAGGTTTAAGTAGTTTATTTTTTATTTTTATTTAGTTTATTTTATTTATTTTAAATTTATTTAGTTTTTTTTAGGTTTTTTATTTTAGTATTTTTTTGTTAAGGTTTAGGTTTATGTTTATTTTTTTTGTTTGGTTTTATTTTTATTTTATTTTTAGGTTTAGATTTTATTTTTTATTTTTAGGTTTAGGTTTCTATTTTATTATTTTAGGTTTTGGTTTTAGGTTTCATTGTAGGTTTATTTTTAAGTTTTATTTTTTAATTTAGGTATAGGTTTTCTTTAGTTTATTTTATTTAATTTAATTTAGAGTTTAGGTTTAGTTTGTTTTAGGTTTAGGTTTAGGTTTTATTTATTTTAGTTTAGTTTATTTTTCTTTAGGTTTAGGTTTATTTTATCTTGTTTATTTTATGTTTTGGTTTTCTTTTTCTTTAGGGTTTAGGTTTTATTTTTTATTTATTTTTAGGTTTATTTTTAGGTTTAGGTTTTCATTTAGTTTTTAATTTATTTCATTTTACTTTTATTTTATTTTTATTTTATGTTTAGTTTTAATTATATTAATGTTTTTTTTCTAGGTTTATTTTTTTAGTTTAGTTTAAGTTTTTATTTAACATGAGTTTAATTTATTTATTTATTTTTATTTAGGTTTAGGGTTTGGTTATGATTTTAATTCATTTTTTATTCTATTTAATTTAGGTTTATTTATGTAATTTATGTTTAGGTTTTATTTTGTTTAGGTTTAGATTTTTAAGTTTTTAGGGTTTAGGGTTTAGTGTTTAGGGTGTAGGGTTTGGGGTTTAGGGTTGTAGGTTTTAGGGTTTAAGGTATAGGGTTTAGGGTTTGGGGTTTAGCATTTAATGTTTTATGGTTTAGGGTTTAGGGCTTAGGGCTTTAAGGTTTAGGGTTTATGGTTTAAGGTTGTAGGTTTAGGGTTTAAACATTAAGGTTTAGGGTTTAGGGTTAGGGTTTTATTTATTTATTTTTATTTTTTAAAATTAAGTAAACTTGTAGGTTTTGGTTTATTTATTTTATTTCTTATTTCTTTTACTTTATTTTAATTTTTTATTTCAGTTTATTTTTATTTATATTTAGCTTAATTTATTTATTATTTAGGTTTAGGTTTAGGTTTAAGTTTATTTTTTAGTTTAGTTATATTTTAATTTTCTTTTTAAGGTTAAGGTTTTATTTTTTATTTTTAGGTTTTGGTTTATGTTTTTATTCTATCTTTTTTAGGTTTAGGTTTAAGTTTTTTATTTTAGGTTTATTTTGAGGTTTTATTTTTTATTTTAGGTTTAAGTTTAGGTTTTATTTATTTTGGTTTAATTTATTTTAGTTTAGGTTTAGGTTATTTTTTATTTTATGTTTAGCTTATTTTTAGTTTAGGGTTTAGGTTTTCTTTTTTTTTTATTATTAGGTTTATTATTTAGGTTTAGGTTTTAATTTAGTTTTTATTTTATTTATTTGTGATTTATTTTATTTTTATTTTAGGTTTTATTTTTTTTATTTTGGTTTTTTATTTTTTTGTGTTTAGTTTAGGTTTTTATTGATTTTATTTTAGTTTAATTTTTATTTTTTATTTATTTTTTTAGGTTTAAGTTTAGGTATTATTTTATGTTTTTATTTTTTTTTTATTTTATTTTTATTTTAGTTTAGATTTTATTTATTTATCTTATTTTTAGGTTTTATTTAGTTTATTTTTTATTTATTTTAGTTATTTTTATTTTTAACTTTATTTAGCATTATTTTTATTTTTATTTCATTTTGTTTATTTATTTTAGATTTATTTATTTTAGTTTTCTTTTTAGGTTTAGATTTAGGTTTTGGTTTATTTTTTTAGTTTAGTTTTAATTTTATTTTATTTTTTAAGTTTTAGGTTTTTGTTTAATTTTTAGGTTTAGGTTTAGGTTTTTATTTAAATTTTTTAGGTTTAGGTTTTAAATTTTTATTTTAGGTTTTATTTTTTTGTTTAGGTTTATGTATATTTTAAGTTTATTTTATTTTATTTAGTTTAGGTTTAGGTTTAGGTTTAGGTTTTTTTTATTTAAATTTAGTTTATTTTAGTGTTAGTTTAGGTTTTTTTTATTTTTATTTAAGGTTTGAATTTTATTTTTAGTTTTCGGTTTAGCTTTTATTTTTTATTTATTTTTACATTCTATTTTTAGGTTTTTATTTTAGGTTTATTTTTAGGTTTCAGTATTTTATGTTTAAGTTTAGGTTTTATTTATTTTGGTTTAGTTTATTTTAGTTTAGGTTTAAGTTAATTTTTTTATTTTAGGTTTAGCTTTTTTTTAGTTTAGGGTTTAGGTTTTGTTTTTTTATTTATTTTTAGGTTTATTGTTTAGGTTTAGGTTTTTATTTAGTTTTTATTTTTTTTTATTTTAGGTTTATTTTATTTTATTTTAGGTTTTATTTTATTTTATTTAGGTTTTATTTTTTAGTTTAGTTTAGGTTTTTATTTATTTTATTTTAGTTTAATTTTTATTTTTTATTTATTTTTTTAGGTTTAAGTTTAGGTTTTAGTTTTTATTTTTATTTTATTTTATTTTTATTTTATTTTGGTTTAGATTTTATTTATTTATCTTATTTTTAGGTTTTATTTAATTTAAGTTTAGGTTTTTAGCTTTTTAGGGTTTAGTGTTTAGGGTTTAGGGTTTAGTGTTTA
Organism: Cymbidium sinense; assembly: GCA_021442155.1. Taxonomy (NCBI): domain Eukaryota; kingdom Viridiplantae; phylum Streptophyta; class Magnoliopsida; order Asparagales; family Orchidaceae; genus Cymbidium; species Cymbidium sinense. The sequence continues at coordinate 203,035,464 of CM038216.1, forward strand.
GGATATGGAGTTTAGGGTTTAGGATTTTGGGTTGGAGTTTAGAGTTTAGGGTTTTAGGTTTTAGAGTTTAGGGTTTAGGGTTTAGGGCTTTTGGGGTTTAAGGTTCAGGGTTTAGGGTTTAAGTGTTAGGTTTAGGGTTCAAGTTTAGGGTTTAGAGTTTAGGGTTTTTGGTTTTTTTTTTTAACAGAGAATAAATTCAAATTTAACATTTCTTATTTTATTTATTTAGTTTATTTAGTTTATTTAATTTATGTTTTATTTATTTTCATTTATTTTTTTTATTTTAATTTAGGTGTATTTTTTATTTTTACTTAGTTTAGTTTATTATTTTATGTTTTTTATTTTAGTTCATGTTTTTTATTTTAATTTATTTTTTTAAGTATAAGTTTAGGTTAAGTTTATTTTCTAGTTGAGTTTTATATTTATTTTATTTTTTTGGTTTAGGTTTTATTTTTTATTTTTAGGTTTAGGTTTATGTTTTTTTTCCTTAGGTTTAGGTTTTAAGTTTTTATTTTAGGTTCATTTTTAAGTTTTATTTTTTAGTTTAGGTTTAGGTTTATTTTTAGTTTAGTTTATTTTATTTTATTTAGTTTAGGTTAAGGATTAGGTTTAGGTTTAGGTTTTATTTGTTTTTGTTTAGGTGTAAGTTTAGTTTATTTTATTTATTTTATTTTTATTTTAGGTTTTTTTTTTTAGTTTAGGGTTTAGGTTTTATTTTTATTTATTTTTTAGGATTTATTTTAAGGTTTATTTTTAGGTTTAGGTTTTTATTTAGTTTTTATTTTATTTTATTTTAGGTTTATTATGAGTTTATTTTATTTTTATTTTATGTTTAGTTTTTATTTTATTTATGTTTTTTATTCTTAAGTTTAATTTATTTTTTAGCTTAGTTTGCATTTTTATTTATTTTATTTATATTATATTTTAATTTAGGTTTTTTTATTTATTTTATTTTTAGATTTTATTTAGTTTAGGTTTAAGTTTTTAGGTTTTTAAGTTTTTAGGGTTTAAGGTTTAGGGTTTAGGGATTAGGGTTTATGGTTTAGGGTTTTAGGGTTTAAGGTTTTAGGGTTTAGGGTTTAGAGTTTAGGGTTTAGTGTTAAGGTTTTAGGGTTTAGAGTTTTTAGGGTTTAGGGTTTAGGGTTTAGTGTTAGTTTAGGGTTTAAGGTTTAAGGTTTAGGGTTTAGGTTTTATGCTTTAGGCTTTAGGGTTTTGATGGTTAGGGTTATTTAGGGTTTAATGTTTAAGGTTTGAGGGTTTAGGGTTTTGGGTTTAGAGTTTACTGTTAGAATTAGGGTTTAGGGTTTAGGGTTTAGGGTTTAGGGTTTAGGGTTTAGGGTTTAGATTTTATGGTTAGTTTAGGGTTTAGGGTTTATGGTTTTTGGGTCTAGGGTTTAAGATTTAGCATTTAGGGTTTAGGGTTTAGGGTTTTAGGGTTTAGGGTTTAGGATTTTGGGTTTAGGTTTTAGGGTTAGGGTTTTTTATTTTTTTTATTATTTTAATTTTTTTTAAATTAAGTAAACTTGTAAGTTTAGGTTTATTTAGTTTATTTTTTATTTATTTTAGTTGATTTTATTTTTATCTTTATTTAGCTTTATTTTTAGTTTTTATTTAATTTTTATTTATTTATTTTAGTTTAGTTTTATTTATTTTAGTTTTCTTTTTAGGTATAGATTTAGGTTTTGGTTGATTTTTTAGTTTAGTTTTATTTTTATTTTATCTTCTAGGTTTTAGGTTTTATTTTTTATTTTTAGGTTTAGGTTTAGGTTTTTATTTTATTTTTTAGGTTTAGGTTTTAGGTTTCTATTTTAGGTTTATTTTTAGGTTTACATTTATTTTTAGTTTATTCTATTTTATTTAGTTTAGGTTTTGGTTTAGGTTTAGATTTTTTAAATTTGAGTTTAGTTTGTTTTAGTGATAGTTTAGGTTTAATTTACTTTTATTTGAGGTTTTAATTTTAATTTTAGTTTAGGGATTAGGTTTTATTTTTTATTTATTTTTTAGTTCTATTTTTAGGTTTATTATTTTAGTTTAGGTTTTTATTCAGTTTTTATATTATTTTATTTTTTGATTTATTTTATTTTTATCTTAGGTATACTTTTTATTTTAATTATGTTTTTTATTTTTAGTTTAGTTTAGGTTTTTATTTATTTTATTTTAGTTTAGTTTTTATTTTTTATTTTGTTTTGTTTTTAGGTTTAGGTTTAAGTTTAGGTTTAGGTTTAGGTTTAGGGTTTAGTTTATGTTTTTATTTTTTATTTTTTTATTATATTTTTGTTTAGGTTTTCTTATTTATTTTATTTTTAGGTTTTATTTAGTTTAGGGTTAGGTTTTTAGATTTTTAGGGTTTAGGGTTTAGGATTTGGTGTTTATAGTTTAGGGCTTTTTTTTTAGGTTTAGGGTTTAAAGTTTAGGGTTAAGGGTTTATGTTTTAGGGTAGAGCATCTTATTTAGTTTAGGTTTTAGCTTTTTAGGGTTTAGGGTTTAGTGGTTAGGGTTTAGGTTTTAGGGCTTTTGTTTTTTTTTTTTGTTTTTTTTTTGGGTTTAGGGTTTAGGGTTTATGGTTTAAGTTTTAGGGTTTAAGGTTTTAGGATTTAGTGTTTAGGGTTTTGGGTTTATTATTTAGGGTTTTAGAGTTTAGGGTTTAGGGTGTAGTGTTTAGGTTTTAGGTTTAGGGTTCAAGTTTTAGTTTAGGGTCTAGGTCTTTGGTTTACCGTTTAGGGTTTAGGATTAAGTTTTTTATTTTAGTTTATTTTTTAGGTTTACATTTATTTTTTTAGTTTGGTTTTATTTTTGTTTTATTTATTAGGTTTAGGTTTTATTTTTTATTTTTAGGTTTAGGTTTAGGTTTTTATTTCATTTCTTTAGGTTTAGGTTTTAGGGTTTAATTTTTTTACTTTTAGGTTTTATTTTTTAGTTTAGGTTTAGGTTTATTTCTAGTTTATTTCATTTTATTTAGTTTAAGGTTTAGGATTAGTTTATTTTAGGTTCAAGTTTTATTTATTTTAATTTAATTTATTTTATTTTAGGTTTATATTTATTTTATTTTTATTTTAGGTTTAAGTTTTTTTAGTTTAGGGTTTAGGATTTATTTGTTATTATTTTTAGGTTCTATTTTTAGGTCTACTTTTAGGTTTATGTTTTTATTTAGTTTTATTTTATTCAATTTTATGTTTATTTTATTTTTATTTTACGTTTAGGTTTTTTGTTCATAGGTTTATTTTATTTCTTTTATTTAGTTTATGTTTTTATTTATTTTATTTTAGTTTATTTTATTTTATTTTTATGTTTAGGTTTAGGTTTTAGTGTAGGATTTTATTTTATTTTATTTTTAGGTTTTATTTAGTTTAGGTTTAGGTTTTTATGTTTTTAGGGTTTAGGGTTTTAGGGTTATGGTTTAGGGTTTAAGCTTTAGGTTTTAGGGTTTTTAGGCTTTGGGGTTTGGGGTTTAGTGTTAGATTAGGGTTTAAGGTTTAACATTTTAGGTTTAGGGTTTAGGGTTTAAGGTTTTTGGGGTTTAGGGTTTAGGGTTTGCGTTAGTTTAGGATTTAGTATTAATTTAGGGTTTAGGGTTAGGGTTAGAGTTTAGGGTTTAAGGTTTATGTTTTGTTTAGGGTTTAGGGTTTAATTTAAGGTTTAGGAGGGTATAGGGTTTTGGGTTTAGGGAAGATTTAAGGTTTAGGGTTTAGGGTTTGTGGTTGTAGTGAGTTTAGGTTTATGGTTAGGTTTAGGGTTTAGGGTTTTTTTTATTTTTTATTTATTTTTATTTTTTTAAATTAAGTAAATTGGTAGGTTTATGTTTTTTTAGTTTATTAATTATTTGTTTTATTTTATTATATTTTTTATTTTAATTTAGATTTATTTTTATTTTTATTTTGTTTAGTTTATTTATTTTAATTTATTTTTTAGGTTTAGTTTTTTTTTATTTTTTAGGTTAGGGTTAGGTTTTTATTTTAAGTTTATTTTTAGGTTTTATTTTTTTAGTTTAGGTTTAGTTTTTTTAATTTAATTTATTTTATTTAGTTCTGGTTAGGGTTTTATTTTATTTTTATTTTTAGTTTAGGGTTTAGGTTTTATTTTTATTTATTTTTTATTTTTTTTTGGTTTTATTATTTAGGGTTTTTTTTATTTAGTTTTATTATATTTTATTTTTTTTACTTTTATTTCATTTTATTTTAGGTTTATTTTTTTATTTAGGTTTTATTTTTCTTATTTTAGTATTTTTCTTATTTTAGTTTAGTTTTATTCATTTTATTTTAGTTTAGTTTTATTTTTTATTTTATTTTCTTTTTTGGGTTTAGGTTTAGGTTTAGGTTTAGGTTTTAGTTTATGTTTTCATTTATTTTTTATTATTTTATTATATTTTTGTTTAAGTTTTTTTATTTATTTTTCTAGCTTTTATTTAGTTTAGCTTAATGTTTTTAGCTTATTTATGTTTAGGGTTTAGGATTAGTTGAGGGTTTTGGGTTTAAGATTTAGGGTTTGGGATTAGGGTTTAGGGTTTAGATTTTAGGTCTTATTGCTTAGGATTTAGAGTTTAGGGTTGAAGGTTTAGGGTGTGTTTTTATTTTATTTTATTTATTTATTTTAGTTTAGTTTAGGTTTTATTTATTTATTTTATATTTAGGTTCAACTTTTTAGCTATTTAGGGTTTAGGATTTAAGGTTAGTTTAGGGTTTACGGTTTATAATTTAGTTTTTGTGGTTTAGGGTTTAGAGTTTAGATTTTAGGATTTTTTTTTTGGGTTTAGGGTTTTAGGGTTTAGGGTTTAAGGTTTAGGTTTTAGGTTTTAGGGTGTAAGGTTTAGGATTTAGGGTTTTAGAGTTTAGGTTTTAAGGTTTAGGGTTTAGAGTTTTTTGGGTTTAAGGTTTAAAATTCAGGGTTTAAGTTTTAGTTTAAACTTTAGGTTTTAAGTTTAGGTTAGTTAGTTTAGGGTTTAGGATTTGGATTTAGTGTTTGCTTTAGGTTTAGTTTTAGGGTTTGTTAGGTTTATGGGCTTTTAGGTTTAGTTTAGTTTAGTTTAGGTTTAGTTAGTTTTTTAGAGTTTGGGTTTAAGGTTAAGTTTAGGGTTTTAGGTTAGGATTAGGGTTTAGGGTTTAGGTTTAGGTTGTAGGTTTAGGGTTTAGGGTTTAGGTTTCTGATTTAGGATATGATTTATTACTTTATTTAATTTATTATTTATTTTTAGTTTTTTTTATTTAGGTTTATTTTTTATTTTTATTTAGTTTATTTTATCTATTTTAGGTTTATTTTTTGTAGTTTAGGTTTTTTATTTTCATTTATTTTTTAGATTTAGATAAAGGTATATGTTTATTTTTTAGTTAGATTTATTTTTATTTTACTTTTTAGGTTTAAATTTTTTTTATTTTTTGGTTTAGCTTTAGGTTTTTATTTTTTTTTTTAGGTTTAGGTTTTAGGTTTTTATTTTAGGTTTATTTTTTGTTTTTTTTAGTTTAGGTTTAGGTTTATTTTTATTTTATTTTATTTTATTTAGTTTAAGGTTTAGGTTTAGTTTATTTTAGGTTTAGGTTTATGTTTTATTTGTTTTGTTTAGTTTATTATAGTTTAGTTTATTTTTTATTTATTTTTAGGATTTTTTTTTTTTTATTTTATAGGTTTAGGTTTTTATTTAGTTTTTATTTTAATTTTATTTTAGGTTTATTTTATTTTTATTTTACGTTTAGCATTTATTTTATTTAGGTTTTTTATTTTTTCATTTATTTTATTTTTTTTAGTTTAGTTTAGGTTTTTATTTATTTTATTTTAGTTTAGTTTTTTTTTTTTTATTTTTTTCTTTTTAAGTTTAGGTATAGGTTTAGGTTTAAGTTTAAGTTTTAGTTTAGGTTTTTATTTTATTTTATTATATTTATTTTATTTTGATTTAGGGTTTTTTATTTATTTTATTTTTAGGTTTACTCTAATTTAGGTTTTGGTTTTTAACTCTTTAAGGTTTAGGGTTTCAGGTTTGGGGCTTAAGGTTTAGGGTTTAGGGTTTGGAGTTTAGGGTTTAGGGTTTAGGATTTAGGGTTTAGAATTTAGTGTTTTTAAGTAGGGTTTAGTGTTTAGGGTTTAGTGTTTAGGTTTTAGGTCTAGGGTGCTGATTTTAGTTTAGTGTTTAGGATTTTTGGTTCTTTTTTAATAGAAAACAAATTCAGATTCAATATTTCTTCTTTTTGATTTCATCAACCACATAACACACCAAGTTTTCTAAGACACATGTGATGCCATAGATAAAAAATGAGCACACATAGAGCAAATCAAAACCCAGATAATTAGGCGTCTCTTTAGACACTCCATAGCGATAGTCGGATTATCATTCTTCAATTTCTCAAGTTCCCATTAGAACCACCCCGGTCTCTCAGTAGCGGGATCCACCATCATATCCCTGATCTCTCCCTCCACCACCATGGTTGTAACCTCCGCTCCTCCCGCCTCCATAACCTCCACTACTCCAACCACCACCTCCATATCCAGACCTCCAAATGCCACCCTCGATGTGCCTCTATCTTCGCCTCCACCATCAGATCTAGATTGAGCTTGCTTTATAGTGATGTTCCTACCATTAAGTTTTTGCCCATTCTTAGGGTTTAGGTTTAGGTTTAGGTTTATTAGGTTTTAAGGTTTAAGTTTATTTTTTAATTTATTTAGTTACTTTAGGTATAGGTTTAAGGTTTGGGCTTTAGGGTTTAGGGTTAGGGTTTCAGGTTTAGGATTCTATACGGTTTAGGGTTTAGGGTTTAAAGTTGTAGGTTTAGGGTTTAAGGTTTAGGGTTTAGAGTTTATGATTTAGGGTTTATAGTTTTTCTTTAAAATTAAGTAAACCTGGTAAGTTTAGGTTTATTTAGTTTATTTTTTATTTAGGTTTTTTATTTTAGTTTATTTTTTAGGTTTAGGTTTACTTTTTATTTGAGCCTCATTTTTATTTTATTTTTTAGGTTTAGGTTTAATTTTTAATTTCTATTTTATCTTTTTAGGTTTAGGTTTTAGGTTTTCATTTTAGGTTTATTTTTAGGTTATATTTTTTAGTTTAGGCTTAGGTTTTGTTTATTTTAGTTTAATTTAATTTAGTTTAGGTTTTGGTTTATTATATTTTGATTAATTTATTTTTATTTTAGGTTTAAGTTTTTATTTAATTTTTATTTAATTTTATTTTAGGTTTATTTTATTTTTATTTTACATTTAGTTTTTATTTTATTTAGATTTTTTATTCATAAGTTTATTTTATTTTTAGTTTAGTTTAGGTTTATATTATATATATATATATATATAGTTTATTTTATTTTATTTTTAGGTTGAAGTTTATGTTTTAGTTTAGGTTTTATTTTATTTATTTTAGGTTTTTTTTATTTATTTTATTATTAAGTTATTTTTTGTTTTGGTTTTAGTTTTTAGATTGTTAGGGTTTAAGGTTTAACGTTTAAAGTTTAGGGATTTAGGGCTTAGGGTTTTAGGGTTTAAGGTTTAGGGTTAAGGTTTTGGGTTTAGTGTTTAGGCTTTAGGGTTTATGATTTTTAGGTTTTAGGGTTTAAGGTTTATGGTTTAGAGTTAGCTTAGGTTTTAGGGTTAGTTTAGGGTTTAGGTTTTAGGGTTTTTATGGTTTAGGATTTAGGGTTTAGGGTTTAAGGTTTAGGTTTTAGGGTTTAGAGTTTAGTGTTTAGGGTTAAGGTATAGGGTTTAGTGTTTAGGGTTTACATTTTAGGGTTTAGCTTTTTTAGGGCTTAGGATTCAGGGTTTAGGTTTAGGGTTTAGGGTTTCGGGTTTAAGGTTTACGTTTTAGGGTTTAGGGTTTAGGGTTTAGGGTTTACATTTTAGGGTTTAGGGTTTAGGTTTTATGGTTTAGGGTTTAGGGTTTTTTTAAAATTAAGTAAACCAATAGGTTTAAGTTTATTTAGTTTATTTTTTATTTTTATTTAGATTTTTTTATTTTTTATTTAGTTTAGTTTAGTTATTTTAGTGTAGGTTTTTTATTTTAGTTTATTTTGTAGGTTTAGGTTTAGGTTTATGTTGATTTTTTTATTTGGTTTTAATTTAATTTTATTTTTTAATTTTAAGTTTTATTTTTTATTTTTAGGTTTAGGTAGGTTTTTTATATTTTATTTTTTAGGTTTAAGTTTTGGTTTATTTTTTTAAGTTTGTTTAAAGTTTAGGTTTAGGTTTACTTTTAGTTTATTTTATTTTATTTAGTTTAGGGTTTAGGTTTTATTTTTTATTTATTTTCAGGTTTATTTAATAGGTTTAAGTGTTTATTTAGTTTTTATTTTATTTTAATTTTATTTTAAGTTTAGTTTTATTTTATTTAGATTTATTTTATTTTTTAGTTTAGTTTAGGTTTTTATTTATTTTATTTTAGTTTAGTTTAGGTTTAGGTTTTTAGGTTTTAGGGTTTAGGATTTAGAGTTTAGGGTTTAAGGTTTAAGGTTTAGGATTTAAGGTTTGGGGTTTATGGTTTAGGGTTTAGGGTTTAGGGTTTAGGGTTTGGGGTTTTTAGGGTTTATGGTTTAGGGTTGTATGTTTGGGTTCAGGTTTTAGTTTAAGGTTTAGGGTTTCTAATTTTTTTTTTAATAGAGAACAAATTCAGATTCAACATTTCATCTTTTCGATTTCATCAACCAAGTAACAAGCCAGGGAGGTGAGGTATTCAAATGACCTCCTTAGGGTTAGCTAAAGCCTCTTATTCCTAGGATGACCAGATTATATACCCATTACCATTCATTCTTATATAAATCAACACATGAATAGAGGAAAGAGAACCCAACATTCATACACTTAAGCTATATGCACATGCATTTCTTATGTATTTATAACTAGCAATATAACACATAATTATTCATTTATAAGCTTTTGAAAAATACATTTAGATTTAATAGTGATAATAGTTATGCATTCATTAAATTAAGTGAACACATGCAAGCTTACATAAAAAAAATCCATTTTATTTTACTTGATTTTGAAAAGATGGATACATGGATTCAAATGACATGCCAAATTTAACATTATTGGAAAGAGAATAATCAAATATAAGCATGTGATTCATTTAACCAAACTACTTCTTAAGGAAAATCAAATAAATTAAGATTATTTAAAAAAAAACAAAGCTTCTTTATTAATTAAGTTTTGGATTTGATTTGATTTAAAGAGGAGAAGAGAAATCATCACTTGCTATTTTAAACCCATTCCACATTAGTGATTTGATTTAATTTAAAATATAATTAAGTTGATTTTATGGGTCAATTAAGTTGAACCGTTAATTAGATGAATTAATTACCCTTACCTATGAAACCTTAAATGAATTAATTTAATAATTATGAGCCAACATGATATGCATGGAAAATAAACTTGCAATGATCCTATGAAATAAAAGCTGCCTAATGCAATTGTCTTATGATTAATAGTTAATTAGATTAAAGGACTTAATTAATTACTCTTATGATTTTCCCACACATGTGGACTAACCGTAATTTCATTAAACTCCTTTAGGCTATTAAACACCTAAAGATCTACCCCATGATTTAATTAATTAAGGTCTATTGTGATTATGATTTCAGTTTGATTAAGTGATTTAATTAGTTATTTAAATCTTAATTAATTTCATTTTAAAAAAGGGTGAAATGAACTTAGGGAAAGGGGTCCCAACACAATTCCTTAGTTCACTTACTGTTGAACAATGATTAATAAATTTAATTAACCAAATTATTACTGTTAATGGGATTAATTAATCATTAATTAACTTAAAAGAGTAGTTAAGGTTTAATTAGTCAATTTTCCTATTTAAGTTAGCAATAAATCCCATGCAAAGCATGGGAGGCAGAGGTCATCCCATTAAATTAACCTACAAAATTTGAGATTAATTGCTCAAGTAATTAAGGAGTAATTATGCTAATAAAATTTGTAATTAAACTTTAATTAAACCCTAATTACTATTCAAAATTAGTTTAAATCATTTTTAATTAATTCTCCTCTAAAATACCTTTAAAATGAGTATTTATTTGCATTTGTTTATTTCTATATGCTTTTTAATAATTTTTAGAAGGTTCAGCCATTAAAATGATTACTTAAGACAAATCTTGTTTGCTCCACATAGCGCACTAACACGGCACGATTTCCACATGGCATCGTGGGATTGGCTACTTAAAACTTATCCACACTTATGGTGGTGTGAGGCAGCTTTCTCTTCCACCATCTGATCTAAGATCGGATGGCTATTATTAATCTCATAGCTTAATAGGATTAAATTTGATCAATTCCTTGATGTTCACTCGGAATTGATGATTTGAAGCTCTACTTTAATCAAAGTCCCACCTCCAATGTTCAGGGAGCTAGGGAGATGATTCATTCTTGCTCGACGAGGCCTAGGGAAGGTGCATGCAAAGTTAATTTAAGTTTGATGGAGAAATGGGAAAGTTAGGTCGAAATGGGAGTGTTCTATTTCAGGAAGGATGGGAATGGCATTTTTTGATCGAGAAATGAACTTAGGAGCTTAGGGAATGGCTCTACCAGCTCATCATGGGTAGCTAGGGCTCTGAGTAATTATTTTTGTGTGTGTTTGAGTGGAAACAAGGGGGTCTGTATACCCCATTCATCTTGATTGGATGGTGAAATCAGGTTTGGCTTCTAGTGGTTGTCCGGCCATCTCAAGGAGTCATGGGTGGCAGGGAGGAGGCGAGTTGGCTCGGCTTGGTTGGTTGAATGTGTGGAGGTGGCTGCCAAGGAGGATTCATGGGTGTCTTATGGGTTTCAAAAGCTCCAATGGGGAGGGTGAGGTGATTTCACCTCCCATGGGTCATGGCCAACCCAACCACCCATTAGGTTAGGTTGGGCAGTGTCCTAGGTGCCTAAGTAGACCATTGGGAGAGTACCAAGTGACCAAGAATGGAAATGACCACTTACATGGGTGATTTGTCTCATGTGATGGCATTGACCCAAGGGTTGAATGATCATTTGGCATTGGATTTGATTTGGGTAGATTTGAAATGAGCCAAAAGTGGGTTAGCTCAAATCAAGTCAATTGGAGTTGATTTGGTTAGGTTTGGCTCAATTTGACTCATTTAGGTCAAAGTGGGTTAGGTTGGGTCAAGTTGACCAATTGGTCAAATTAGTTCAAACCAAGGGTTGGGTCAAGTTCATATGATCATTTGGGATGTTTTGGTGATTTAGTTTGGCTTAGTTTTGATTTTGGCTCATTTGAATTCATTTGGGTCAAATGGGTTAGTTGACCAATTTGACCATTGGCCAAATTGGATTGGGTTGTGTTGGTTTGGGTTTAGTTGACCAATTGAAGATGATTGTAGGCTTTGGTTTCAATTAATTTAGAATTGGTTTTGATTTATGCCAACTTGAACTTTTAGGTCAATTTGGGCTAAGTAGGTCAATTGGGTTCAATTGGGTCCCATCATGGCTTTGGTCAAGTTCAATAATCAATTTAGAATGAAATCAATTTGGTTTATATTTTAATTTGACCCAATTTGGTCTTTTAGGTCAATTTAGGTCAACATGGGTCAGGAGGGCCAATTGGGTTTGGTTTGACTCAATTGAAAGTCAAGTCATATTCAAATATTGATTTTAATTTAGTATGAATCATTAGTTTCAAGAGATTTTTTATTTCGATGCAATTTTGCTAGTTTGGGTTCATTTGGGTTAAGGGGTTGACTTGGTCAAATGACCAAGTTGACTTGGTTTGACCCAATTTGTGACAATTGATCAACCTAGGGTGATCAACAATCATGATGGGAGGTTTTGATGGGGTTGGTTCAATCCAAATTGGGTAGGATCAGAACTTAGTTCAGATAGGTTAAATTGGCCACTTTGGTTCAAGTGGACCAATTGGGATTATTTGGCTCTATTTTGGGTTGAGTTTGACTTAGTTGAGTTTATATATGGATTTAGGATTGATATATAAATTCAATTGAAATTGGGTTGGGTTCAAATGGGTTTTGGTTCATTTGAACATTTCAAGTCAAAAGGGTTAAGTTTGATTTGACTTGGGTTGATTTTGGTTTGTCTTGATGATTGTAGATTTCATTTATATTTGTCAATATGATTGAAGGTACGATTGTTTCATGAGAAAATCAATTGAATTTGGATTTTTTAATGAAGAAATTTGGCTAAGTCCATGGAGTTAGGTCATGTGGCTTAGGTTTAGATTTTCATTTGGTTTGATTTAGTTTTAATGATTTAAATGTATATTTCATTTAAAATTTTGAAGATGATTAAAAATATGATTAATTGTGAGAAAATCAATTGAGTTTGACTTAATTTGGATTAAGATTTGGCTAAGTCCATGGGATAGGTCATATGGCTTAGGAAGGGTTTTGATTTAATTTGATTTAGCTTTGATTATTTGAATGTAGATTTGATTTATATTTAGGAAGATGATTGAAGATATAAATTTATTATGAGAAAATCAATTGATTTTAGATTGATTTGGATTAATATTTGGCTAAGTCCATGGGATAGGTCATATATGGCTTAGAAGGGTTTCAAGTTTGATTTGATCATGGGCTTCAATCATTTGGTTTTGGAATTTGGGTTTGGATTTGGAGTTGAATTTGATGTTTGAATTGAAGTAGAGGTTAGGTTTGAGAAGGAGAACATGGATTTGATTTGGGTTATAGGGTAGGTGGATTATTCCAAGCATAACCTAATCCTATGGTTAACCCTTTTAAGTCTTTAGGCTTAAATTACATGTTTACTTAATTGTTGGAAGTATCTTATGACTAGGGAAGTCTTAGTGCCTAGAAGACTCCTAAGTATAAGATGGGATGATTGAATCGACACTCCAAAAGAGAGGTCAACAGGCCTTAGGCTCCATAGTGTTATTCTTGGAGATAGATGATTGGAAGACCGAAGACGAGTTTCACATTATAGACTTGGATACATCTTTCAACGCTTTGCTCAAGAGACCATGCATACATGAGAACAACATTGTTCCATCCTCTCTACATCAGTGTATGAAGTTTGTGAGAGGTGGGATTGTCTACTGTGTCAAAGGCGATCTCAAGTCATTTACAGTTCATGAGGTTGGTACATATGAGGATGCGGCTTACTACCTCCATCAAAATCAGCAAGTCTATTCTCGCAAACTTGGCCAAAGTTTAAAAATAAAAAAATAAAAAAAAGAAAAGGAAAGAGAAAAAGAAAAAGAAAAGAATAGAGAAAATGAAAAAGAAGATAAAAGGGAGTGAAAATAGGCTTGGAGGAGGAAGTGGAGCCTGACACTAGATTCCACCCATAGTTCATTACTCCATTCGAACATATGGGTAGGATGACCTAACCTCCACCAGGTAAAGGAAGAGGCCAGTTCAGAGGCAATCACAAGGGTGAAAACCCTCCTTATTGGCCACCCAATAGAAGATATATCCTAGCTACCAATAGTACACATGCTACCCTTATAAACTTAGAATTTAGTTCATAGGATGAGTCTTATATGGTAAGCACACTAGCCAACTCTTCTCAGTAATAGATTCCCTTGGAGGTGACACTTGAGCCAAATAATGATGAATAATGGACTCTAAAGCAAAGCATAAGTGTATCCAAGTCTATATGTGAAATAGTTAGGCATTAGTTGGGAACCCCAGCTCTAACTTTCTCTCAAAAAGCTGAGGGTTTGGTAGTTAAGGAATCTCCTAAGTCATCCACAGGTGTGAAGACTCAGAGGTTCTTTCTAGTAGAATCATCGTCAAGTCAAGTAGTTGATGTAAAACTTGTGGATGATTCATATAAAGATTTAATAGAATTACCTTTTGATTGGTACTTGCCTTGTATTCATAATTTAGCAAAGAAAGGGTTAATACTACATACTTAGTCAAAGCATAAGTCAAACTACTTCGAAAGAATATAGAAGAACAAATGCAAAACCTCTCAATCAAGATCAGAACTAGGATTCAGTATAGTGGGTCCATGATGATGACTATGCTTGTCATTACCAATCACTTGGAATCTGATAGGTTCTTTTCAAATCACATTAACTCATATGAGGAGCTGTGCTTAGAAACTTCAGATGATCTAGATGATTTTGAAGTCAAAGATGCACCACCAGAGTTTGAAGAAGAGATCAAGTCAACCACTGACGAGCTCAAGAAAATTAACATGGAAACTAAAGAAGATCCACGCCCGACATATATCAATTCTTTGTTGAATGAAATTAAAACTAATGACTTAGTTAGGCTTTTGATTGAGTTTAGTGACTACTTTGCATGGATTAATGAAGAAATGCCTGGATTGGCTCCTAACGTAACAATCCATAAACTAACAATAGAGCCTACTACTAACCATATCAAGCAAGCTTTTAGATGCATGCAATTAAACATAGAATAATAGGTCATTTATAAAGTCAAAAAACTAATCGATGATGGCTTCATTTGGGAAGATAAACACCCTACAGTTGCTTGACATCATCCGATTAAGAAAAGAATGGCCAAATTCACATATGCTTCAATTTTAGGGATTTAAATAAGGCATGTCCAAAAGGCAATTACTACTACCAATATCGAGTTGATGGTGGACATTGCCTCATCTCATGCGTCTTATTTCATGGATGGCTCATCTAGATTTAACCAAATAAAGATGGCCTCTGAAGATAAAAGAAACACTTCTTTTAGAACCCTCAATCAAAATCTATTTCTATAAGGTCATGCCTTTCATCCTTAAAAATGTTGGTGCTAGATACCAGTGGGCTATGACTCGATTCTTTGATGAACGTATTCATCATTTAGTCAAGTGCTACGTCAATGATCTCATGGTCAAAAGTACAAAAAAGGAAGGCCATCTCTTTTACTTGAGTGTACTTTTTGAACAGTTAAGATAATTTAACCTCAAAATGAACCTCCTAAAGTTTGTATTTAGAGTAGCTTCAGTGAAATTCCTTGGGTTTGTTATCCAATACTAGGGAATCAAAATCAATTCGAAGAAGATCAAGGTGATATTAGAAATGCTAACCCCAAAAATTTTAACTCAACTCAGATCATTCCAAGGGCAGTTGGAGTATCTAGGATGCTTTATATCCAACCTATCCAGAAGATGTCAGCAATTCTCAGCACTTGTCAAAAAGGATGCCAAGTTCAAGTGGGATGATAAGAGTGAGCATGCCTTTGAAAACATCAAGCATTACCTAATGACGCTACTAGTTCTAGCAACCCCTATCTCGTGCAAGCCACTCATTCTTTACATTGCTATGTTAGACGACTCCCATGGTGCTTTGTTCTCCCAAGCCAATGATGAAAGGAAGGAAAACACACTCGACTACCTCAGTCATCATTTAATACTTATTGAGGTTAATTATCCACCCATTGAGAAGCATTTCCTATCTTTAATTTTTGCATCCCAAAAGCTACAACACTAAATTCTTTCTCATAAGGTGAAATTAATCTCTAAGATCAATCCACTATAATATCTCATGACATGGCTGACACTATCGAATGGTTAGCATGACGGTCTATAATCCTCTTGCAATTTGACATTTCCTTCGTATCCCTTCGTGCGATGAAATGATAAGCGATAGTGGATTTCTTAGCAACACACTGACATCCTGTTGACTCTGCGCTTAGTGATGATATCCCCGATGAACAAGTCATGAACTTAGGGGATACTAATATTTACCATTGGGAGATGTACTTTGATGGTGCGGCTTCCTCTCAAAGAGGAGAAGAATCATAATCTACTATTCCAAGAATCACAAGCTGCAAGGAGTTGACATATCCAGAGGATGAGTACATATCCATAAAGGTCCAAAATAGACAAGTCTTATCCCTTATTAATATTGAACTCATCAAAAAGTACTCTCTTGAAGGGGAGATTGTCATTGCTAAGAAGGATGCAGAGTTAGTTTAGAGGCAACCATTCATGGATTACCTAAATAAAGGTAAACCACCTCAAGAGAACTCCCAAGCCCATTAGATGAAGCAGATAGAACTTTCCTATGCTCTTGTGGATGGTGTCTTGTACCAATGGTCTTTCAATCATATATGGTTATGTTGTTTAGACAAGTTCGAAGCTCATATGACCTTGATACACTCAAGATTATGTGGAGCCAACCAATCTGGTTAGAAGATGAAAGCCAAGATCAAGATACTAGGATAATACTAGCCATTAATGATCAAAGATTACATGGATATTTGATGCCACCAATGTCAAATACCTGGTGTGGTCCTACACCAACCACCCAACATTATACATCCTACATTGGCCTCAAGGCCATTCGAGTGTTGGGGCACTGACATAGTGGGTCCGATTGATCCTCCTTCTTCCAAGGGTCATTAGTTCATCTTAGTTGCTACTGACTACTTTTCTAAATGGACGAAGGTAATTCTGCTCAGAGAGGTCACAACTCAGCATGTGCTCCTATTTTTTAGTAACCATATCATATATAGGTTTTTAGTGCCTCGACAAATTATATCTGATAATGGTAATGCATTCAAGAGCATCGAGATCAGGAATTTTTTCCCAGAGACACAACATAGATTGGAGATATTCTACAATCAACTACCCAAGGGTAAAGGGCTTAGCAAAAGCCTTCAACAAACCTCTCATCCAAATACTAAAGAAGACACACGACAATAATAAGCGATAGTGGATTAGTAGTTAGTTGAAGCCTTTTGGGCCTACCACACCACATATAGAACTCCAACTTAGTCTACTCCTTTTTCCTTAGTGTATGGGTCCGAAGTCATTCTACCATTAGAAGTCCAACTCCCATCACTAAGGATATGGGTAGCGTGATAAAACAAAGGAGAAGCTTAGAAGAGCTTAAAGGTTTGGAGGAGAGACACATACGTGCATGCCAAAACCTCAAGTTATACAAAGTTAAAATGATTCAAGCTTACAACAAGTTTGTCTATCCTAGGTCTTTTTAAGTATGAGAGCTTATTTTAGTTTTGAAGAGACTGATTATTGCCCGTCATAATATGGGAGGCAAGTTTAAACCCACTTTGGAAGGCCCTTTTTCAATAAAGAAGGCCTACCAAGGAGGATCTTATCAATTTATTAATCATAAGTGAGAATACCCAAATCTTCTAATCAATGGGCTCTACTTAAAGAAATATTATAAATCATGTTTAAAAATAATTATCATCAATGAAAATTCCATTTTGAATTCAATCTCTTCCATGTTGAAAGTATTCTTGTTTACAAATTTGCCATGATGTGTTTAGGGTAGGTATAAAGAACCCAAGTGGAATTATATCCTTCATCAACACAACACAAACATAAACTACACACAAACATATAAAACAAACACATATCTTTGTCTCGGGCAACTCTGAGTTGAGATAATGCCCTCAGTGGCACTCACTCAGTAACTATTCTAGGTCGAGCTTATGTGCTACCTTGCTAGTGTGTTACCCTAGTGGTCTTCTTGGTTTGGAGGATGTAAGTTTGCTACAATTTACTTCCTTGGCCATTTGACACTGATGAGCACCTTGTTAGTTTAGTAGGCCTTACTACATGGCTAGTAAGCTACCTCATGTTGGCTTTATTTAAGAGGATGTGAGTCTGCTATGCTTTCTTCTTGGATTAGCCTTCATGCATTGATTGGGTGGAGTATATTAGAGATTTAGGATAACTCCCCTAGCGGCTCCTTCCCTCACTACTTTAAGTCTGGGTTCAATCCTTCTTCGGGGCTCCTCATTTAGTAGTCACTTTAGGTCATATAGATTCTGTCAATGATAGACTATCGATGATCAGCTTGAAAAGTTGTAAGCCTACACTTTCCGTGTTGATTGTTGCACATCGACGAGTACCTTAGGTTGGTTGGTTCTCACTATGTTGATGGATACACCACTCATACTGATGGATACACCTTAGGTTGGTTGGTTCTCCCACCTTAGGATACACCATTCATGACAGATGTAAGTCTGCTATGCTTTCTCCTTGAGTTAGCCACTGTACACCTATAGGCTTACTTTCTTGAAGGATACCCCCTAAAGACCTCCCTATGGGCACTATATTTGGATCACATCTTTATGCCCCATTTAGACACTACATCTTTCAATTGGACCTCTTTCCAAGAACCACCCCTATGGTTGGAGAATCCATCCTATGGATGTGCAAATTCTACATTGGTCCAAAGAATCGAGATAGGTCAAGGCCAACATAGCCCCTTCTCAGTGTGGTCCTTTGCACACCGATAATGTACATGCAAACATATAAATAAAATATCTATTCACTTGTGGATTAAGAGACACCCCTAGCGGTACCATTTCATAAGCACGTATCCTATCTTTAGGGTAGTGTTAGAAAAACTCCTTATAGGAATCGCCTGACTACTCTTGAGTTGATATAAGTCCCCAGCAGAATTCACTCAGTAGCCGACAATAAGTTGAGTTCAATTTGTTGTGCTACCAACAGGTCACCCAGCGGTTATTCCCTACTTTAGAAGATGTAAGTCTACTACACCTTCTTCTTAGCATAGTCGTTGCACAATGAAAGGCAGCCCCTTAGGTTAGCTAGCTCTACCCCATGGCTAGTAGACTATCCCTTTGGATTTGTAAATCAGATACAAGTCCGACATATTTCTTCTCAATGGGTCCATCAACACTAACCATCCATAAATTAAATCTATCAAATTTGACCAGCTCACATCCCTAGTGGATATTCCCCTCAATTCAAAATCAAAACCAAACAAATTATATCGATCACATGAAATTAAGATAAAATTAATCCTAACTTGAGTTGGCAAAAGTCCCGTGGCATTCACTCAAGAGTCTTTTAGGTCGCTTGTTGTGCATCCAACAGGTGTCCTAATGGTTGTTCCTCACTTTGAAAGATGTAAGTATGCTATGCCTTCTTCCTAGCACACAGTTGTTGCACACCACAAGGCAACCCCTTAGGTTGGCTAGCTCTACTCTGTAGTCGGTAGACTATCCCTTTAGATTTATAAACTTGAGGTAGGTCAAGGCTGATATAACCCCTTCTCAGTGTGTCCATCGCTCACTAACAAGGTCCATACATTAACTTAGATTAAATTAAACCCAATCGATTTTCCCAGAGTTAAATCACACCTCCTCCCCAAGTGGAGCACCAAATCATATTAAACAAGTCAAGCAAACAAATCAAATTCAAAACCAACCTCCCAATGGAGCCAAATTAAACCAACCCCTAGAGTCTAAATCAAAGAAATCCAACCAAACTCTTATCCTGAGTGGATACATCCCCAAACAAATCTATGAAATTAAACTCAAGTCCCAATCCTTAGTAGATAGCCCGAACTTGCTTCCTTAGTGGAAGATCATTTACCCGATCCCTAGCGGACTAGAGCACAAATCTCTAGCAGATATGCCTCGACATCAATTAAAAGAAAATAAATTAAAGTCACTTCGATCTTAATCCTTGGTGGATTATTGATTCTTATCCTCAATGGATCTTCTTTCCACAAATCATATAATCAAATCAAATTTAAACCTTATCCCCAGATCTTCTTCTTCTATTGAGCCCTCACATGTCATCATGTACAATGCATGTGTGATCCCTAAGGTTTATGGTTTAGTTTTAGTTTTGTGGGTTTATGGTTTAGGGTTTTAGGGTTTAGGGTTTAGGGTTTTGTGTTTATGCATGAGGATTTAGGGTTTTGAGGGTTTAGGGTTTAGGCTTTAAGCTTTAGGGTTTAGGGTTTATGGAAAGTTTAAGGTTTATAGGTTTAGAGTCAGGGTTTAGGTTATAAGTTTGGGGGTATGGGTTTTACTGGGGTTTAAGTTTTGTGGATTTAGGGTTTATAGTTTAGGTTTGTTTTTTTTAAATTAAGTAACCTATTTTAGGTTTATTTAGTTTATTTTATTTATTTTATTTTTATTTTATTTAGGTTTATTTTATTTTATTTAGTTTATTTATTTATTTTATTAAGTTTTTTATTTTAGTTTATTTTTTTTTAGGTTTAAGTTTATGTTTATTTTTATTTAGTTTTATTTTATTTTATTTTATTTAGGTTTATCCTTTATTTTTAGGTTTGGTTTAGGTTTTATTTTTTTATGTTTAGGTTTGCTTTTATTTTAGGTTTATTTTTTATGTTTAACTTTTAGTTTAGGCCTAGGTTTATTTTTAGTTTTTTTTATTTAGTTTAGGGTTTAGGTTTAGCTTTAGGTTTTATTTATTTTAGTTTAGTTTATTTTAGTTTAGGTTTAGGTTTATTTTATTTTATTTTTTTTTTATTTATTTTTTTTAGTTTAGGGTTTTGTTTTATTTTACTATGTCTTTTTAGTTTTATTATTTAGGTTTAGGTTTTTATTTTGTTTTTGTTTTAGGTTTATTTTATTTTTATTATAAGTTTAGTTTTTATTTTATTTAGGTTTATTTATTTGTAGGTTAATTTAATTTTTTTAGTTTAGGTTTTTATTTATTTTATTTTAGTTTAGTTTTTATTATTTTATTTTATTTTATCTTTATTTTTAGGTTTAGGTTTAGGTTTTAGTTTAGGTATTTATTTTATTTTTTTTATTTGTTTATTTAGATTTAGGTTTATTTATTTTATTTTATTAGGTTTAAATTTAGGTTTAGGTTTATTAGTGGTTTAAGGTTTAAGATTTTAGGGTTTAAGGTGGGTAGGTTTAGGTTTAGGGAGGGTTTAGAGTTTAGGGTTTAGAGGGTTTAGGAGGTTTAGTTTAGGTTTGGTAGGTTAGTAGGTTTAGGGTTTTATTATATTATTATTATTTAAAGTAAACCCACAGTTTAGGTTTATTTAGTTAATTTTATTTTTATTATTTTTTATTTTATTTTTATTTATTTAGTTTATATTTTAATTTAGATTTTATTTTAGTTTATTTAGGTTTAGTTTATTTTTATTAGTTTATTTTATTTTATTTTAGGTTTTATTTTATTTTTAGGATTTAGGTTTATTTTATTTTTTAGTTTAGTTTTATTTTTAATTTTAGTTTAGTTTAGTTTATTTTTTATTTATTTTTTTATAGGGTTTAGGTTTAGGTTTAGTTTATTTTGGTTTATTTAGGTTTATTTGGTTATTTTTATTTATTTTAATTATTAGGTTTATTTTATTTATTTTGGTTTTGAGTTTTATTTTGTTTTTATTTTATTTTAGGTTTTATTTTAATTTAGGTTTAGTTTATTTAGTTTATATTTATTTTATTTAGTTTATTTTATTTATTTATTTTAATTTTATTTTATTTTATTTTATTTTGGGTTTAGTTTATTTATTTTATTTAGATTTGTTTTAGTTTTAGGTTTTATTTAGGTTTGGTGTGGTTTAAGGTTTAGGGTGGGTTTATGTTAGGGTGTGGTTTAGAGGTGGTTTAGGTTTAGGGTTTAGGGTTTTTGGTTTTTTTTCAAGAGAGAATAAATTCATATTCAATATTTCTTCTTTTCGATTTCATCAACCAATTAAAACACCAAGTTTTCTAAGGAACAAGAGACAACATAGATCATAAATGATCACACATAAAATAAATCAAAAACATTAGTTGACTAGAACCGTCTCTACTCTAAAGACACAATTCCATAAGCAACATATCGGATTGGTCATTCTTCAGTTTCTTTAGTCCCCATTAAAACCACCCCCATCCTCTAGAGTAGTAGGATCCACCATCATATCCCTGATCTCTCCCTCCGCCTCCACCACGATTGTAACCTTCATGGCTCCTCTCACCTCCATAACCACCACAGCTCCGACCACCACCTCTATATCCACCAGCACCTCCAGATCCCCCACCGCCATTATGATAATAGCTGCCTCCGCCTTGGCCTCCACCACCAGATCTACATTGAGCTTGGTTGACAGTGATATCCCTGTTATCATGGTTTTGCCCATTCTTAGGGTTTAGGTTTAGGTTTATTAAGTTTTAGGGTTTAGGTTGATTTTTTAATTTATTTTAGTTTAGGTTAGGGTTTGGGAGGAAGTTTAGTGTAGGGGTGCAGGGTTTGGTTTAGGGTTTTAGGTTTGTGGATGTTTAGGTAGGTTTTTTTAGGTTTAGGTTTAGGATTAGGGTGGGTTTTTTTTTTGGTTTAGGGTTTAGGTAGGTTTAGGGTTTAGGTTTTAGTAGTTGTTGGTTTAGGGTTTAGGGTTTAGTGGTTAGTTAGGGTTAATTTAGATTTTTTAAAAAACCAAAGATGTTTAGGTTTATTTATTTTACTTTAATTTAGTTTTATTTAGTTTATTTTATTTTTTTTATTTTTATTTAGTTTATTTTATTTATTTATTTATTTTATTTAGCATTTTATTTTAATTTATTTTAGGTTTAGGTTTAGGTTTATTTTTAGAGTTTTATTTTATTTTATTTTTATTTTAGGTTTAAGTTTTATTTATTTTATTTTAGGTTTAGGTTTAGTTTTATTTTATGTTTATTCTAGGTTTTATTTTTTTAGTTTAGGTTTTTTTAGTTTATTTTATTTATTTAGTTTAGGTTTAGTTTAGGTTTAGTTTATTTTAAATTTATCTTTAGGTTTTGTTTATTTTATTTTAGGTTTGGTTTATTTTATTTTATTTTAGGTTTTAGGTTCTTTTAGTTTAGGTTTAGGTTTTATTTCTTTTATTTTTAGGTTTGTTTTGGATTTTTTGGTTTTATTTAGATTTTTTATTTTATTTTATTTTACGTAATTTTTTATTTTATTTAAGTTTTATCTTGGGTTAATTTTATTTTATTTATGTTAGGTTTTATTTATTTTATTTTAGTTTAGTTTTTTATTTTATAGGTTTAGGTTTAGGTTTAGGTTTTATATTAAGTTTTTATTTTTTTATTTTTAATTTAGGTTTAAGTTTCTTTATTTTTTTTATTTTGAGTTTTATTTAGTTTAAGTTTATGTTTTTAGGTTTTTATGGTTTAGTGTTTAGGTTTAGGGTTTAGGGTTTAGGGTTTAGGGTTGTAGATTTTAGGTATTAGGGTTAAGGGTTTAGGGTTTAGGGTTTTAGGATTTAGGGTTTAGGGTTTAGGGCTTAGGGTTTTAGGGTTTAAGGTTATTTTTTAAAGGAAATTAGGGAAATTTTATTACCATAAAGAAAAAGTACAAAGTCCTTAGAGGGGGTAATCACTAACCTAATACTGAAAGAGCTACAAAAAATCCTAAGAATATAAATCCCCTAACTATTTCAATAACGAAGGAAATAAAGCAAAAGAAAAACCAAGAAATCAACAGTAGAAAATCCATGTGAGCAGCAGCAAACTTCATTTGGTCCGTCTGATACCAACAAGATCCACCTACAAGACTCTCCCAACCTATAAAAGAAATCTGCAACATACTTTTGAAAGGATGAGTACAATTAAGCAAGCATGAAAAGTAAGAGCAAATAAAATGAGTAAAGTGAAAAAAGGCTCAGGCTCAGTTATAATCATCTCAAGGAGCAACACTATATGTATCCAAACTAAGAGAAGGGTTACAATTACATATAGACTACTCACAAAAGAAGAAAGAGTGGAAACATCAAGGCCATCACAGATACCTCGTTCCCATCATCCAGATTTCAAATAAAAACCAAAGAAGAAACACAAGAATAAGCATAGGAGATAATAACAACCAAAAAGAATAACAAAACAGAGCAACCACAGTAAAACACACTACAAGAGAAAACAAAAGGCCCACCCAACAAGAAAAAGAGGGTCAGCTACAACCAAGAGAGAAAAAATAAAGTAGGTGGAAACCAGAAATACAACTCATAGAAAAAACACCAGCAAGTTTGCAGAATAGTCACCAAAGGACCAGAAAAAAGTAGCCAAAATTGCCACCCCTCCAACCAACCCAGCCAGCTAATATAACCAACCAAATCAGCCAACCAACATATCCTCCTAGCCAACCACCACATCTATAGAAAACCCAAGTAGGTGTAAATACCAATAGCAATCATTAGGATAAAATTACCCAAGATAGTCAAGGAAAGGGTAGAAGCAGATAGTAACCACCAAACCCAACCAATGCAAAATAAAATTTGATCCAGGTAAGTAGAACAACCAGCCAAAGAAAAAAAGGTACAAAGCCCAGTAAGATAGACTACAAGCAAACCAATAGGAACAACAGCAATAAAAGCACTCAACCAAGCCACCAGCACCCGAGGATAACTAACAGCCACATAATAGCCTTCAACTAGCCAATCCATAACAAAACCCAAATCCAAAGCCACTGCAACCGAGAGAGGAAGGACAACATAGGAGGAGGTCAAAAACATAACCAAAAGAGACAAAACAAAATTAGCAAAACCAACCACCAAGCCCTAGTCAACAAAATAGAGAAAATAACATCCAACCAACAATGTCCACCATGCCAAAATCAAGCCAAAGATAAACCACCAATAGCCCCCCAGATTAGTCACCAATAGAAGATAAGAAAATAGCCAAAATAGCCAGACATCCAACCAACCTATCCAGCCAAAACTGCCAGCCAACAACGCCAACTTGTCAATCACCAGCAGATCCAACTTAGGTAAGTTAGCAAGCAACCCAGAAAAGAGGCAAAACCCATACAAGGAAGAAAAACCTACACCATCGATATCCACAACCCAAAAGGAGGATATAAAAAGTAGCCAAGGGAAAATTATGGTAAACACCTAGCCAGACAGATAGAAGCCACCAAGCTGAAAAAACCAAAAGAACCTAGGTTGCACTTATAATAACCACCAGGTAGTAAAAATAAGGCCAATCCAAAAGTAATAGATTAAAAGCATAACCAAAGAGAGAAAATAAGTAGATAACCACAACCCAAAGAGGGTTTAACAAGGCAACCAAAAGGAAAAGATCATCAAAACCAACAAAAACTAAGCCAAGAATTTATAATGAGATAAGGCAATCTAATATTATCTAGATTAACCAAACCTCTTAATAGTTTAGGCAAAGTTTGTCAAATAAAGTGAACTTAGTTAAGTTGGCACCAAAGTTAGCCAAGTAATCAGCATAAGCATTACCTTCATGAAGGATGTGGGAAATTTTAAAACAAACTTGAGAAAGAAGATTTTTAGTATGATTAAGAAGATAAAATAATTCAACATTCCCATTTCTATTGTAATTAAGCATGTCAAGAAGCAAGAGAGCATCAACTACAATCCAAATGTTGAGGAAACCTCTATTTAAACAAAATTTAACAACTTTATTAACAGCCCATAAGCTCGAATAATAGAACAGCTTTGAGAGACAAGAAAAAAGCACAAATGATAGTACATTTAGAATCCCTAAGGATACCACCACATATTTATTGGAAGCAACAAAACCATCAGTATTCACTTTAATCAAATTGTCTTTAGGTTTGATCCAATGGATAATGCTAGCACTTTTATAAGAGTCAAACTTAGGTAGAATGATACCCAATTTTTAGCCATAAATTTATAACCTCTAAAATGAATATTACTAATAAGATTGGCATTAAAAAGTGCATGAATTTTTTTGGTTTTTCCGTGATCTTTTTTTATGGTTCATAGGAATACCACAATATTTAGCATCATTTCTATCCATCTAGATGAACCGGATAAGGGTAATATCAATTAAAACTTTGATATGACCTTTCACTATATTTTTGAAATAGACTTCAAGAAGTTGATATAAAGAAATAGAACCCTAAAATAGTTGGTATTAAATAAATCATCATACCAAAACCATAATTTAGAAACAATGGCACCATTGACAAAACATGATTTACATTTTCAATATGAAAGCAACAATAGCACTTTGAAGGTAAGTAAAACCCTTTAGTCGAGAAAAAGTGTCCATAGGAATAAAGTTATTCAAAATCCTCCAAGCTAAAATTGAATAAGAAATGGGAGTGATATTGTTCCAAAGTTTAATAAAACATTAGAGGGGTTGTTTATCTCTAATAAAATTCCAAACCTCTTTAAGAACAAAGTCACCATTATAAGAAAGCTTAAAAGAATTTGGTTAGGTTTGTTAGAAGAAATGGGGATATTTCTAAAGTTGTCAAAAAGAAATAGGGATATAATTCCCAAGTTTGCTTTCATTCCAATTGTTATTAAGCCAAAAGAAATTAACTTTGATAGCGGTAGTGAGTGGGTAGATAAAGTGTCAATAGAGCCATTGCCAATCAATTTGTCTTGCCAAAGGAAGGAAGAACTTGGTAAAGGAGTGACCAACTTTATAAGCATAATTAAGGGGGTGTTTACCTTGGCAATATTTCTCCATCATAAACATAGCCCAAAGGCTATCATTCTTTCTAAAATTCCACTAGAGCTTATGAGAGAAGGCTGATAGCTTCAGAATAGGCTTTACAAGAGCACCTTCTCCCAAAGGACCACAACATTTATGCCAAGATGTCTAATGCATTCTTTTGGCAGAATTATTGGACAAAAAAAATTTGTTAAATAAGCGATCAATTGATAAGTGTAGCATTAGTGGGGATAATAGTTTGAATCAAATAAAGATGCATTGAGTTGAGAGTGCTTTTAAGAATAGTGAGCCTACCACCAAAGGAAAGTAAATGAAATTCCCAAACAGAAATTTTATTTGAATTTTTTTGAATTAACTCATCAAAAAGATGGGAATGTTTTGGGCCTTTCAAGAGAGGAGCACCAAAGTACTTATGAGGTAAGTGTTGATGTTTAAAATTAGTGATATGAAAGATTTGATTAATTTTATTATTGGAGATACTAGAGTGACAAAATAAATTTTGTATCATTGATAGAGAAACCACTTTCTCTACTAAATTTATTTAAAAAGACTTGAGATGCTTGATGTGATGAATAGAAGCATTGCAAAAATAATGAAATCATCTGTAAAACTTAAATGGGAAATAGAGAAGACCACCAAGAGTTTTGTAGTACATAGATTGTTTAAGAATAAATCATTGATGCTCCTAGATAAGTACTCAACAATAATAATAAATAAAGTAGGAGATAAAGGATCCCCTTGTCATAAGCCATGGGAAGGGAAAGAAACCCAAGGCATCCCCATTAAGCAAAATCAAAACCAAGCATTATTAATACAATATTTAATAAGAAAATAAATTTATCAGAAAAGCCAAATAAATTTAGAATATGGAAAAGGAGATCCCAAGAGATGTTTTCAAAGGCTTTGATAATATCTAACTTGAAAAGAATGTTGCCACCTCAAGTATTAACATCAAGATCATGAATTAATTCTTGGGCAAGTAAAATCTTGTTAAAAATGTATCTACTTCTAACAAAACTAGTTTGGTTGAGAGAGATAATTCTATTGAGTAAAGGACTAAATCTATTGGCAACAATTTTGAAAATCAGCTTATTGAAGAATGTGCAAAGACTAATAGGTCTAAAATCACTCTAATAGTCAGATTATCTTTCTTAGGTATGAGAATAATAGAAGTACTAGAAAAATATTTAGAAAAAGGATTACCATTAAAAAATCAATCACAACATCAATCAAATCATTTTTAATGATAAACTGACATTTTTGAAAAAATTGATTAGTGAAACCCTCTGGACCTACAAGAGATTCTATGTTCATGCTATTCATAACTTTGAAAACATCTTCATTGGTGGTAGAAAATCATTATCATCATTAATAATAATATAAGGAATCAAGTCCATTTATGAAATAGCTTCATAAGAGAAATTCTTATTAAGCATATTTCTAAAGTAATTAATAATTGATTCCTTAATATCATTATTCTCCATAATCCAATCTCCATTGACATTTTTTATTTTTTGAATATTATTTAAAGCTCTCTTTTATTAACCAAAGCATGGAAATACCTAGTATTCACCATCCATAATATGTTTACTAGTAGCTTTTGGCACCAATAAGTCTCTTTCATATTTTGGAAGCTAACAAGTTTATCTTTCAAGTGTAATCTTAGAAGGATCTGGCATAATAGAGGCTTCAAGATCACAAACCAATCTTTCCATATCTTTAATATTAGCAAAAAAGTTTTTAAAAGAATGCTTGTTTCACACAAATTTTGTTTAAGTCTTTTAAGTTTAAACAAATGTCTATTCATCCCCATAATCAAATTATCAGGATGTAAAGGAGCTTTCCAATTATTAGCCACAACATTTAAAATTAATATGCTGGATCCACATATTTTGAAATCTAAAAGGAGAGATTTTAGTCTATTAGAATTATCTTTAATAGAAACTAGAAGAGGAGCATGATCTGACAAGGTTTTGGTTAAATGGTCAACATAAGTAATTGGCCATTGAGTAATCCAATGAGTATTAAAAGAATCGGTCAACCATTGCCAAAGTCTAGAGTTTTACCAAGTATAATTAGAGCCCTTAAATCTAATATCAATCAAATTACAATCAAGAATCATATTGGAGAAATCTTCCATGGAATGAAAATTAGGAGAGCAACCACCACTTCATTTAGATGAGAATAAAATGGTGTTGAAATCACCACCAAAAAAATAAAGGTTTGTTGACAGGTAGCAAAATCCCTTAAATTATCCAAGAAGATTCTACCGGATCTATAACAAGATGCATAAATAAAAGACCCCAAAACAATAATCACCATAAGAGATGTGAGCATTGAGATGAAAGTCATCAAGAGAATAGACCTCAACAAAATTATTGAAAACACCAAATCTTATTACTAACATTAGAGAAAAATTTATTGAAAGATCATTCAAGCAACATGGTTAATTTTAATTAGCATGAAATAAGGCTCTAGAACAATAAAAAAGAAATATTATGAATGCAACAAAGATTTCTAATATGATTACGAATAGAGGGTACGATCCCTCTAACATTTCAAAAAGAAAATTAAACATAAGGAAGATAAAAAAAGGGGTTAAGCAAGGTTAATTAAGAGAGAGTGAGAGGCTGGAGATCTAGTGTTTTGGACAATTGAGAAATTTTTAACATTTTTTCTTTTTTAGCATGATATGTTTGGAGGACATTTTCTTTTCCCGTAGAGTCATCATCTGAGTAAGATTTAGTAACATTGGTCATAGATTTAAAAGAATTCTCCAAGTGTTTGGAGGGAAGTTCACCTTCTTCCAAATCCATATTTAGTTGAAAAGTAGGATTAACATGAATATCAAGATTAGAAATGAGAGATGGTGATGATTTTGAACCAATTAAAGCACAAGTAAAAAAATCTGGATCAAAAATGTTTTCTGCATGCTCGACATCATTTAAATCCTCATTAAAAGCTTCATTTTCATCGATCAAAGCTGACATAGATGCAAGAATATAATTAGAGGAAATAGAATCATCTTTTAATAACTTAGAAGATTTATTATTCTCTGCATTAGAATTATTCAAATTCAAAGAAGGAATAAGAGGTAAATCATCCTACCCATCTTGAATATCAGCCAAATCCCTACCAACATTAGAAACCAAAACATGTTCAACAAGAATAATCTTGATATTCAAGGAATTAACATCAATAATATCTTTCATACCATCCTTAGGATCCGAGGTCGATTTCTAAACATAAGTAGGAATCATCTTATGGGTAGAGACAACATTTTCCTTAGGAGGAATTCATTTTTTTTAAGTTGGGATGGAGAATAAAACATTCTGAATTATCATGACAATGTATTTTACAGTGGGAACAAAAATTTAGAAGGTTCTCCAATTCAACCTTTTGCAAATACCCATATTTTTTAGAGCCAATCCAAACTTCTTTAAGGTATTTTTCAGTTATGTTTAATTCAATGAGGATCCAAGCCATAGAAGGGTGAGATCACTCAGTGATTGCTTGGTTGAGTTGCAAAGGCTGACAAAATAAAACCCTGATAGTAAAAAGCACATGATGGGTAAAAAAATGAATGTGCATATTAGGAAGAAATAACCACATAGGAATAATAGGAGATTCCTCTCTAATGTCAAAAGGGGTGACTACTTACAAATGCATTTGATTAAGGATGAAATAAGAATGATGTAAAAACACATGGATAATCTAGATCATTAGAAAGTTAAATCGGATATCTTGAGGGTCAATAAGACTAATCGAGAAGGCACCCATAAGCTTGAGATTATATGGAAAAAAAGTGGATCTTATCCAAATTAGATGATGAAAATTTTGATAAGAGAAAATTCAAAGGGTTTGCCAACTTTTCAACATCCACATGAGCACATTGGCGTAAACCTCAAAAATGTTGAAAAGAGTTTGACTCAATAGAGGGAGAAATCTTACTAGGCTTCTTAAAGATTTAATAGAAGATGCAAATTAGGTTCCAATCCCAAAATGTCGGATACAAAACATCCATATTTTTAGGTGGAACCCAAGGACTAGAACTCACTATAGCCATGGATGATAAAACATCACACAAACTACTAGATGCCATTCAAGCCTTTGAAATTGGTTGAATTTGAAGCCAAAGAACAATCCCAAGTCAAGGCAACCAATAGGGATTCAAAATCACCGAGAATGAGGCTTGGGGAGGGTTCAGGTTTAGGGTATAGGGTTTAGGGTTTTTTATTTGTCTTTTATTTTTATTTTATTTTTCATCTTTTAAATTAAGTAAACTTGTAGGTTTAGGTTTATTTAGTTTATTTTATTTATTTTATTTTATTTTTTTATTTTTATTTTTTTTGTTTATTTATATTATAGTTTAGTTTATTTATTTTAGTTTATTTTTTAAGTTTAGGTTTATTTTTTAGTTTAGTTCTATTTTTATTTTATTTTTTAGGTTTATGTTTTATTTTTCTTATGTTTTGGTTTATGTTTAGGTTTTTATTTTCCTTTTAGGTTTGTTTTAAGTTTTATTTTAGGTTTATTTTATGATTATTTTTTTAATTATAGGTTTAAGTTTATTTTAGTTTATTTTATTTTATTTGGTTTAGGTTTAGGTTTAGGTTTTATTTATTTTAGTTTAGTTTATTTTAGTTTAGGTTTAGGTTTATTTTAATTTTATTTTAGGTTTAGATTTTTTTTAGTTTAGGGTTTAGGTTTTATTTTTTAGGTTTATTTTTGAGATTTAGGTTTTATTTAGTTTTTATTTTATTTTATTTTAGGTTTATTTTATTTTTATTTTTGGTTTAGTTTTATTTTATTTAGGTTTTTTTTAATTTAGTTTAGGATTTTATTTATTTTATTTTAGTTTTATTTTATTTTACTTTTTTTTAGGTTTAGGTTAAGGTTTAGGTTTTAGTTTATGTTTTGATTTTATTTTATTTTTTAATTTATTTTTTTTGTTTAGGTTTTATTTATTTTATTTTTAGGTTTTATATAGTTTAGGTTTAGGTTTTAAGCTTTTTAGGGTTTAAGGTTTAGGTTTAGGGTTTAGGTTTAGGTTTTTTGGTTTTATTTTTTTATTTTAGGTTTATTTTAGGTTTTATTTTAGTTTAGGTTTAGGTTTATTTTAGTTTATTTTATTTAGTTTAGGGTTTAGGTTTAGTTTATTTTAGGTTTAGGTTCTATTTATTTTAATTTAGTTTATTTTAGTTTAGGTTTAGGTTTATTTTATTTTATTTTATTTATTTTAGGTTTAATTTTTATTTTTAGTTTAGGGTTTGGGCTTTATTTTTTATTTATTTTTAAGTTTTATTTTTAGGTTTAGGTTTTTATTTATTTTTTATTTTATTTATTTTTGGTTTATTTTATTTTTATTTTACATTTAGCTTTTATTTTATTTAGGTTTTCTTAGGTTTATTTTATTTTTTTAAGTTTAGTTTAGGTTTTATTATTTTTATTTTTTTTTATTTTATTTTATTTTAGGTTTAGGTTTAGGTTTTGTTTAGTTTTAAGTTTTATTTATTTTATTTTAGGTTTTATTTACTTTAGGTTTATGTTTTAGGGTTTAGGGTTTAGGGTTTAGGATTTTAGGGTTTATGATTTAAGGTTTAGTGTTTAGGATTAGGGTTTAGGGTTTAGGTTTAGGGTTTAAGGTCTAGTGTTTAGGCTTTAGGTTTTAGGGTTCTTAGGGTTTAGGTTTTAGGGTTTAGGGGTTAGGTTACAATTTTGGGTTAGTTTAGGTTTAGGTTTAGTTTAAACTTTAGGATAGGTTTAGGTTTAGGGTTGGTTTAGGTTTATTTATAGTTTAGGGTTTAGGGTTTAGTTTTAGGGTTAGTTAGTTAGGGAGAGGGTTTAGGGTTTAGGTTTAGGAGTTTAGGTTTAAGGTTTTAGGTTTTCTTTAGGATGTGGGGTTTAGGGTTTTGACTTAGTTTAGGGTTTAGTTTAGGGTTTTTTAAGTTTTATTTTTTAGATTTATTTTAGGTTTATATTTTAGGTTTAGGTTTTATTTAGTTTTTTATTTATTTTATTTTAAGTTATTTTATTTTTTTATTTTTTTAGTTTTATTTTATTTTGTTTAATTTTATTTATTTTATTTTAGGTTTTATTTAGATTAGGTTTAGGTTTTGGCTTTTTTGGGTTTAGGTTTATTTTAGGTTTAAATTTTTTTTTTAGTTTAGGTTTAGGTTTATTTTAGTTTTTATTTTTTATTTAGGGTTTAGGTTTAGTTTATTTTAGGTTTAAGTTTAGTTTATTTAGTTTAGTTTATTTTAGTTTAGGTTTAAGTTTATTTTTTATTTTATTTTTATTTTTTATTTTTTTTTTTTTTTTATTTTAGGGTTTATGGTTTGTTATTTTATTTATTTTATGTTTATTTTTTAGGTTTAGGTTTTATTTAGTTTTTATTTTAGGTTTATTTTAGGTTTATTTTATTTTTATTTTATGTTTATTTTTTATTTTATTTAGATTTTTTATTCTTATGTTTATTTCATTTTTTAGCTTAGTTTAGTTTTTATTTATTTTATTTTAGTTTATTTTATTTATTATATTATTTTATTTTAGGTTTAGTTTAGGTTTTTTAGTTTAGGTTTTATTTTATTTTTATTTTATTTAGGTTTAAGTTTTTTATTTATTTTATTTTAGGTTTTATTTACTTTAGGTTTAGATTTTAGGTTAGGGTTTAGGTTTAGGGTTTAGGGTTTTAGGTTTAGGTTTTATGGTTTAGTTTTTAGGTTAGTTTAGGTTTAGGGTTTTTTATGTTTAGGGTTTTGGTTTAGGG
Source organism: Cymbidium sinense (assembly GCA_021442155.1). Classification (NCBI taxonomy): domain Eukaryota; kingdom Viridiplantae; phylum Streptophyta; class Magnoliopsida; order Asparagales; family Orchidaceae; genus Cymbidium; species Cymbidium sinense. Next base: position 203,068,266 of record CM038216.1, read on the forward strand.
TTTTAGTGTTTAGGGTTTAGGGTTTAGGTTTAGAAGGTTTAGGAGTTTAGGGTTTAGGTTAGTTAGTAAGTTTAGGGTTTAAACTTTAGGTTTAGGTTTTTAGGGTTTAGGTTTAGTTTAAGTTAGTTTAGGGTTTAGGTTTAGGTTTATAGTTTAGTTTTGGTTTAGGTTTAGAGTTTGTTTAATTTAGGGTTTAGGGTTTAGGTTAGTTTAGGTTTTAGTTTTAGGTTTTTGGTTTATGGTTTTAGGTTGTTGTTTAGGGTTTAGAGTTTAGTTTAGGTGTTTAGACTTTTTTAAATGGTAAGATTGAGTTTAGGATTTAGGGTTTAGGGTTTAAATTTAAGGTTTAGGTTTTTTTTAATTATGATTAGGTTTTTTTTGTTTATTTATTTTATTTATTATTTTGTTTTTTTATTTATGTTTATTTTTTATTTTTATTTAAGTTTATTTTTTTTATTTTTATTTAGTTTATTTTAGGTTTATTTATTTTAGTTTAGGTTTTCTATTTTAGTTTATTTTTAGGTTTAGGTTTATGTTTATGTTTATTTTTTTACCTTTATTTTATTTTTATTTTATCTTTTAGGTTTAGATTTTATTTTTTATTTTTAGCTTTAGGTTTATGTTTTTATTTTACTTTTTTATGTTTAGGTTTTAGGATTTTATTTTATGTTTATTTTTAGGTTTTATTTTTTAGGTTGGGTTTAGGTTTATTTTAGTTTATTTTATTTTATTTAGTTTAGGGTTTAGGCTTAGTTTATTTTAGGTTTAGGTTATTTTTTATTTTAGTTTAGGTTTAGGTTTATTTTATTTTGTTTATTTTAGGTTTAGGTTTTTATTTTAGTTTAAGGTTTAGGTTTTATATTTTTTTTATTTTATTTTTTTTATGTATTTTTAAGTTTATATTTTAGGTTTATTATATTTTCATTTTTCATTTAGTTTTTATTTTACTTAATGTTTTTATTTTAGTTTAGATATTTATTTATTTTAAATTTATTTTTATTTTTTATTTTATTTTTAGTTTTAAGTTTAGGTTTAGGTTTAGGTTTTAGCTTATGTTTATTTTATTTATTTTATTTTATTTTATTTTAATTTTATTTTATTTAGCTTTAGGTTTTTTAATTTATTTTACTTTTTGGTTTTATTTAGTTTAGGTTTAGGTTTTTAGGTTTTTAGGGTTTACGAATTAAGGTTTAGGGTTTAGGGTTTAGGGTTTAGGGTTTGGGGTTTAAGGTTTAGGGTTTTGGGTTGTAGGTTTTAGGGTTTTGGGTTTAGGATTTAGGGTTTAGGGTTTAGAATTTAGGGTTTAGGGTTTAGGGTTTAATGTTTAGATTTTTAATTAGGTAAACTGATAGGTTTAGGTTTTTTTTGTTTATTTAGTTTATTTTTTATTTATTTTAGTATATTTTATATTTTATTTTTATTTAGTTTATTTTAGCTTTATTATTTAAATTTAGGTCTTTTATTTTAGTTTAATTTTTTAGGTTCAACTGTAGGATTTTATTTATTTTTTAATTTAGTTTTATTTTTCTTTTATTTTTTAAGTTTAGGTTTTATTTTTTAATTTTAGGTTTAGGTTTAGGTTTTTATTTTATTTTTTTAGGGTTAGGTTTTGGTTTTTATTTTAGATTTTTTTTTAGATTTTATTTTTTTCTTTTAGGTATAGGGTTTTTTTAGTTTATTTTATTTTATTTAGTTTAGGGTTTAGGTTTAGTTTATTTTAGGTTTAAGTTTAGGTTTTGTTTATTTTAGTTTAGGTTTAGGTTTATTTTATTTTATTTATTTTAGGTTTAGTTTTTTTTTAAAGTTTAAGGTTTAGGTTTTATTTATTTATTTTTAAGTTTTATTTTTAGGTTTATATTTTAGGTTTATGTTTTGATTTAGTTTTTATTTTATTTTATTTTAGGGTTATTTTATTTTTTTATTTTTTTAGTTTAGTTTTATTTTATTTAATTTTTTTTTTTTTAGGTTTATTTTATTTTTTAGTTTAGTTTAGGTTTTATTTTATTTATTTTAATTTAGTTATTATTTTTTATTTTATTTTATTTTTTAGGTTAGGTTTAGGTTTAAGTTTTAGTTTAGGTTTTTATTTTATTTTATTTTTTTTATTTTATTTAGGTTTAGGTTTTTTATTTATTTATTTTTTAAGTTTTATTTAGTTTAGGATTAGGTTTTTAGGTTTTTCTAGTTTAGGCATTATGGTTTAGCGTTTAGGGTTTAGGATTTGGGGTTTTAGGTTTAGGTTTATTTTATTTTAGGTTTAGGGTTTAGGATTTAGGGTTTGGATTTTTTTTTATTTTATTTATTTTAAAGTTTAGTCTGAGGTTTAGGTTTATTTTATTTTAGTTTATTTTATTTTTTATTTTATTTAGGTTTATTTTATTTATATTTAGTTTAGTTTATTTATTTTAGGTTTTAGCTTTTAGGTTTTGGGTTTAGGTTTATTTGCTTAGGGTTTATTTTTGAGTTTAAGTTTTTTTTGGGTTTATTTAGGGTTTTTTAGGGTTATTTTTTTTAGTTTAGGTTTATTTAGATTTAGTTTAGGGTTTGGGTTTAGGTTAGCATAGGTTTAGGGTTTATGGTTTTGGTTTAGGTTAATTTATTTAGGGTTTAGGTTTTTTATTTATTTTAGGATTTTTAGATTTAGGTTTAGGTTTTAGGTTTAGTTTAGGGTTTAGGTTTAGGTTATTTAGGTTTATAGTTTAGAGTTTAGGTTTAGGGTTGTAAGTTTAGGGTTTAGTTTAGTTAGTTTAGGGTTTTTGGGTTAGGTTTAGGGTTTAGGTTTAGGGTTTATTTTCAAATTAGGTAGTAGGTTTAGGTTTTAATTTATTTATTATTTTTTTTATTTTATTTTTTATTTTTTTTATTTTTTATTTTAATTTAGTTTATGTTATTTATTTTAGGTTTTTTTATTTAAGTTTAGGTTTTTTATTTCAATTTACTTTTAGTTTAGTTTTATTTTTATTTAAATTTTAAAGTTTAGGTTTTATTTTTTATTTTTAAGTTTAGGATTAAGTTTTTATTTTAATTTTTTATGTTTAGGTTTTAGGTTTTTATTTTACATTTATTTTTAGGTTTTATTTTTTAGTTTAGGATTTTTTTTAGTTTATTTTATTTTATTTAGTTTATGGTTTTGGTTTAAGTTTTATTTATTTTAGTAAAGTTTATTTTAGTGCAGGTTTAGGTTTGTTTTATTTTATTTATTTTATGTTTAGGTTTTTTTTAGTTTAAGGTTTAGTTTTTTTTTAATTTATTTTTAAGTTCTATTTTTAAGTTTATATTTTAGGTTTAGGTTTTTATTTAGTTTTTATTTTATTTTATTTTAGGTTTATTATATTTTTTTTAGTTTTTATTTTATTTAGGTTTTTATTTTAAGTTTATTTTATTTTTTTAGTTTTGTTTAGGTATTTATTTATTTTTTTTTAATTTAGATTTTATTTTTTATTTTATTTGATTTTTAGGTTTAGGTTAGGTTTTGATTTAACTTAGGTTTTTATTTTATTTTAATTTTTTTATTTAGGTTTAGGTTTTTAAATTTTATTTTATTTTTAGATTTTATTTAGTTTAAGTTTAGGTTTTTAGGTTTTTAGGGTTTAGGGATTAATGTTTAGGGTTTAGGGTTTGGAGTTAGGTTTAGGTTTTGGGTTATAGGTTTTAGGGTTTTAGGTTTTTTTTGGGTTATGGTTTAGGTTAGAGTTTTTTTATTATTTTTATTTATTTTTTTAAATTAAGTCAAGTGGTAGTTTAAGTTAATTTTATTCTTTATTTATTTAGTTTATTTTATTTTTTTTTTATTTTTTTAGGTTTATTTTATTTTATTTTTATTTAGGATTATTTTTATTTTTTATTTAATTTAGTTTATTATTTTAGGTTTATTTATTTTAGTTTTTTTAATTTTAGTTTTTTTAGGTTTAGGTTTATTTTTTTTTGAGTTTTCTTTTTTATTTTATTTTAATGTTTAGGTTTTATTTTTTTTATGTTTAGGTTTAGGTTTTATTTTTTGTTTAGGTTTAGGTTTTGGGTTTTAGTTTATTTTAGGTTTATTTTCGGTTTAGGTTTAGGTTTAGGGTTTATTTTAGTTTATTTTATTTTATTTAGTTAGGTTTAGGTTTAGGTTTAGTTTATTTTAATTAGGTTTAGGTTTTATTTATTTTAGTTTTTATTTTATTTTAGTTTAGATTTAAGTTTATTTATATTTTATATTTTATTTTATTTTAGTTTAGGTTGTTTTTTAGATGGTTTAGTTTTATTTTTTATTTATTTTATGTTTTATTTAAAACTTATTTATTTTTTAGGTTTTTATATACTTTATTTATTTAATTTTAGGTTAATTTATTTTATTTTATGTTTAGTTTTATTTTAGGTTTTATTTATTTTATTTTCATTTATTTTATTAGTTTATTTTATTTAATTTTTTATGTTTAGGTTTAGGTTTTAGTTTATTTTTATATTATTTTTATTTATTTTTATTTTTTTATTTTGTTTTGTTTAGCTTAGGTTTAGGTTTTAGGTTTTAGTTTTAGTTTAGGGTTTAGGTTTAGGGTTTAGTGTTTAGGCTTTAATGTTTAGGGTTTTAGGGTTTAGTTTTGGGTTTAGGATTTAGGTTTAGGGTTTAGGTTAGCTTTAGTTTAGTTGTTTAGGATTTAGGTTTAGGTTTAGTGTTTATTTAGGGTTTAGGTTTATGATTTAGGGTTATAGATTTAGGTTTAGGGTTTTAATTTTTTAGGGTTTAGGGTTTAGATTGTTAGGTTTAGGGTTTAGGGTTTAGGGATTTAGGTTTATTTTAGTTTAGTTTAGGTTTTTATTTAGTTTATTTTTTTATTTATGGTTTAGGTTTATTTAGGATTTTAGTTTATTTAGGTTTTATTATTTAGTTTAGGTTTATTTAGTTTATTTTTTATTTTAGTTTATTTTTTTTATTTTTTTAGATTTATTTTTTATTTTTATTTTGTTTATTTTATTTATTTTAGTTTAGGTTTTTTTATTTTAGTTTATTTTCTAGGTTTAGGTTTAAGTTTATGTTTTTTTTCTAGTTTAGTTTTATTTTTATTTTATTTTTTAGGTTTAGGTTTTTTATATTTTTTATTTTTAAATATTTATTTTATTTTTTTAGGTTTAGGTTTTAGGTTTTTATTTTAGGTTAATTTTTAGGTTTTTTTTTCTTAATTTAGGTTTAGGTTAATTTTTAATTTTCTTATTCTATTTTGTTTAGGGTTTAGGTTTAGGTTTAGGTTTTATTTATTTTAGTTTAGTTTATTTTAATTTAGGTTTATGTTTATTTTATTTTATTTATTTTAGGTTTAGGTTTTTTTTAGTTTAGGGTTTATTTTTTTTTTATTTTTTAGGTTATTTTAGGTTTTTTTAGGTTTAGGTTTTATTAGTTTTTATTTTATTTAGGTTTTGTAGATCGATAAAGATCTTTTGATGGGTAGGATAACATTACACACTTTAGATATATTTATTTTTAATTGCACTTTTATTATTAGCGGTAGTGTTTTGCATTTTAATTGGCACATAGGGTTTTGAAGACTTTGCGGTTAGACCTCTTCATCAAGAGGTTTAGAGCTCAGTTAGGTGTGGGTAATTAGGACTAAGTTTATTGATTATATTTGGTTTTTTAGCATGGAAAAGTGAACCAATTTAGTGATGCCATTGAGATTTTTTTAAGAATATCCATGGCATCACCTTATGCTTGGGGCTTTACCATAAACATTAGAGTTAATCAACAAGGCGGAGATAGGATTAGGTTTTTCTAGATCATCTAGGCCTAGTTTAGGTGTTTAGAAGAATTAGGATAGTTGTGTTTAAAGCGTAGAGTTCACTTTTATGAGCTCGGTTTTTGCCACCTCCTCTTAAGCCATTATCTAGATGACACAATAATCATTTCCACCACTTACCACTTAGTATTATAATTTAGGAGCTACTTTACCTACTCTTTGATATATTGAATAAGCCTTATTCATTAGAGGGAGATAGAAAATCTAAGAATTTAAAGAAACTTGACTTTATTTTAAAGCCTAAGAGGAGGAAGTGGGCAGGATGATAGCTATTTTATTACCATTATGTTAGGTCATGTAGAGGATTGTATCTTTTAAGGACTAGAGCTTATAAGTTGAGAACATAGTTATAAGATATTAGAACAATCTTTAATTTTGTTAATCCTTTATACTTTGATCCTCTTAAGACAAGAATGTTAGGATATCTCCACTCAATAAATAAGATCATTTCTAAGATCAAGAAGCTTTCCTTGCAGTTTCGAGTAGCTCAAACCTCAACACCATGGAAGGTTTGCTAGTTGTAAGGACTTAGGGTGATAGCGCTTTGAGCGGTCACCATACTTTAGGATAGTCCGTGTAGCCATTTTCAGTCAATACTCTTCCAGATTGCGCTACCACCTCTTCTAGGTGCATTGTATCTACAAAAAAATGGCACTAAATCCCTTACTATTACTTGATTTCTATCATGTACTCTACCCAAAAAGATGTTTAATTCTAGTTATATATTGTCCACTTTTGATCTCTTGATTTTATTCTCAAAAGCTCTAGTCTAAATAAAATAGATTTAGTAGTTGATCCTTTTTCTAATTTAAATTCATTATCCTTCAATCAATCAGGTTCACCTCTTGATTGACTTGGAGTCAAGCTCAGGATCCCATAAGAAAAGTAGGTATGCAAATGGAAGGTAAAACTTTCACATGCTCTTATTCCAGAAGTCACTAAATTCAACCTCTGGCAAGTTCTACCTCTAGGTACACCTCGGACAAGCATAAGCAAGTCATTGGTTCTTGTTTGATAGCCTCCATAGGATGCTCCCATGGATATTCTTCAAGGACCAAGCGAGTTGACTACAATGTCCTAGCTCACCTTAGAAAGTTTTTTATTTAAGTTATGCATATAGCCCTTGTCTTATACAAGAGATGATGAAATCTCTAATCAAGGCCTTAGATCTAGAATAAGCATGACTTGCTAGCAGACTAAAGAGAGGCATCACTCGAAGGATATCTTAGGCGTTACATTCAATTATCAAGACTTACTTTTAGGGACGACTGAGTAGAATCGCCTCTTTACATTATAGTGGAGGTTGGCAGATACATGCTATCCAGAGTTTTGGTTGACCCAGGTGTATCAATCAATATTATGAGTCTAAGAATCCTTTGAGGATCACATCTCAAACTCAAAGAAAGGATGATGTTGAGAGGATTCAATAAACAAGGTGAGAGGGCTTGTGGTGTTTATTTTTTGGATGTAAGTGGGGGGACACCATGTGGATCATAACTTTTGGTGATCAGTACAACATTGAGGTATGATATATTATCTTATTATCTTAAAAGATAGAGGCATCACCCTACAATGGACCTAATCACATAATAAGGACTCTTAAAGCATGATGGGTCTTCAAATGTATGAGAGATTTTTTTCCTACTTTATATGGATGAATAAAGCAAGGATTATATCAAAACAGGTTCTAAAGTTCTAATTGGAGGCAAGCTTCCATAGTTAATTACATCTTAGGAAATAAAATTTTCTAAGAATACTCTCGATTAAAGTAAATAATTATCATCTCCAAAAATTTTAAGGTTAGACTATCAAAATATTGGTTATATTTGGAAAATTAATTATGAAAGCTCAAGGAGAAGACTTAATTTTGGAATCCAAATGATATAAGTAGGAAATGCTTATGATACTAGGAAGCCTACTGAGCATTCCAATCTATCTTATGGTTAGGCTTTATAATTTTGAATTGAGATTTATATATTTTGAGTTGAAATTTAATTAGATTACTAGGGCTTATAATCAACCAAACAAAGTTGTGGGAATGCTTAGGTGAGGATTTATGCTGTACAAAGGAAATAGCTAACTGATCCTAAATCTAGGGAGCTTTAGCATGACCTAAATCTAAGCAACAGTGGACATAAGGGTTTACCTCCACAAGAGAATAAATTATCGACTTACGGACTTATAACTAGTGGCCTAACTCTTATGATTTTAAAATCATGTAGTTGGTCTTATGAATTACAGATAGCTAAGATCTTGTGGTGAAAAATTTTCAATTTCTCTAAAATAAATGTATACTTCCATCTTCACTCATACAAGATAAAATGTGATAGAAATATACTTTTTTTATGCATTTGGACACCATGTAGATCATGATGTTCTTATTAAGTGATGAGTATGACATTGAGGAGAAGTGTACTATCTCGAAAGATAGAAGTCCCTACAATGGACCTAATCACTGAATAAGGACTCTAAGGACAATGGGTCATGTGTAATAAGTTTCTTCCTACTTTACAAGGGAAGTAAAGTGGGTTTATTTTAAATGGGTTCTTAAGTTCCTATAAGGGAAAGCCATAGTTAATTACATCCCAATGAAGGGATTCTAGAATACTCGATTAAGGTAAATGATCATTATCTCAAAGATTTGATAGGTACTATCAATTAGTTTATTTTGGAAGATCAAATGGGATTGGTCAAAGAAGGGAGTTATTCAAAGCCAAATGAAGATAAGTAGGAGATGCTCATGATGATAGGAAAACTAGCGCATCTCAAACTATCTATGGTTGGGCTTTATAATTTTGAAATTGATTTAATTTATTTGAGTTGAATTTCATTAGAAATTTAGGCTTATGATTCACAACACAAGATTATGGAAATGCTAGAGGATTTATACATGGCCCACAAAGGAGAAGTACCTCAAACCTAAATCTATGGAGCTTTAGGACCAAAATCTAAATCTAAGGCAAAATTGGGTATATGGTTTACCTCCACAAGAGAAGTAAAACTTCACTGGACTTAAAACATGGGTGGCAATTAACTCCTCCTATGATTTTAAATTTATGTAGGCAAGTTATGCTTTATGCAAGATAGCTAGGCTATTATTTATTTAGAAAAGAAAGTCCTTAAACTCACTCCCTAAGAGACTAGATCATGTAAAGCATGAAAATGACCTAGATCTAATAAAACATATTACATATTATTTTTAATTTGGACATCATTTTGACTTAGCTTATAGGATTCATATGCCTAATGCATGAGAAGTGATTATTCCAAAATCTGAAGAGGTGTGGTTCCACCATGGCTCTCAAAGATCAAGCCAAGTTTCTTTGGCAAAGGTGGAAGCCCTCCAATCAAGAGTGAAACAAGATGCTTTTGTGCATGATATTATAAATGAAATACTCATCAAGCCAAGGGGTTGCTAATTCTTTTCTCTTGATTTTTAACTTAGGCTTTAAGTGAGGTTATGAGTTGTTTATTTTTACTTTTAAGTTGATTAATTTGGTAAAAGATTTATTTTCCCCTAAGAACCTAATTGTCATCCAAGCCATACATCAAGCAAGAAAGAAATTAGGAAAAGGATGCCATCTTAATGCACAAGCTAAATAAATCATCAATCAATTTATAAAGCTAATGTAAAAGAATAAGAGGTCTTTTATAGTTGGGCACCACTGCACAAACCTGAAAACAAATTGGGTAGCTGAGCTCAAACCTTATACAACCTAGATTACGAATGAATTAATTTACAATCAAGTAAGAAAATTCATGTTATGGGGGCCTTCAAGCTTCATTTCTTCAATTTTCTTTTCTTCTTTTCTCTTTCTTCTTTCTTCTTTGATTCTTTCTTTTGGATGGTTGGAATGTGGATGCTCCAAAGGCTTCACATGGTACATAAGATGAGATCTTATGACTAATGCTAATCCCCATATAATCATTTTGAAAATCCTAATTACCAAAATTACATGAAAAGGGAAAAATGGAAATCTAACTAACACCTACAAAAACAAAATTAGATAAAACAAATTATACAAATCCCAAGCATGTATATTGTACTTAAACTTAACACCCCACACATGGGTGACTAAGTTCACCTGGCCTATTAGATTATGCTTAGGGGTGTAAGCACCTGCACAGCATAAAGATTTATATTTTTATTTATTACAGCGTCCCTTGAGCACAATCCCTTGTAGAAGATAATGGTTAGACTACGATCGCCCTATCATTCAGTCTATAGACATACACCCTAACATCCAAACTAAAACAAAATATTAAAAAATAAAAATCAAACCATCTGCACCATAACTAGCTAGAAGTGGTGATTTTGCTAATGTGTGTCTAAGGTTTATGTGGTATGCTTAGCTATGGCTTTAAGTTAGAGTTTTCTAAGTGTAAGATTGTTCAACTTAGAGGGGTTTTCATTTAAGTTTAGTTATCTTGGGTTGATTTTTTTTTATTTTTTGTTTTATTAGGTTCAATTGAATCTAATTAATTACTAGGTTATAAGAGAGGAAGAGAAGAAAAACTACTCTTTCCTTCCCTACCTTAAGTAATTTCTAAAGTAGATTCATATTTTAGTTTTGTTTAGTGAATATTTATTATGTGTTTAATTAATCTAAGTTAGATCAACTTAAAACAAGCCTATTCAAAAGAAATGCATTTTAAGATTAAGTAAAGTGAATTAATATCACAAAACACACATTACTTGATTTCTTTCCCAACATGTATAACATGCATGGATGAATCTAAGCATATCTATACACATCAAATGGGAAAGTTTAGCACATTATGATGAATGCTAAATAATTACTTAAGAAAATTTCAATGCTTATGATGCATGATTTTCATTAAGTAGAAAAGGGAGTTTCTTATCCAATTTTACATGCACACATGTATGAAAGGCATAAAGTGGGCACCATTATTAAAAGCGTGTAAGGTACAAGATCTACTTAGGGCTACTTAAAGCCTTGCAACCTCAGGGTTGTCATGACTAAGATACCACTTTCCTTAAATACAAGCATATCTACAAAAGAAATGAATGGAAAAAAAGAATGCAAAAAGTTATACTTCATTGTTTGATTTGTTTATGCAATTTATATGTGTGAATATGAAGATCCTTCTTAAGGTTATAACATGGAAGATAAGAGTAGATTTGAAGTGTTATGTTCTTTTAAAGAACTATACACTTTAAATCTTATTTAAATCCATGTTAAGGGGAAAGAAAGGAAGCAAACATAAGACACATTTTATATTCACATGCAAACTTATAAATAAAATATAAGTAACACACTTTTTTTATTGATCATATATTTTGAAAATAATTTGGAATTTAATAATGATAATAGCATTCATATTTTTTACTTTAGCCAAAACATGCAATTTGACATAAAGAAAACATTTTCATTTTAATTTTATTTTGAAAAGCATGAATGCATGAAATCCATATGATACACATTTAGCATGCAAGGAAGAAATCAATTGATGAAAGCAATGTAAATTCATCCACCTAATTAATTCTAAAGACAATCTTATGAAATAAGAGAGCTTAAAGCAAATCAAGTTATTTTAAGAAGGTTTGATTTTATTTTGAGTTTGATTTAATTTGTGAAATGTGATTTTTGTTGTTCCTAACCCATTCCACATATGTATGAATTTAAATTCAATTTTAGATGATTAGATCCATTTTATATTTTGATTAGATTAAGGTATGAATTAAGTGTGTTAATTACCCCTTACCATACCAAGCATAGTTAATCAAATAATTATGAGCCAATGAGATGACATAAAATCACACAAGGAATTTAAATGTAATGCACCTAGTAAGAAAAGGGCCTAATGCATTTGGCTCATGATTAATGATTAATTAAACTAAGGGGTTTAACTTAAGTACTTTCATAACCCCTCACACATGAGTTGATTTTAATTTCTTTAATTGTACTTAGGCTCTTAGACACTAAGCATCTACCCAAGAAAGATTAATTAGTTCTAGAAAGTTTTAGAATTTTATGAAAATTAAGGGGTAATTAGTGAATTACCCTTAATTAAAGATGGATTAAGAAAGAAAGGGGTTTAGAAATATCTTGAGGAAAGTATCTCAAAATTACACTAAACCTCATATTCACTTAATCAAATCTTAATTAACTCAATGAGAGGTTAAACCACTAATTATACCCTTAATAATCTAATTACATTAAGAGTGATTAAGGAATGAGCTAGTAATTCCCTAATTAAGCAACCATTAAATCCCAGAGAAAATTAGGGGAGGTAGTCATTACTAATCATACACAAGAAGTTTGGATTAATCTGATTAAAGGGTAATTAGCAAATAACATTCCCAATAAAACCCAAATTCAGAGAAAAGAACAATTCAAAATTAATTAAAATCAATTTTAGAATATTCTATGTTCAATTATCTTTCCAATGCAATTTTTCTCATATATGTTTGATTTTTCTAGGCTTAGATATGAATTTAGGAAGGTTTGGTGATTAAATAATAATTAAAAAAGCTAATTATATGTTTAATACTGTGCCATGTGGGCGGCATAACATCACGGCATGATAAGATTGGGTCTTTAACTTGTCACATCCTAGCACTCGCTGGCGGTGCTACATGCTCTCTTCAACCATCATCAAGGATGATGGTTGATAAAGTGGTTCTAAAGGGTGAAACATGGGATGCTACGTGTTTTAATCTTGGTCATCCATCCAAAATGCATGGATGGATGGTCAAAGATTCATCCCTGTAATTCCTTATGAGCAATGGAGATCATCCATGTTCTAGGGAAAGATCTGAGCTTGATGCTGATTGAGCTAAAATTTAGCCCACACCTTTATCATACAATGGAGAACATATCCAACATAGTTTATCATGGAATGAAATATTCTTTCACAAAGCTCCACACTATGGCTAGATTAAGCTCAAAAAAATGGTTTACCTTGCTAGAGGTGATCACTTCGATTCCTTGGAGAAGCTTCATCAGTGGAGATGAAGCTTTGTTGAAGTTTAAGGTCTTGAGATTGGGTGGTTGCTTCTAGAAACTCCACCTTGAACTCTTGCTGATCAACTAGCACCCCTCTTGCCTTTGGAGCTTGGGAAAGAGCTTGGACAAGTTTGATTGGGGTCTAGGGAGCTTGCAAAGGAATTGGGCTAAGTGTGGAGTGAGATTGATTGGTTTATTCCCTATTTTCTTGAGAAATCAAGAAATGGGAAGTTCAACCTCTCTCTAAAGCTTGAGAGGCTGGCTTGCTAGAGTTCCTAAGTTCAATTCAATAGAGTGAAGAAGTGAGTAAAGTATATCTCATGGGTTTGATCCAAACTTATTTGATTTGAATGGTGTCCCAAACCCAAGAAGAAGTGGGTAAGGTGGCCATGTGCTTGGGAGTGGAAGGAGGATTCCATGTGCTCCATTTCAAGGCATGTGGTTTTGGCCATTAGCTGGGTTGACTAGCAAACCCATTGGGATGGGTGCACCACACTCCCTAGTGTTCACTTGATCCACTAAGAGGGTGCTAAGTGGTTATGGAGAGGATTTGACCAAATTCTAAGTGGATATTTCCTAGGGGTAAAATGGTCATTTGACCTTGATTTTAGTTTGGGCATATTTGGTATGATGAGAAAATAGGTTTGGCCAAGTTTCATTGAATTTGGAGTTGATTTGATGTGATTTGGCTCATGTTGACCCATTTAGGTCAAAATAACAGTCAGTACAATTGGTCAAATTAGGTCAAACCAAAGTTAGTTCATATGACCATTAAAAATGTTTTGGTGGCTTTGGTTTGATGCAATTTGGTATAGGTTTTAATTTGGTTTAATTGAGTTCATTTAGGTCAAATGGGTCAAGTTGACCAATTTGACCCATTTGACATATTTGAGTTAGGTCATGGGTTGGTTTAGGTTTAGTTGGTCATATGAAATGGATTGGTATCTTTGTTTCCAATAAATTTTAGTTAAGATTGAATTTGGCTCAATATGACCCTTTATGTTAAGTTAGGTTCAAGGTCAATTCAGCTAGGTTAGGTCTAGTTGGCCAATTGAGGCTTTGGTCAAGTTCAACAATCATTTTGGGATGAGCTTAACCCATTGATTTCAATAAATTTGGCTTAGATCAAGTTTTGATACATTTTGGCTTTTTAGGTCAAGTTGGATCAAGTTGGGTCAAGTGGCCAATTAGGCTAGGTTTGGCTCAAATATTGACTTGGTCAAGTTTGAACATTGATCATGAATGAATATAGATCATTAGTTTCAATCAATTTGGCCTATGGTGGATTCTAGCTATGTTGGGCTTCATTTTGGCTAAGTGTTGACTTGCTCAACCCTTAGGTTTGACTTGGTTTGACCCAATTTGAGTGATTGATCATCTCATGATGATTGTTGATCATGATGAGAGGCTTAGGTGGGCTTAGTTCAATCAATTTGGTTAGGATTAGAATTTGGCTCATAAGGGTACTTTAGGTCACTTTGGGTCAAGTGAGCCTAAGTAGGTCAAATGGCTTGGTCAAAGCTTGATTTGAGTTTGGTTAAACTCACATATGGACTTATGATTGAAATATAAATCCATTTGCAAGTGGTTTGAAGTCAAATGGGTTTTGATTCATTTGATAATTTCATGTTCAAAGGGTGAACATGAGATGGATTTTAGCTTGATTTTGAATTGAGTTTTGGTTAAGTGTTTGAAGTTTGTATTTATATTTGGATTCATGATTGAAATATTAATTGAATCATGAAGAAAAATCAAGAGTTTACTTGATTTGAAATTGATTTGGCTAAGTTGAGATTTTGACTTGAAAGGCATAGTTAGGTTGAATTTGTGTTTGATTTTTTTGGATTTGGTTTTGGTTGTTTGAATTTATATTTCATTTATATATGTGAATATAAATAATATAAATGGGTTATGAGAAAATTTCAAGGATTTTGAAGTGATTTGAATATGATTTAGGCTAAATCCTTAGAGAGGATTAAAGGACTTAGGAAAGATTTGGAATTTTGGATTTGAATTTTGGATTTAGTTTGATTGATTTGAATTTATATTTCATTTATATATGTGAATATAAATGAGAATATAAATGGTTGTGAAAATTTTATGAATTTGAGATGGTTTGAACTTGATTTGGGCTAAGTTCTTAAGAGGAAATCAAAGAACTTAGGAAATATTTCAAACTTGAAATTTCAATCATGGGTTTCAATCAAGTATTTCAATCATGGATTTCAATCATGAATTTTAATCATGAATTTCAATCACATAGAATTGATTTGAGTTTGAAGAAAATCAATTAGGCTGGAATTGATTTAAGTTTGATGTTGATTTGATTTGGAGTTTCACTTGAAGGAAGGAAGTGAGGAATGTGGTTCAAGCTATAGGGTAAATTTTCTTAACACCCCAAGGCATGACCTATTCTATGGCTAACTCTTCTAAGTCTCTAGGGCTAGGTTGAGTGTCCACTAATCACTAGATGTGTCTTAAGACTAAGGAACTCTTAGTGTCTAAGAGAAGTCCTATGTCTAAGAGGGAGGGGTTGAGAGCTCATTCAATGAGATCAACAAAAGGCACCAAGGTTTGGTGTGATGACAAGGAACACCATATTGGTGTTGGGAAATGATCAACAACAGAAAGATCAGCATTAACAAACAATCTACCCTAACCCAAGGTGTAGAAGGAATCTAGAGTTTAGTGCAATGTGAAACTTATGTCAAAGACATAAGAGAAAAGGAGAAATCCACTAGGGATAGAATATGTGAACCTTCCACTTGGGAAGCGGGTTCAAGTCATCCAAGGATGAGAGGTTTGATTTGATTTGAGTCTCAGAGAGAAATTTGATTTATTTAAGTAAGTTTGGGGAAGAGGGTTGAATTTGTTTAAATTTTTGTTTATTTAATTTGTTTGTTTTGACTCCATGGGGGATAGAAAGTGAACTCTCCACTAGAGGCAAGTTCAAGTCATCCAAGGGAGGGGTTGAAATCCGAGGGATTAGAATTCTAGATCTGGACTAGAAAGATTTGCATCTCATTGAGGAGAAACAAAAGATTTGATTTAGATTGATTGATTATTTTTTTGTTTATTTCAAATTTTTGTTTTGTTGAATTTGTTTTTAGATTTCTATATTTTGGATTTTGAGATGGACCTATTGATTTGTGATGGATTGCTAGTAGTCAAAGAGGCTAACTTCAGTTACCAATCCAAGTGGTAGTCTACTAAACACATGGTAGCCAACCAAAGGGATGCTTTGTATCATACTACTTGGAAGAAAGTAGAGTAGACTTACATCCTCCAAAGTAGGGACCAGTTGCTAGGGTAATCTATTGGCAAGGCAATGATTGAACAACCTAGAGGACTATTGAGTGAATGCCACTAGGGAACTTAGATCAACTCAAAGATAGATAAGATTAATTTCATTTTTAGATCTATTTTGATTAAGATGGATCCCATCGATTTGTGATGGACTACACTGAGTAGGGGCCATGGTGGCCTGGACCTAACTCAGACAAACCAAAGGGAGTAGTCTTCTAACCACAAGATAGGACTATCCAACCAAAGGGGTACTTTTTTTGGTGTGCAATGGTTAAGTTAAGAAGAAAGCGTGGGGACTCACATCTTCCAAAATAAGGAACTACTAGGGTGATCGGTTGCTTTGGGATCGACAGAGCTATTGAGTGAATCTTTGGGTACTTAAATCAACTCAAAAGATAGTCAAGATTAATTTCATTTTTATATTTGTTTCAATGGATTCCATTGATTTGCGATGGATCACACTGAGAAGGAGCATATATTAGCCCAGACCTATCTCAGATTTACTGAACTAAAGGGAGTTGCTTCCCGACCAATGGGAGAATTATCTGATCAAAGGAGTTCCTTTCAATTTGCAATGATTAATTTAAGGGAAGAAAGCTGAGGACTCACATCTTTCTACAAAATACCCAGTGATCAATTTCTTTGGGC
Organism: Cymbidium sinense; assembly: GCA_021442155.1. Lineage (NCBI taxonomy): Eukaryota > Viridiplantae > Streptophyta > Magnoliopsida > Asparagales > Orchidaceae > Cymbidium > Cymbidium sinense. The sequence continues at coordinate 203,084,965 of CM038216.1, forward strand.
AACAAATCAACGACCTAAAACAGTCGATTGATAATCATGCTAGAAAGAATGCATCATCTTATATCTTCCAAAGAGAATGACTGGGTAACTTTTGTGGAAAAATAGATTGAACCGACTAATGGTGACTATGGAGTGAGAACACGAGGATTTATCTCAACTCTGTCAAGCAAATCCTATAGGGAGTTCTGCTGACACTGCCCTAAAGATAGGATGCCTGCTTGGAAAAAGGGGCCTTTTGGGGACTTGAATTCCTAATCCACAAGCGAATTAATTTATTTATTTGTTTAATTTGTTTTAACGTGGACCCTGTTGGTTTGAGGATCAAAGAGAAGGAGCTTATATTAGACCTTCAGTTCTTGAACCAAGGGAGAATCGCATCCTGAATATTCTTCAACCAGTGGCTAGGAAAGGGGGGCTGTCCAATCCAAGGGTAACGGTAGTGTCTAAATGGGGTTGCAAAGGACATGATCCAAATAGAAATTCACGAGAGGGGAGCTAAGGCTTAATCCAACAGAGATGATGACATGGCAAGTCATCTATCCAATAGGTATTTGGTGTCAAACTCAAGGACAAAGCTCGGTGACTCACATTTGTCAAGAGTGGTGTACTCACTAGGTGAGTTGCTAGAGAACATCAACCAACCTAAGGTGCCCATCAGTTTGTAATAATCAGTCTAGGAAGAAAGCTCGGGGACTCACATCCTCCTATAGTAAAACTGATTGCTGGGATAGTCTATCTTTGGCTCGATAGGTGCCATCCGACCTAGGGTGATTATTGAGTGAATGCCGCTAGAGGACTTATATTAACTCAAATGTAGTTAAGAGGAAAGGAGCCTCTAGATGACTTATCCTAAACCTCAAATAAACTCGATCTAGTTAGATCATGATGATTAGTTCAAGAAGAAAGCTTGGGGACACACATCTTCTTAAACAAAATCAACATGAGGTAGTTTGGTAGGCGGTGAAATCTACCCATACTAAGGCAATGATCAAGTTAGGAAGAAAGCATAGGGACTCACATCCTCAACAAATGACCACTGGGTAACATACTAGCAAGGTAGCATGTAAACCGACCTAGAGCTAATGAGTGAGTGCCACAACTTGCTCCCATATCAAAATAGCCCAAGACAAAAGATATGTGTTTTATTTTTTGCATGTGTTAAAAGGAATAGGATGCCTCACGGGTTCTCTCATCCTAAACATCTTTGGGGAGTTTGATGAAATGGCACCAGATGGAAATGAGAATTCCCACCAAGAAAGGATGTTTGGGTTTTCTTATACCTAACTGTTGTGCTAATAAATAAGATGCCTCTTGGGTTCTCTCACACTATTTTAGTATAGAGGTTGTGTTTGTGATGTGAAAGAGGGATAGGATGCTGGGGACTCTTACATTACCTAAACACGTCATGGCGGTTTAAGACAAGCAAATAATGCTTAGAAAGAAGAGAGGATTTGATGAATGGAATGCGATTTTATTCTTTTTATAAATTTTTTAAAACATGATTTATTTCATGGATAATATTTCTTTAGATAGAGCCCATTAATTGGAAGCATCGATGTTTCGATCGATGGTGATATGATCCTCCATGGTAGGCCTTCTCTATAGCATAGGGGGCTTCCCAAGTGGGTTCAAACTTGCCTCCCATCTTTCGATAGGCAACAATTGGTCTCCTTAGGACTAACACAAGTTCTCCTACTTGGAAAGATCTAGGTCGACTAGCTTGTTGTGAGCTTAAATCAATTTGGCTTTGTATAACTCGAGGTTCTGGCATGCCCGTAGGAGACTCTCCACCAAACCTTTGAGCCCTTATAACAATAACTTTACATTCTGATCTATAGTGATCTTGCAACCCAATGTTATCCTTAGTGATGGGTGTTGAACTTCTAAAGGTAGAACGACATCAAACCCATACACTAAGGAAAATAGGATAGATTTAGTTGGAGTTCCGTATGTTATGCGGTAGACCCCCAAGGCTTCAACCAACTGCTCTTTCCACTGTCGCTTATTGCCATGAAGAGTCTTCTTAAATATCTAGATGAGAGTTTTGTTGAATGCTTTTGCTAAGCCATTTGCTCTGGGTAGTAGACGGTGGAGGATCTCCAATCTATACTGTGTCTTCTTGCGAAGCTGTTAATCTTTGTGCTTTTGAATGTGGTACTATTATCGGATATAATTTTTTGAGGCACCCTAAACCTATATATGATATGGTTCCAGAAAAACTGAAGCACATGTTGAGTTGTGAGCTCTCTGTGTGAGATTGCCTTTATCCACTTGGAAAAGTAGTAGGTGGCAGCTAAGATGAACTAGTGAACCTTGGAAGAAGGAGGATCAATCAGACCCACAATGTTGGTTCCACAACACTCAAATGGCCATGAGGCCAATGTACGATGTAGAATATAGAATGTTGGGTGGTTGGTGGAGGACCACACCATGTACCTGACACTGATGGCATGTCCTAGCTACATCTATGCACTCTATAATCATTGAAGGCTAGTAGTATCCAAGTCATTTGATCTTCATCTTCATCTTCAGACTGGACTGATGTGCTCTACATAGACCTAAATGCATCTCAGTTACAATGCCACGGGCTTCGTGTTTGTCTAAATAATGTAACCACATTTAGTCAAAGGATCGATAGTACAGGGTTCCATCAATTAGAGCGTAGGAGAGAGCTCTGTTTCACCTGATGGGCTTGTAACTTTTCTTGAGGTAGTTTATTAGTGTTTTCTATGAACAGTTTCCTCTAATCTGACTCCTTGTCCATTTTGGAAATGACAACCTCCCTTTAAGAGAAAGTCTCTCGATGGGTTCGGCATCAATAAGGGACAGGACTTGTCAATTTTGGACCATTATTAGAATGGACTCTTCTTCCAGACATGTCAATTCTTTAGCAAGTTTGGCCAAAGCATCTGCTACTATGTTCTCTGCTCAGAGAACCTTATAGATGGTGACTTCAAGAATTTGGGCCAACAGCTTCATGGTATATTTGTGATAATGATGAAGCTTGGGTTTGAGAACCTTGTAAGATCTGATTTGGTTGAAGACCAACTGAGAATCTCGGTAGATGTTGATGCTCTTGACATTGATTCTGATAGTTAACTCTAGACTGGCAATCAAAGACTCATACTCAGCTTCTTTGTTGGTGCAGGGGTTGGATAGATAGTATGAGAACCTCATCACATCATGGTCTGGAGTTAGAAGAACTATTCCTACCCCTACCTTTCCTGGGAGAATAGATCATGATGCTTCCCCTTTATGAAAAGAAGTTGCACCATTAAAATACATCTCCCATCGGAGGTTGTCAGCCTCCCCTAAGTTCATGATTTGTTCATCAGGGAGATCATACTAAGTGGTGAATCAACAGGAAGTAGGTGTACTACTAAGAAATTCGCTAGTACCTATCCTTTTAACGTACGTACGGGCACGAATGTAATGTGAAATTGCTAAAGTATTGTAGACCATCATGCCAACCATCTAGATAATATTGGCTATGTCATGAGATACTACAGCGGATTGGTTGTGAAGATCAAGTTCACCTTATGAGAAAGCATATAATGCCATAGCTTTTGGGAAGCAAAGATCAAAGCCAGGCAATGTTTCTCAATAGGCAGGTAGTTCACTTTAGTAGGGATCAGACAATGGCTGAGGTAGTAGAGAGCGCTCTCCTTTCCTTCATCATTGGCTTGGGTCAACAAAGTGTCAAGCAAGTTGTCCAATGCAGAAAGGTAGAGGATGAGTGGCCTGCCTAAGATAGGGACTGTAGAACTGGCGGCTTCACCAAATACTACTTGATTTCTTCAATGGCATGCTAGAACTTGTCATTCCTCTTGAACTTGGCATCCTTTTGGACAAGTGTTGAAAACGGCTTGCATCTCCATGGTAGGTTGGAGATAAAGCATCTCAAATATGCCAGCCATCCTTAGAATGATCTGAGTTGTGTTAAACTTTTAATAGACAACATTTCTAAGATAGCTTTGATCTTTTAGGATTGATCTCTATTCCCCGGTGTTGGACAATAAACCCAAATAATTTTCACAGCTACTCTGAATGCACACTTCAATAGATTCATTTTGAGATTATATTGTCTTAACCGTTTAAAAACTACTTTTAAGTCAAAGAGATGGTCTTCCTTTTCTCTACTCTTGACTACTAGATCATCAACATAGCACTCAACGATGATGGATGAGTTCATTGAAGATAGTCATGGCGTTGGTATGTAGCACCATTTTAAGGAAGACATGACCTTATAATAAAGATTTGATCGAGGTTCAAAAGTAGTGTTTCTTTCATCTTGGAGACATTTTGATTTCTTGTAGCATTACCCATCCATGAAGAAAATTGCATGAGATGAGGCATTGTCCACCATTAACTATGGTATAGGAAGAGGAAACTCATCCTTAGGACACGCCTTATTTAAGTCCCTGAAATCAATGCAAATGCAAATTTGGTCATTCTTCTTCTTAACTAGAATGACATTGGCTAACCAGGTAGGATACTTTTGTTCCCTGATGAAACCAGCATCGATCAGTTTCTTGACTTCAGAAATGACCTATTGTTTGATTTCTAATCGCATGCATCTTGGAGCTTGCTTGATAGGTATAGCGTTAGGATCTATTGCTATCTTATGGACTGCTATGTTTAGAGATAATCCAGGCATCTCTTCATAACTCCATGTGAAGCAGTCTTTAAGCTCAATCAATAGCCTTAACTAAGTCATTGGTTTTTCTTCATTCAATGATGAGCGATGTAGTGTGGACTTTTCTTATCCGAGTTTGATTTTCTTAAGCTTATCTATTGTTGAATGAATCTCCTCTTTAAATTCTGGAGATACATCCTTGATTTGGAGATCATTTGGATCATCTAAGATTTCTAAACACACATTCTCATAGAGTTGGTGTTGTGTGAAAAGAACTATCGACTCAAATGATTGGTAATAACTTTAATCATCATCATTGAGGACCTTTGAATCCCAGTCCTACTCTTATGCTTTCATTCTATTATTCCATAGCTTTTCAAAATATTCGACTGTGCACGGACAATTATGAGGAACCAAACCTTCGTATGATTATGAACACAAGGCGGTAAAGTCAAGTAATTCCATTAATTCTTTAAATGAATCTTCCTTCTCACATCAACTTGGGACTTGAGGATGATGATCCCAAAAAGAATCTCTTCATCTTCATATCTTTGGAAGACTTAGGGACTTCTTTAATTACTAAACCTATAGCTTTTTGAGATGAAAGTGAAGTTAGAGCTAAGGTTGCCAACTGCTGCCTAATAGTCTCACATAAACCTGATTTGATTACTTGCTTTTGGAGGTCTTCATCCTTTGTTTGGATCAAAGTCACCTCAATGGAACGATGAGAGGGGTTGGTTGGTATGCTAATCACATTAGACACATCCTTTGAGCTGGATTCCAAGTCTATGTGAATAGTAAGTGTACTATGGTGAACATAACCCTATTGGTGATGGCCAAGTCTTCCACCGATGCCTCTATTTGCCTCACCTGCACTGGTGGAGGTTGAGCCATCCTACCCACATGTCCATATGATGGAATGAACTGTGGGTGGAATGTGATATGCAGATCTATTTCTTCTTCAATTCGCCTTTTTTGTTCACTTGGATTTTCATTTTTCTTTTTTCTATTTCTTTTTTTTTTTTTTTTTCTTTTCTTTATTTATTATGCATTTGCATTTGAATTTTGTCCAAGTTGACAAGAAAGGGTGTTTTGGGGAAGATAGTAGGTTGCATCCTCATAAATCTTAACCTCTCTAACTAAAAATGACTTTTCATCCCCATTGACGGTATTGATCATCCTTTCAATTTGATGCACTGATGGAAGGAGGATAGAATCATCTTGTTCTGATGTATCCATGGCCTATCAATCAAATTTGTGAATGAAGTATTTGAATTAATTATGTAAAACTTGGCTTCAGTCTTCCAGTCACCTATCTCCATGGGTAACACTATAGAACCTAAAACCCTCTCGCTTTGTTTATTGAATCCTCTCAACATCATCCAATCTCTTAGGAGTGTGGATATGTCAATCCTCAAATAGGTAAGAATCTTTAGAATCATAATGTTCACTGATGCACCTAAATCGATGAGAACTCTGGTAAGTCTGAATCTTCCCATCTCAAGTGTGATGTAGAGGGCATGGTTGTGCTCGAAATCTCCCAGAAGAAGGTCTTCATCTATGAAAGTGATCCCTTGGGATTTTTTTGCATAATGTGCCTCTTCACCAATAGCGGTTAGCTAAGCTAAGCATATTTTAGGATGAAGGAGAGTTTTGATTAACGATTCCCTCATCTCTTTGGATTAGATGAGGGCATCGTATATGCTTAGCTTAGATGGAAACTTTCTTAGATGAGAGAGGACATTGTAGTCCACCTTGGGCTGATCCTCCATAAGCATTTCCAAGGGTGGATCATTCTTTGGATGGGATTCTCAATCCTCTATACCAATGTCTTCTTTCCCTCTATCTTTAGGTGCTACCCTAGGAGGTAGAACCTTGCCACTACGGAGGTTGACTTTGGTGATCTCTTGTGGAAGGGTAATGGAAGGTTCTATCTACACGTCGAGCTCACGAACAGCTTCCCTTATGGGACCCTCAAAATTGGATGATTTTAAGTCTATCTCGAGAGGAAAACTTATAGTGTTCAGAGTGGGAAAGTCCAACTCACGAGATCAAAATTGTTATTTCTATTATGACTTGAAGAGTTTTCATTAGGAATAGAAGAAGACAACCCATCAGTAGTGACACAGATGTAATTCAAGCAAGCTTTATTCTTTAATTTCTTGGATTTGATAGGAGGTACAAAGTACAAGTCAAGTAAAGTAAGAAGGGTAATGGATTTGATGCCCTTATCTATTGGTACAAGAGTTCTACTAGTATAAGTAGAAGAGCTATACTAGGAGAAGTCTAATAGTAGTGCGGTGGTAGAATGAAGGCGGACTTGGTTGGTGTTTCCTCTTGGACTATCTCCAGCCTGGTTGATACTCTTGTTATTGAAGCTCCCTCTTTCCCTGAGTTGGTACTGGTAACTTGCAAACCTTCCTTGATGTTGGAGGTTTGAGCTAACTTAGGCACCTACAAGGAAAGTTTCTTAATCTTCTGAATGATCTTTTTAGAGGTTTTAGATAAGGATATATCCCAACCTTCTTTCATTTTGGAGAGATCGCAAGTATCCCCAAGGATTACCTTGATGGGCGGATGGTTATTCCATAAGGTATTCCTTCAGGATAACTATAGCATTGGTCTTGAACCTAAGTTCAAGCCAATCCTTGAAAGTGAAGCAATCTTCTAAAATATGACCTAGCATACGATGGTAGGGGCAAAGTTAGGATCATGGCTTTTTCCTACTTCCTTCGGTCTTCTAGGTTCGGGTAGTTGAAAATCAGGCTTCTTTAAGAGGTTCTTAAAGATCTTCATGATTAACTCCCTCTTAAATGAATAAGGCTTGTTAAGCTTATCTAAAAGAGTAGGTGAACCATAGCTATCTAGTGGTGAATAAGTGTGCCACTGTTGGTGATGATATGGCTGAGGAGGTAGCTATGTAGGCCATGGAGGCTATTGTGGTCAGTAATGGTGGTGGAGGAGGTGGAAGCGAGAATTTGTTGAGGTCTGGTCGAACTAATATCTAGCTGGTTTCTTCCCCTTATCAACTCACACTATTCAACTTCTTCTCATGACCCCTGGCTTTGTCTTAGGTAGTTGATCTTGAAAAGACAACTATCTGGCCTCACCTTGGAGACTAGTCACCTTGTTGAATAGCTTCTCAAAAGTTTTGATAGTGAATCCCTTAAGGATGAAGGTGACCAGTCCATGGATATTCTTTAGAAGAATCTTAATGGCATGTTCTAACAGCTACGACTCGCATTTCATACTCAGGTTACAACATTTGAGAATGTAGTCAACAAAGGAATCACCTAGGTGTTATTGTGCTACAACGAGATCACCCATAATAAAAATTTATTGAGCTACAGTAAACCTTTTGATGAAGAGTTGATCCAACTCAGAAAATGTCTTCACTGAACTATTGGAAAGTTCAGCATACCAATCAAAATTTATCCTTGTTATATTAACAAAGACATGAAAAACACATATTTACCATGTTTAACTAGCTCTAAAATGGGTGATGTCTTTTCATTTCCACTGCCATCAAAACTCTTAAATGAAGGTGGCACGAAACCCTTGGGATATTGGACTACATCAAATTCCTCTAGGTAGGGTCTACCGTTTGGAACTAATGATCCTCCCCGGCCTTGAGCCAACACTTCCTTCACCTGCTGCTCAATCATGAACTTTATATCTTTTTCTTGTATGGAGGTACTTTCTACTACCTTCCTATACATGCTAGTGTTACCTTGCTCAATGGGAGGTAAGGTCTTGGTTGGGTCCAAGACATGCACTAACTGGCCTAGTCTCAACTGGTAAGATGACTGTTGGTGCTTGTTTACAAGCAGATTCTAATAAGTCCTCAAGATATCTCGCCATCCTGTATATTTTTTCATCTTTCTACTTTATTTATGCTAGGATGTGTTGGTGCGAGTGGGTCGTGTATTCTTGCTCATCCTCATCACCTTCCATAGCTTGTTGCTCTCTGAGGAGGGATCCCCTAGTATCTACCATGCAAAACCCTACTAAGTCTCCCAACAAATAATCTTCTTTGAGATCAAAGCTAATCTTCTCCTCATCAGACCATTGTAACCCATAATTTTTTTCTTTTCCATAAGATAATGTGCCACTGTGTCCACTAGAGAATGATCAATCTGAATAGGCATGAATTATTTTAGCGGTGTGATTTTGTCATATCTTGAGACCTCCCCATTTGGAGAATCAATCCTATGAGGACTATACTCATTAGATGAAGGATTGATTGAATCATGAAGAAAAATCAAGAGTTTGGCTTGATTTGAAATTGATTTGGCTAAGTTCAAGAATTTGACTTAAAAGGCTTAGGTTGAATTTTGATTGAATTTGAGTTTGATTTTTGGAGTTTGTTTTGGTTGTTTGAATTTATATTTCATTTATATATGTGAATATAAATGAGAATATAAATGGTTTATGAGAAAATTTCATGAATTTGAAGTGATTTGAACTTGATTTGGGCTATGTCTTTAAGAGGGAATCAAAGGGACTTGGGAAAGATTTTTAGAATTTCGATTTGATTTTGAAATTTAGTTTTATCAATTTGAATTTTTATTTCATTTATATTTGTGAATATAAATGAGAATTTAAATGGGTTGTGAGAAAATTTCATGAATTGATCAAGCCAAACTCTTGATTTTTCTTCATGATTCAATCAATCCTTAGGTTGTGAGAAAATATTCTTAGAATTTCTATCATGGGCTTCAATCATTTGGAATTGATCATGAATTTCAATCATTTGGAATTGATTTTAGTTTGTAGGAATACAATCAAGTTGGAATTGATTTAGGTTTGGAGAAAATCAATTAAGCTGGAATTGATTTGAGTTTGACTTGAAGGATGGAAGTGAGGAATGTGGTTCAAGCTATAGGGTAGGCAAATTTTCCTAAAACCCCTAAGGCATGACTTATTCCTATTGCTAACTCTTCTAATCTCTAGGGGTAGGTTGAGTGTCTACCTAATCACTAGATGTGTCTTAATACTAAGGAACTCCTAAAGTCTAAGAGAAGTCCTATGTCAAAAATGGAGGGGTTGAGAGCTCATTCTAAAAATTAGGTCAACAAAGGGCACCCAATAGGAGTGGTGTGACTGATAAGGAACACCACATGTATTGTTGATCGAAATGATCAACAACACGAATGATCACTAATAGAGATAATATAGCCCAAGGTGTAGAAAGAATCCAGAGCTTAGTGCAATGTGACTCTACTCATGTCAAAGACATAAGAGAGAAAGGACAAATCCACTAGGGATAGAGTATGTCAACCTTCCACTTGGGAAGCAGTCATCCACAAGGGAATGAGAGGTTTGATTTGATTTGAGTCTTACTGGGGAAAGAAATTTGATTTGTTTAATTAAGTTCCACTGGGGAAGGGGGTTGAATTTATTTCAATTTATTGTTTTTTTTATTGTGTTTATTTTGACTCCACTGGGGATAGAAAAGTGAACTCTCCACTAAGAAGACAAGTTCAAGTCATCCACAAGGGAGGAAAGGATGTGAAATCTGCTGAGGGATTAGGATTCTGAGTTTGCCAAGAAGCTAGAAAGATTTGCATCTCACTGAAGAGGAGAAAAAGATTTGATTTGGATTGATTGATTATTTTGATTTATTTGTTTCATTTGAATTTTAGATTTTGGATTTTGAGATGGACCCTATTGGTTTATGATGGATGGCACTAAGTAAGAGCCAAGGTGGCTTAAGTATAACTCAGATTTACCAATCCAAAGGGATAGCATACTAAACACATAGTAGGACTAGCCAGCCAAAGGGATGCCTTTCGCTATGCAGCAATTGAACTAGGAAGAAAGCATAGTAGACTTACATCCTCCAAAGTAGGGACCAGTTGCTAGGGTAATCTATTGGCAAGGCAACAGATTGAACCCAACCTGGGGCTGGCTATTGAGTGAATGTCACGGGGGGACTTAGATCAACTCAAAGATAGTCAAGAATAATATTATTTTTTAGTTCATTTTGATGGGCCCCATCGATTTGCGATGGACTTCCCTGAGTAAGGGCCATGGAGGTCTAGGCCTAACTCAGATTTACCAATCTAAAGTTAGTAGTCTACCAACCACAAGGTAGAACTATCTAACTAAGGGAGTGACTTTTGGTGTGCAATGGTCAGGTTAGGAAGAAAGCATGGAGACTCACCTCTTCCAAAATAAAGAACCACTGGAGTGATCGATTACCTTGGGCAACAAATTGAACTTAACCTAAGGCTAATTATTGAGTGAATGTTGCTAGGGGACCTAGATCAGCTCAAAGATATTTAAAATTAATTTCATTTTTTAGATTTGTTTTGATGGATTCCATTGATTTGCGATGGATCACTCTAAGAAGGAGCATATATTATCCTAGGCCTATCTTAGACTTACTGAACCAAAGGGAATAGCTTCCCGGTCGATGGGAGAGCTATCCGACCAAAGGAGTGCTTTTGGTTTGTAATGATCACTTGAAAGGAAGAAAGCTCTAAAGACCACTGGGGTGGTCAGTTACTTTGGGCAACAAATTGAACCCGACCTAGGGCTGGCTATTAATTTTTGGCAGCCATGCTAGGAAGAATATATCATAGTCTTACATCTTCCAAATCAGAATGATTGTTGGGGTAATCTGTTTGTGGCAAAATAGATTGAACCTGACATAAGGGCAATTATGGAGTGAGTGCTAATCCGGGGACTCATCTCAACGCAGGTAGTGAGGCAATTCCTACAGAGAGTTCTGTTGATACTGCCCTAAAGATAGGATGCCTACTTTGAAAAAGGGCCCTTTGGGGCTTGAATTCCTAATCCACAAGAAAATTAATTTTGTTTATTTATTTAGTTTATTTTAACATGGACCTTGTTGGTTTGTGAGGGATCAAACTGAGAAGGACCTTTTATTAGCCTAGACCTAACTCAAATTTATTAAACCAAGGGAGAATCTGCACATCCGCTGAATAAATTCTCCAACCACAGGAGTGGCTACTAGGAAAGGAGGACTATCCAATCTAAGAGTAACCCGGGTAGTGTCTAAATGGGGTCGCAATGGACGTGATCCAAATAGAGTGCCCACAGGGAGAGGGGCTGCTAAGGGCTTAATGCAAAAGTGTAGAGAAGATGACATGGCTAGTCATATATCAAATAGGTATTCAGTGTCCAACTCAAGAAGAAAGCTCGGGGGCTCACATATGCCAAGAGTGGTGTACTCACTAGGTGAGTCGCTGTCAACATAGCAAATGTCAACCAACCTAAGGTGCCCATCAAATTTCAACAATCAGCCTAGGAAGAAATTTACGGGACTCACATCTTCCTATAGCAAAACTGATTGTTGGGACAGTCTATCTTCGGCTTGATAGGTGTCATTCGACCTAGGGTGACTACCGAGTGAATTCCATTGGAGAACTTATATCAACTCAAATATAGCCAAGAGGGAAGGAGCCTCTCGAGCACTTACTCTAATCCTCAAATATACTCGACCTAATCAATGCATGATGGCTAGTTCAAGAAGAAAGCACAAGGACTCAAAACTTCTTAAACAAATGCATGAGCCTTGGCAATGAAGCTACCATCTTGTCAAGACACTCATTAGTTTTGATCAAAGAAGAGGAGGACTCACATTCTAAACAAGTGACCACTAGGGGTGCCAGTGGCATATTAGATTGACCTAGGCTACGTGAGTGCCACTAGGACTTGCTCCCACATCAAAATAGCCCAATACCAAAGATATAAGTTTATTTTTGTGCATGTGTTAAAAGGAATACTCTCGGGTTCTCTCACTCCTAAACACGCGTTGGAGATTTTGATAAAATGGTTATAATGGATGGCAATTATAAGAAAATCTTTCTCACCACTTATGTTTATCAAAATAGGATGCCTCTTGGGATTAAGTTGTGTTGTGGACTCTTACACCTACCCTAAATACGTCATGGAGATTTGCAAGATAAGCAAACAATGCTTCTAAAGAAGAGCAAATTTTGATGAAATGGAATCAGACTTATGTTGATTGATAGAATTGTTTTTAAAATGTGATTTTTATGAATAATATTTCTTCAAATAGAGCCCATTAATTAGAAGCATCGGGTGTTCCCCTTTACAATCAATAAGCTGATAAGATCTCATTGGTAGGCCTTCTCCATGACAAAGTGGCCTTCCCAAGTGGGTTCAAACTTGCCTCCCATCTTTTGATGGGCAACAATTGGTCTCCTTAGGACTAACACAACTTCTCCTACTTGAAAATACCTAGGGCACACTAGCTTGTTGAGCTTGAATCATTTTATCCTTGTACAACTCAAGGTTCTAGCATGCCCATAGGTGACACTCCTATAAACCTTTGAGCTCTTCTAACTGCAACTTTGCATTCTGCTCTGTAGTGATCTTATTACCCAATGCTATCCTTAGTGATAGGAGTTAAACTTCTATAGGTGAAGGGCTTCGGGCCCATACACTAAGGAAAATAGGGTAGATTGAGTTAGAGTTCGGTATGTGGTGCGGTAGGCCCACAAGGATTCAACCAACTACTCATTCCACTGCCACTTATTATCATCAAGAGTCTTTTTTAGTATTTGGATGAGAGTTTTGTAGAATGCTTTTACTAAACCATTTGATCTGGGTTAGTAGATGGTGGAGTATCTCCAATCTATACTGTGTCATCTGGCAAAGCTATTGATCTTGGTGCTTTTAAATGCAATACCATTATCAGATATAATTCATCGAGGCACCCCTATCCAATATATGATATAGTTCCTGAAAAATTGAAGCATATGCTGAGCTATGACCTCTCTGAGTGGGATTGCTTTCACCACTTGGAAAAGTAATCATTGGCAGCTAAGATGAATTGATGCCTCTTGGAAGAAGGAGGATCGATAGACCTATAATATCGGTACCCCAACACTCAAATGGCCATGAAGCCAAAGTAAGGTGTAGACTATTGGGTGGTTGGTGAAGGACCACACTTTGTACCTGACACTAATGGCATTTCTTAACTACATCCATTCAGTCTATAATCATCAAAGGCCAGTAGTATCCTAGTCTCTTGATCTTCATCTTCATCTTCAAACCAGAATGATGTGCTCTGCATAGACCTGAATGTACCTCAGTCACAATCTCATGGGCTTCATGTTTATCTAAACAACATAACCACATTTGGCTAAATCGACCAACAATATAGGGTGCCATCAACAAGAGGATAGGAGAGAGCTCTCTATTTCACCTGATGAGCTTGTGATTTATCTTGCGGTAGTTTACTAGTATTCAAATAGTCTATGAACGGTTGCCTACAATCCAGCTCCTCATCTTTTTTGGTAACGACAACCTCCCCTTCAAGAGAAATTCTCTCAGTGAGTTTAGCATCAATAAGGGACAGGACTTGTCTATTTTGGACCCTTATTGGAATGGACTCATCTTCTAGACATGCCAATTATTTGGCAAGTTTGGCCAAAGCATCTACTACTACATTCTCTGCTCGGGGAACCTTGTTGATGGTGACTTCGGGGATTTGGGCCAACAGCTTCATGGTATACTCGTGTTAATTACCAAGCTTGGGTTTCAGAACCTTGTAGGACCCAGCAATCTAATTGATAACTAGTTGAGAATCCTCAAAGATGTTGATGCTCTTGACACTGACTGTGATGGCTAACTCCAAAATGGCAATCAAAGCCTCATACTCAGCTTCATTGTTGGTGTTGGGGTTGAAAAGATAGTATGAGAATCTCATCACATCATAGTCTGGAGTTAGGAGGACTATCTCTACCCTTGCCTTTCTTGGAAGAGTAGATCATGGTGCTTCCCCTTTATGAAATGAAGTTGCACCATCAAAATACATCTCCCATCAATGTTTGTCAACCTCCCCTAAGTTCATAATTTGTTCATCAGGGAGATCGTCACTAAGCAAAAATTCAACAGGAAGTGGGTGTGCTACTAAGAATCCACTAGTGCTTGTCCTTTTATCCCACGAATGTGATATCAAACTACGAGAGGATCATGTACCATCATACCAAACATCTATATAACATTGGTCGTGTCATGAGATACTGCAGTGGATTGGTTCAATCAAGTTCACCATATGAGAAAGCATATAGTGTCATAGCTTTTGGAAAGAAAAGATCAAAGCTAGGAAATGTTTCTCAATAGATGGGTAGTTCGCTTCAGCAGGAATCAGATGACAGCTAAGGTAGTAGAGAGCACTCTCCTTCCCTTCGTCATTAGCTTGGGCTAACAAAGCACCGAGAGAGTCATCCAATGCAGCAGTGTAGAGGATGAGTGGCTTGCCCTTGATAAGGGCTGCTAGGATGAGTTGCTTGCACTCAACCAAATGATGGATGAGTTCATTGAAGATCAGAGTCATGGCCCATTGGTATGTAGCACTAGTATTTGTAAGGTTGAAAGGCACAACTTTATAACAAAAGATTTTGATCGGGGTTCAAAAAGTGGTGTTTCTTTTATCTTCAGGAGACATCTTGATTTAGTTGTAGCTAGATGACCCATCCATGAAAGAGAACACTGTATGAGATGAGGCAATGTCCACCATTAATTCTAGTATAGGAAGAAGAAACTCATTCTTAGGACATGCCTTATTTAAGTCCCTGAAATTGATACATATGCAAATTTAGCCATTCTTCTTCTTATCTGGCACGACACTGGCAAACCAAGTAGGATATTTTTCTTCCCTAATGAAACCAGCATCGATCAATTTCTTGACTTTAGAAATGACGTGTTGTTCAATTTCAAATCGCATGCATCTAGGAGCTTGCTTGATAGGGTTAGTGACAAGATCTATTGCTAGTTTGTGGACTGCTACGTCAGGAGATAAACCATGCATTTCTTCATAACTCCATGCAAAGCAATCCTTAAACTCAGTCAATAGCTTAACTAAGTCATTGGTTTCTTCTTCATTCATCAATGAACTGATGTATGTTGGGTGTGAAATTTCTTCTATCCTGAGGTTGATTTCTTTAAGCATGTCCATTGTTTAATGGATTTATTCTTCAAATTTTGGAGGTGCATCCTTGATTTGTAGATCATTTGGATCATTTGAGATTTCTAAACACACATCATCATAAGAGTTGGTGTTGTGTGAAAAGAACCTATCAGACTCCAAATGATTGGTAACAACTAAGCAGTAATCGTCATCATCAAGTAGACCCACTGTACCAAATCCTGGTCCTACTCTTGATTATGCTTCCCTGCCTATATTATTCCATATCTTCTCAAAATATTCTGACCTATGGTTAGACCATGTATGAGGAACCAGACTTTTCTATGTAAGATCATGAACACAAGGCAAGTAAAAGTCAAATGATCATTCCATTAATTCTTTAAATGAACCATCCTCAAGTTCTACATCAACTTTAGGACTTGAGAATGATGATCCCAAAAAGAATCTGTTCAGCTTCACTTCCATGGATGACTTAGGGGCTACTTTAACTACTTAACCTTCAACTTTTTGAGATGAAAGTGAGGTTAGAGCTAAGGTTCCTAGCTGCTGCCTATTAGTCTCACATAAGCTTGATTCAAATACTTTGCTTTGTCTAGATGCTTGGTCTTCATCATTGTCTGGATTGAAAGTCACCTCCAATGTAACTCGATGAGAGGGGTTGGATGGTATGTTAATCACATTAGACTCTTCCTTCGAGCTAGATTCCAAGTCTATGTGAATTGTAAGGTTACTCCTGTGAGCTGGAACTTAACCCCTATTGGCTGATGGCCAACCAAGGGGTTTTCTGCCACTAGAATTGCCTTTATTACTACCTCTGCCTCTACCTGGTGAAGGTTGAGTCATCTTACCCACATGTCCATATGATGGAATGGACTAGTTGAAATGTGATATGCGGCTCTATTTCTTCTTCAATTCCTCTTTCTTGTTCACTTGGATTTTTAATTTTCTTTTAATTTTCTTTTGCTCTTTCTTTTTCTTTATTTTCATTTTTTGTTGAATTTCAATTTTATCCAAGTTCATGTGAAATGCTATTTTGAGGAAGATAGTAGGTCGCATCCTCATAAATCTTAACCTCTCTAACTAAAAATAGCTTTTCATCACCTTTGACTCTAAATCAGAAAGAGGAAGATCTGACTCTGAATCTAAAAGAGAAAAATCAAAATTATTATAGTTATTTTTACTTGAAGAGTTATCATTAGGAATAGAGCAGACAACCCATCAGAAGTGACACTAATGTAATTCAAGCTAGCTTTATTCTTCAATTTCTTGGATTTTATAGGCGGTACAAATTGAAAATAAAGTAAAGTAAGTGGGGTAAGGGATTTAATTCCCTTATCCACTGATACAAAGAGTTCTACTAGTAGAAGAAGAAGAGCTAGCTAAGGTAGAGGAAGTCGCTGATGTGGTAGTTACAATGACTGGAGGCTGGGCTCAGTCGGTGGTTGCACTACTGGGCTATCCTGGGCTGACACATGCTACTGCTGCTACTGCTACTGAGCTTCTCTTTCTTTGAGTTGGCACTAGCAACTTGCAAACCTTCCTTGATGTTGGAGGTTTGGTGACAAGCACACAAAGTTTCTTGATTTTCTGAATAATCTTTTTAAAGGTTTTGGATAAGGAGATATCCTAACTTTCTTTTATTTTGAAAGGATCATAAGTATCCCCAAGGATTACCCTAATGGAACAGGATGGTTATTTTACAAGGTATTCCTTCGGGATAACAATAGCACTGGTCTTGAAGCTATGTTCAAGCAAGTCCTTGAATGTGAAGCAATCTTCCAAAATATGACCTAGTATACGGTGGTAGGGGCAAAAGTTAGGATCATGGATGTTGCTCATTCCTATGGTCTCCAGGTTTGGCTAGCTAAAAATTAGGCTTTTTTAAGGGATTCTTAAAGATCATCCTTATTACCTCCCTCTTAAATGAATAAAGCTTGTTAAGTTTAACCAAAGGAGTAGGTGGACCATAGCTACCTGGCAGCAGGTATGTGATACCACTGCTGCTGATGATGTGGCTGAGGAGGAGGTGATGTAGGCCTTGGAGGCTACTGTAGCATCTGGTAAGGCTGCCTCGGTGGTAGAGAAGGTGAAAGTGAAGGCTGTTGAGGTCATGATATCTCAGACTGATCTTTAGCTCGTTGCTTCCCCTTGTCTATCGATGTCACTATTCTCAGCTTCTTCTCATATAACTTCTGTGACTTTGACTTGGTCAACTGGTCTTGAAAAGGAAACTGTTTGGTCTCTCCTTATATACATGCCACTTTATTGATTGACTTCTCAAAAAATTTAATGGTGAATCCCTTAAGTATGAAGGTGATCAGGCCATGGATATTCTTTAGAAGAATCTCAAGGGCATGTTGTTCACACAACTGTGGCTAACATTTCATGCTTAGCTTACGCCATCTAAGAATGTAGTCAATAAGGGACTCACCTGGGTGTTGTTGTGCTACAACGAGATTGCCAATAATGAATCTTTGTTGAGCTCCAGCAAACCTCTTGATAAAGAGTTGCTCCAACTCAGCAAATATCTTCACTGAACTATTGGGAAGTTCAGCGTACCAGTCAAATGCTATACCTACTAAGCTATTGATAAAGAGACGGAATAGTAAAGTATCACTGCCACCAGCATTGCAATAAGTAGCTCTAAAATGTGTAATGTGCTATCTTGGGTTTCCACTACAATCAAAACTCTTGAAGGAAGGTGGTACGAAACCCTTAGGATATTGGATTGCATCAAATTCCTCTGGTAGGGTATACCCTTTGGAACTGATGATCCTCCTTGGGCTTAAGCCAATGCTTCCTTCACTTAGTACTTAACCATGGATTTGATATCTTTTTCTTGTATGGAGGTACTGTCCACTACCTTTCTATACATGCTGGTGCTACCTTGCTAGGTCCAAGACATGCACCAACTCTAGCTAACTAGTCTTAACTATGGTAGGATGAACTGTCGGGACTTGATTCTGTAATGCTAAGATAACTGTTAACAGATCTTTGAGCCTCTTTTCCATCCTATTTATCTTTTCATCCTTCTACTTTATTTGCACTAGGAGGTGCTGGGTGGAGTGGGTGGTGTCTTCCTTCTCGGCCTCAGCACCTTCCATAGCCTTTTGCTCTCTAAGGAGAGATCCACTGGTATCTACCATTCAAACCCCTGTTGCATCTCCAATAAATTGTCTTCATTGGAATTAAAGCTAATCATCTCCTCATCAGCCCAGTCATATCCTAGGATTTCTTTCTTTTCCATGAGATAATGTGCTACTATGTCCTCTAGAGAATGATCAATCTGAACAGGCACAAATGACTTTGGCTGATCGATGTGATCACTATCATGTGCTGAGAGGCACCAGACCTCCCCTACTATTGGAGAATCAACCCTATGAGGATTGTACTCACTGGAAAAATGCACTCCTGACTATCACTGACTCTGTACAGGGAGACACTCCTTGGAGGCTCTACCATCATGGGTGCAACTGGGCTGTCATCTTCTCCCTCTACAACTAATGCAACCATCTTGATGTCCTATTTTACTAGTAGTGTTGGTGAAGGGACGACCCATGCTTAGTATTTCCCACCAGGGAAGGTCAAGAGAGCCCTCATCCAGATGGCGGTGTAGATGGAATGGGATCCTGGCCTAGCGGATCACCAGTGTCCTATTCTCCCTAGATGTGGCCTTCATGGCCTTTGGTAGAACTGGAGATGCTGAAACATGAAATAGAGATGGTAGGCGGGGGGTAGAGTGGTGTAGTGGAGACACCACTGACTCTCTTGGAATAAGGGCCCTCCTCCTATGACGGGTAGTCCCCAAAAGCATAATACTATCTATATGATTGACATGGGTAGCACATCGATCAAGAAAATCAATGAGTGCAGAGGCCACTGACTGTCGACTAAACTTTCGCCTCTCCCAGTTAGTGATTTGAACTAAAGTGCAGGCCTCCCTAGCCCTCTCTTATTGAAGATGATTCCCCACGCCGCGGGGAATAACATATCTCAAGTAAAATTGAGCCCTGATAGTCAGGGCTCAACCTAGTGTTGAATTGAGGCCAGCAAATGACCTCCCCTACGACTAGAGAGTGAAATCAAAGCTGGCGGTGGAAGTGAAGCAGGGATCCTCCTAGCATCCTCTCTGTCTGACCTAGAAAGAGGATGGAATGAGTTCATTGAAAACAGTAGGGAAATCAAAGTGGGCAACTCCTCAACAACTAATCTTGTAGCTGCCTCCACCTCCTTGGCAATATGGGTATGGTACTACTTTATCATGCAATTTTTGTTCCTCCTCTGAGTCCTGGTAGGGTGAGTGGAGTAAGAGCTAGACCCAATCTCAAAAGTTGGGGAGACAATCCCTGGGATCAGGGGAACCTTACCCTTTTAGGGTGCTAATGAGTGGGTCCTAGCCCTCCTTGGGGCAGCACAAGAAACAACCGGGCACACTAGCGCTGACACAAACATTGGTACTAATTCTGGAACTGTAGGAACCACCACTGCCTTTCTCTTCAGTGAGGGAAATTCAGAGTCTGAGGGCATATCAATCTGAATGATCTGCACTTCCGTGCTCTACTAATAGTGGTGAGGGGAGTGCCCTCACAGGTAATCCTTGCCTCCTCAAAACCTCATCCAAAATGAATGAGGTGGGCGTAATTAGAGCGGGGAAGGTTGGCCTGAACCAGGGCCAAGTCTATCCCATGGGGAAAGGTAAACACATACTTGAGTGCTGCCATTTCTGTCAACTAAACATTGAAACTGCACTGAAATGGAAACTGTCGCTAAACCAGAGTCTGCATTGTTGAAAATAAACTTGAATCAGATTTCTGTTTATTTTGAATTCAAATTTTAAAAATTGAACCCACACTCAACATCTTGAAAGTGTTAAGTTGAGCTTAAATGGATTTAGAATAGATTTTGAAGTTTGATTGGAAAGAGGAATTTAGGATGTAGAATCCATTTTCAACAAGTTTGGGTATGTTAAGAATGTCTTCAAATATTTTTGAAGAGATGCTTTGATAGGTTCATATTTGAATCTCAATTTTTTTTGATTTGGAGACCCTTCATTTAACAAATTTGAGTATGTTAAAGTAAAGGGTCAATTTGCTTTTGTTTTGGATTTGTGATTTTTGAAATTTATTCACTTAGAAAATTTGAGTATGCTAAGTAAGGTGTTTGAAAATAATTACTACTTTTTCTTTGTTTGTTTGCTTTGGTTTGTGAATCATTTTGCGATTTGAAAAATGGAATCCTTATTTAGCAAATTTGGGTATGCTAAAAAAAGAAGGATCCACGTGTATTTTGTTTTGAATTTTTTTGAAACTA
The DNA here is from genome assembly GCA_021442155.1 of Cymbidium sinense. Classification (NCBI taxonomy): domain Eukaryota; kingdom Viridiplantae; phylum Streptophyta; class Magnoliopsida; order Asparagales; family Orchidaceae; genus Cymbidium; species Cymbidium sinense. The sequence goes on from CM038216.1 coordinate 203,105,838, forward strand.
GGATTCTTAGCAAATTTGAGTATGCTAAGAAAATACCACTGTGTTTCTTTTGATTTTAATTTGATTTTTGAAAATATGATTCTTAGAAAATTTGAGTATGCTAAGGGAATCCTAATGTGTTTCTTTTGATTTTGATTTGATTTTAAAAAAAGGATCCTTATCAGATTTAGGTATGCTAAGGAAAGTCCTAATGTGTTTCTTTTGGTTTTAATTTAAAAGGTAGGATCCTTAGCAAACTTGGGTATACTAAGGAAAACCTAATGTGTTTCTTTTGATTTTTGATTTGGAAAATAAAATTCTTAGCAAATTTAGGTATGCTAAAAAAATCCTAATGTGTTTCTTTTTGAAGATTTTGATTTTGAATATGGGAAACTTCACTTTAGTAAATATGGTATACCAAAATGAAGTCCCATATGTGTTTTGAAAATTTTTGTGAAATGGAGATTTCACTTAGCAAATTTGAGTATGCTAAATGAAATTCCAAAGGTGCATTTCAAATTTTTGTTTTGAAAAAGGGAGACTTCACATTAGAAAATATGGTATGTTAGAATAAAGTTCCAAATGTGTTTTGTAAACTTTTTGTTTTTATTGATTTTGAAAAGAGAGATTTCCATTTAACAAATTTAGGTATGTGAGATGGAAATAAATTTTTTTAAAGAGGAAATCTCAACTAATCATATATGGAATATGTTAAGCGGGATTTTAAAATAATGTCATTTTATTTAGAAATGAAATCTTCATTCAATAAATTTAGGTATATTGAATGGAGATGTTCATATGTGCTTTTAGAAAATTTATTTTAAATTTTGTTTGAAATTGAAACATCCATTCTATAAATGTGGGTATATTGAATGGAGAGATTCATATGTGCTTTTGGAAAATTTATTTTTGATTTTGTTTGAAAATGAAACATATATTCAATAAATGTGGGCATATTAAATGGAGAGGTTTCATATGTCCTGTTGAAAAATTTATTTTTGATTTTCTTTGAAAGGTGAATATTGTAACTTAACACATGTGGAATGTGTTGAATGGCATTTCAATGTTGTAATAAGTTTTTTTGTTTGAAGATGTAACATCCATTCAACACATTTGAATCTATTGAATGGATAAACCCATCTTTAAATTTTGTGCTTTTGAAAACATGATTGTTGAAATTTTATTTTTGAAAATGAGGTCTTTACCAAAATGAATTGAATGAAGAAGCTCATTTGTGGTTTTAGAAAATGTGATTGTTGTATCTGGTTATTGTAATGATGATCCTACATATAACAATCATGAAGATAGTTAAATGAAGGTGAATTAGAAAAATTTTTGTGCAAAATATTTTATTTTGTGCATTTTTGAAAGAGTGCTATTTGAAAAGCAAGATATTTATGAAGGATTTATTTTGTCTTTATTATTTTAGAATGAACCTTTCCTTTCCATAAAAATGGTAAGGAGGAAGTCTTTAAATATTTTCTTTTTATTAGATTTTTATTTTCACCCATTGGAGAACCACCGGGGTTTTAAGACCAACACGAGGTCCTAAAACCTAAAGATGATTTAGCTTAACTTAATGATGAAATAAGCTAAGTGCCAATGGAAAAAAAAAGATAGCTTATTCATACAAAAGTACAAACCCACTATCAATACTTGGAGACAATGATCATTTATTAAGATGGGAGGAACCATCCCAATTAGTCAGAAAATCTATGGTGAAATATTTTTATTTCTAAGAGGTATACTTCCATCTTCAATCTATGTGGATAAAATGAAGATAGAAATATACTTCTTTTTTCATTTAGACACCACATAGATCCACAGATGTTCTTATTAGAGTGATCGGGTATGACATTGAATAGAGGTGTACTATCTCGAAATATATAAGTCACCAACCTTCAATGGACCTAATCACCTAAATAAGGACTCCTAAGGACAATGGGTCTGCATATGTACAGAGATTCTTCCCCTACTTTACATGGAAAAGTAAAGTAGGGTTTAATTTAAAGCGGGTTCGTTAAGTTCCCTACAAGGGCAAGCCCCCATAGTTAATTACATCCCAAGGAAGGGGATTTCTTAGGAATACTCTCAATTAAGGTAAATGATCATTGTCTCTAAAGATTTCAATAGGTAGGACTATCAATAGGTTAGTTTATTTTTGAAGATCAAATAGGATTGATCAAAGAGAGAGAGTTATTATCAAAGCCAAAGGAAGATAAGTAGGAGATGCTCATGATACTAGGAAACCTAGTGAGCATCTCAAACTATCCTATAGTTGGCCTTTACATTTTTGAAATTTAATTAATTTGTTTAAGTTGATATTTTATTAAAATTTTAGGGCTTATAATTCCACAATACAAGGTTATGAAAATGCCTAAGAGGTGAGGCTTTATACTCGTGGCCCTCAAAGGGAAGTAGTAACCTCTGAACTTAAATCTAGGGAGCTTTGGAGAGGGCCAAAAGCATGACCTAAATCTAAAGCAAAAATGGGTATTTGGTTTACCTCCATAAGAGACAGTAAACCACCCAACTACTTGGACTTACAACCACCTTGGGGTGGCTGCCAACTAACTTCTCCTATGATTTTAAATTCATGTAGGCAAGTCATATGCTTTATGCAAGATAGCTATTCTATTGTCTACTTAGAAAGAGACTAAGTCCTTAAAATCACTCCCTAAGTGACTAGATCATATAAGGGCATGTAAAATGACCTAGATCTAATGCAGAACATATTACATTTTATTTTTATTTTTGGACAATCATCGACTTAGGCTTATAGGATTCATATGCCTAATGTGAGAAGTGAGATTATGGGCCAAAATCAGCGAGAAGGGGGAGGTGTGTTTCTACCATGGGGAGGTGTGTTTCCACCATGGCTCTCATAGGTCAAGCCAAGTTCTCTAGCAAAGGTGGAAGCCATCTAATCAAGAGTGAAATAATATGCTTTTATATGTGATGTTATAAAAGAAATACTTATCCAACTAAGGGGTTGCTAATTCTATAAACTTGATTTTTAACTTAAGCTTTAGGTGAGGTTATGAGTTTCTTATTTTAAATTTTGAGTTGTTTAATTTAGTAGAAGATTTATTTTTTCCCTAAGTACCTAATCGTCACCCAGACCATACATCAACCAAGGAAGAAATTAGGAAAACATGCCATCTTAATGCACAAGATAAACAAAACATCAAACATTTTATAAAGCTAACAAAAAAATAATAAAGGCCATTTGTGTCGGGCACCACCACACAAACTCAAAAAAAATAAATTGGGTAGTCAATCTCTACCCTTATACAACTCAGATTACAAATGAATTAATTTACTATCAAGTAAGGAATTCATGTTATGGGGGTCTCCATTCTTCATTTCTTCTTTCTTTATTATTCTTTTGGTTCCTTCTTTCTTCTTTCTTCTTTGGTTCCTTCCTTTGGATGGTTGGAATGTGGATGTTCCAATGGCTACACATGGTACATAAGATGAGATCTTATGACCAATGCTCATCTAATCCCCATAACAATCATTCCAAAATCCTAATTGAAAAATTACATGAAAAGGAAAAGTAAATCTAACTAACACTAAAATAGATTAGCTAAACAAACCATTCAAATCCCAAGCATGTATATTGGACTTAGCACCACACATGGGTAACCAAGTCCACACTATTGGATTATGCTTAGGGTATAAGCACACAAAGCATATATTTTTATTACTACTTAAGAATCCCATAGAAAATAATGATTAGACTAAATCGTCCTACCATTCATTCTATGTACATTCAACTTAACATCCAGACTAAAACAAAACATCATAAAATAAAAGCAAACATCAAACCATGCACTACCCTAACCTAAAGCTAGAAGTGGTGACTTAGTCTAATGTGTGTGCTTTAGAAGGTTTGTGTGGTATGCTTAGCGATGGCTTTAAGGTTTGGATTTTTTAAGTATGAAGATGTTCAACATAGATGGGTGGTTTCATTTAAGTTTTTAGTTGATTTGGATTGATTTATATTTTATGATTTTTTTTTGGTTTAGATGACCCTACTTAATTACTAAAGGTTGTAAAGAGAGGGAAAAGAGAAAAGAATTTCTCTTTCCTTACCTACCATAAGTAACTTCTAAAGTAGATTCATGTTTAATTTTCTTTAGTGAATGTTAATTAAGTGTTTTAATTAATCCTAAGTTTATATCAACTCCAAACAAACCTATTCAAACATAAAGGCATTTTAAGATTAAGTAAAGTGAATTAATATCACAAAACACACATCACTTCATTTCTTTCCCAACATGTATAACATGCATATGAATGAATCCTAAGCATATCTATACATACAAATGAAAATGTTTAGCACACTTTATGATGAATGCTAAGTGAGTTACTTCAAGAAAATTTGAATGCTTTATGATGCATGATTTTCATTAAGTATAAAAGAGATTTTCTTATCCATCTTTCACATGCACACATGTATGTATGAAAGGCATATGTGAGTACGGGACCATTGTTGGAACCAGGGGTGCAAGATATAAGACCTACATAGGGCTACTTAAAGCCTCGCAACCTCAGGGTTTTCAAACTAATATACCACTTTCCTTAAATACAAGCATATGTACAAAAGAAATGAATGGAAAAGAAAGATGCAAAAGTTTGTATTTGTTTGTTTGATTTGTTTATGCAATTTATATGTGTAAGTATGGATTTCCTTCTTTAAGTAATAGCATAGGAATGAATAGGAATGGAGTTAGGCAAGTGTTATTTTTTTTTCAAATGAACTATACACTTTCAAATCTATTCAAAATTATGCTAAAATAAAGAGAGGAAAAGTACACTATGCACATCTTCATATTTATATCCACATGCAAGCTTATAAATAATTATAAGTAGCTCACTTTCAGTTTTAGATGTTTGATTTATAGATTTTGAAAATAGTTTTGGATTTAGTAGTGATAATAGCCATTCATATTTTTACTTTAGCCAAAACATGCAATTTGATATAAAGAAAATATCTCATTTTTAATTTGATTTTTGAAAAGAATGAATGCATGAAATTCATATGACATACACATTTAGCATGTTAGGAAACAACTAAAGTGATGAAATCATGTAAATGCATTCACCCTAATTAATTCCTAAAGACAATCTTATGAAATAAGAAAGTTTAAAGCAAATCAAGTTATTTTTAAGGAAGGTTTGATTTTGTTTTGAGTTTGATTTAATTTGAGAAATGTGAGGTGAGTTTGCTTCTCCTAACCCATTCCACATATGTTTGTTGATTTAGTTTGTTCTTAGGATTATTAGATGATTTTTTATATGTTGCTTAGGTTAAGGTATGAATTAAGTGTGTTAATTATCCGTTACCTATACCACCTTAGCACACTTAATCAAATAATTATGAGCCAATGATATGACATAAAACCACACAAAGAATTTAAATTAGCAATGCACCTAGGAAAGAAATGTACCTAATGCAATTGGCTCATGATTAATGATTAATTAAACTAAGGGGTTTAATTTAAGTACTTTCATAACCCCTCTCACACATGTGAGTATGATTTTGATTTCCTTAATGTACTTAGACTCTTGAACACCTAAGCATCTACCCAAGATAGATTAGTTAAGTTCTACAAAGTTTTAAAATTTTATGAGATTAATTAAGGGGGTAATTAGTGAATTAACCCTTAATTAAGGTTTAATTAAGGAAGAAAGGGGGTTTAAGGAATATCTTAAGTAATGTATCCCAAAATTATTATTTAAACCTCATATTCACTTAATAAAAACTTAATTGACTCAATCATAGGGCTAGACCACTAATTTACCCCTTAAGCTTATATAATAAGTGATTAAGGAATGAACAAGAAATTCCTCTAATTAAACCACCAATAAATCCCAAGAAAATTAGGGGAGGTAGAGGTCATCCCACTAATTATGCACAAGAAGTATGAGATTAAACAGTGGAGTAATTAGAGGGTAATTAGCAAAATAACTTTCCTAATAAAACCCAAATCTAGAGAAAAGCACTATTCCAAATCCATTGAAATCATTTTAGGATATTCTATGTTCAATTATCTATCCAATGCAAGTTCTTTCATATTTTTCTAATTTTTTTAGGCTTAGATATGAATTTAGGAAGTTTCCATGATTAGTTAGGTGATTTAATAGCCTAATTAAATGTTTAATCCCATAGGTGCCACGTGGACCACTGATGTGGCATGCGCTTTCCATGTGGTGCGATGGGATTCAATATTAAAGTTGTCACATCATAATGCTAGGTCAGTGATGGCAGTACGTGCTTTCTCCTCACCTGTTCAATCAAGGATCGGATGGCTGAGGCTAAATCCGCAGTTCTAATGGATGAAATGTGGGATCCCACACATCTTAATCACAGTCGTCCATCAAAATGCACGGATGGAAAACCTATGATCCTTCCCTATATTTCCCTGTGGAAGAGGACATCCTCATCTTATGGATGATGATTCGATTGAGCTCGGATTGATCCCAAAACTTACCCACACCATCTAGGCATAAAAGTAAACACATCCAATAGCTAGAATTTCATGGGATGAAAATCCACTTCATAAAGCTTTAAATAATATTGAAATTAGGCTTGGTTTAATGGATAACCTCATCGGAGGTGATCACTAGTACTCGATTCCCTTGGAGAAGCTTCGTCTAGTGGAGACAGAGCTTTGTTGAGAGTTTGAGGTCTTGAGATTGGGTAGATCCTCTAGAGGCCAACTCCACCTTGACTTGAGCTCGATCTTGATCAAGGTAGCACCTCCCTTACCTTTGGAGCTTGGATTATGGCTTGGGTAAGTTTGATTGGGGTCCCTGATGAAGCTTGTGAGGGGAATTGGGTTGATTTAAAGTGTGGAGTAAGTTTGATTTTGAGTGGAGCTACCCTATTTTCAATCTATGAAAATTGAGAAAATGGAAAATGGGAATTTCTTAGGAGAGCTTGGGGAGGCTGGGAAATGACTTCTCTGGCTTTCTTGCTCAATCAAATTAGAGACTCATGGAATGAATTCAAATTAGGAGTATATCTATCCCTTGAGCAATCGGATGACGAGCTTCTCCCTTCCATTTTGATCGAATTGACCACCTTGAGTGGGTTTATTAGGCCAATTAGAGTGTCCTTACAATCAGTTTGGCTAGAGGAGTGGAGTAGTGGAGCTTGCATGTGCTTAAATCAAGTGGAAGTGGGATTCCATGTGCTTAATTTTATCCAAGTGATCAATTTTAGCCTTAGGCTAGGTTGGGCTGACCCAACCCATTGGGTTGGGTGCACCACACTCCCTAGTGTTCACTTGATCCCCTAAGAGGATGCCAAGTGGTTATGGAGAAGATTTGACCAAATTCTAAGTGGATTTGGCCAAAATTTACCCTTTGACCTAGGGTTATAAAGGTCATTTGACCTTGATTTCAATTTGAATATATTTGGTATGTTTAAAAATCGGGTTAAGCCAAGTTTCATTGAATTTGGAGTTTGTTTGATGTGATATGGCTCATGTTGACTCATTTAGGTCAAAATGGGTCAACTTGGGTCAATTTGACCAATTGGTCAAATTGGGTCAAACCAAGGGTTGGGTCAAGTTTATATGACCATTTGAAATATTTTGTGGCTTTGGTTTAATTCAATTTGGTTTAGGTTTGAATTTGGTTCAATTTAGTTCATTTAGGTCAAATGGGTCAAGTTGACCAATTTGATTGATTTGACCTATTTGGGCGAGGTCATGGGCTGGTTCATGTTTCATTGGTTATATAAAATGGATTGGTATCTTTATTTCCAATCAATTTGGTTTATATTTTAGTTTGGCCCAAATCGACCTTTTAGGTCAAGTTTCATGGTCAATTGGGCTAGGTTAGGTCTAGTCGGCCAATTGAGGCTTTGGTCAAGTTCAACAAGTGATTTGGAATGAACTTGACCCATTGGTTTTAATCAATTTGGCTTAGATCAAGTTTTGATACATTTTGACTTTTTAGGTCAAGTTGGGTCAACTTGGGTCAAGTGGCCAATTTAGGTTAGCTCAAATGTTGACTTGAGTTTAAACATTGATCATGAATGAGTTTTGATCAATGGTTTCAATCAATTTGGCCTATAGTGGATTTTGGCTATGTTGGGTTTCATTTTGGCTAAGTGTTGACTTGGTCAACCATTAGGTTTGACTTGGTTTGACTCAATTTGAGTGATTGATAATCTCATGATGATTGGTAATCATGATGAGAGGCTTAGATGGGCTTAGTTCAATCCAATTTGGTTAGGATTAGAATTTGGCTCATAAGGGGTACTTTAGGTCACTTTGGCTTAAGTGAGTCAAATGGTTGGTCAAAGCTTGATTTGAGTTTGATTGAACTAACATATGGACTTATGATTGAAATATAAATCCATTTGCAAGAGATTTGAAGTCAAATGGGTTTTGATTCATTTGATAATTTCAAGTTCAAAGGGTGAACATGAGTTTGATTTGGGTTTGATTTTTGAATTGAGTTATGGTCAAGTGATTGAGGTTTGTATTTATATTTGGAATTTTGATTGAAGGATTGATTGAATCATGAAGAAAAATTAAGAGTTTGGCTTGATTTGAAATTGATTTGGCTATGTTCAAGAGTTTGATTTGAAAGGCTTAGGTTGAATTTTGATTGAATTTGAGTTTGATTTTTGGAGTTGGTTTTGGTTGTTTGAATTTTTATTTCATTTATATAAGTGAATATAAATGGGTTATGAGAAAATTTCATGAATTTGAAGTGATTTGAACTTGATTTGGGCTAAGTCCTTAAGAGGGAATCAAAGGGACTTGGGAAAGATTTTTTGAATTTGGATTTGATTTTGGAATTTAGGTTGATTGATTTGAATTTATATTTCATTTATATATGTGAATATAAATGAGAATATAAATGGTTGTGAGAAAATTTCATGAATTTGAAGTGATTTGATTTGCTAAGTCCTTAAGAGGACTTAAGAAATATTTTTAGAATTTCAATCCCGAGCTTCAATCATTTGGAATTTATCATGGATTTCATTCATTTGGAGGAAAGTTATGAAGTTGGAATTGATTTAGGATTGGAAAAAATCAATTATGCTGGAACTAATTTGAGTTTGACTTGAAGGAAGAAAGTAAGGAATGTGGTTCAAGCTATAGGGTAGGCAAATTTTCTAACACCCCTAAGGCATGACCTATTCCTATGGCTAACTCTTCTAAGTCTCTAGGGCTAGGTAGAGTGTCCACCTAATCACTAGATGTGTCTTAAGACTAAGGAACTCCTAAAGTCTAAGAGAAGTCCTATGTCTAATATGGAGGGGTTGAGAGCTCATTCTAAAATGAGATCAACAAAGGGCACCCAATAGGTGTGGTGTGACTGACAAAGAACACCGCACGTATTGGTGTTGATCGGAATGATCAACAACACCGAATGATCACAAGCACTAACAGAGATGATCTACTCTTAGCCCAAGGTGTAGAAAGAATCTAGAGCTTACTGTAATGTGACTCTACTCATGTCAAATACATAAGAGAGAAAGAAAGAATCCACTTGGGATAGAGTATGTGAACCTTCCACTAGAGAAGCAGGTTCAAGTCATCCACAAGGGATGAGAGGTTTGATTTGATTTGAGTCTCACTGGGGAGAGAAATTTGATTTGTTTAATTAAGTTCAGCTGGGGAAAAGGGTTTAATTTGTTTCAATTTATTATTTGTTTAATTGTGTTTATTTTGACTCCACCAGGGATGGAAATGTGAACTCTCCACTGGGGAGGCAAGTTCAAGTCATCCACAAGGGAGGAAAGGTTGTGAAATCCACTGAGGGATTAGAAGATTTGCATCTCACTGAGGAGGAGCAAAAGATTTGATTTGGATTGATTGATTATTTTATTTTGTTTGTTTCATTTGATTTTTGGATTTTGAGATGGACCCTATTGGTTTGCGATGGATTACACTGAGTAAGAGCCAAGGTGGCTTAAGCCTAACTCAGATTTACCAATCCAAAGGGCTAGTCTACTAAACACATAGTAGGACTAGCCAACCAAAGGGATGCCTTTCTGTATGCATCAACTGTACTAGGAAGAAAGCATAGTAGACTTACATCCTCTAAAGTAGGGACTATTTATTGGGATAATCTACTAGCAAGGCAATAGATCGAACACAACCTAGGGCTGACTATTGAGTGAATGTCATTGGGGGACTTAGATCGACTTAAAGATAGTCAAGATTAATTTCATTTTTTAGTTTATTTTGATGGGTCCCATTGATTTGCGATGGACTGCACTGAGTAGGGGCCATGGAGGTCTAGGCCTAACTCAGATTTACCAATCCAAAGGGAGTAGTCTACTAACCACAAGGTAGGACTATCCAACCAAGGGGGTGCCTTTCAGTGTGCAATGGTCAAGTTAGGAAGAAAGTGCGGGGACTCACATTTTCCAAAATAAGGAACCATTGGGGTGATTGTTTTCCTTGGACAACAAATCAAATCTGACCTAGGGTTGACTTTTGAATGAATGCCAGGGACTTAGATCAGCTCGAAGATAATCAAGATTAATTTCATTTTTTAGATTTATTTCATGAATTTTGTTGGTTTGTGATGGATCACACTGAGAAGGAGCTTATATCAGCCTAAGCCTATCTTTGACTTACTAAACCAAAGGGAATAGCTTCCTGGTCGATGGGAGAGCTATCCGACCAAAGGAGTGCCTCTCAATTTGCAATGATCAATTCAAGGGAAGAAATATTAGGGACTCACATATTCCACTACAAAAGATCACTGGGGTGATCGGTTGCTTTTGGCAATAAATCGAACCCGACCTAGGGCTGCCTGTCAGTTTGTGACAGTCATGCTAGGAAGAATGCATCATAGTCATACATCTTCCAATGCAGAATGATTGACGGGGTAACCTATTTGTGGCAAAATAGATTGAACTTGACCTAAAGGTAACTATAGAGTGATTCTTGACGGGACTCATCAACTCGTGGTCGCAATTTTTATTGGGAGTTCTCGACATTGCCCTAATGATGTACTTGGGAAAAGGGACCTTTGGGGCTTGAATTCTAATCCACAAGAAATTAAATTTGTTTGTTAGTTTAGTTTATTTTAATGGATCAATTGGTTTGTGGGATCAAAGAAGGAGCTTATATCAGCCTAGACCTAACTCAAATTTATTGAACTAAGGGAGAATTTGCACATTCGCTAAATAAATTCTCCAACCACAAGGGTGGCTACTAGGAAATGGGGACTGCCCAATCCAAGAGTATCCCGGGTAATGTCTAAATGGGGTCGCAAAGGATGTCATCCAAATATAGTGTCCATAGGGAGAGGGGCTGCTAAGGGCTTAATCCAAAACATTGGAGAAGATGACATAGCTAGTCATATATCAAATAGGTACTTTCAACTCAAGGAGAAAGCTTTGATTCACATCGAGTGGTGTACTCCGGGTGAGTCATTATCGCATAACAACATCAACCAACTAAGGTGCAATCAATTTGTGAAGAAGAAAGCTCGGGACTCACATCTTCTTATAGAAAAACTAATTGCTAGGATAGTCTATCTTGACAGGTGCCATCCAGGCTAGAGAAGCTTGAGATGCCACTTATATCAACTCAAACATAGCCAAGAGGAAAGGAGCCTGGGACTTACCTAAACTCAAATATACTGGTTGTGCATGATGGCTAGTTCAAGAAGAAAGCATGGGACTCACATCTTCTTAAACAAAGTTAGCATAAGATAGCTTACTGTCTGGGAAGTGAAGCCTACCATACTAAGAAGGTGCTCGTTGGTTTGCAATGGTCAAGTTAGGAAAGAAGCGTGGGGACTCACATCCTCCAAACAAGTGACCACTAAGGTGACATACTAGCCTGGTAGCATGTAGACCCAACCTAGTGCAGCTAATGAGTGAGTGACATAGGGGCTGGCTCCCACATCAAAATAGCACGAGATAAAAGATATGTGTTTATTTTTGTGCAAGTGTTAAAAGGAATAGGATGCCTTCGGTTCTCTCACACCTACCTAAACACGTTGGGGATTTTGATGAAATGGTGCCATGGATGGTAGCAGAATTACCTAATAAAGGATGTCACTCGGGTTCCCTAACTTAGTTGTGCTTATAAATAGGAAGCCTCTTGGGTTTTCTCACACTATTCTAATATGAGATATATGTGTTTATTTTTTGTGTGTTAAAGGATAGGATGCCTTTTGTTCTCTCTACCTAAACACGTTGATTTTAATGAAATGGTGCCATGGATGAAGAATTACACTAATAAAGGATGTCACTCTTCCCTTTAATGTTTTATGAAATGAAGCCTCATTTAATAGAAATGTGTTTGATTATGAATGATAAGGATAGGATGTCATTATCTTTATGATTGGATGCACTTCTAAAGCGATTTTGATGAAATGGAATTAAATTTTGGTTGATTGATAGAATTATTTTAGAAATAAGAATTTTATGAGTAACATTTCTTTGCCCATTAATTGGAAGCATCAGGTGTTCCACTTTACAATCAATAAGCTGACAAGATCCTCTTTGATAGGCCTTCTCTATGACATAGGGGCCTTCTGAAGTGGGTTCAAACTTGCCTCCCATCTTTTGGGACAATAATTGGTCTCCTTAGACTAACACAAGTTCTCCTACTCAAAAGACCTGGTGACCAGTATTATGATCTTGAATCATTTTGGCCTTACAACTGAGGTTCGGCACCCATAGGCAACACTCCTTCAAACTTTTGAGCTCTTCTAACCAACTTTGCATCTCTATTGATCTTGTTACAATGTTATCCTTAGTGATGGGAGTTGAACTTAAAGGTAGAGCTTGGACCCATACACTAAAGAAAATGGGGTAGATTGAGTTGAGTCCGTATGTGCGTAGCCCACAAGGCTTCAACAAATTTACGCCACTTCATCAGAGTCTTCTTTAGTATTTGGATGAGAGTTTTGTTGAATTCTTCTACTAAACCATTTGCTCTAGGGTAGTAGATGGTGGAGTATCTCCAATCTATATGTTCTTAGAAGCGTTGATCTTGGTGCTTTTGAGTGCGTACCATTATCGAATATAATTCATTGAGGCACAAACCTATATATGATATGGTTCTTAAAAAATTAAAGCACATACTGAGTTGTGACCTCTTTGAGTGGGATTCCCTCTGCCCACTTGGAAAAGTAGTTGGTGGCAGCTAAGATTAATCATTGCCCCTTGGAAGAAGGAGGATCGATAGGACCTACAATGTTGGTACCCCAACACTCAAATGGCCATGAAGCCAAAGTAGGGTGTAGAATGTTGGGTGGTTGGTGAAGGACCACACCATGTACCTGACACTGATGACATCTCCTAGCTACATTCATGCAGTCTATAATCATTGAAGGCCAGTAGTATCCTAGTCTCTTGATCTTCATCTTCATCTTCGTGATTGATGCACTCCATACGAATGTACCCATAATGCCATGGGCTTCATGTTTGTCTAAACAATGTAACCACATTTGGTCAAAGGACCATCGATCTGAGGTGCCATCAACGAGCATAAGAGAGCTCTCTATTTTGATGGGCTTGTGACTTCTCTTGAGTGTTTTCGGTGTTCAAATAGTCTATGATGGTTGCCTCCAATCCTCCTCATCCTTTTTTGGTAACCTCCCATTCAAGAGAAAGTCTCTTGATGAGTTTAACATCAATAAGGGATAGACTTGTCTATTTTGGACCTATTGGAATGGACTCATCTTTTGGACATGCCATTCTTTGGCAAGTTTTCCAAAGCATCTACGCATTCTACTCGGGAACCTTGTAGATGGTGACTTCGGGGATTTGGGCCAATAGCTTCATGGTATACTCGTGGTAATGATGAAGCTTGGGTTTGAGAACCTTGTAGGACCCGACAATCTAATTGATAACTAATTGAGATCCCCAAAGATGTTGATGCTCTGCTCTTGCGTGATGGCTAACTCCGGCATCAAAGCCTCATACTTTCATTATTGGTGCAGGGGTTGGAAAGATAGTATGAGAATCTTATCACATCACAGTCTGGAGTTAAGAGGACTATCCCAACCCTTGCTTTTCTTAGAAGAGTAGATCGTGGTGCTTCCCCTTTATTAATAGAAGTTGCACCATCAAAATATATTTCACATCGGTAGCTGTCAACCTCTCCTAAGTTCATGATTTGTTCATCAGGGAGATCATCACTAAGCGGAGAATCAATAGGAAGTGGGTGTGCTGCTAAGAAATCCGCTAGTGCTTGTCCTTTCACCACACGGAGGGGTAAAAATGTGATATCAAACTGATAGAGGATCTTGGACCATCGTACCAAACGTCTGGATATCATTAGCTGTGTCATGAGATACTGTAGTGGATTGGTTCTAGAAATTAAGTTCACCTTATAAGAAAGCATATAGTGTCGTAGCTTTTGGGAAGCAAAGATCAAAGCTAGGCAATGTTTCTCAATAGGTGGGTAGTTCACTTTGTAGAATCGATGGCGAGGTAGTAGAGCACTCTCCTTCCCTTCATCATTGGCTTGGACCAACAAAGCACCAGAGAGTCATCCAATGTAGATAGAGTGGTGCACGGTATATTAGAACTAGCAGCTTCACCAAATACTATTTGATATCTTCAAAGACATGCTGGCACTTGTCATCCTAATTGAACTTAGCATCCTTTCTGACAAGTACTGAAAATGGATTGCATCTCCTCGATAGGTTGCAGATAAAGCATCTCAGATATGCCAACCATCCTTGGAATAATCTGAGTTGAGTTAAACTCTTAGGAGGTGGCATTTCTAAGATAGCTTTGATCTTTTTAGGATCTATCTCTATTCCCCAATGTTAGAACAAACCTGAATTTCCTGAAGCTACTCCGAATGCACACTTCAGGGGATTCATCTTGAGGTTATATTATCTTAATCATTCAAAAACTACTCTCAAGTTAAAGAGATGGTCTTCCTTTTCTCTACTCTTGACTACTAGACCATCAACATAGCACTCAACATGATGATGGATGAGTTCATTGAAGATCTAAGTCATGCCTCGTTGGTATGTAGCATAAGTATTTTTAAGGCCGAAAGGTATGATCTTATAACAAAATATTATGATTAGGGTTCGAAAAGTGTGTTTCTTTCATCTTCGAGACATCTTGATTTGGTTGTAGCGGATGACCCATCCATAAGAGAACACATGAGATGAGGCAATGTCCACCATTAATTCTAGTATAGGAAGAGGAAAACTCATCCTTAGGACATGCCTTATTTAAGTCCACGAAATCAGGCATATGCAAATTTTGGCCATTCTTCTTCTTAACTAGCATGCGACACTAGTAGGATATTTTCTTTCCCGATGAAACCACATCGATCATTTCTTGACTTAGAAATGACTTGTTTTGATTTCTAATCATGCATCTAGGAGCTTGCTTGATAGGGTTAGCGTTGATCTATTGCTAATGGGACTATGTTAGGAGATAATCAGGCATTTCTTCATAACTCCATGTAGCTCCCTTCAATAGCCTAACTAAGTCATTGGTTTCTTCTTCATTCGAATGACGATGTACATTTGTGGATTTTCTTTAGTCACGAGATGATTTCTTTAAGCTTATATTGTTGAATGGATTTCTTCTTCAAATTCTAGGGTGCATCCTTGATTTGAAGATCTGGATCATGAGATTTTAACACACATCCTCATAAGAGTTGGTGTGTGAAAAGAACTTATCCGACTTGATTGGTAACAAAACTGTAATCATCATCATCGATTGGACCTTGTCTAATCCTAGTATTGCTCTTGATTGTGCTTCCCACTATATTGTTCCTGCTTCAAAATACTCTAAGTGCCTAGACCATGTATGAGGAACCAAACCTTTTATATGAATTAGACACAAGTGTAAAGTCAAAAGTAATTCCATTAATTCTTTAAATGAATCCTCCTTATGTTCTACATCAACTTCAGGAAATGAGGATGATAATCCCAAAAAGAATCTATTCAACTTCACATCCATGGAAGACTTAGGTGCTTCCTTAACTACTAAATCTTCAACTTTTTGAGATGAAAGTGAGGTTAGAGCTAAGGTTCCCAACTACTACCTAATAGTCTCACATAATCCTGATTTGAATACTTTGCTTTGTTTGGAGGCTTGGTCTTCATCACTGTCTGGATCGAAAGTCACCTCCAATGGAACCAGAGGGTTGGGCGGTATGCTAATCATTATACTCATCCTGAGCTAGATTCAAAGTCTATATGAATAGTAGGGGTACTCCTTCAAACATAACCCTTGGTGATGGCCACAGGGGTCTTCCACTCTGAACTCTCTTTTCACCTCTACCTGGTGGAGGTTGAGTCATCACCCACATGTCCATATGATGGAATGGACTGTGGGTGGAATGTGATATGCGACTCTATTTCTTCTTCAATTCCCTTTCTTGTTCACTTGGATTTTCAATTTTGTTTTCTTTTTCATTTGCTCATTCTTTTTCTTCATTTTATTTTTCTTATGAATTTGAATTGGTCCAAGTTTGCTAGAAAGGGTGTTTTGAGGAAGATAGTTGGTTGCATCCTCATAAATCTCAACCTCTTTAACTGAAAATGGCTTTTCTTCACCTTTGACACAGTATTCAATCCCATCCTTTCTGAACTTGATGCAGCGATGGAGGAGGATGGAATCATCTTGTTCGATGTATCCAAGGCTAGCAAAGTAGTGAACAAGTATTCAAATCAATTATGTAAAACTTTGCTTCAATCTTTCAGTCACCTATCTCCAACAATAATACTATGGAACTAAAGCACTTGCTTTGTTCATTGAATCCTCTCTCAACATCCCATCTCTTGGAGTGTGGAGATGTGATCCTCAAATAGGCAAGGGTCTTTAGACTCATAATGTTCACCGATGCATCTGGATGAGAACTCAGCAAGTCTATCACCCATGTTGATTGTGATGTAGAGGGGACGGTTGTGCTCCATATCCCCAAGAAGGTCTTCATCTATGAAAGTGATCCCCTGGGCTTCTTTTGTGTAATGTGCCTCCTCACATATGATCAACTAAGCTAAGCATATCTAGATCAAGGAGAGCCTTGATTAATGATTCCTCATCTCTTTGGATTAGACAAGGGCATCTATATGCTTAGCTTAGATGGAACTTTCTTAGAGAGAGGACATTGTAGTCCACCTTGGGTTGATCCTCCAGAATATCCAAGGGTGGAATATTGGAGGGCTTCTCGATCCTCTAAACCAATGGCTTGTTTCCCTCTATCTTGAGGTGCTACCTAGGTAAAACCTCTATGGAGGTTGACTTTGATATCTTGTGGCGAGGGTAATGGAAGGTTCTACACACCGCTCAGCTCATACTTCTCCTATGGGACCCTCAGAATTGGATGATTCCAAGTCCATCTCAAGAGGTGAACCCATAGTATTCAGAGTATAAAAATCTAACTCTGAATCAGAAAGAGGAAGATTAGAATTATTATAGTTATTTTGACTTGAAGAGTTATCATTAGGAATAGAAGCAGACAATCCATCAGAAGTAACACAGATGTAATTCAAGCTAGCTTTATTCTTCAATTTCTTGGATTTGATAGGAGGTACAAAGTAGAAATCAAGTAAAGTAAGTGGGGTAAGGGATTTGATGCCCTTATCCATTGATGCAAGAGTTTAACTAGTAGAAGGAGAAGAGCTAGGCAAGTAGAGAAGTCCTGGTAGCGATGATAGGCGGAGGCTGGACTAGTCAATGGTTGCATCTTGGCTATCTCGGCACATATCTTCGCCTCTCTATTCTTCTTGAGCTCCTCCTTCCTTGAGTTACGGAAACTTGCAAACCTTCCTTGATGTTGGAGGTTTGAGTTAACTCAGGCACTTGAGGAAAGTTTCTTGCTTAACAATCTTTTTTGAGGTTTTGGATAAGGAGATATCCCAACCTTCTTTGGTTTTGGAAGGATCAAGTACTAATGGGCGGATGGTTGTTCCATAAGGTATTTCTTGAGATAACTATAGCACGGTCTTGAAGCTATGTTCAAGCTAGTCCTTGAATGTGAAGTAATCTTCCAAAACATGACCTAGCATACGGTGGTAGGGGAAAGTTAGGATCATGGCTTTTGCCCACTTCCTCAGTCTTCTAGGTTTGGGTAATTGAAAATTAGGCTTCTTTAAGAGATTCTTAAAGATCTTCTTGATTACCTCCCTCTTAAATGAATAAGGCTTGTTAAGTTTAGCCAAAAGAGTAGGTGGACCATAGCTACAGGTGGGTATGTGTACCATTACTGCGATCATGGCGGGGAGGAGGTGGTGTAGGCCATAGAGGCTACTGTGGAAGCGGTAGGGCTACCTTAGTGGTGGTAGAGGAGGTGGAAGTGAAGGATGTTGAGGTGATGGTCTCTCAGACTGATCTCTAGCTGGTTTCTTCCCTCATCTATCACTATTCCCTTTTTTTCTCATATACCTTTTGGCTTTGACTTAGTGGTCTTGAAAAAACTATTTGGCCTCTCCTTGTAGACTAGTACCTTGTTGATTAACTTCTCAAAAGTTTTGATGGTGAAGCTCTTAAGTGTGAAGTCTTTATCTTGTTTAGACAATGACTCACATTTCATACTCAAGTTACACCATCGAGAATGTAGTCAACAAGGGACTCACCACGGTGTTATACTGGTGAGATCACTCATGACCTTCTTGAGCTCCAAAAATCTTGATAAAGAGTTGCTCCAACTCAGCAAATATCTTCACTAAACTATTGGGATGTTCAACATACCTACTAAATGCTATACCCACTAAGCTACTAACAAAAAGATGGAATAATAAAGCATCACTACCACCAACTTTGCAATAACTAGCTCTGAAATATGCGATGTGCTACCTCAGGTTTCCACTGCCATCAAAACTTTTGAAGGAAGGCGGTAAAACCCTAGGATATTAGGATTGCATCAAATTCCTCCGTATGGTCTACCCTTTGGAATTGATGATCCTCCTCGGGTGTGAGCCAACACTTCCTTCACCTACTTAAACCATGGACTTGATATCTTTTTTGTATGGAGGTACTTTCCACTACCTTTATACATCTTGGCTACCTTGCTCTACTAGAGGTAAGGTCTGGGTCCAAGACACCAACTCTAGTAGCTCTATGGTAGATTGAACTGTGGGGCTTGATTTTACAATGCTAAGATAGCTACTAATAGATCTTCAAGCCTCATTTCCATCTTATCTATCTTTTCATCCTTTTGCTTTATTTGTGTTAGGAGGTGTTGGGTCAAATGGGATGTGTCTTCCTACTTGGCCTCAGCACCTTCCATAGCCTGCTGCTCTCTGAGGAGGGATCCCCTGGTATCTACCATGCAAACCCTTGAGTCTCCCAATAAATCATCTTCATTGGGATCAAAAGATATTCTAATCATCGACCATCATATCCTAAGATTTCTTATTTTTCATAAGATAATGTGCTACTATGTACTCTAGAGAATGATCAATCTGAATAAGCACAAATGACTTTAGCTAAATAGTGTGATCACTATCATCTATTGAGAGGCACCAAACTCCCTTGCTACTCGAGAATCAACCATGTGAGGACTCTACTCACTGGAAGAAATGCACTCATAATCATGACTATAGTGACACTCCTAGGAGGCTCTACCATCATGGGTGCAAGTTGTCATCTTCTCCTCTATAACTCTGTAACCATCTCTATGTCCTACTATAATGGTGGTGTTGGTGAAGGGATGACCACTATGCTTTGGGGTTTCCATTCCTTCCATAAGGTAAGGCAGCTGACCCCACCACATGGTGTAGATGGAATGGGATCCTTTGGCCATAGCCGGATCACCAAGGGGTCCTCTTCTCCCCAGATGTGACCTTCATGGCCTTTGGTGGAACTGGAGATGCTGAAACATGAAGGGGTGATGGTGGATGGGGGATAGAGTGGTGTGGTGGACACACCACTGACTCTCTCAGAACAGGGGCCCTCCTCCTCTGATGGGTAGTCCCCGTAAGCAGAATATTATCAATATGATCGATGTGGATAACACATCGGTTAGGAAAATCAATGAGTGGAGAGGCCCATTGGCCGACTAAACCTCGCCTCTCCTAGTGATCCAACTTCAAGCCTCCCTAGCCCTCTCTTGCTGAAGATGCTTCCCCATGTGGGGAATAACAGATCTCAAGTTAAATTAAGCCTCAAACTCAGATCATTCGTAGGCTCCCAACCTGTAGACTGAGGGAGGCCATATGACCTCTTACCCTAATGGGGGGCTGAATGTGGAGGTGAAGCAAGGATCCTCCATCCTCTTTGTCACCTAGAGAGGATGGAATGGGTTCTATAACCAATGGGAAATCAAAGTGGAAAATCCTCAACAACGATCATGTAGCCTCCATCTCCTTGGAGATTGGTATGGTACCACTTTATCATGGGGTTTTTGTTCCTCCTTTGAGTCCTGGTAGGGTGAGTGGAGTAAGAGCTAGACCCAACTTTAAAAGCTGGGAGACAATACTTGGGATCAGGGGAGCCTTACCCTTTGAGGGTGCTAATGAGTGGGTGCTAGCCCTCACTAGGGTAACACAGAAAACAACCGGAACTGGCTGTCACAGAAATGTATCGAATAGACTACCCACTTCCTCTTTGGTGAGGGAATATTGAGTGGCATATCAATGAATGATCGGCTATCCTTTGTGCTCTTATAAAGTGGTGAGGGAGTGCCCTCTCTTCCTATCAAACCTCATCCAAAATGAAAGGTGGGTGTGAGTGGGAAGGCTAGCATCTGCCAAGTCCATCTTGGGGAAAGGTAAACACATGCCATTTGTCAACTAAAATGAAATTGTCATTTGAGCGAGTGCAATGTTGAAAATAAACTTGAATCAGATTTCTATTGATTTTGAATTAAAATTTTAGAAATTGAACCCACCCAACATCTTGAAAGTGTTAAGTCAAATGGATTTAGAATAGATTTTGAAGTTTGATTGGAAAGAGGAATTTAGGATGTAGAATCCATTTTCAACAAAATAGGGTATGTTGAGAATGGCTTCAAATATTTTTGAAGAGATGCTTCCATAGGTTCATATTTGAATTTCAATTTTGTTTTGATTTGGTGACCCTTCATTTAACAAATTCAAGTATGTTAAAGTAAATGGTCAACTTGCTTTTATTTTGGATTTGTGATTTTGGAATTTGTTCCTGAGCAAATTTGAGTAAGCTAAGTGGTGTTTGAAAATAATTATTTATTTTCTTTCTTTGTTTGCTTTGTTTTGTGAATCATTTTGTGATTTGAAAATGGAATCCTTATTTAGAAATTTGGGTATGCTAAAAGAAGGATCCAAGTGTATTTTTTTTTGAAATTTTTTTGAAAATAGGATCGTTAGCAAATTTGAGTATGCTAAGAAAATCTTAATGTGTTTCTTTTGATTTTGATTTGATTTTCAAAAATAGGATTCCTAGCAAATTTGAGTATGCTAAGGGAATCCTAATGTGTTTCTTTTGATTTTGATTTTATTTAAAAAAAGGATCCTTAGCAAATTTAGGTATGCTAAGGAAAGTCCTAAAGTGTTTCTTTTGATTTTAATTTAAAAGGTAAGATCCTTAGCAAAATTGGGTATACCAACGAAAACCTAATGTGTTTTCTTTGATTTTTGATTTGGAAAATAAAATTCTTAGCAAATTTAGTATGCTAAGAAAATCTAATGTGTTTCTTTTGAGATTTTGATTTTGAAAAGGGAGACTTCACTTTAACAAATATGGTATACCAAAAGGAAGTTCCAAATGTGTTTTGAAAATTTTTGTGAAATAGAGATTTCACTTAGCAAATTTGAGTATGCTAAATGAAATTCCAAAGGTGATTTTCAAATTTTTGTTTTGAAAATGGGAGACTTCACTTTAGCAAATATGGTATGCTAGAATGAAGTTCCAAATGTGTTTTGCAAAATTTTTATTTTTATTGATTTTGAAAAGAGATTTCCATTTAACAAATTTGGGTATGTGAGATGGAAATCAATTTTTGAAAGAGGAAATCTCAACTTAATCATATATGGAATATGTTAAGCGGATTTCAAAATAATGTCATTTTATTTGAAATCAAATCTTCATTCACTAAATTTGGGTATATTGAATGGAGATGTTCATATGTGCTTTTGGAAAATTTATTTTTTGATTTTGTTTGAAAATGAAACATCCATTCAATAAATGTGGGTATATTGAATGGAGAGGTTCATATGTGCTTTGGAAAATTTATTTTTTATTTTGCTTGAAAATGAAACATCTATTCAATAAATGTGGGTATATTGAATGGAGAGGTTATATGTGCTTTTGAAAATTTATTTTGATTTTGTTTGGAATGGTGAAAATTCCAACTTAACACATGTGGAATGAGTTGAATGGCATTTCAAAGTTGTAATAATTTTTTTGTTTGAAGATGTAACATCCATTTAGCACATTTGAATGTATTGAATGGATAAACCCATCTTCAAATTTTGTGCTTTTGAAAACATGATTGTTGAAATTTTATTTTTGAAATATGGTCTTTACCAAAATGAATTGAGTGAAGAAGCTCATTTGTGCTTTTAGAAAATGTGATTGTCAGAATCTTATTTTTGTAATGATGATCCTACATATAACAATCATGAAGATTGTTAAATGAAGGTTATTTAGGAAAATTTTTTGTGCAAAACATTTTATTATGTGCATTTTGAAAGAGTGCTTTTGAAAGAAAGATTTTTATGACGGATTTATTTTATATTTATTATTTTAAAATGAACCTTTCCTTACCATAAAATGGTAAGGAGGAAGTCTTTAAATATTTTCTTTTTATTAGATTTTTATTTTCACCCATTGGAGAACTCAATGGGGGTTTTAAGACCAACACGGGGTGAGGTCCTAAAGATGTTGGCTAGCTTAAGGATGAAATAAGCTAAGTGCCAATGGAAAGAAAGATAGTCATGGATTCATACAAAAGTACAAACCCACAATCGATACTTGGAGACAATGATCATTTACCAAAGATGGAGAGAGGAACCATCCCAAGTGGAGTCGCTAGAAAAACCTGTGGTGAAATATTTTCATTTCTAAGAGGTATACTTCCATCTTCAATCTATGTGAATAAAATGAAGATAGAAATATACTTCTTTTTGCATTTGGACACCACATAGATCTGCAGATGTTCTTATTAGGGTGATTGGGTACAACATTGAGGAGAGGTGTACTATCTTGAAAGATAGAAGTCACCACCCTACAGTGGACCTAATCACCTGAATAAGGACTCTTAAGGACAATGGGTCTGCATATGTACCAGCGATTCTTCCCCTACTTTACATGGAAAATAAAGCAGGGTTTATTTTAAATCGAGTTCATTAAGTTCCCTATAGGGGCAAGCCCCTATAGTTAATTACATCCTAAGGAAGGGGATTCCTTAGGAATACTCTCAGTTAAGGTAAATGATTATTGTATCCAAAGATTTCAATAGGTAGGACTATCAATCGATTAGTTTATTTTAGATGATCAAATGGGATTGATCAAAGAGAGAGAGTTATTATCGAAGCTAAAGGAAGATAAGTAAGAGATGGTCACTATGCTAGGAAACCTAACGAGCATCTAAAATTATCATATTGTTGGGATTTACATTTTGAAATTGAATTAATTTGTTTGAGTTTAATATTTGAATTTAGGTATAATTCCACAATACAAGGTTATGGAAATGCCTAAGAGGTGTTGATTTATGCTCGTGGCTCACAAAGGGAAGTAGCAACCTCTGAACCTAAATCTAGGGAGCTTTGTCGAGGGCCAAAAGCACGACCTAAATCTAAGGTGAAAATGGGTATTTGGTCTACCTCCCACAAGGTAAACCACACTTGCTTGGACTTACAATTCTGGGGTGGCCAACTAACTCCTCTATGATTTTAAATTCATGTAGGCAAGTCATATGCTTTATGCAAGATAGCTAGGCTATTATTTATTTAGAAATAGACTATCCTTAAACTCACTCCCAGAGACTAGATCATGTAAGGGCATGAAAATGGCCTAGATCTAATGCAAATCATATTACATTTTTCATTTTTATTTTTGGACAATCATTTGACTCAGCTTATAGGATTCATATGCCTAATGCATGACAAATGAGATTATGGGCCAAAATCAGAGAAGGGGAGGTGTGTTTCCACCATGGCTCTCCAGTCAAGACAAGTTCTTTAGCAAAGGTGGAAGCCCTCAATCAATCAAGTGAAATAATATACTTTTATGCATGATGTTATAAAAAATACTCATCCTAAGGGGTTTCTAATTCTTTTATCTTGATTTTTAACTTAGGCTTTCAATGAGGTTATGAGTTATTTATTTTAAATTTTGAGTTATATAATTTGTTAGAAGATTTATTTTTCTCTAAGAGCCTAATCATCTTCCAAGCCATACATCAAGCAAGGAAGAAACTTGGAAAACATGCCATCTTAATGTACAAGCTAAATAAATATAAAAATATATATAAAAGCTAACACAAAGAATAAAAGGCCATTTGTGGTTGGACCTGCACAAACCCAAAAAAACAAATTGGGTAATAAGCTCTTATTATACAACCATATTATAAATGAATTAATTTACAATCAAGTAAGGAATTCATGTTGGGGTCTTCATTCTTCATTTCTTCTTTTCTTTATTTCTTCTTTTGGTTCCTTCTTTCTTCTTTCTTCTTTGGTTCCTTCCTTTGGATGGTTGGAATGTGGATGTTCCAAAGGCTTCACATGGTACATAAGATGAGATCTTATGATGCTCATCCTAATCCCCATAATAATCATTCCAAAATCATAATTATAAAAAAATACATGAAAAGGAAAAGTAAATCTAACTAACACAACAAAATAGAGATTAGCTAAACAAACCATACAAATCCCAAGCATGTATATTGACTTAGCACCACATATGGGTAACCAAGTCCACCTATCCTATTGGATTATGCTTAGGGGTATAAAGCACCAGCATTATATTTTATTACAATGCCCATTAAGCACAATCCCAAAATAATGATTAGACTAAATTGTACCATTCATTATGCACACACAACATCTAGACTAAAAATATCACAAAATAAAAGAAAACATCAAACCATGCAATGCCCCAACCTAAAGCTAGAAGTGGTAGTCAATGTGTGTGCTTTAGAAGGTTTGTGTGGTATGCTTAGCTATGGCTTTAAGGTTTGATTTTTTAAGTGTGAAGATGTTCAACTTAGATGGGTGGTTTCATTTAAGTGTTTAGTTGATTTGGATTGATTTTATTTGATGATTTTTGTTTGGTTTAGATGAACTACTTAATTACTAAAGGTTGTAAAGAGAGGGAAAAGAGAGAACTTCTCTTTCCTTCCCAACCCTTAGTAACTAAATTCATGTTTGATTTTATTTAGTGAATGTTTTATTATGTGTTTTAATTAATCTAAGTTTAGATCAACTCTAAACAAACCTATTAAAAAGAAAGACATCTTAAGATTAAGTAAAGTGAATTAATATCACAAAACACACATCACTTCATTTCTTTCCCAACATTTATAACATGCATATGAATGAATCTATGCATATCTACATAAAATGAAAATGTTTAGCACACTTTATGATGAATGCTAAGTGAGTTACTTAAGAAAATTTGAATGCTTTATGATGCATGATTTTTATTAAGTAGAAAAAGGTTTTCTTATCCATTTTCACATGCACACATGTAGGTATGAAAGGCATAAGTGAGTATGATGCCATTGTTAGCACCAGGGTGTAAGTACAAGACCTACTTAGGGACTTAACCTCACAGGTTTTCCAGGACTAATATACCACTTTTAAATACTGCATATGTACAAAAGAAATGAATGGAAAAGAAAGATGCAAAGTTTGTATTTGTTTTTGATTTGTTTATGCAATTTATATGTGTAAGTATGGATGTCCTTCTTTAAGTAATAGCATAGGAATGAATAGGATTAGTTAGGCAAGTGTTATGTTCTTTCAAAATTATACACTTTTTCAAATCTATTCAAAACTATGTTAAAAGAAAAGAAGGAAAAGTACAATGCACATGTTCATATTTATATCCACATGCAAGCTTAAAAATAATTATAAGTAGCACACTTTTAGTTTTAGTTTTGGATGTTTGATTTATAGATTTTGAAAGTAGTTTTGGATTTAGTAGTGATAATAGCCATTCATATTTTTACTTTAGCCAAAACATGCAATTTGACATAAAAACATCTCATTTTTAATTTGATTTTAGAAAAACATGAATGCATGAAATTCATATGACATACACATTTAGCATGTTAGGAAAGAACTAAAGTGATGAAAGCATGTAAAACATTCACCCTAATTAATTCTAAAGACAACCTTATGAAATAAAAAAGTTTAAAGCAAATCAAGTTATTTTAAGGAAGGTTTGATTTTGTTTTGAGTTTGATTTAATTTGAGAAATGTGAGGTGAGTTTGCTCTAACCCATTCCCACATATGTTTGTTGATTTAGTTTATTGAGGATTATTAGATGATTTTTTTATATGTTGCTTAGGTTAAGGTATGAATTAATTGTATTAATTATCTTACCTATACCCATACTTAATCAAATAATTATGAGCCAATGATATGACATAAAATCACAAGGAATTTAAATCAGCAATGCACCTAGAAAGAAAGTTACCAAAATGCAATTGGCTCATGATTAATGATTAATTAAACTAAGGGGTTTAATTTAAGTACTTTCATAACCACTCTCACACATGTGAGTGGGATTTTGATTTCCTTAATGTACTATGGAGAAAAATTCCTATGAAGGAATCAGGAGTCATCTTTCAAATCTGTTGGTGAGAAATGAAAGAGGACAAGACCCTTATAGAAATTCATCTTTTTAGGATGCCACATAGATCCTCAGATGTACTTATTGTGATGATGTCATCAAGGAATAGGTACTATCTCGAAGATAGAAGTCACACCTTTAATGGACCTAATCACCTCAATAAGGACTCCAGGATGATGGGTCCATATATGTAGATTCTTCCCCTACTTTACATGGAAAAGTAAAGCGGGTTTATTTTAAATGGGTTATAAGTTCCTAGGCAAGCCCCATAGTTAATTACATCTTAAGGGATGGGATCCTTTAGAAAACTCTTGATTAAGGTAAATAATTATTATCTTTGAAGATTTCAATAGGAAAGGACTATCAATCGATTGGTTTGTGTTTGAAGATCAAATGAGATTGATCAAAAGAGGGAGTTATTATCAAAGCCAAAATGGGAGATAAGTAGGAGATGCCCATGATGCTAGGAAACCTAGTGAGCATCTCAAACTATCATATAGTTGGGCTTTAAGTTTTTGAAATTAATTTAATTTTTTTGAGTTGCATTTTTTTATTAGATTAAGATTCATTAACATAAAGTTAAGGAAATGCCTAAAAGGTGAGGAATTAAGCTTAGGGCCTGCAAAGGGAGAAGCAACCTCAGAACCGAAATCTAGGGAGCTTTTGGTGAGGGGTGACTCTAAATCTAAGGCAAAAAATGGGTAATTAGTTTGCCTCCATAAAAGAGGAAAAACCACCCGATAGCTTGGAATTACAACCACCTAGGTGTGGCCTCCAACAGACTCCTCCTACAATTTTAAATACATGTAAGCAAGGCTTTATCTTTATGAAAGATAGCTAGGTTTTCATTTATTAGAAAGAGGCTAAGTCCTTAAACTCACTTCCTAAAGACACTAGGTCATGTAAAGGGACATGCTTCAAATGACCTAAATCTAATGAATTTTAAAATTCATTTTATTTTCATTTTTTTATTATTTTGACTCAGCATAGGATTCATATGACTAATGCATGAGAAAAAGGTTATTGGCCAAAATCGCAAGAAGGTAGGAGGTGAGTTTCCATCTCTCAAAGGTTAGTTTCTCAACAAAGGTGGAAGCCCTCCAATCAAGAGTGAAATAAGATGCATTTGTGCATGATATTACAAAGAAATGCTCATCCAACTAAGGGTTGGTAATTCTTTTATCTTGATTTTAAAACTAAGCTTTAGGTGAGGTTATGAGTTGTTTAATTTTTTTATTTGAGTTAAGTTGGGTAAAATATTTATTTTTCCCTAGAGAGCCTAATCCACATCATACATAAAGCAAGGAAGAAACTAGGAAAATCATGCCACTTAATGCAAAAGCTAAACAAATCATTCAATTTATAAAGCTAATAAAAGAATAATATGCCATTGTGGTCAGGCACCATTTCACAAACCTGAAAATATCAAATGTGGGTAGCTGAGCTCTTCCCTTATACAACTCAAATTACTAATGAATTAAATTACAATTAAGCAAAGAATTCATTATTATGAGGGTCTTCAAGCTTTATTCTTCTTTCTTCTTTTCTTCTTTCTTCTTCTTTTCTTCTTTCTTCTTTGGTTCCTTCTTTTGGATGGTTGGAAAGTGGATGCTCCAAGGCATCACATGGTGCATAAGATAGGATCTTATGACCAATTCTCATCCTAATCCCCATAACAATTATTCCAAAATCCTAATTATATAAATTTACATGAAAAGGAAAAGTAAAATCTAACTAACACACAAAATAAAGGTTAGCTAAAACACACCACACAAATCCCAAGCATGTATATTGGACTTCTCACCCCCATGGGTGACTAAGTCCACCCATGGATTATGCTTAGGGTATAAAGCACCCCAAAAAAGCATTTATATTTTTATTTATGATAGTACCCCTTAAGCACAATCCCCTATAAAAAATAGAATAGTTAGACTAAGAATATCCTACCATTCATTCTCTAGCATACTCCCAACATCCATCTAAAACATATATCACAAAACAAAAATAAACATCAAACCATGCATCACCTAACCTAAGGCTAGAAGTGGTGACTTAGGCTAATGTGTGTGCTTTGAAGGCTTGTGTATGCTTAGCTATGGCTTTAGGTTTAAATTTTCTAAGTGTGAAGAACATGTTCAACTTAGAGGAGGGTTTCATTTAAGTTGTTTAGTTATTTTGGGTTTATTTTATTTCATGTTTTGATTTGGTTTAAGTGGATCCTACAATTAATCTAAGTTATGAAGAGAGGAAAGAGAGAGAGAACTTCTCTTTCCTTCCCTAACCTAAGTAATTCTAAAGTAGATTCACATTTTAGTTTCATTTAGGTGAATGTTTTGATTAAATCTTTTAATTAATCCTAAGTTTAGATAAACTCTAAACAAACCTATTCAAAAAAGGCATTTTAAGATTAAATAAAATGAATCAAAATTCACATAACACACATTACTTCATTTCTTTCCCAACATATATAACATGCACATGGATGGACCCTAAGCATATCTATACATAAATGAGAGTATTTAACACACTTTATGATGCATGCTAAGTAATCCATTTAAGAAAATTTAGAAGTTGAATATGCATGATTTTCCTTAAGTAGAAAGGGTTTTCCTTATCCAAATTTTCACATACACACATGAAAGTAAGAAAGGCATAAGTGAGTACAACGCCATTGTTAACCAGAGGTGTAAGATACAAGACATACTTAGGGCTACCTAAAGCCTTGCAACCTCGGGATTGTCCAGACTAATAAACTACTTTCCTTAAATACAATCATATGTATAAAAAAAATGAAATACAAAAGGAGAATGCAAAAGTTGTTTAATGAATTCATTTTTTTTATGCAATTTATGTATGCAAGTATAAAATTAGTGATAGCATAGGGATGAATAGGGTATGGAATTAAGTAAGTGTTGGGTTCTTTTCAAATGAACCTACATCTTACCAACTCTATTCAAAACTATAACAAGAAAGAAAGAAAACCTATGCTAAGCATACCTTTATAATCTATCACATGCAAACTCATAATCAAGTTGCCTACTTTTAGATTTGGTATATGATTTATGTGTTTAGAAAAATAATTTGGATTTAGTAGTGATAATAGCCATTCATATTTCTAATTTAGCCAACACATGCAAATTTGACATAAAGTAAATAATTTCATTTTAAAATTTGAATTTCAAAATTATGAATGCATGAAATCACACATACAACTAACATGTTGGGGAAAGATCCAAAGCAATGAAAGCATGTAACAAACTCACTTCACTTAAATCTAAAGACATTTCATAGAATAAGAAAATTTAGAATAAATCAAAGTGAATTCAAAGTGATTTTGTTTGAAGTTTGATTTAATTTTGAAAAGGTGAGATGAGTTTGTTTCCTAACCCATTCCCACATGTGTTTGATATTTTTGTTTAATTTTTAAATAATTAGATCCATTTTTATGTGTTGATTAAAGGTATGAATTAAGTAACTTAATTAACCCTTACCTACCACTTTAGAAGAATCAACTAAATAATTATGAGCCAATGAGATGACATAAAACCCACAAGGAATTTAAATTTGCAATGCACCTAATAATGAAAAGGCCTAATATAATTTGGCTCACAATTAAAAGTTAA
The DNA here is from genome assembly GCA_021442155.1 of Cymbidium sinense. Classification (NCBI taxonomy): domain Eukaryota; kingdom Viridiplantae; phylum Streptophyta; class Magnoliopsida; order Asparagales; family Orchidaceae; genus Cymbidium; species Cymbidium sinense. The sequence goes on from CM038216.1 coordinate 203,136,145, forward strand.
TTAAGCTAAGGGTTTAGCTTAAGTAATTTCAAAACACCCTTTCATACTTATGAATGGGGTTTTGATTTCCTTAATTGAACTTAGGCTATTAAACACCTAAGCATCTACCCAAGGTAGATTAATTAAGTTATGAAACTTTTTAGAATTTTTAGAATTTAATTAAGGGGATAATTAATGAATTAACCCTTAATTAAGGGAGATTAAGGTGAGAAAAGGGGGTTTAGGGAATAGCTTAGGGGAAATGCCCCAAAAATATTCCATAAACCTCCTACTCATTGGATCTAACCTTAATCAACACTAATCATAGGTTAAAATCACTAATCATACCCTAATTATGCTTAATTACATAAGGAGGGTAATTAAGGAAACCATATGCAATTCTTCTAATCAAGCCTTCAATAAATCCCAAGAAAATTAGGAGAGGTAGAAGTCATCCCCTAAAACATACCCAAGAAATTTGGGATTAATTAGATGCTTAATTAAAAGTAATTAATAAAATAAACTTTCCAATAAAACCCAAATTTAGAGAAAAGCATAATTCAAAACTCATCAAAATTAATTTTAAAATGTTTTAGGTTTAATTATCTATCCATAATTTTATTTCATATTTTCTAAATTTTTAAAGGAGTTATGAATTTTAGAAGATCCTTAAGTGAATTAATTAATTAAAGCATTTTATTAATCCTAACTAATCCTGCTCACGTGACGTGCGGCGGTCAACGCTTTACACGCGCACCATGAGGGGTCACTTAAACATCACATCCCAAATGGCGGACATGCTTTTAATCCTGTCGATCAAAGATTGATCGGATCTCCCATTTTAAAATGAGTAATAAATCTAAACGCGTAAAATTATCTCGTCCATCTAAAATGTGGGATGGATGAGAGATCAAAGTTCTTTCCCCTTGATCAATAATATCCATGATCAAGGGGAAGATCCAAGCTAGATCTAGCATGGATTCCAATCAAACTTAACCCACACCATCTAAAGATAGAGAGTAGCAAATCCAATGGTCAAAAATTGATGGGGTGAAAATTTCTTTCACAAAGCTCCACACCACATTGAGTAATGGAAAAAATCCTAAACCTCATGGAGGTGATCACTGCTCAATCCTTGGAGAAGCTTCTGGGGAGAAAGCTTGAAGTTTTGAGCACTTGAGGTTGAGTGGATCCTATGGGTCACCTCCTCCTATGCTTGAGCTTCTTTGATCCAATTCAATCCTCCCTTGCCTTTAGAACTTGGGAATCAACTTAGGTGCTTGACTCACCTAAGTGTGCTTGCAAAAGGAATTGGAAGGAAATGAAGAAGAAGTTGGCAATTCAATTGGCTTCCTATTTTCACTATTTGAAAACCAAGAAAAGAAAGAATGGAATGAGCTCTAGGATGCTTGCTATCACTGATGGCTCCTAGCCTCACTAGCTCAATCAATTAGGGAATTATGCATTTGAGTTTATTTGGGGAGTATATCTCCCCTTGAAGGATCAATGATATGACATGCCATTTTGATCCAATCATGAGGGTTGTTTGATTAGTTAGAGTGTGCACATGGTCTTGAGCCAAGGAGTGGATTGCCAACCTCCCATGTGCTTGAATTTGAGCTTGAGAGGGAGTTTAAAATTTTAATTTTGACCATATGTTTGGTTGGGAGTGGACCACTAACCCAAACCCATTGGGTTGGGTGCACCACTCTCCCTAGGTCCCCTTGAGCTTTTAGGAAAGCCTCAAGTGAATGTGTATGACCAAATTACCCATGGGTTAAAATTTGTTCTATGGCCTAGGGGTAGGATGGATTTTGCTATTTTCCACTTTGGATATGTTGGGTATGTGGAGAAACTAGTTTGGCCAAGTTTCAAGAGATTTGGAATTCATTTGATGGGGTTTGGCTCATGCTGGACCCATTTAGGCCAAAAACTTGTCAAGTTGACCAATAGGTCAAATTGGTAAAACCACAAAAGTTCATATGACCATTTAAAATGTTTTTGTGGATTTGGTTTGATTCATTTTGGTATATATTTGATTTTGACTCATATGACTATATTTAGGTCAAATGGGTCAGGTTGACCTATTTGACCCATTTGACCTATTTGAAGTAGGTCAAGGGTAGGTTTATGTTTGGTTAGTCATATGGAGTGGATTTGTATCTTTGTTTCCAATCAATTCCGGTTAAGTTCAATTTTTACTCAACATGACCCCTTTAGGTCATGTTGAGTCTAAGATCAATTGGGTTAGGTTGGGTCAAGTTGGCCAATTGAGGCTTTGGTCAAGTTCCACAAGTGATTTGGAATGGACTTGATCCATTGGTTTCAATCAATTTGTCTTAGATCAACTTTTGACAAATTTTGACCCTTTAGGTCAAAATGGGTCAACTTGGGTCAAGTGACCAATTCGACTAGGTTTGGATCAAATGTTGACTTGGCCAAGTTCAAACATAAGTCATGAGTGAACTTAGATCAATGGTTTCAATCAATTTGGCCTATGGTGAAATTTGGCTACGTTAGGTTTCATTTTGGGCTAAGTGTTGACTTGGTCAACCCTTAAGTTTGACTTGGTTTGACCCAATTTGATTGATTGATCATCCCATGATGATTGTTGATCATGATGAGAGGGATATATGAGTTTGGTTAAATCCAATTTGGTTAGGATCAAAATTTGGCTCATAAGGGTACTTTAGGTCACTTTGGGTAAAGTGAGCCTAAGTGGGTCAAATGGCTTGGTCAAAGCTTGATTTGAAGTTAGTTTATCTTGTATATGAACTTATGATTGAAATATAAATCTATTTCTAGGTGGTTTGAAGTCAAATGAATTTTGATTCATTTGAGGATTTCATATTCAAAGGAAGGATATGAAATGGTTTAGGTTTTATTTTTGAACTAGGTTTTGATTATTTGATTGAAGTTTGGATTTATATATGAGCTCATGATTATAGTATTGATTGAATAATGAAGAGAAATTAAGAGTTTGGCTTGATTTAAAATTGATTTGGCTAAGTTCAATATTTTGACTTGAAAGGCTTAGATTAGATTTTGGATTGATTTGAGTTTGATTTTTGGAATAGGTTTTGATTATTTTAGGTTAAGCCCTTAAGGAAGGATTAAGGACTTAGGAAATTTTGATGGATTTTGATTATGGGTTTCAATCATGGATTTCAATCATGGAATTAATTTGAGTTTGGAGAAAATCAAATAGAATTGATTTGGAGTTTGACTTGAAGGAAGGAAAGTGAGGAATGGTTTATGCTAAGGGTAAGAAGTTTTCCTAACACCCCAAAGATAAGACCTATTCTTATGGCTAACTCTTCTAAGTCTTCTAGGGCTAGGTTGAGTGTCCACCTAATCACTAGATGTGTCTTAAGACTAAAGAACTCTTAAAGTCTAAGAGAAGTCCTAAGCTTAAGATGGAGGGGTTGAGAGCTTATTCTAAAAATGAGGTCAACAAAGTGACCACCAAAGGTGTGACCTAAGGAACACAAGATATATTGGTTGACCAAATGATCAACACTGAGAGATCATAATCACTAATAGAAATAATGTATCCTTTTCCCAAGGAAAAGAAAGAGTCCAGAGCTTAGTCTAATGTGGATCTACTTATGTCCAAGATATAAGAGAGAGGGGAAAAATTCACTAAGGGATAGAGTGTGAACCTTCCACTAGGGAAGCAGGTTCAAGTCATCCACAAGGGGATGAAAGGTTTGATTTGATTCTCATTGAGAAGAAAAAGCATTGATTTGTTCCACTAAGGAAGAGGGTTGAATTTGTTTCAAATTTTGTTAGGTTTGAATTTTAAGATGGACCCTATTGGTTTGCAATAGATTGCACTAAGTAGGAGCCATGAAAGATAAGACATAACTCAGATTTACCAATCCAAAGGGGTATACTACTAAACACGTAGTAGGACTAGCCAACCAAAGGGATGCCTTTTGTTATAAAATTACCAAGTTAGGAAGAAAGCATGAGGACTCACATCTTCCAAAATAAGAGGCCACTAGGGTGATCAGTTGGCAAGGCAACCAATCAAACCCGACCTAGGTCTGACTATTGAGTTAATGCCACTAGGGGGCCTTAAATCATCTCAAGAATAATCAAGATTGATGTAATTTTTAGTTTTGTTTATTTCGATGGATTTTGTCAGTTTATGATGGATTAAACTAAGAACGAGCTTGTAGAAGCCTAGACCTATCTCAAATTTACTGAACCAAAGGGAGTAGCTTCCCGGCCAAAAGGAGTAGCTTTGGCATGCAATGATCAATTTAAGGGAAGAAAGCTCAGGAACTCATATCTTCCACTAGAAAAGATCATTGGGGTGATCAATTGCTTTGGACAACAAATCTAAGCCCGGGGTTTATGGTTTGTGACAATCATTAGAAATAATGTCATAGTACATCTTTCAAAGCGAATGAGGAGGTAACCTCACAAAAATAGATTGAACCTGACCTAAGGGTGAATATAGAGTGAGTACTAACTTGAGGATTTATCTCAACTCAACTAGTCAAGCAATTCCTATAGGGAGTTTTGCTGACACTGCCTTAAAGATAGGATGTCTACTTGGGAAAAGGGGCCCTTTGGGGGATTGAATTCCTAATCCATAAGCGAATTAATTTTGTTTGTTTATTTTAGTATGTTTTATCATGGACTCTGTTAGTTCACAAGGGATCAAACTGACAAGGAGCTTATATCAGCCTAGACCAATCTCAAAATTACAAAACCAAGGGAGAATCTGTGCATCCAGTTAACAAATGCTCCAACCATAGGGGTGGCTACTAGGAAAGGGGAACTATCCAATCCAAAAGTAACCCAGGTAGTGTGGGATGGGGCCAATAAGGGCTTAATCCAACACCCTGGAGAAGATGACATGGCTAGTCATATATCCAATAGGTATTTGGTGTCACCGGGTGAGTCACTATCAGCATAGCGAACATCAAGCATACCTAAAGTGCCCGTCGATTTGCAATAATCAGCCTAGGAAGAAAGCTTGGGGACTCACATCCTCCTATAGTGGAACTAACTGCTGGGATAGTCTATCTTTGACTCGACAGGTGTTATCTGACATAGGGAAACTATTGAGTGAATACCACTAGGGGACTTATATCAGCTCACAAGTAGTCAAGAGGAAAGGAGCCTCTGGGGGACTTACCTTAAATCTCAAATATACTCAACCTAATTAGACCAAGATGGTTAGATCAAGAAGAAAGCTCAGGGACTCACATCTTCTTAAATAAAGTCAACATGAGATAGCTTACTAGCTGGGCAGTGAAGCCTACCATACTAACAAGGTGCTCTTTATTTTGCAATGATCAAGTTAGGAAGAAAGCGCGGGGACTCACATCTTCCAATAAGTGACCACTGGGGTGACATACTAGCTAGGTAGCATGTAGACCCGATGTAGAGAAGCTAATGAGTGAGTGCCACAGGGGGCTTGCTCCCACATCAAAATATCTCAAGATAAAAGATTTTTGTTTAAATGTGCATGTGTTTAAAAGGAATAGGACACCTCTGAAGGACTCTTACACTTACCTTAAAATACACAGAGGAATTGATAAAAAGGTGCCATGGATGGCAAAAAGATTCCCACCAAGAAAGGATGCCGCTTTGGTTCTCTCACACATATCTTAGTTATGCTAACTGAAATAGGATGCCTCTTGGGTTCTCTTACACCTATTCTAATAGTGCCGGGTGATTATGTTTGTGTTTTGAAAGAGGGATAGGATTCCACTGGGGGACTATTACACCTACCTTAAACACGTCATAGTGGATTCGCAAGACAAGCAAACAATACAGTGGATTTCTTCATAACTCAATGTCAAGCAGTCTTTAAACTCAATAAATAGCCTAACTAAGTCATTGGTTTCTTCTTCATTCAGTAATGAACTGAAATATGTCAGGCTAGGATTTTCTTCTATCCCGAGGTTGATTTCTTTAAACTTGTCTATTGTTGAATGAATCTCTTCTTCAAACTCTGGTAGTGCCCTTTGACTTGGAGATCATCTGGATCATCTGAAGCTTCTAAACACACATTTTTATAAGAGTTGGGGATATGTGAGAAGAAACTATCGGACTTCAAATGGTTAGTAACAACTAGGCAATAATCATCGTCATCGACCAGACCCTCTGTACCGAATCCTAGTCTTGCTCTTGATTGTGCTTCCCTGCCTGTATTGTTCCATAGCAATTTGAGGTATTCTAACCTATGCTTGGATGATGTGTGAGAACTAAACCTTTCTGTATAAGATTTTGAACATAAGGCAAGTAAAAGTCAAAATGTAATTCCATTAATTCTTTAAAAGTATCTTCCTCAAGTCCTACATCAAGCTCTGGACTTGAGGATGATGAACCCAAAAAGAACTTCTTCTGCTACATGTCATTGGAAGACTTAGGGACTTTTTTAAATAAAAAACCTTCAACTTTCTAAGATGTAAGTGAGGTTAGAGCTAAGGTTCCTAATTGTTTCCTAATAGTTTCACATAAACCAAATTTGAATACTTTGCTTTTCTTGGAGGCCTCATCTTCGTCTGTGTTTGGATCAAAAGTCACCTCTAATGGAACCTGCTGAGAGGGGTTGGCTGGTATACTAATCACATTAGACTCATCATCTGAGCTGGATTCCAAGTCTATGTGAATAGTATGGGTACTCATATGAACTAGGACACAACTTGTATTAGCTGAAGGCCAACTAGGGGGTCTCCCACCTTTAAAACTGCTTCCATTTCTACCTCTACCTCTGCTTGGTGGAGATTGAACCATTCTACCCGCATGTCTATATGATGGAATGAACTATGGGTGGAATGTGATATGCTGATCTATTTCATCTTCAATTCCCTTTCTTGTGTACTTGGACTTTTATTTTTCTTTTCATTTTCTTTTATCTTTCCTTCTACTTCATTTTCTTTTGCTTTTGTGTTTGAATTTAAATTTTGTCCAAGTTCTTAAGAAAGGGTGTTTTGAGGAAGATAGTAGTTCACATCCTCATAAATGGCAACCTCTCTAACTAAAAATGGCTATTCATCCCCATTAACATGGTACGTAATTCCATCTTTTTTGAACTTGATGCACTGATGAAAACAATCTTGTTCTGATGTATCCAAGGTTTACCAAGCAAAGCAGTGATTGAAGTATTTGAATTAATGATGTAGAACTTAGCTTCAGTCTTCCAGTCACGTATCTCCAAAGGTAATACTATAGAACCTAAAGCCTGCTCACCTTGATCATTGAATCATATCAACATCATCATATCTCCTCAAAGTGTAGAGATGATGACCTTCAAATAGGCAAGGGTCTTTAGACTCATAATATTCACTGATGCACCTGAATTCACGAGAACCTTAGCGAGTCTGAACCTGTCCATGTCGACTATGATGTATAGGGGACGGTTGTGCTCCAAGTCCCATAGAAGGAGGTATTGAATATCTATGAAGGTGATCCATTGGGCTTCTTTTGCATAATGTGCTTCCTCACCTATAGCAATCAGCTGAGCTAAGCATATTTCAGGATTAGGAGAGCCTTGATTATTGATTCCCTCATCTCATTAGATAAGACAAGGGCATCGTATATACTTAGCTTAGATGTCAACTTTCTTAGATGAGAAAGGACGTTGAAGTCCACCTTCGGCTGATCTTCCACAAACATATCCAAGGGTGGAGCATCCTGTGGAAGGGATTCTTGATCTTCAGTGCCAATAACTTGTTTCTCTCTATCTTGAGGTGCTGCCTTAGGTGGTAAAACCTTGCCACTATAGAGGTTGACTTTAGTAATATCTAGAGGCAAGGTGGTGGAAGGTTCTACCTACACTTCATGCTCACCTACAACTTCTCTTATGGGAATCTCAAAATCATATGATTCCAAGTCTATCTTAAGAGGTGAACCTGTAGTATTCAAAGTTAGAAAGTCCAACTTTGAATCAGAAAGAGAGAAATCAAAATTATTATAGTTAATTAGACTTGAAGAGTTATCATTAGGAATAGAAGAAGTTAACTCATTAGAAGAGACACAGATGTAATTCAAAGTAGTTTTATTCTTCAATTTCTTGGAATTATTTGGGGGTACAATGTAGATGTCAAGTAGAGTGAGTGGAGTAAAGGATTTGATGCCCTTATCCTCTGATACAAGAGTTCTACTAGTAGAAGAAACATAAGAGCTAGCTGAAATGAAAGAAGTTGCCGGTGTGGAAGCTATAATTGAAGGCTGGAGGCTGGACACGATCTGTGGCTGAGCTAAAGGGCTATCCTGGGCCGACATATACTACTGCTGTTGAGCTCTCACTTTCTATAGTTGGCACTGGTAACTTGCAAACCTTCCTTGGTGTTGGAGGTTTGAGCTGACTCAGGAACCTGTAAGGAAAGCTTCTTGATCTTCTGAATTATTTTCTTAGAGGTTTTAGATAAAGAAATCTCCCAACCTTCTTTAATTTTAGTAGGATTGCTTGTATCCCCAAGGATTACCCTAATGGAACCAGAAGGTCATTCCACAAGGTATTCCTTTGGGCTAACTACATCATCGATCTTGAAAGTGTGTTCAAGCTAGTCCTTGAAAGTGAATCAATCCTCCAAAATGTGGCCTAGCATATGGTGGTAAGGGAAAAAGTTTGAATCATGACTTTTGCCTACTTCCTTCGGTCTCCTCGGCTCGGGTAGCTGAAAATCAGGTTTCTTTAAGAGATTCTTAAAGATCTTCTTAAATACCTCCCTCTTAAATAATAAGGTTTGTTTAACTTATCTAAAAGAGTAGGTGGACCATAGCTACCTGGCGGCTGGTATGCATGCTACTGCCGGGTGGTATGGGAGTATGGCCATGGAGGCTGTGGTGGAGGCTGGTAGGGTTGCCTCAGTGGTGGCAAAGGAGGTGGAGGCTGCTAAGGTTATGGTCTCTCGAGTTGATCTCTAGCTGGCTGCTTCCTCTTGTCAACCACTACTACTGCTCCAGGTTTCTTCTCATAGACCTTTTGGGATTTCTGCTTGGGAAATTAATCTTGAAAAGGCAACTATTTGGCCTCTCCTTGTAGACTAGAAACCTTGTTGATTAGCTTCTAAAATGTCTTGATAGTGAATCCCATAAGCATGAAGGTGACCGGGTCATGGATATTCTTCAAGAGAATCTCAATGGCATGCTGTTCAGATAGCTGTGGTTCACACTTCATACTTAGGTTATGCCAACAAAGAATATAATCAACAAGTGACTCATCGGGGTATTGTTGTGCTACAACTCGATCACCTACAGTAACCCTTTGCTGAGCTCCAACAAATCTCTTGATGAAGAGTTACTCTAACTCAACAAATATTTTTACTAAACCATTGGGCAGTTCAACATACCAATAAAAAGCAATACCTGCTAGGCTATTGACAAAGAGTCTAAAGAGTAAAGCGTTGCTGCCACATGTGTTGCAATAACTGGCCCTGAAGTGAGCTACGTGCTACCTCAGATTCTCACTACCATCAAAGCTTTTGATGGTAGGAGGCATGAAACCCTTGGGATACTGGATAGCATCGAAATCCCCTGGGTAGGGTCTACCCTTTACAATCGATGATCCACCCTGAGCTTGAGCCAAAGCTTCCTTCACCTGTTGCTCAACCATGGATTTTAGATCTTTTTCTTGTATGGAGGTACTTTCCAATACCTTCCTATACAGGCCAGTGCTACCTTGCTCTATGGGAGGTATAGTCCTTGCTGGGTCCAAGACATACACTAACTCAGGCTGACTAACATCGACTATAATAGGATGAACTGGTGGGGCTTATTTCTAAAGCACTGACATTACTGCTAACAAGTCCTGTAACTGATGTTCCATACTATCAATCTACTCATCTTTTCGCCTCAACTGAGGTCAGAGGTGCTGGGCTGATTCTGTGGTATCCTCTTGAACAACCTCATCACCTTCCATGGCCTGTTGTTCCCTAAGAAGAGATCCTCTTGTATCGACCATGCATACTCCAACTGAATCCCCCATCAAGTCATCTTCATTAGAATCAAAGCTTACTCTCTCTTCGTCAGACCAGTCATACCCCAAGATTTCCTTCTTCTCCATAAAATAGTGTGCAACTATCTCATCTAAGGAACGATCTAACTCACTAGGTACAAATAATTTGTGCTGACCAGTGTGGCCGCTATCATGCACTGAGAGGCACCGGACCTCGCCTGTCATTGGGAGTCAATCTTGTGCGTATTGTACTTACTAGATGAATGATACTCTTGACTTCTACTGGTTGTAAGAGGGGTAATAGTCCTAGGATATTCCTTTACCACTACCGTAACTGAATTATCATCTGGAATATCTGTGATAATTGTCACCATCTCCACATCTGACTGTTTGGGCAGAGTTGATGAAGAAATGAACACGATGCTTCAGGGTCGCCACTCCTTCTGCATCACCACTAGGATAGAAGGTCAAGCAGAAGAGCTCGACCCTACCATAATTGATGGTGTAGGAGGGGTAGGATCCCTTGGTCATAGCTGAATCACCAATAGGGTGTGCTTTTCCCCGGATGCGGCCTTCATGGCCTTAGATGGAATGGGAGATGCTATAACCTACACTGGCGAAGGCGAATGAGGGGTAGAGCGGTGGAGTGGAGCCACCACTGACTCTCTATGCATAGGAACTCTTCAGAGCAATCGAAGTTGGAAAATCTATCAAAGATGCAACACTCAACCAACCTCCATCGCTCTCTGTTAGTAACATGTGATGTATGGGCCTCGCAGGCCCTCTCCTGATGAATCTACCTCCCTATGCTATGGGGGATAACAGATCAAAGATTAAACTGAGTACGAACTCGAGATCCAGATGCTCGCCTACCGGCAGTGAGCGAGGAGGCCACGATGACCTTGTACTCCTACTCGCTGTCAAAGTGCACCACTGGAGGATGTGATGAACAGATCCTTCTGGCATCCTCTCTATCTGATCCAGAGAGAGGATGGAACTAGTTGTTTTTGTACCAGTGGTGAAGTGATAATGGGAGACTCATCCATGGCTGATTGAGCTGCTGCCTCTAGCTCCCTAGCTATCTAAGTGTGGAAACGTTTGGTTATACGGTTCTTATTCCTACGATAGGTACGGGTAGGATGGGAGGAGTATGAACTAGACCCATACTCAAATGTGGGGGAGGAAAGTCCTGAAATTAGGGGAGCCTTACCCTTGAGGGGGTGACAGATGTATACTACCGATTGGGGCAACATGGGAAACTTTGGGATGAACCGCAACTTGGAATTGTCTGCATTTGGCACTATAACAATCAAGTCTATACTACCATAGCTTTCCTCTTCAGTGAGGAGACATCAGAATAAGAAGGTAAGTCTATCCTGATGACCGGCTTCTACTCGGTCACCTTCGTCTTGCTGACTGTGGTGAAGGAAACACCCTCACAAGTGATTCTGGCTCCCTCAAATCCCCGTCCAAAGTGAATCAGGTGAGTATGGTCTAAGTGAGGGAAGTCAGCTTGATCTAAAGCTAGAACCATACTGTGGGGGAAGGTGAAGAAAGATTTTTGAGAACTAACCATTTCCAAAAACTATAGTAGACTGAAACTAAACTGTACTGTAGTGACTGTAAAGAACATGTAATGAGAAATGAACTTGTATCAGATTTCTGTCTCTGTAGCTTTTTTGAAATTTGAAATTTGAAAATTTGAACCCACATCCAACAACTTCAATGTGTTAAGTGGGGTTCAAATAGATTTAATAAGATTGATTGAAAGAGGAATTTGAATATGAGTCCAACTCCAACAAATATAGGTATGTTAAAATATGGATTCAAATTTTTTGATAGGATGCTTCCATAGGTTCATTTGAATTTTTGTTTAGAATTTGAATTTGTGATTTTTAGGACCCTTTCCTTTAACAAATTTAGATATGTTAAAGTAAGGGCCAAATGACTTTATTTTGTTTAATTGTTTCGGAATCTCACTTAGAAAATTTAGGTATGCTATGTAAAGTGTTTGAAAATGATTATTTCTTTTTTGTGAATTTTATTTTGATTTTGAAAAATTTGGACTTCTTACTTAGCAAATTTAGGTATGCTTAGTGAAGAATCCAAGTGTGTTTTGTTTAATTTTTGGAAATAGGATTCTAAGAAAATTTAGGTATGCTAAGAAAATCCTAAGTGTTTCATTTGTTTGAAATGTTTTGATTTTTGAATAGGGGTAGGATCCTTAGCAAATTTAGTATGCTAAGGGAATCCTAAGTGTTTTATTTGTTTTCAAGGTGATTGAAAGTGGAGATTCAAATTTAGCAAATTTGATATGCTAAAGATGAAGTCCCACTTGGTTTTGTGAAAATGGAAACTTCACCTAGCAAATTTGAGTATGCTAAATGAAATTCCAAATGTTGTGTTTAAAATTTTGATTTCATTTTTGATTTTGAAAATGGAAACTTCTCCTTATTAAATTTTGTATGCTAAAGAAGTTCCAAAAGTGTTTTTGATTTTTTTTGAATTTGGAGACTTCAACAAATTTGGGTATGTTAAGGGAGGTTCCAAAAATGTGTTTTGAAAATTTTTGAATTTTGGATTTGGAAACTTAACAAATTTGGGTATGTTAAATGAAGTTCCAAATATTGTTTGAAAATTTTGAAATATGATTATTGATTTTGATTTTGGATTTGGAAACTTCACATAGAAAATTTGATTATGCTAAATGAAATTCCAAAATGTGTTTTGAAAAATTTTGAATTTTGGGATTTGGAGACTTCACTTAACAAATTTGGGTATGTTAAGATAGGTTCCAAAGGTGTTTAGAAAATTTTAAAATATGATGGTTGATTTTGATTTTGGATTTGGAAACTTCACTTAGCAAATTTGATTATGATAAATGAAGTTCTAAATGTATGTTTGAAACATTTTTGAAATATGATTGTTGAAGTTTTAATGTTTTGAAAAGAGGACTTTCATTCAACAAATTTAAGTATGTAGAATGGAGATCAATCTTATTTTTTGAAATATAAAATTTTTGTGTGTGATTGTTACTTTTTGAAAGGGAGGAATTCCAACTTAAAACATATGTGAGGTATGTTTAAGTGGAATTTCCTAAAAAGATATTTTATTTTTAGTTGGGAATGAAACCTTCATTTAATAAATTTGAGTATATTAAATGAAGGTGTTTATGTGTGCTTTTTGGAAAGTTTAATTTTATTTACAAATGAACTTTCCATTCAATAAGTGTGAGTGTATTGAATAGAAAAATTCATGTGTGCATTTTGAAAACTTTATGATTATGATTGTGATTTTTGGAAAAGATGATTGTTCATTTTATTTTGAAAATGAAATCTTAATCAAAGTGAATTGAAAGAAGATGTTAATTTGTGCTTTTGGAAAATATTATTAATTTTATTTTTGAAAATCCCTACATGTAACAATTATGGGAATTTTTAAATTAAGGTGACAAAATTTGTGAAAAATATTTTATTAAGTGCATTTTTGAAAAAGGTGCTTTTGAAAAGCAAAGTTCTTTATGGAAGATTTATTATTTTAGGATGAACCTTTCCTTATAAGAAAAAGATAAGGAAGAAGTATTTAAGATGTTTTCTCTTTTTTATTTAGATCTTTTCATTTTAAACCCATTAGAGAACCCAACGAGGGTTTAAAGACCAATGAGGAATGCAGTTCTAAAAATGTAAAGATGTTGGCTAACTCAACTCAAGAATGAAATGGACTAAGTGCCAATGGAAAGAAGGATAGTCTTGGATTCATACCAAAGTACAAACCCACTATTGATACTCAAAGACTATGATCATTTACCAAAGATGAAGAGAGGAACCATCCCCAGTGGAGTCGCCGGAAAAATCTGTGGAGAAAAATTCCTATGAAGGAATCGAGAGTCATCTTTCAAATCTATTGGTGAGAAATGAAATAGGACAAGACCCTTATAGAAATTCATCTTTTTAGGATGCCATGTAGATCCATAGATGTACTTATTCAGGTGATCGAGTACTTCATCAAGGAATAGTGTACTATCTTGAAAGATAGAAGTCACTACCCTTTAATGAACCTAATCACCTCAATAAGGACTCCTAAGGATAGTGGGTCTACGTATGTACCAGAGGTTCTTCCCCTCATTTATATGAAAAAGTAAAGCAGGGTTTATTTTAAATTGGGTTCATTAAGTTTCCTATAGGGGCAAGCCCCCATAGTTAATTACATCCATATGGACAAGATCCTTTAGGAAAACTCTCGATTGAGGTAAATGATCATTGCCTTTAAAGATTTCAATCGAAAAGGACTATCAATCGATTGGTTTGTGTTTGAAGATCAAATGGGATTGATCAAAAGAGGAAATTATTATCAAAGCCGAAATGGGAGATAAGTAGTAGATGCCCACGGTGCTAGGAAATCTAGCGAGCACCTCAAATTATTCTATAGTTGAGCTTTACATTTTTTAAATTAATTAAGTTTATTTGAGTTACATTTTTCATTAGAATTTTAGGACTTAAGATTTGTTAACAAAATATTAAGGAAATGCCTAAGAGGTGAGGAATTATGCTGATGGCCCACAAAGGGGAGAAGCAATCTCAAAACCTAAATCTAGGGAGCTTTAGCGAGGGCCGGAAGTACAACCTAAATCTAAGGAAAAAAATGGGTAATTGGTTTGCCTCCATAAGAGAGGACTAACCACACGACAGCTTAGACTTACAATCGCCTGGGGGTGGCTACCAACTAACTCCTCTTACAATTTTAAATACATGTAGGCAAGTCTTTATGCTTATGCAAGATAGTTAGGCTATTATTTATTAGAAAGAGACTAAGTCCTTAAACTCACTCCCTAAAGAGACTAGATCACGTAAAGGGACATGCTTCAAATGACCTAAATCTAATGCAATTTCAAATTTCATTTTATCTTCATTATGGGCAATTATTTTGACTCAGGCTCATAGGATTCTATCACTAATGCATGAGAAAGAAGGTTATTGGCCAAAATCAGGGAGAAGGTGGGAGGTGAGTTTCCACCACAACTCTTGAAGGTCAAGCCGAGTTTCTCTGGAAAAGGTGGAAGCCCTCCAAACACGAGTGAAATAAGATGCATTTGTTCATGATATTATAAAAGAAATGCTCATCCAGCTAAGGGGTTGCTAATTATTTTATCTTGATTTTAAACCTAAGCTTTAGGTGAGGTTATGAGTTATTTAATTTTTGTTTGAGTTGTTAAGTTGGGTAAAAGATTTATTTTTTTCCTAGAGAGCCTAATCCACATCCAGGCCATACATAAAGTAAGGAAGAAACTAGGAAAATCATGTCAGTTAATGCAAAAAAACTTAATAAATTATCAATCAATTTATAAAGCTAAATGAAAAAAGATTAATAGGCCATTATGGACAAGCACCACCACACAAACTCCAAAATATCAAATGTGGGTAGCCAAGCTCTACTCTTATACAACCTGGATTACAAATGAATTAAACTATAATTAAGTAAAGAATTCATTGTTATCGGGGTCTTCAAGCTTTATTCTTCTTTTCTTTTTTCTTCTTCTTTTCTTCTTTCTTCTTTGGTTCCTTATTTTGGATGGTTGGAAAGAGAATGCTCCAAGGCATCACATGGTGCATAAGATTGGATCTTATGACTAATGCTCATCCTAATCCCCATAACAATCATTCCAAAATCCTAATTATACAAATTTACATGAAAAGGAAAAGTGGAAATCTAAATAACACATGCAAAACAAAGGTTAGCTAAAACACACCACACAAATCCCAAGCATGTATATTAGACTTCTCACCCCACACATGGGTGACTAAGTCCACCTGCCTATGGATTATGCTTAGGGGTATAAAGCACCTACAACAATTGCATTTATATTTTTATTTATGATAACACCCCTTAAGCACAATCCCCTGCAGAAAAGAATAGTTAGACTAAGAACATTCTACCATTCATTCTTTGAGCATACACCCTAACATCTAGTCTAAAACATATATCACAAAACAAAACAAACATTAAACCATGCATCAACCTAACCTAAGGCAAGAAGTGGTGACTTAGGCTAATGTGTGTGCTTTGAAGGCTTGTGTGGTATGCTTAGCTATGGCTTTAGGTTTAAATTTTCTAAGTGTGAAGAACCTGTTCAACTTAGAGGAGGGTTTTATTTATGTTGTTTAGTTATTTTGGGTTTATTTTATTTCATGTTTTGATTTGTTTTAAGTGGATCCTATACTTAACTACTAAGTTATGAAAAGAGGGAAAGAGAAGAGAACTTCTCTTTCCTTCCCTAACCTAGGTAATTTCTTAAGTAGATTCACATTTTAGTTTCATATAGGTGAATGTTTTGATTAAATCTTTTAAGTAATCCTACGTTTAGACAAACTCTAAACAAACCTATTCAAAAAGAAAGGCATTTTAAGATTAAATAGAATGAATCCAAATTCACATAACACACATACATTACTTCATTTCTTTCCTAACATATATAACATGCACATGGATGGACCCTAAGCATATCTATAAATGCAAATGAGAGTATTTAACACACTTTATGAGGCATTCTAAGTAATCAATTTAAGAAAATTTAGAAGTTGAATATGCATGATTTTTCTTAAATAGAAAGGGTTTTCCTTATTCAAATTTTCACATACACACATGAAAGTAAGAAAGGCATAAGTGAGTACAGCGCCATTATTAACCAGTGGTTTAAGGTACAAGACCTACTTAGGGCTACTTAAAGCCTCACAACCTTGGGTTTGTCCAGACTAATATACCACTTTCCTTAAATACAAACATATGTATAAAAGAAATGAAATAGAAAAGAAGAATGCAAAAGTTGTTTAATGAATTCATTTTTTGTTTATGCAATTTATGTATGCAAGTATAGGCAACCCTTCTTAGGTGATAGCATAGGGATGAATAGGGTATGGAATTAAGTAAGTGTTTGGTTCTTTTCAAATGAACTATACATCTTACTAACTCCTATTCAAAACTATACCATCATAAGAAAGAAAAGGAACCTATGCTAAGCATACCTTTGTAATTTATCACATGCAAACTCATAATCAAGTAGCCTACTTTCAGATTTGGTGTTTGATTTATGTGTTTTGAAAAATAATTTGGATTTAGTAGTGATAATATCCATTCATATTTCTACTTTAGCCAACACATGCAAAATTTGACATAATGTAAATAATTTCATTTTAAATTTTGAATTTCAAAATTATGAATGCATGAAATCACATGACATACAACTTAACATGTTAGGGAAAGGTCCAAAGCAATGAAAGCATGTAAACAAACTCACTTCACTTAAATCCTAAAGACATTCTCATAGAATAAGAAAATTTAGAATAAATCAAAGTGAATTCAAAGTGATTTTTGTTCAGTTTGAAGTTTAATTTAATTTTGAAAAGGTGAGATGAGTTTGTTGTTACTAACCCATTCCCACATATGTTTGATATATTTTTTTAATTTTTAAATAATTAGCTCCATTTTTATGTGTTGATTAGGTTAAGGTATGAATTAAGTAACTTAATTAACCATTACCTACAGCACTTTAGAAAAATTAAATAAATAATTATGAGCCAATGAGATGACATAAAACCCATAAGGAATTTAAATTTACAATGCACCTAATAATTAAAAGGCCTAATGTAGTTTGGCTCACAATTAAAAGTTAATTAAGCTAAGGGGTTTAGCTTAAGTAATTTCAAAATACCCTTTCATACTTATGAATGGGGTTTTGATTTATTTAATTGAACTTAGGCTATTAAACACCTAAGCATCTACCCAAGGTTGATTAATTAAGTTATGAAACTTTTTAAAATTTTTATAATTTAATTAAGGAGATAATTATTGAATTAATCCTTAATTAAGGGAGATTAAGGAGAGAAAAGGGGGTTTAGGGAATAGCTTAGGGGAAATGTCCCAAAAATATTTCTTAAACCTCCTACTCATTGGATCTGACCTTAATCAACCCTAATCATAGGTTAAAATCCCTAATCATACCCTAATTATGCATAATTACAAAAGGATGGTAATTAAGAAAACCATATGCAATTCTTCTAATCAAGCCTTCAATAAATTTTAAGATAATTAAGGAAGGTATAAATCATCCCCTAAACCATACCCAAGAAGTTTGGGATTAATCAGGGCTTAATTAAAAGTAATAAGCAAAATAAATTTTCTAATAAAATCCAAATTTAGAGAAAAACGTAATTCAAAACTCATCAAAATTAATTTTAAAATGTTCTAGGTTTAATTATCTATCCATATAATTTTATTTCATATTTTTCTAAATTTTCTATATGATGTTATGAATTTTAGAAGATCCTTAAGTGAATTAAGAATTAATTAAATCATTTTTATTAATCACTAACTAATCCCTGGCTCACGACACGATGCGTGGCAGTGGTGGTCAATGCGCTTTACATGCATTATGCCATGAGGGGGTCACTTAAACATCACATCCCAAACCGCGGTGGTTAATACACACGCTTTAATCCCGTGTCATCTGATCAAAGATTGGATGACCAAGGATCTACCTACATTTTAAAATGAGTAATAAGAAATCTAAACGTGCTAGATTATCTCAGTCATCCATCTAAAATGCACAGATGGATGGCTAAAATCATCCAAGTTCTTCCCCTTGATCAATAGAGACCGTCCATGATCAATGGGAAGATCCAAGCTAGATCTAGAATGTATTCCAATCAAACTCAACCCACACCATCTAAAGACATAGAGCAGCAATTCCAATGGTCAAAAATCAATGGGGTGAAAATTTCCTTCACAAAGCTCCACACCACATTTAATTTAATGGTTAAAAAATCCCATGCCTCACCGGAGGTGATCACCGATGCTCGATTCCCTTGGAGAAGCTTCGTCTGGTTGAGATGAAGCATTATAGAAGTTTTGAGCACTTGAGGTTGAGTGGATCCTTCTATGGGTCACCTCCTCCTATGCTTGAGCTCCGACTTGATCCAATTTAATCCTCCCTTGCCTTTAAAACTTGGGAATCAACTTAGGTGAGCTCGACTTGGTCACCTAAGTGTGCTTACAAAAAGAATTGGAAGGAAATGAAGTGTGGAAGAAGTTCAAAATTCAATTGGCTTCTCCTATTTTCACTGTTTGAAAACCAAGAAATGGAAGAATGGAATGAGCTCTAGGATGCTTGTTATCACTCTCTGATGGCTCCTAGGTCTCACTAGCACTCAGTCAAATTAGGGAATTATGCATTTGAGTTTGTTTAGGGGGAGTATATCTCCCCCTTGAACGATCGGCAGACAGGCAATGGACATGTCATTTTGATCCAATTGATCAAAAGTTGAGGGCTGTTTGATTAGTTAGGATTGTGCACATGGTCGGTTTAAGCCAAGGAGTGGATTGTCAACCTCCCATGTGCATGAATTTGACATTGAGAGGGAGTTTGAAATTTCAATTTATGACCATTAGGTCAGGTTTGGTCTAGGGACCAAATGGGCTGACCCAAACTTATTGAATTGGGTGCACCACTCTCCCCTAAGTCCCCTTGAGCTTTTTGGAAAGCCTCAAGTGAATGTGAAGAGGGTATGACCAAATTACCCATGGGTTAAGCTAAAATTTGTTCTATGGCCTAGGGGTAGGATGCTCATTTTTCTATTTTTCCACTTTGAATATGTTGGGATGTGGAGAAACTAGGTTTGGCCAAGTTTCAAGAGATTTGGAATTCATTTGGTAGGGTTTGGCTCATGTTGACCCATTTAGGTCAAAATGGGTCAACTTGTCAAGTTGACCAATAGGTTAAATTAACTAAGGGTTGGGTCAAGTTCATATGACCATTTGAAATGTTTTGGTGTCTTTGGTTTGATTCAATTTGGTATACATTTGGTTTTGGCTCATATGACTTCATTTATTTCAAATGGGTCAAGTTGAACTATTTGACCCATTTGACCTATTTGAAGTTGGTTAAGTGTAGGTTTAGGTTTGGTTAGTCATATGGAGTGGATTGGTATCTTTGCTTCCAATCAATTTGGGTTAAGTTCAATTTTGGCTCAACATGACCCCTCTAGGTCATGTTGGGTCTAAGGTTAGTTGGGCTATTTTGGGTCTAGTTGGCCAATTGAGGCTTTGGTCAAGTTCCACAAGTGATTTGGAATTGACTTGACCCATTGGTTTCAATCAATTTGGCTTAGATCAAGTTTTGACACATTTTTATCCTTTAGGTCAAAACTGGTCAACTTGGGTCAAGTTGCCCATTGGGCTAGGTTAAGTTCAAATGTTGGCTTGGTCAAGTTCAAACATAGTCATGAGTGAACTTAGATCAATGGTTTCAATCAATTTGGCCTATGGTGGAATTTGGCTATGTTAGGTTTCATTTTGGGCTAAGTGTTGACTTGGTCAACCCTTAGGTTTAACTTGGTTTGACCCAATTTGATTGATTGATCATCCCATGGTGATTGTTGATCATGATGAGAGGGATATATGAGTTTGGTTCAATCCAATTTGGTTAGGATCAAAATTTGGTCATAAGGGTACTTTAGGTCACTTTGGGTTAAGTGAGCCTAAGTGGGACAAATGGCTTGGTCAAAGCTTGATTTGAAGTTGGTTGATCTTGTATATGGACTTATGATTAAAATATAAATCTATTTACAAGTGGTTTGAAGTCAAATGGATTTTGATCCATTTGAAAATTTCATATTTAAAGGGGATATGAAAGGGTTTAGAGTTTGAATTTTGAACTAGGTTTTGATTGTTTGATTGATGTTTGGATTTATATATGATCTCATGATGGTAGGATTGATTGAATCATGAATAAAAATCAATTGTTTTTCTTGATTTGAAATAGATTTGGCTAAGTTATAGATTTTGACTTGAAAGGCCTAGATTAGATTTTGGATTGATTTGAGTTTGATTATTAGAATAGGTTTTGATTATTTTAGGTTAAGTCCTTATGGAAGGATTAAGGACTTAAAAATTTTTGATGGATTTTGATCATGGGTTTCAATCATGGATTTCAATCATAGAATAGATATGAGTTTGGAGAAAATCAAATAGAATTGATTTGGACTTTGGCTTGAAAGAGGGAAAGTGAGGAATGGTTTAAGTTGAGGGTAGGAAGTTTTCCTGACACTCCTAAGGCATGACCTATTCCTATGTCTAACTCTTCTAAGTCTTCTAGGGCTAGGTTGAGTGTCCACCTAATCACTAGATGTGTCTTAAGACTAAGGAACTCTTAAAGTATAAGAGAAGTCCTAAGCCTAAGATGGAGGGATTGAGAGCTCATTCTAAAAATGAGGTCAACATGTACTTATGCTCTTGAACACTTAAGCATCTATCCAAGATAGATTAGTTAAGTTCTGGAAAGTTTTAAAATTTTATGAGATTAATTAAGGGGGTAATTAGAGAATTAACCCTTAATTAAGGTTGGATTAAAGAAGAAGAGGGTTTAAGGAATATCATATGGAAAGCATCCAAAAATTATTCTCTAAACCTCATATTCACTTAATTAAAACTTAATTGACTCAATCAGAGGGTTAAACCACTAATTATACCCTTAATTAAGCTTAATTACATTAAGGGAGTGATTTAGGAATGAACTAGCAATTCATCTAATTAAACCACCAATAAATCCCAAGAAAGTTAGGGGAGGCAGAAGTCATCCCAATAATTATGCATAAGAAGTTTGAGATTAATCAGTGGAGTAATTAGAGGGTAATTAGTAAAATAACATTCCTAATAAAACATAAATCTAGAGAAAAGCACTATTCAGAATTCATTGAAATTATTTTTAGAATATTTTATATTCAATTATCTATCTAATGCAATTTATTTCAAATTTTTTTGATTTTTCTAGACTTAGATATGAATTTAGGAAGTTTTCATGATTAATTAGGTGATTTAATAGCCTAATTAAATGTTTAATCCCGTCGACGCAATGTGGACCACTGACGTAGCATGTGCTTTTCATGTGGCACGGTGGGATTCAATTTCAAAGTTATCACATCACATAAACTTGCGGTGCCTTTCTCTCTCACGGTTCGATCAAGTATAACATAACTGAGGTTAAAGTCATGATTCTAAAGAATGAAATGTGGTATCCTACACATCTTAATCATGGTCATACATCCAAAATGCATGGATGGACAGCCTATGATCCTTCCCTATATTTCCCTGTGGGATAAGACATCCATCTATATTCTAGGTGATGATCCGAGCTCGATTGAGCTCGGATTGATCTGAAAACCTACCCACACCATCTAAGAATAAAGGCAAACACATCAAATGGCTAGAATTTCATGGTATGAAAATCAACTTCACAAAGCTCCAAATAATATTAAAATTATGCTCAGTTTAATGGCTAACGTCACCGATGCTTGATTGAGAGTTTGAGGGTGAGGAGTTGAATTGAGAGTTTGAGGAAGCTTTATTGAGAGTTTGAGGACTTGAGATTGGGTAGATCCTGATAAACTTCAGTCTTGATCAAGGTTACATCCATGCCTGCTTCCATTAATGGTTGGGCAAGTTGATTGGTGTCCCTAATGAAGCTTGTAAGTGGGTTGATTTGAAGTGATTGTGGAGCTCCCCTATTTTCAATCTATGAAAATGAAATGGAAAATGGGAATTGCTTCTTGGAGAATGACTTCTTCCTTCCAAAGTATCATGGAATGAATTTAGTATATCTCATTCTGAATCATGAAAATTACCTTCTTAGAATTCCTTCTATTCCTTCAAAATGCACTTAGTTAGGAATATTGTCATTGCTTACACTTAGCTAGGAGGAAAAAAAGGTGTGACCTTGTTCAGACTGAATAGTTTGGAGAGATTTGATCAAATTGGTTGGTCAATTTCATTGAATTTGGAGTTGGTTTGATGTGAATTTGGTTTCAGATTTGGACCCATTTAGGACAAAATGGGTTTTAAGTTTTAAGTTTAGGGTTTAAGTTTTAGTTTAAGGTTTTTTTAATAGAGAATAAATTCATATTCAACATTTCTTCTTTTCGATTTCATGAACCAAGTAGCACACCTAGTTTTCTTGGACACATGCCATGACATAAATAAAAAATTAAAACCCATAGAGAAAATCAAAAACCCTAGATAAGTAAAACCATCTTTACTTTAAAGACACTATTCCATAAGCAGTAGATCGGATCAGTCATTCTTCAATTTTTGCAGTTCCCATTAGAACCACCCTCGCTTCTCATGTAGCAGGATCCTCCATTATATTCTTGATCTCTCCCTCTTCCACCACCACGGCTGTAATGTCCGTTGCTCCTCCCACCTCCATAACCACCACTGCTTTGACAACCACCTCCATATCCACCACTACCTCTAGATCCCCCACCACCACTACGATAACCACTTCCATCACCTTTGCCTCCATTGCTAGATCTAGACTGAGCCTAGTTGATGGTGATGTTCTTGTCATCACGGTTCTGCCCATTCTTAGGGTTTAGGGTTAATTTAAGGTTACTTTAGGGTTTAGGGTTTTGGGTTTAAGGTTTACGATTGTAGGTTTTAATGTTTAGGGTTTAGGGTTTAGGGTTTAGGGTTTAGGGTTTAGTACTTTAGGGTTTAGGGTTTAGGGTTTAGGGTTTAGGGTTTAGAGTTTAGGGTTTAGGGTTCAGGATTTTGGGTTTAGGTTTTTTTAATTAAGTAAACTAGTAGGTTTAGGTTTATTTAGTTTATTTTTTATTTATTTGACTTTATTCTATTTTATTCTATTTTTATTTAGTTTAGTTTATTTATTTTTGTTTAGGTTTTATATTTTAGTTTATTTTATAGGTTTAGGTTTATATTTTAGTTGAGTTTTATTTTTATTTTATATTTTAGGCTTAGGTTTTATTTTTTTACTTTTAGGTTTAGGTTTAGGTTTATATATTTTTTTAGGTTTAGGTTTTAGGTTTTTATTTAAAGTTTTTTTGGTTTTATTTTTTAGTTTAGGTTTAGGTGTATTTTCAGGTTATTTTATTTTATTTAGTTTAATTTTAGGTTTAGGTTTAGTTTATTTTAGGTTTAGGTTTAGGTTTTATTTATTTTAGCTTAGTTTATTTTAGTTTAGGTTTAGGCTTATTTTATTTTGTTTATTTTATTTTTTTATTTAGGTTTAGGTTTTTTTAAGGATTTAGGTTTATTTTTATTTTTTTTAGGTTTATTTTTTAGGTTTATTTTATGTTTAGGTTTTCTTTAGTTATTATTTTATTTTTAGGTTTATTTTTTTTTTTAGGTTTAGTTTTTCTTTTATTTAGTTTTTTTATTTTTTTTTTAGTTTAGGTTTTTATTTATTTTATTTTAATATAATATTTATTTTTTTGTTTTATTTTCTTTTTAGGTTTAGGTTTAAGTTTCAATTTTAGTTTATGTTTTTATTTTATTTTTATTTTTTATTTTATTTTGGTTTTGGTTTTTTCCATTATTTTATTTTTAGGTTTTATTTAGTTTAGGTTTAGGTTTTTAGCTATTTAGGGCTTAAAGTTTAGGGTTTAGGGTTACTTTAGAGTTTAGGGTTTAGGGTTTAAGATTTGGTGTTTAAGTTTTAGTTTAGGGTTTAAGGTTTTTTTTAATAAAGAATAAATTCAAATTCAACATTTCTACTTTTTGATTTCATCAACCAAGTAGCACCCCAAGTTTTCTAAGACATAGGAAATCACATAGATAAAAAATGAACACCCATAGAGCAAATCAAAATCCCTACGTAAGTAGAACCGTCTCTATTGTAAAGACACGGTTCCATAAGTACTAGATTGGATGGGTCATTTTTCAATTTCTCTAGTTCCCAGAACCACTCTCAGTAGCGGGATCCAAGATATCCACGATCTCTCCCACCACCCACTGTAGCCTCCATCGCTTCTGCATCCATAACCACCCTTTCTCAGACCAACTCCATATCCATCCGCACCTCCAGATCCACCACCACCACTGTGATAAGTGCTGCGTCTACCTACGCCTCCAGCACCAGATCTAGACTGGGCCTTGTTGTCGGTGATGTTCCTGTTGTCAAGGTTCTGCCCATTCTTAGGGTTTAGGGTTAGTTTAAGGTTTAGGGCTAGTTTTGATTTTAGGGTTTGGGGTTTAGGGTTAGTTTAGGGTTAGTTTAGGGTTTATGGTTTAGGGTTTAGGGTTTAGGGTTTGGGGTTTAGGCTTTAGGGTTGTAGGTTTTAGGGTTTAGGGTTTAGGGTTTAAGGTTTAGGGTTTAGGCTTTTAGGGTTCAGGGTTATTTTATTTTTAATTCTTTTTTAAATTAAGGAAACTGGTAGGTTTAGGTTTATTTAGTTTATATAGTTTATTTTTCATTTATTTTAGTTTACTTTATTTTTTATTTTTATTTAGTTTTAGTTTTAATTTTATTTAGTTTAGTTTATTTATTTTAGGATTATTTATTTTAATTTATCTTTTAGGTTTAGGTTATTTATTTTATTGTTAGGATGAGGTTTAGGTTTTTATTTTATTTTTTTAGGTTTAGGTTTTAGGTTTTTATTTTTGGTTTACTTTTAGGTTTTATTTTTTAGTTTATTTTAATATATTTTGGGTTTAAGCTTAGGTTTAGGTTTAGGTTTAGTTTATTTTAGGTTTAGGCTTAGGTTTTATTTATTTTAGTTTAGTTTATTTTAGTATAGGTTTAGGTTTATTTTATTTTTATTTTAGGTTTAAGTTTTTTCTTTAGTTTAGGCTTTAGGTTTTCTTTTTTATTTATTTTTGGGTTATATTTCTAGGTTTGTTTTTTTTGTTTAAGTTTTTATTTTGGGTTTATTTTATTTTTATTTTAGGTTTAGTTTTTATTATATTTAGGTTTTCTATTTTTTAATTTAATTTAGGTATTATTTTATTTTATTTTAATTTAGTTTTTATTTTATTTTATTTTCTTTTTTAAGTCTAGGTTTAGGTTTTAGTTTAGGTTTTTATTTTATTTTACTTTATTTTATTTTAGGTTTATTTATTTATTTATTTTTTAGGTTTTTTAGTTTATGTTTAGATTTTTAGTTTTTTAGGGTTTATGGTTTATGGTTTAGGATTTGGAGTTTAGGATTCAGAGTTTAGGGTTGAGGGTTTAGGGCTTAGGGTGTAGGTTTTAGTGTTTACAGTTTCAGGTTGTAGGTTTTAATGTTTAAGGTTTAGGATTTAAGGTTTAAGGCTTAGGGTTTAGGGTTATAAGGTTTAGGGTTTAGGGTTTAGGGTTTAGGGTTTAGGGATTTAGGGTTTAGGGTTGTAGGTTTAGGGTTTTCCTATTTTTTTATTTTTTATTAATTTATTTTTAAATTAAGTAAACCGGTAGGTTTAGGCTTATTTAGTTTATTTAGTTTATTTTTTATTTATTTTATTAATTTTTATTTTTATTTTTATTTAAAATTATTTCTATTTTTATTTAGTTTAGTTTATTTAATTTAGGGTTATTTATTTTAGGTTTATTTATTTTAATTTATTTTTTAGGTTTAAGTTTTGGTTTAGGTTTATTTTTTCATTTAGTTTTATTTTTATTTTTTAGGTGTAGATTTTATTTTTATTTTCAGGTTTAGGTTTAGTTTTTATTTTATTTTTTTTATTTTTAGGTTTTAGGTTTTTATTGTAGGTATATTTTTAGGTATTATTTTTCAGTTTAGGTTTAGGTTCATTTTTATTTAATTTAATTTTATTTAGTTTTGGTTTAGATTTAGGTTTAGGTTTAGGTTTATTTTATCTTTATTTTAGGTTTACACCTTTTTTAGATTAGAGTTTAGGTTTTTTTTAGTTTAGTTCTGGTTTTTATTAATTTAATTTTAGTTTCATTTTTTTTCTTTTTAGGTTTAGGTTTAGGTTTAGGTTTAGGTTTTAGTTTTGGTTTTTATTCAATTTTATTTTATTATTTAACATTTTTTGGTTTTTATTAATTTTATTTATAGATTTCATTTATTTTAGGTTTAAGTTTTTAGCTTTTCATGGTTTAGGCTTCAGGGTTTAGGTTTTAGGTTTATTTTTAGGTACTATTTTTTAGTTTAGGTTTAGGATTATTTTTGGTTTATTTTATTCTATTTAGTTCATGGTTTTGGTTTTGTTTACTTTAGGTTTAGGTTTAGGTTTTAATTATTTTAGTTTAGTTTATTTTAGTTTAGGTTTAGGTTTATTTTATTCTATTTATTTAATTTTTATTTTAGGTTAAGTTTTTATTTTTAGTGTAGAGTCTGGGTTTTATTTTTTATTTATTTTTAGGTTTTATTTTTTAGGTTCATTTTTTAGGTTTATGTTTTTATTTAGTTTTTATTTTATTTTATTTTAGGTTTAGTTTATTTTTATTTTACGTTTAGTTTTTATTTTTTTAAGTTTTTTATTCTTAGCTTGATTTTATTTTTTAGTTTAGATTAGGTTTTTATTTATTTTATTTTAATTTTTCTTTTTTTATATTGATTTATTTTAGGTTTGGGTTTAGGTTTTAGTTTAGGTTTTTATTTTATTATATTTTTAATTTTATTTATGCTTAGGTTTGTTTATTTACTTTATTATTTAGGTTTTATTTACTTTTGGTTTAGGTTTTATGTTATTAGGGTTTAGGGTTTTAGTGTTTAGAGTTGTAGGATTAAAGTTGTAGGTTTAAGGTTTACGGTTTGTTTTAGGGTTTAGGGTTTAAGATTTAGGGTTTAGGGTTTAGGGTTTAGGGTTTTTTTTAAAAAATTAAATAAACTGGTAGTTTTAGTTTTATTTAGTTTATTTAGTTTATTCTACTTTTTAGTTTTATTTAGGTTTATTTTTCATTTTTATTAAGCTTAGTTTATTTATTTTAGGTTTATTTATTTTAGTTTAAGTTTTTTATTTTAGTTCATTTTTTAGGTTTAAGTTTAGGTTTATGTTTATTTTTTAGTTTAGTTTTATTTTTATTTTATTTTTTAGGTTTGGGTTTTATTTTTATTTTTTAGGTTTAGCTTTAGTTTTTATTTTATTTTCTTAAGTTTAGGTTTTAGGTTTTTATTTTAGGTTTTTTTAGGTTTTATTTTTTAGTTTAGGTTTTGGTTTATTTTTAATTTATTTTATTTATTTAGTTTAGAGTTTAGGTTTAGGTTTAAGTTTTATTTATTTTAGTTTAACTTATTTTAGTTTAGGTTTAGGTTTATTTTATTTTTATTTTAGGTTAAGTATATTTAGTTTAGGGTTTGGGTTTTATTTTCTATTTACTTAGGTTTTATTTTTAGGTTCATTTTTTAAGTTTGTTTATTATTTTATTTTATTTTAGGTTTATTTTATATTTATTTTATGTTTAGTTTTTATTTTTTTTATGTTTTTTATTCTTAGCTTCATTTTATTTTTTAGTTTTGTTTAGGTTTTTATTTATTTTATTTTAATCATTTTATTTTATTTTTAGGTTTAGGTTTGGGTTTTAGTTTAGGTTTTTATTTTATTTTATTATTTTATATTTCAGTTTAGGTTTTGTTAATTTTATTTTTAGGTTTTATTTACTTTTGGTTTAGGTTTTTGGGTTTTTAGGGTTTAGGGTTTAGGGTTTAGGGTTTTAGTGTTGTAGTTTTGGGTTTAGTATTTTGGGTTTACGGTTTAGGGTTTAGGTTTTTTTTTTAATTAAGTAAACCATTAGGTTTAAGTTTATTTAGTTTACTTTTTAGGTTTATTTTTTAAGTTTATGTTGTTATTTTATTTTATGTTTATTTTTTTATTATATTTAGGTTTATTTTTTAGGGTTTCTTTTATTTTTTAGTTTAGTTTAGGTTTTTATTTTTTTAGTTTAGTTTTTATATTTTATTTTATTTTATTTTTAGGTTTAGGTTTAAGTTTTGGGTTAAGTTTATGTTTAGGTTTTAGTTTAGGTTTTTATTTTATTTTATTTAGGTTGGGGATTTCTTATTTATTTTATTTTTAGGTTTTATTTAGTTTAGGTTTCACTTTTTAAGATTTTAGGGTTTAGGGTTTGCTATTTATGATTTGGGGTTTAGGTTTTAGGGTTTAGGGTTTAGGGTTAAGGGTTTAGGGTTGTAGGTTTTAGAGTTTAGGATTTATGGTTTTAAGGTTTAGGGTTTAGTGCTTAGGGTCATAAGTTTAGGGTTAGGGTTTTTTTATTTTTTATTTTTATTTTTTTATTTTTTTAAATTAATTAAACTTGTAGGTTTAGGTTTATTTAGTTTATTTTTTAATTATTTTAGTTTATTTTATTTTTTATTATTATTTATGTTTATTTTTATTTTATTTAGTTTAGTTTATTTATGGATTATAATTTTAGTTGTAGAAGTTATAGAGATAGTGTTGTGACATAAGGTGAACAAGTCATTAAAAAGAGTTAGTGATTTAGATATTTATGCTCTATTGTTCAATGTGATGGTGAAATAGATGGAGATGTTATTAGTAGAATTCAAGTTGGATGGTTGAAGTGGAGGAATGCATCTAGCCTGTAGTGTGATAGAAAAGTACCGGTTAAACCTCAAGAAAAAATTTATAAGATGGTGGTAAGACCTACAATGATTTATGGTGTAGAATTTTGGCCAATAATAGAGAAGCATGATACTAAGTTAAGTGTTGCAGTGATGAGGATGCTCAGGTGGATTAGTAGCTGTACTCTTAGAGATAAAATGTGAAATGTGTATGTTTGAGAAAAAGTTGGAGTAGCTTTAGTGGCAGATAAATTTAGAGAGAGTCACCTTAGATGGTTTGGCCACATAAAGCGTCACCCGTCAAATGACCTGGTTAGAAGAGTAGATGCATTAGAATTGCCTTATGTCAAGAAAGGTAGACGTAGACTAAAAAAGACATGGTTAAGATGTATAAAAAATGACCTTACTATACTTGAAATGAATAAAAATCTGACACATAATAAGACACAATGGGGATGAAGGATTCATGTAGCCGACCCACTTAGCGGGATAATGGCTTGTTGTTGTTGTTGTTATTGTTATTTTGTTTATTTATTTTAGGTTTATTTTTTTTAGTTTTGGTTTTTTATTTTAGTTTATTTTTAAGGTTTAGGTTTAGGTTTAGGTTTATTTTTATTTTATATTTTAGGTTTAAGTTTAGGTTTAGGTTTTTATTTTATTTTTTTTTAGGTTTTTGTTTTAGGTTTTTATTTTAGGTTTACTTTTAGGTTTTATTTTTTAGTTTAAGTATATATTTATATTTAGTTTATTTTATTTTATTTAAGGTTTAGGTTTAGTATCTTTTAGGTTTAGGTTTAGGTTTTATTTATTTTAGTTTAAGTTTAGGTTTATTTTATTTTTATTTTAGGTTTAGGATTTTTTTATTAGGGTTTAGGTTTTATTATTTATTAATTTTTAGGTTTTATTTTTTAGGTTTATTCTTTAGGCTTAAGTTTTCATTTAGTTTTTATTTTCTTTTATTTTAGGTTTATTTTATATTTATTTTATTTTTAGTTTTTATTTTATTTATATTTTATATTTTTTTAGTTTAGTTTTGGTTTTTATTTATTTTTTTCTAGTTTAGTTTTTATTTCTTAGTTTATTTTTTTTAGGTTAAAGTTTAGGTTTAAGTTCAGGTTTAGGTTTTAGTATAGATTTTTGTTTTATTTTATTTTGGTTTAGGCTTTTTATTTTTTTTATTTCTAAGTTTTATTTAGTTTAGGTTTAGGTTTATAGCATTTTAAGGTTTTGGGTTTAGGGTTTAGGGTTTAGGGTTTAAGGTCTATGGTTTATGGTTTATGGTTTAGGTTTTACATTTAAGAGTTTAGGGATTATGATTTAGGGTTTAGGGTTTTTATTGTTTAGGGTTTAGGGTTGAGGGTTTAGGTTTCTGGTCTATGGTTCAGGTTTTAGTTTATTATTTAATGTTTTGGTTTTAAAGAGAACAAATTCAAATTCAACATTTCTTCTTTTTGATTTCATGAACCAACTAACACACCAAGTTTTCTAAGACACAAGCGATGGCATAGATAAAAAATGAGCACACATGGAGCAAATCAAAAACCCTAGATAACTATAACCATTTCTACTATAAAGACATTGTTCCATAAGTAGCAAATCAGATTGGCCATTCTTACATTTCTCCATTTCCCAACAGAACCACTCTGGCATCTCAAGTAGCGGGATCCACCATCATATCCCTGATCTCTCCCTCCGCCACCACCACGGCTGTAACCTCTGTCGCTCCTTTCACCTCAATACCACCACTACTATGACCACCACCTCCATATCCACCACCGGCCCACCCCACCATGATAACCACCACCTCGCCTTCACTCGCTTGATTTATCGAGCCTTGTTGATTGTGATGTTCCTGCTATCAAGGTTCTTCCTATTCTTAGGGTTTAGGTATAGGTTTAGGGTTATTAAAATTTAGGTTTCAATTTATTTTTTAATTTATTTAGTTACTTTAGGTTTAGGTTTAGGGTTTAGGATTTACGGTTAGGGTTTAGGATTTGGGGTGTAGGGTTTGGGGTTTTGAATTTTGGGTTTTATGGTTTAAGGTTTTAGGGATTAGGGTATGGTTTAGGGTTTGGGGTTTAGGGTTTAAGGTTGTAGGTTTAGGGTTTAGGGTTTATGGTTTGGGGTTTAGAGTCTTAGGGTTTATTCTTTTAGGGTTTAGGGTTAGGGTTTAGTTTTATGGTTTAGTGTTTAGGGTTTAGGGTTAAGGGTTTTTTATGGTTTAGCATTTAGGGTTTAGATTTAGGGTTTAGGGTTTTTTTTTAAATTATGAAAATCGATAGATTTAGGTTTATTTAGTTTATTTTTTATTTATTTTAGTTTTTTTATTATATTTTTATTTAGGTTTATTTTTTATTTTTATTTAGTTTAGTTTATTTATTTTAGGTTTATTTATTTAAGTTTATATTTTTTATTTTATTTTATTTTTTAGGTTTAGGTTTAGGTTTATGTTTATTTTTTAGTTTAGTTTTATTTTTATTTTCTTTAGGTGTAGGTTTTATTTCTTATTTTTAGGTTTAGGTTTAGGTTTTTATTTTATTTTTTTAAGTTTAGGTTTTAGGTATTTATTTTAGGATTATTTTTAGGTTTTATTTTTCAATTTAGGTTTATGTTTATTTTTAGTTCAATTTATTTTATTTAGTTTATGATTAGGTTTAAGTTTAGTTCATTTTAAGTTTAGGCTTTGGTTTTATTTATTTAGTTTAGGTATAAGTTTATTTTATTTTTTTTTATTTTAGGTTTAAGTTTTTTTATTTTAGGGTTTAGGTTTTATTTTTTTATTAATTTGTGAGTTTATTTTTTAGGTTTAGGTTTTTATTTAGTTTTTAATTTAATTTATTTTATCTTTATTTTATTTTTATTTTACATTTAATTTTTATTTTTTTTATGTTTATTTTTTTATTTTTAGTTTAGTATAGGTTTTTATTTAATTTATTTTAGTTTAGTTTTTATTTTTTATTTTATTTTATTTTTTGGTTTAGGAGGTTTAGGTTTAGGTTTAGGTTTTAGTTTAGGTTTTTATTTTATTTTACTTATTTTATTTTATTTAGGTTTAGGTTTCTTTATTTATTTTATTTTTATTTAGTTTAGGTTTAGGAATTTAGGTTTTTAGGGTTTAGGGTTTGGGGATTAGGGCTTAGGATTGTAGGTTTTAGCGTATAAGGTTTAGGGTTTAGGGTTTAGGGTTTTTGGTTTTTTTTTAATAGAGAATAAATTCATTTTCAACATTTCTTTTTTTTGATTTCATCAACCAAGTAACACACTAAGTGTTCTAAGACATAAGCAATGACAGAGATAAAAAATGAGCACACAGAGCAAATCAAAAACCCTAGATAACCAGAACCATGTCTACTATAAAGACATAGTTCCATAAGCAGTAGATCGGATTGATCGTTCTTCAATTTCTCTAGTTCCCATTAGGACCACCTCGACCTCTCAAGTAGCAGGATCCATCATCATATCCCTGATCTCTCCCTCCACCACCACCATGGATGTTACCTCCGTCACTCCTCCCACCTTTATAACCACCGCTTCTCTGACTACCACCTTCATATCCACCAGCACCTCCAGATCCCTCGCCACCACTGCGATAACTGCCACCATCGCCTTCACCTGCACTGTTAGATTTAGATTGAGCCTGGTTGATGATGATGTTCCTACCATCAGGGTTCTTCCTATTCTTATGATTTAGGTTTAGGTTTATTAGGTTTTAGGGTTTAGGTTTAGGTTTAGGTTTATTTTTAATTTTTTTAGTTACTTTAGGTTTATGTTTAGGGTTTGTGGTTTAGTGTTTAGGGTTTAGGGTTAGGATTAAGTGTTTAGGGATTAGGGTTTAGGGTTTATAGTTTAGGGTTTAGGGTTTAGGGTTTAGTGTTTAGGGTTTTATGGTTTATGCTTTTAGGGTTTAGGATTTAGAATTTGGGTTTAGGGTTTAGGGTTTAAGGACTAAGGTTTTTTAGGTTTTAGGGTTTAGGGTTTGGGGTTTAGGGTTGTGAGTTTAGGGTATAGAGTTTAGGGTTTAGGGTTGTTTAGGGTATAGGGTTTATGGTTTGGGATTTAGGGTTTTAGGGTTTATGGTTTTAGGGTTTAGGGTTTAGGGTTAGTATGGTTTTCGGTTTAGGGTTTAGGATTCAGAATTGGCATTTAGGGTTTATGGTTTTAGGGTTTAGGGTTTAAGTGAGTTTAGGGTTTAGTTTTAAGTTTAGGTTTAGGTTTAAGGTTTTAGTTTTAGGGTGTGAGTTTAAGGTTTAGGTTGAAGGTTTATTTATAGTTTAAGGTTTTAGGTATAGTTTAGAGTTTAGAGTTTAGTGGGTTTATTTAGGGTTTAGGGTTAAGTTTTAGGGTTTTTTTTCTTAAATTAAGTAAAGTGGTAGGTTTAGGTTTATTTAGTTTATTTATTATTTATTTTAGTTTATTTTATTTTTTATTTTTATTTAGGATTATTTTTTAGTTTTATCTTGTTTAGTTTATTTATTTTAAGTTTAATTATTTTTGTTTAGGTTTTTTATGTTAGTTTATTTTTTAGGTTTAGGTTTAGGTTTATGTTTATTTTTTAGTTTAGTTTTATTTCAATTTTATTTTTGAGGTTTAGGTTTAATTATTTATTTTTAGGTTTAGGTTTAGGTTTTTATTTTATTAATTTAGGTTTAGGTTTTAGGTTTTTATTTTAGGTTTATTTCTAAGTTTTATTTTTCAGTTTAGTTTTAGATTTATTTTTAGTTTATTTTATTTTAATTAGTTTAGGTTTAGTTTATTTTAGGTTTAGGTTTAGGTTTTGTTTATTTTAGTCTAGTTTATTTTAGTTTAGGTTAAGGTTTATTTTATTTTATTTATTATAGGTTTAGTTTTTTTTTAATTTACAGTTTTGGCTTTATTTTCTATATTAATTTTTGGTTTATTTTTTAGGTTTAGGTTTTTATTTAGTTTTTATTTTATTTTATTTTAGGTTTATTTTATTTTTACTTTATGTTTAGCTTTTATTTTATTAATGTTTTCTATTTTTAAGTTTATTTTTGTAGTTTAGTTTAGGTTTTTATTTATTTTATTTTAGTTTGGTTTAGGTTTTTATTTATTTTATTTTAGTTTAATTTTTATTTATTATTTATTTATTTTTAGGTTTATGTTTAGGTTTAGGTTTAGGTTTAGGTTTAGGTTTTAGTTTAGGTTTTATTTTATTTTATTATTTTATTTTATTTAGGTTTAGGTTTTATGTTGTCTAGGTTTAGGTTTTTAGGTTTATATGGTTTAGGGTTTAGGGATTAGAGTTTGGGATTTAGGGTTTAGGGTTTAGGGTTTAGGGTATAGTTTTCAGGTTTATGGTTTATGGTTTAGGGTTTAGGGTTAGTTTTAGGGTTTAGGGTTTGTGTTTTTTTAAAATTTTTTATTTATTTTGGATTTAGGGCTTAGGGTTGTAGGTTTAGGGTTTAAGGTTAGTTTTAGGGTTCAGGGTATTTATTTTAGAATTAAATAAAGAGGTAGGTTTATATTTATTTAATTTATTTTTATTTATTTTAGTTTATTTTATTTATTATTTTTATTTATGTCTATCTTCTAGTATTATTTTGTTTAATTTATTTAGGTTTAGGTTTATGGTTTTTTATTCTAGTTTATTTTTGTGGTTAGGTTTAGGTTTATGTTTATTTTTTAGTTTAGTTTTATTTTTATTTTATTTAGGGTTTAGGTTTAGGCTTATGGTTTAGGGTTTAGGGTTTAGGATTTAGGGTTCAATATTTAGTGTTTTAGCTTTAGGGTTTAAAGTTTTGAGGGTTTAGGGTTTAGGGTTTAGGGTTTAGGATTTAGGGTTTAAGGTTTCAAGTTTTTTAGGGTTTAGGGTTTAGGGTTTAAGGTTTAGGGTTTAGGGTTGTAGGTTTAGGATTTAGGGTTTAGAGATAGTTTTAGGGTTAGGTTTAGGTTTAAGTTTAGATTTAGGGTTTAGGGTTTAAGGTTTTCTTTTTTAAAATTATATGGAGTAGGTTTAGATTGATTTAGTTTATTTTATTTTTATTATTTTTATTTAGGTTTATTATTATTATTATTTGTTTTATTTAGTTTATTAATTTTAGGTTTATTTATTTATTTTAGCTTTCTTATTTTGTTTTATTTTTCTGGTTTAGGTTTAGGTTTTTAGTTTATATTTTTTAGGTTTAAGTTTTAGGTTTTTATTTTAGGTTTATTTTTAAGATTTATTTTTTTATTTAGGTTTAGGTTTATTATTAGTTTATTTTATTATATTTAGTTTAAGGTTTAAGTTTAGGTTTTATTTATTTTAGTTTAGGTTATGTTTTATTTTTATTTTAGGTTTAGGTTTTTTTTAGTTTAGGCTTTACATTTTTTTAATTATTTATTTTCCAGGTTTATAATTTATTTTATTTAGGGTTTATGGTTTAGGGTAAGGGTTTATGATATAAGGTTTAGGATTTAGGGTTTATGGTTAGTTTAGGGTTTAGGGTTAGTTTAGGGTTGTACATTTTGGGGTTTAGGGTTAGTTTTAGGGTTAAGGTTTTTCTTTATTTTTTTAATTTTTTTTAGGATTTCTGGTTTAGGGTTAAGGGTTTATGGTTTTTTATGGTTTAAGGCTTAGGGTTTAGGGTTAGTTTTAAGGTTTAGGATTTAAGGTTTAGGGTTTTGGGTTTAGGGTTTAGGGTTTAGTGTTTAGGGTTTGTTTTTAATTAAGTAAATTGGCAGGTTTAGGTTTACTTAGTTTATTTATTTTATATTTTATTTATTTTAGTTTATTTTATTTTTTAATTTGGTTTAGGTTTATTTTTTATTTTTATTCAGTCTAGTTTATTTTTTTTAGTTTATTTTTTTTATTTTAGTTTACATTTTAGGTTTAATTTTAGGTTTATTTTCATTTTTTTACTTTAGTTTTAATTTTCTTTTAGTTTGAAGGTTTAGCTTTAGGTTTTTATTTTATTTTTTAGGTTTATGTTTTAGGTTTTTATTTTAGGTTTATTTTTAGGTTTTATTTTTTTATTTTAGGTTTAGTTTTATTTTTAGGTTATTTTATTTTATTTAGCTTTGGTTTAGGTTTAGGTTTAGTTTATTTTTAGGTTTAGGTTTAGGTTTTATTTATCTTAGTTTAGTTTATTTTAGTTTAGGTTTAGGTTTATTTTATTTTTATTTTAGGTTTAGGTTTTTCTTTTAGTTTATGTGTTAGATTTTATTTTTATTTATTTTTAGCTTTTATTTTTAGGTTTATTTATTAGGTTTATGTTATTATTAAATTATTATTTATTTTATTTTTGTTTTATTTTATTTTTATTTTAGTTTTAATTATTTTTTATTTAGGTTTTTTATTTTTCTTGTTTAGTTTATGTTTTTAATTATTTAATTTTAGTTTAGTTTTTATTTTTTATTTAATTTTCTTTTTTAGGTTTAGGTTTAGGTTTAGGTTTTAGTTTCATTTTATTTTATTTTTTTATTTTTTCTGGGTTTAGGTTTATTTATTTATTTTATTTTTAGGTTTTATTTAGTTTAAGTTTAGGTTTTAAGCTTTCCACAGTTTAGGATTTAAGGTTTAGGGTTAGTTTAGAGTTTAGGTTTTGGGGTTAGGGTTTAGGGTTTAGGGTTTAGCTTTTAGTGTTTCAAGTTTAGGGTTTAGGGTTTTAGGGTTTAGGATTTAGGGTTTAGGGTTTAGGGTTTGGGGTTTTTCGGGTTTAGGGTTTAGGGTTTAGGGTTTTGTTTTTAGGTTTAGGTTTCAAGTTTTAGTTTAGGGTTAAGGGTTTTTGGTTTAGGGTTTAGGGTTTAGGGAACAAATTTAGATTCAACATTACTTCTTTTCGATTTAATCAACCAAGTAAAACACCAAGTTTTCTATGACACAAGCGATGACATAGATGAAAAATGAGCTCGCATAGAGCAAACCAAAAATCGTAGATAACTAGAACTGTCTCTACTATAAAGACAGTTCCATATGCAGAAGATCGGATGTTCTTCAGTTTCTCCAGTTCCCATCAGAACCACCCCGGCCTCTCGAGTATCGGGATCCACCATCATCTCCCCGATCTCTCCCTCCGCCACCACCACGGCTATAACCTCCGTTGCTCCTCTCTCTTCCATAACCACCACTGCTCTAACTACCACCTCCATATTCACCAGCACTTCCAATTCCCCATCCACCACTATGATAACCACTGCCTCCGCCTTAGCCTCCAGACTCTAGAGTGAGCGGTTGGAGGCGTTCACGCCATCAAGGTTCTACCCATTCTTAGGATTTAGGTTTAGGTTTAGGTTTATTAGTTTTTATTTTTTTATGGGTTTTATTTTTAGTTTTATTTTTTATGTTTAGGTTTTTATTTAGTTTTATTTAATTTTATTTTAGGTTTATTTTATGTTTATTTTATTTTATTTTTATTTTATATTTTGCTTTTATTTTATTTAGGTTTTTTATTCTTAGGTTTATTTTATTTTTTAATTTAGTTTAGGTTTTTACATATTTTATTTTAGTTTATATTTATTTGTTTATTTTATTTTACATTTAGGTTTAGGTTTAGGTTTAGGTTTTTAGTTTTTTTATTTCTTTATTTTATTTAGGTTTAGGTTTGTTCATTTATTTTATTTTTAGGAGTAAGTTTTTAGGTTTTTGAGGTTTGGGTTTAGGGTTTAGGGTTAAGGGTTTTAGGGTTTAGGATTTTATGGTTTTGGGTCGAGGGATAGGGTTTAGGGTTTAGGGTTTAGGATTAGTTTAGGATTTAGGATTTAGGGTTTAGGGTTTAGGGTTTAGAATTTAGGATTTAGTGTTAACGGTTTAGGATTAGTTTAGGGTTTAGGGTTTTTGGGTTTATGGTTTAAGGTTTAGGGTATAGGGTTTGTTGTTTAATGTTTCGAGTTTAGGGTTAGTTTTATGATTTAGGGTTTTTTTATCTCTTTATTTTTTTAATTTTTTATTATTTTCATTATTTTTAAAAATTAAGTAAACTAGTAGTTTAAGTTTATTTAGTTTATTTTTTATTTATTTTATTTCATTTTAATATATATTTTGATTTATGTTTATTTTTATTTAGTTTAGTTTATTTATTTTAGTTTAGGCTTTTCATTTTTGTTTATTTTTTAGGTTTAGGTTCAGGTTTATGTTTATTTTTTGGTCTAGTTTTTATTTTATTTTATTTTTTAGGTTTAAGTTTTATTTTTATTTTTAGGTTTAGGTTTAGATTTCTATTTTATTTTTTTAAGTTTAAGTTTTAGGTTTTTATTTTCTGTTTATTTTTAGGTTTTATTTTTTAGTTTAGGTTTATGTTTATTTTTAATTTGTTTTATTTTATTTTGTTAAGGGTTTAGGTTTTATTTATTTTAGGTTTAGGTTTAGGTTTTATTTATTTTAGTTTAGGTTCAGGTTTATTTTATTTTTATTTTAGGTTTAGTTTTTTTTTAGTTTACTGTTTAAGTTTTTTTTTTTTAGGTTTATTATTTAGGTTTAGGTTTTTATTTAGTTTTTATTTATTATTTTTGGTTTATTTTACTTAGGGTTTTGGATTGAGGTTTAAGGTTTAGGGTTTTGGTTTAAGGGTTTAGGGTTTAGAGTTTAGGGTTTAGGTTGAGTTTAGGGTTAGTTTTTTGAGTTTTAAGCTTTAGGGTTGGGTTTTAGGTTTAGGTTTAGGTCAGGGGTTGAACTTTAGTTTAGTGTTTAGGGTTTTGATTTTAGGGTTTAGCTTTAGGGTTAGTTTGGTTTAGGGTTAGGGGTTTAGGTTTAGGTTTAGGGTTTAGGTTTAGGTTGTTTAGGTTTAGGGTATAGGGTTTTTTTTGTTAAATTAAGTAAACTAATAGGTTTAGTTTTATTTAGTTTATTTATTATTTATTTTAGTTTATCTTATTTTTATTTTTATTTAAAAATTTTTTATTTTTACTTAGTTTAGTTTTTTTATTTTAGGTTTAATTATTTTAGTTTAGGTTTTTTATTTTAGTTTATTTTTTTGGTTAAGATTTAGGTTTATTTTTATTTTTCTTAGTTTAGTTTAGCTTTATTTTATTTTTAAGGTTTAGGTTTTAGGTTTTTATTTTAATTCCATTTTTTAGGTTTTATTTTTTAGTTTAGGTTAAGTATATTTTTAGTTTATTTTATTATATTTAGTTTAGGGTTTAGGTTTTATTTATTTTAGGTTTAGGTTTAGGTTTTATTTATTTTAGTTTAGGTTTAGGTTTATTTTATTTTTATTTTAGGTTTAGGATTTTTTTAGTTTAAGGTTTAAGTTTTATTTTTTATTTATTTTTAGGTTTTCTTTTTAGGTTTATTGTTTAGGTTTTTATTTAGTCTTTAATTTATTTTATTTTTTGGTTTATTTTATTTAGGTTTTAAGGCAATGGTTTAGGGTTAGGGTTTAGTGTTTAGGGTTTAGGGTTTAGGTTTAAGGGTTTAGGGTTTAGAGTTTAGGGTTGAGGATTTTAGGGTTTAGGGTTTTTACGATTTAGGGTTTAGGGTTGAGGGTTTAGGTTTTAGGTCTAGGGTTGAGGTTTTACTTTAGGGTTGAGGGTTTTAGGGTTTTTAAGATTTTTGGTTTAGGGTTTTTTTTTGGAGAATTAGGAAAATTTTATTGCCACAAAGAAAAAAAGGTACAAAGTCCTTAGAGGGGGAAAATCTCTAAGCTAATGCTCAAAAAGCTACAAAAAGTCCTAAGGAGATAAGCCCCCTAGCTAATACAATAGATAATGAAAGTAAGCTAAAAAAGAAATATAGATCCACCAAAAATAATCCATACAAAATTCCTCACTCCTTTTGAAACCAGATCAGCAACAAAAGCTCCCTATCTAGCGATCAACAAGCTTGTAAAAGGATGAGTATAGATAATGAAATAGTTAATTAAGCATAAAATATAAGAGTAGAAAGAAGTAAAAAAGATGAATGAAAGGCTCAGACGTAGTTATAATCATCTTAAGGACCAGCACCATATGTAAGCATCCAAACTTCAAGTGAAGGGTTACAATTACATATAGTACTACCAGCCAAAAGAAGGAGTGGGAAGCATCAAGGCCATCATTGACAGCATACCTCTTGTAGCACATTATCCAATGACGATCATCGCACAAACTTGCATAAAAATTCAAACAACAAATATAACCACAAAACACCAAGCAGTCAGATATATTAAACTCAGCAAAGTAGATAAGGAGGTAACCTATCAAGAAAGCATTAGACCAGAGGGAGCACCACCAAAGCCACCACCAAGAATTGTTAACATTGCTAGAGAAAACCTCACAATATGTGAAAAGGACTAAGAGACAAAACAAAGGCAAAATGAGGACCATAGTTGATAAGGTCATTCATTAAAGAACATGCAAAGAACCGAAACAATACTATCTAGAGGAATGACTAACATCAAGAATGTTATGAACCAAGGCAACCATCAAAATAGGAAAGGATACAGTCCTAGA
Source organism: Cymbidium sinense (assembly GCA_021442155.1). Lineage (NCBI taxonomy): Eukaryota > Viridiplantae > Streptophyta > Magnoliopsida > Asparagales > Orchidaceae > Cymbidium > Cymbidium sinense. The sequence continues at coordinate 203,176,723 of CM038216.1, forward strand.
AATGAAAATCCAGTAGGTAGAAACTAGAAGAGAAGAATGGGAAAGAAAGTAGTTGGTTCCAAACATAGACTCAATCAGGAAAATTATAACAAAGTAAATACTCTTTTGACCAAACCATACTAGAGAACCAATCTAAGCGACAAGGTAGTTCACCCAAGCCACTAAGGCGCCGGATTCAAATCAATAGACTTAGAACCATTAGGATGAAAGATAGAAAGAGTCATCTAGTCACAAACATTGAAAAAATCCCAAGGGAAAGCTGTAGACAATAGCCACCAATGTAAATCCAAGGACAAAAGAATCTAGTTTAAACAGCTAGATACAATAGCCAAAAATAGAAAAAGTAAGAGCCCTTTAGGATCACAAATAACCCAACAACTAGAGACAGTCGCAAACAAGAACCCCAACAGAGTCATCATTAGCTAAGTCCAAAAAACATCCAACCAGCAGTTTGCAACCTTCCAGTTCATAACATAAATTAAAAATAGAATCTCAGTATTACAGATGGCACACCCAATATTCAGAAGATATAACAATCCAGAAGCATCCAACCTTACACTCATCCAGAACAACACTAAAGAAAGGATAGATAGCCATAGGAAAATAGTTCTCCAAGATACAACCAAAAAACAAAGAGCCCTCATGGTCACACAACTCCTCTTAGCAGCAGGAGCAAAACCAAGAGAGAAAGGACAACCAAAAGCAACTAGAAAAACCATCCTGATTAGCAAACAACAAGGTGATAGATCAGCCAGCCATAGCAGGAAGGTCATAAAAATAGCAAAAGAAACACCCAGAAAGAGAAAAAGCCCACAACCAAGAAACATCAGTAAACAACCAACCATAAAATCCAGAGTAAATAAAAAAGGGTACAGAGAGATCCAACCAATAAAGAGAACCACACCAACTAGAAGATAAGAAAAACCTAGTAGCCTCCACCTGCTGTAAACACCTCTATAGGTTGGGAGAGAAAACAAACTAGAAAATAAATATAATAGTAAAAATCCAATAAATGGAAAGAAAACCCAAAACCATCCAAAGAATGGGAAGAAACCAAACTATAAAATAAAAGTAGGTTTATGAGACGAAAAAAAAACAAGACCAAACCAGTAAAAGAGAAAATCAGAAATATTCAAAAATAATAATAAGGGGAAAGCCAAAACAGAGGAAAAAGGTTAAAAGCTTCAAACATAAGGCAAACCAATTTTATCAAGATTCACAAGACCCCTTAAAAGGAAAGGGATGCCATCATTAGAAAACATTTGCAAAGAAGAAGACTTGGCCCTCAAATTGGCAAGAAAGTCAACACAAGAGTTGGCTTCCCTATAAATATGAGAAATTTGAAAATCTAGGTTAGCAAGAAGCCTCCTAGTATGATTAAGTAAACAATACACTTCAGTATTACCATGAGCATAAGATATTATTAAATCTAAAAGAAGGAGAGCATCAACTTCAAAGAAGATCTTATGAAAACCTTATTGTAAACAAATGGAAATGCCATGATGAAAACCTTTGAGCTCAACAAATAACACATAACAAGGCTCTAAAGGGGCAGTAAAAGTAGAGATAACCTTGCCACTATGATCTCTCAAAATCCCACCACAACCATAATAACCATTAGAAATCGAGCCATCAGTGTTAACCTTAATGTAGTGAAAATTAGGTTTAATCTAGTATATAATTTTTTGGGTAGGAAAGACATTACCTAGGGGAAGGATAATCCCAAAATTCAAGGCCACAGACTTGCACCCTTTCATACTAGAGTGACTAAGAAGATTAGCTTTGAAAAGAGACAAAATTTTATATTTGGCTCTAGCAATAATATGATGATAATTCATAGAAATATTACAATACTTATTATCATTTCTATCCATCCAAATATACCAAAGAATAGTAATAGCTAAAATAATTTTAACATGGGCCTTAGAAGTATGGGAGAAACATGCTTCAAGAAGTTGCATAATAGAAAATGAACCATTAAAATAGAAAGTATTAAAAATATTATCATACCAATTCCACATTTTAGCAGCAATAGGGCCATTCACAAAAACATGATCCACACTTTCAATGTGATAGAAACATTGACATTTGGTGGGGAGATGGAAAGCTTTTTTCAGAAGAGTATCATCCATAGGGATATAATGCTTCAGAATGCGCCAAGTTAAAATTGAGAACGAAGTAGAGACACTAATATTCTAGATTTTAGTAAAAATCCAGGACTCTTGATAATTAAATATGATGAAATGCCAAATATCCTTAAAAACAAAATCTCGGAAGAATTATTGAAGAGAATTTGGTTGGGTTCATTAGGAAAGGATAAATTTTAAGGATTTTGTCAACGATCACATTAGGGAAAAGGATATTCAATTGAGCCACATCCCACTTATTATGAGTAATTAACTAATTAATCTTAAGCATCACAGTGGAATGAGTATTGAGCGGGGAATAGAGCAGACCAATTGTCTTGCCAAAAGAAAGAGGAACTAGAATTGACATCCCAAGAAATTAAGTTCTCAGCATTCCATTTGATACTACAAAGTCTTCTCCACACAGGAGAATCCCCAAATTTAAAAGCACAAATGAGGGATGTTTGCCACAATATTTAGCATGCATAAACTTTGACCAATAACTATGTTTATTTCTAATATTCCATCACATTTTATAGGAAAAATAGTTAATAGAATCCTCTAAAGTTTTGCAACCCAAACCACCTTCATTAATAGGACCATAATAGTTGTGCCAACTAGCCCAATGTAATCTTTTGATAGAAAAGTTAGATCCCTAAAAAAATTTATTAAAGAGTCTATTGATCTTTTTAATAATAGAACATGTAGGAATAATAGTAAATAATAGATACAGAGGAAGAGAGTGAAGGGTACTTTTGATCAGGATAAGTCTAGCTCCAAAGAATAGTAAATGGAACTCCCAAGAGGAGGTTTTCTTATTTATTTTTTGAATAACTTCATCAAATAAAGAAGATCTTTTTGTTCCTATATATAAGGGAGTCCCCAGATACTTGATAGGGAGAATTTGATGCAAAAAATTTGTAATATTTTTTACAACATTAATCTTAATAAGGAAATAGAAGAGCTAGTAATAAAACAACTTTTATCAAGATTAATATTCAAGCCACTCTCCTTACCAAAAATAGTTAAGAACTTACACAATTTTTTAATATAAAGAGTAGAGGCATTGCAAAATATAATGAAATCTTCAACAAAACTAAGGTGAGAAATGGGAAACCCACCAATAGTTCTATAGTACATGCTAGGAATTTTACTAAACATCTATTGAATACATCTAGAAAGATATTCCACAGTAATAATGAAATGGGTAGGAGAGAGAGGGTCCCCTTGCCTTAGCCCATGAGAAGAAGAGAAGAAACCATGCACTTCACCATTGAGGAGCAAAGAAAACCAAGAATTCTCAATCACATTCTTAATTAAAGCAATTAATTGCTTAGAGAATCCAAATAAAACCAGAATTTTATATAAGAAAACCCAACCAATATTATCATAAGCTTTGGAAATGTCAAGCTTAAAAAATAGGTTTCCATCATGAACATTGGCATTTAAGTCATGGATCATCTCTTGGTCTAAAAGAATATTATTAGAAATGGATCTCCCTTTAACAAAATCGGTTTGATTGGGGGAGATAATTTTAAAAAGCAAGATAGTCAAGCTTTTAGCCAAAATTTTAGAAATAAGTTTATTGAAAAAAGAGTAAAGGCTAATCGGCCTAAAATCACTCCAAACTCCAAATTGTCTTTTTTAGGAATTACAATAATGGAGGTGCTAGAAAAATATTTAGGAAGGGTACTACCCTTAATGAAATCAAGGACAGCTTTAGCTAAGTCCTCTTTAATTATAATACAACATTTTTGGAAAAAATTGTAGTATAACAATCAGGACTAGCCATAGAGTCTTTATTCATACTCTATAAAGTATCAGCATTTTCAGACTCAAAAGGTAAGTAAGAAAGCATAATATTATCATCATCAGAAATAAAATTAGGAATAACTTTAGGTCAAGAAATATCATCATAAGCAACATTTTTATTCAGAATCTCTTTATAAAAAGAAATAGTAGAATCAGTAAGCTCCTTTTTATCCGAACACCAAACTCCATCATTAATTTTCATTTTGTTAATGTGATTTATAGCCTTTTTCTTTTTAACAATGGCATGAAAATATCTAGTATTATGATCACCATTAGAGATCCATTTCATAGAAGATTTTTTCTATCAATAGGTCACCACCATTTCTTGAAAACATGTTAACCTGTCTTTAGCTTGAGACAACAAATGAATTTTAGAAGGGTCATTAACAATAATGCCTTTCAAAACTATTACCTCATTCTCCATATCTTTGATATTGACAAAAAGGTTCTTGAAATAATGTTAATTCCACCAAGTAAGGAATTGTTTAAGCCTTTTTAATTTGAACCACAATCTCCTCATCCCAAAAATATAATCACCAGGATGAAGAAGTTCACCCCAGTTAGTAGCAGCAACGTCCAAAAGTTTCTCATCCATGAGCCACATATTTTGGAAGCAGAAAGGGATAGGGGAGGAGGATTTACTACCAATAAAATTCACAGTGATAAGTGAGGGACAATGGTCCGAAAGGGTTCTGCTTAAGTGCTCCATAGAAGTGCTAGGGAGAATATTAATCCATAAATGATTAAAAAGAACCCAATTTAGCTTTTGCCAGAGTCTATAATTATTTCAAGTAAATTGAGATCCACTAAAGCCAATATGAATATGATGATAATCAAGGATCATGTTATTAAATTCTTCCATGGAAAATAAGTTTAGAGCATTACCACCAACCCGTTTAGAGGAAGAAGAGATAGTATTAAAGTCCCCACCCACAAACCAAGGAGCATCAACAGAAGAAGAAAAACTAATAAGATCCTTCCAAAGAAGCCGTCCACCATTTCTATTACAAGAAGCATAAACAAATGAGCCAAAATAACACTAATTATCATAAGTAATCTTAACAATCACAACTTGGGATAAATCATCCAAAACCTACGTAACATGGACTATTCCAAAATCCAAATTTTATTGCTCGAGTTAGCAAAAAAATTAGAAAGACCAAACATTCTCGCAACAAAAGAAAATTTATAAGGAAGAAAAAAAGGTTTCAAAAGAGCCAAAAAGGAAATGTTATGAGAATGAACTAAATTTCTAATTCTATTTCTAACATAGAGGGTACCAATCCCTCTCACATTCCATATTAAGAAAGAAACCATTTATTTTTGGGCAGAAGAGCTAGATCTAGTAACTCTGGCAAAGTTAGGAAATTTAGTTTTAGGAGTTTTATTTTTCTTTCTAAAAACCATTTGTAATTTATTAGTCATATACACAACATCACCTTCCGATAGAGACTGTTCAAGGGTATGTTTGGAATAAGGTTGCACATTTAAACCATCATTTCATGCCACTTCATCTTCCTCCAAATCATTATTATGTTGAAGTATCGGATTAGAAATCAGTTCAAACTTAGATGAAGAAGCAGGAGGAGGGTTAGAACCATTTAAAGCACATGTGCCCAATTAGGATTAGAATCTATATCCTTAGTTTGCTCACCATTCAAGCCCTCATCAAGGATCACATTTTCTTCAATTAAAGGTGATAATGAAGTAGGAATGGAATCATTTGAGATAAAATCATCATCCATAAGTTTCAAAAACATATTATTGTCCATATTATTACCAATATCAATGGGATTCAAATGTATAGGCCCATTACAAAATAATGCATCCTTATTACCATGAATGGCATCCAAAAGCTGATCAGGCTTAAGAACCACATCATGTCCAAAGAAGCAGTGGGAGGATCAAGGCAATGACCCTCGGCTTTATGTAAAGAGTTATCAATTGGAACAACTTTCTATGGTTTAACCAAGGGTGCCTTAAGAGTGGGATCTGAGTTATTATGAATGGGTTTGGGTTTCTTAAGGTGAGGGTGAACCACAAAGAGATTGAAAACTCCATGACCATGAATTTTGCAATGGGAATAAAAAATAAGAAAATTCTCAAAATCCACTTTTTGGAAATATCCATATTTCACTAATCCTAGCCAAATTTCCTTTGGAAATTTTTTAGTTATAACCAACTTGACTAGAATTTGACCAACAGATGGCTGGGTATTAGAAGCAGTTGCCATATCAACTTGAGGTGGACGACCGAACAACACACCCACAGTAAAAAGAAACTCATGATAAATGAAATGGACATGCAAATTGGGAAGAGAGATCCAAACCAAAACAGTAAGATATTCCTCCTTAATATTAAAATGCGGCCTCCATTTTAACAACCACATCTAACAATTGAAAACAAAATACGAGCATTGAGAGAAAACTCAAGAATAACCTAAGTCATTTGAAAGCTGAATCAAGACATGAGGGGAATCAATCTATTCGATAGAAAAGATACCAGAGAGTTTCAAGATATGGAAAAATTATCTAATATTCTCCAAAGTAGGATGACGCAAAGCAAATTTGCCCTAAACCTAAAAAATTTCCTTTGCGTCATCCTACCCAAAAAATAAACAAACACTTGATGTTTGGATGCATACATATGGTGCTGCTCCTTGAGATGATTATAATCGAGCCTTTTTCTTTATCTTATTTTTCTATCTCTTTACTCTTTATGCTTGATTAAGTATTTCATTTTCTGTACTCATCCCTTTAATCATGTTGCAGATCTCTGGTACAGGTTGGGAGACTAATGCTGTTGGATTGTCCTGGTTTGAAAAGGAGCAGAGGAAGTTTGCTTATAATTTCATGGGAATTTTTTTTGTGGATCTCTATTTCTTTTTTTCCTAGCTTGCTTTCCTTAACTATTGTATTAGTTAGGGGGCTTATCTTCTTAGGACTCTTTGTACCTCTTTGAGCACTAGCTTAGAGATTTACCCCCTCTAAGGACTTTGTACCATTTCTTTGTGGCAATAACATTTCCCTAATTTCCCTTAAAAAAACCATAAAGCTAACCCTAAATCTATAACCCTAAACTTACAACCCTAAACCTTAAACCCTAAAAAGTCCTAAACCCTAAATCCTAAATAAACCCTAAACCCTAAACACTTAATCCTAAACCCTAAACCCTAAACCCTAAACCCTAACACAAACCCTAAACCTTAAACCCTAATCCCTAAATCCTAAAACACTAAAACCCTAAACCGTAAACCCTAAACTAACCCTAAACCCTAAATAACCTAAACCCTAAACCCTAAACCAAAAACCCTAAACCTTAAAACCTACAACCCTAAACCCTAAACCATAAGCTTGAAAACTTACAACCCTAAACCCTAAACCCTAAACCCTAAACCTTAAACCCTAAATCCTAAAAACCTAAAACCTAAAAACCTAAACTTAAACTAAACAAAACCTAAAAATAAAATAAATAAAAAACCTAAATCTAAATAATATAAAAAATAAAATAAAATAAAAACCTAGACTAAAACCTAAACCTAACCTAAAAATAAAATAAAATAAAAAGAAAATAAAATAAAAATAAACAAAAATAAAATAAATAAAAACCTAAACAAATAAAAAAATAAAATAAACCTAAGAATAAAAAGCTTAATAAAAAAAACTAAACTTAAAATAAAATTAAATAAACATAAAATAAAATAAAATAAAAACCTAAAAATAAAACTTAAAAATAAATAAACAATAAAACCTAAACCCTAAACTAAAAACAACTAAACCTAAAATTAAAATAAAATAAACAAAATAAAATAATCCTAAACCTAAACAAAATAAACTAAACTAAAATAAATAAAACCTAAACCTAAACCTAAAATAAAACCTAAACCTAAACCTAAAATAAAATAAAATAAACTAAAAATAAACCTAAACCTAAACTAAAAAATAAAACCTAAAAATAAACTTTAAACCTAAACATAAAGAAGGAAAATAAAAAACCTAAACCTAAACCTAAAAATAAAAAATAAAACCTAATCCTAAAAAAATAAAATAAAAATAAAACTCAAAGAAAAAATAAACCAAAACTTAAAATTAAACCTAAAAAAATAAAGTAAAATAAAAAACCTATACTATAATAAATAATCTAAATTAAATAAAAATAAAAAATAAATCTAAATAAAAATAATAACTAAAGTAAACTAAAATAAATAAAAAATAAAGTAAATACTAAAAATAAACCTAAACCTGGTTGAATTTATAAAAAAAAACTTAAACCCTAAATCCTAAAGCCAAACCTAAACCCTAAACCTAAAACCCTAAACCCCACTAAAAAAAAAACCTAAACCCTAAACCCTAACCCTAAACCCTTAACCCTAAAGAATAAACCCTAAAACCCTAAACCCTAAAAGAATAAACCCTAAACCCTAAACCTAAACCTAAATAAAAACAAATAAGAAAACCCTAAACACTAAACCCTAAACCTACAACCTACAACCTACAACCCTAAACCCCAAACCCTAAATTTTAAACCCTAAACCCTAAACCCTAAAACCTAAAAACCTAAACCTAAAGAAAACAAAACCTAAAAAATTTATAAACTTAAATAAAATAAAATAAAATAAAATAAATACCTAAACTAAAACTTAAAATAAAATAAAATAAAATAAATAAAAACTTAAACTAAACTAAAAAAATAAAATAAACCTACGAATGAAAAATCTTAAAAAAATAAAATGTAAACGTAAAATTAAAATAAATAAACCTTAAATAAAATAAAATAAAAACTAAATAAAAATCTAAACCTAAAAAATAAACCTAAAAAAAACCTAGAAAAAAATAAAAAATAAAACCTAAACCCTAAACTAAAAAAACCTAAACCTAAGAGAAAAATAAAATAAACAAAATAAAATAAACATAAACCCTAAACTAAAATAAACTAAACAAATATAAATAAAACCTAAACCTAAACTAAATAAAATAAAAAAAAACTAAAAATATTCATAAACCTAAAGAAAAAAATAATACCAATAAATAAACCTAAAATAAAACCTAAAAACTTAAAAAAAAGTAAAATAAAATGATTAACTTAAACATAAAAATAAAAAATAAAATATAAACCTAAAAAATAAAATTTAAATAAAACTCAACTAAAAATAAACCTATACCTATAAACCTAAACCTATAAAATAAACTAAAATAAATAAACCAAAAATAAATAAAATAAACTAAATAAAAATTAAAACTAAACCTAAATAAATATAAATAATAAAGTAAACTAAACTAAATAAAAAATAAACTAAATATATTAAGTAAACCTAAACCTATTAGTTTACTTAATTTAAAAAAAGACTTAAACCCAAAATCCTAAACCCTAAACCCTAAGCCCTAAACCTACAAGCCTAATCCCTAAATCGTAAACCTTACCCTTTAAAAAACCCAAAACCCTGAACTCTAAACCCTAAAAGCATAAATCCTAAAACACTAAACCTTAAACCCTAAACCCTAAACCCTAAACCCTAACCATAAACCTTAAACCCTAAACCCCAAATGCTAAACCTAAACCTAAACTTAATGTTACTAAATAAATTAAAAAATAAACCTAAACCCTTAAACCTATTAAACCTAAACCTAAACCCTAAGAATGGGTAGAACCTTGAGGGAAAGAACATCACTGTCTTCCAGGCTTAATCTAGATCTGGCTGTGGAGGCAAAGGCGGACGCAGCAGTTATCACAGTGGTGGTGGGGGATCTAGAGGTACTGGTGGATATGGAGGTGGTGGTCGGAGCAGTGGTTATTATGGAGGCGGGAGGACCAAAGCTGGTGGATATGCATGCTCATTTTGGATCAATGTCATCACTTGTGTCATAGAAAACTTGGTGTGTTACTTGGTTGATAAAATCAAAAAGAACAAATGTTTAATCTAAATTTATTATCTATTAAAAAAAACTAAAAACCCTAAACCCTAAATTAAAACTTAAACCGTAATCCTAAAACTTAAACCCTAAACCCAAAACTATAAATTCTAAAAACTCTAAACCCTAAACCCTAAACATTAAACACTAAACCCTAAACCCTAAAACCCTAAACCCTAAACCCTAAACCCTAAAACTTACACCCTAAACCCTAAACTCTAAACCCTAAACTATAAACCCTAAAAATAAAAATAAAAAAATATATACATATAATAAGTTAAAAATAAAATAAAATAAACCCTAACACTAGACCCTAAGCCCTAAAACTAACCATAAACCCTAAAAACTAAACCTACAACCTTAAACCCTAAACCCTAAAACCCTAAACGCCAAACTAAAAACCCTAAACCCTAAACCCTAAAAACCCTAAACCCTAAACCCTAAATGATAAACCCTAAACCCTAAACTCAAAACCCTAACCCTAAACCCTAAACCCTAAAACCCTAAACACTAAACCATAAACCCTAAACCCTAAACCCTAAGAACCTAAAAACTTAAATTTATAAAATAAAATAAAAATAAAACTCCAGTAAAAAATAAACCTAAACCTAAAAAATTAACTAAAATAAAAAATCTAAACTAAAATAAATAAACTTGAAATAATTAAAATAAACTAAATAAAATAAATAAAAAAACTTTATTAAAAATATAAAATAAAATAAACTAAAATGAATAAAAAATAAATTAAATAAACTAAAACAACCAAAGCCTACCAGTTTATTTAATTTTAAAAAAACCCCAAAATATAAAACCTAAACTTTAAAAACTAAATCTTAAATCCGAAACCCTAACCCCAAACCCTAAAACTAACCAAAACCCTAAACCCTAAACCTACAACCCTAAACACTAAAAAAACCCTAAACTAACCCTAAACCCTAAACCCTAAACTGAACCAAAACTCAAAACCTGAAACCCAAAACCCAAAATCATAAAACCCTAAACCCTAAACCCTAAACACTGAACCTTAAACCCTGAACCCTAAACCTTAACCCTAAACCCTAAACACTAAACCCTAAACCTTAAAAACCTAAACCCTAAAACCCTAAACCCTAAACCCTAAACCTTAAACACTAAACACTAAACCCTAAAAATCTAAAAACCTAAAGTTAAAGTAAATAAAAACTAAAAATAAAATAAATCAAAAACCTAAACATAAATAAAATAAATAAAATCAAATAAAATAAAAACTTAAACCTAAACCTGAAAAATATAATAATATAAAAATAAAAAAAAATAAAATAAAATAAATAAAATCCTAAACTAAATTAAAAAATAAAATAAACCTAAGATTAAAAAACCTAAATAAAATAAAAACTAAATGCAAAATAAAAATAAAATAGACTTAAAATAAATAAAATAAAATAAAAACTAATTAAAAACCCAAACCTAAAAAATAAACCTAAAAATAAAAGCTAGAAATAAATAAAAAATAAAACCCAAACCCTTAACTAAAAATAAAATTTAAACCTAAGATAAAAATAAAATAAACAAAAATAAAATAAACTTAAACTAAAACTAAAATAAACTAAATTTAAATAAATAAAACCTAAGCCTAAACCTAAACTAAATAAAATAAAATAAACTAAAAGTAAACCTAAACCTAAACTAAAAATTAAAATAAAAAATAAACCTAAAATAATAACCTAAAACTTAAACCCTAAACCCTAAACCCTAAACCCTAAACCCTAAAATGTTAAAAACCTGGTCCTAAAATAAAAATCATATAAACCTAAACCTAAAATAATATAAACTAAACTAAAATAAATTAAACATAAACCTAAACCTAAAGTAAACTAAACCTAAACCTAAACCTAAACCTAAATTAAATAAAATAAGATTAATTAAAAATAAACCTATACCTAAACTAAAAAGTAATACCTAAAAATAAACTTAAAATAAAAATCTAAAACCTAATCCTAAAAAAAAAGAACCTAAACCAAAACCTAAAAATAAAAAATAAAACCTAAACCTAAAAAAATAAACCTAAACCTTAACCTAAATTAAAAAATTAACTAAAATAAATAAAAATAAAATAAATGAACTAAACTAAATAAAAATAAAAACAAACTTAAATAAAAATTAAAATTAAAATAAACTAAAATAAATAAAAAATAAATAAAAATAAATAAAAAATAAACTAAATAAACTTAAACCTACATGTTTACTTAATTTAAAAAATTAAAACTTAAAAAAACCCTAAACCCTAAACTCTAAAACTCTAAATCCTAAAGCCTAAAGCATAAACACTAAACCCTAAAACATAAACCCCAAACCCTAAACCCTAAAGCCTAAACCCTAAACCCAACAATCTAAACCCTAAAAACCTAAAAATCAAAAAAAATTGAAAAACCTAAACCTAAACAAAATAAAACCTTAAAATAAAATAAATAAAAAACCTAAGCCTAAACCTAAACCTTAAGATAAAATAAAATAAAATAAAAAATAAAAACTAAATTAAAATAAAATAAATAAAAAACCTAAGCCTAAACCTAAACCTTAAGATAAAATAAAATAAAATAAAAAATAAAAACTAAATTAAAATAAAATAAATAAAAACTTAAACAAAACTATAAGATAAAATAAACCTATAAATAAAAAACCTAAATAAAATAAAAACTAAATGTAAAATAAAAATAAAATAAACATAAAATAAAATAAAATAAAAACTAAATAAAAACCAAAACCTAAAAAAAAAAAAATGCAATTCATAAACTGAAAATAAAAACTAAACCTAATATAAAATTAAAAGAAAAAAACTAAAATAAACCTAAACCTAAACTAAAATAAACTAAATTAAAATAAATAAAACCTAAACACTAAACTAAATATAATCAAATAAACTAAAAATAAACCTAAACCTAAACAAAAAAAATATCACCTAAAAATAAGCTTAAAACCTAAACTTAATAAAATAAAATATAAACCTAAACCTAAAAAAATAAAATAAAAATAAAACTAAACTAAAAAATAAACATAAACCTAAGAAAAACATTAAAAAATATACAAAAAAAAACCTAAACTAAAATATATAGAACTATAATAAATAAACAAAACTAAATAAAAATAAAAAATAATCCTAAATAAAAATAAAAAAATTAAAATAAACCTAAACCAACTAGTTTATTTAAATTTTTTTTTCAAAAAAAACCTTAAACCCTAAAACATAAATCATAAACCCTAAATTCTAAACCCTAAACCATAAAGCCCAAAACTAACACTAAACCCTAAATCCTAAACCACAACCCTAAACCTACAACCATAAGCCCTAAACCCTAAACCTTAAATTATCCCTAAACCTTAAACCTTAAACCCTAAACTGCAAACCCTAACCCTAACCCTAAACCTTAAACCCTAAACTAACTCTGAACCCTATAGCCTAAACCCTAAAAACCCTAAACCTTATAGCCTAAACCCTAAATCCTAAACCCAAAACCCTAAACTAACCCTAAACCCTAAGCTAACCCTAAACCCTCAAAACCCTAAACCCTAAAGCCTAAACACTAAACCTAAAACCCAAAATATAAAACCCTAAACTCAAACCCTAAACCCTAAAAACCTAAACCTAAACTAAATAAAACCTAAAAATAAAATAAATAAAAAACCTAAACTTAAATAAAATAAAAAATTAATGTAAAACCTAAACCTAAACATAAGAAAATAAAAAATTAAACTAAACTAAAATAAAATAAAGAAAAGCCTAAACTCAAAAAAATAAAATAAACCTAGGAAGAAAAAAGTTTAATAAAATAAAAACTAAACATACAATAAAAATAAAATATAATAAAAACTAAATAAAAACCCAAACCTAAAAAACAAACCTAAAAATAAATAAAAAATAAAAACTAAACCTTAAGCTAAAAAAAACTTAAACCTAAAATAAAAATAAAATAACCGAAATAAAAAATTTGAAACCTAAACTAATATAAATAAAACCTAAAATTAAACCTAAACCTAAACCTAAACCTAAATCTAAACAAAATAAAATAAAATAAAATAAACCAAAAGTAAATTTAAACCTAAACTAAAAAAATAAAATGTAAAAATAAACCTAAAACAAAAATTCAAAACCTAAACGTAAAAAAATTAAATAAAAACCTTAACCTAAACCTAAATCTAAAAAGCAAAACCTAATCCTAAAAAATTAAATAAAAATAAAACTTAACAAAAAAATTATCCTAAACCTAAACCTAGAAAATAAGCTAAAATAAAAAACATAAACTAAAATAAATAAATCTAAAATAAATAAAAATAATACTAAATAAAAATAAAATAATAAACCAAAATAAAAATAAAAAATAAAATAACCTAAAATAATTAAAAAATAAACTAAATAAACTTAATAAATTCAAACCTATAGATTTACTTAATTTTAAAAATAATAAAACCCTAAACCCTAAATCTGAAACCCTAAACCCTAATCCTTGAACCCAAAACCTAGAAATTATCCCTAGAACTTAAACCCTAAACCTACAGCCCTAAACTCGAAACCTTAAAAAACCAAAAACCCAAAACCCAAAACCCTAATCCTAAAAGCATAAATCCTAAAAGCATAAACCCTAAAACCCTAAACCCAAAATCCAAACCCTTAAACCCTACACCCTAAACCCTAAACCCAAAACCCAAAATCCTAAATCCTAAACCCCAAACCCTAAGTCTAAACCTAAACTAAATAAATTAAAAAATAAAGCTAAACCCTATGATGGTGGATCTCGTTATTCAAAAGGTCGGGGTGGTTCTGATGAGAACAAGAGAAACTGAAGAACAACCAATATGATCTAGTGGTGGTGGAAGTAGAAATCAGGGATATGATGGTGGATCCTTATTTGAAAGGCCGTCGTTATCCTAATGAGAACTGGAGAAACTGAAGAACGACCAACCTGATCTGCTGCTTACGAAACTATGTCATTATAGTAGAGATGGTTGTAGTTATCTAGGGTTTATTATTTGCTCTATGCATGCTCATTTTTTATCTATCTCATTGCTTGTGTCTTAGAAAACTTAGTGTGTTACTTGGTTGATGAAATCGAAAAGAAGAAATGTTGAATCTTAATTTATTCTCTATTAAAAAAAACCAAAAACCCTAAACCCTAAACTAAAACCTGAACCTTAGACCTAAAACTTAAACTCTAAACCTTAAACCATAAACCCTAAAAACACTAAACATTAAATCCTAAGCCCAAAACCCTAAACTTTAAACCCTAAAACCAAACTAAACCCTAAACCCCAAAACTTAAACCTTAAACCCTCAACTAACCCTAAACCCTAAACCCTATACCATAACATCTAAAATGCTAAAAACCTAAACCAAACTAAATAAAATCTAAAAGTAAAATAAATAAAAATTTAAACTAAGATAAAATAATAAAATAAATAAAATAAATAAAATAAAACCTAAACTTAAACATAAACCTAAACTTTAATCTGAAAAATAAAATAAAAAATAAAAACTAAACCAAAATAAAATAAATAAAAACTTAAGCTAAATTAAAAAAACCTAAATAAATTAAAAACTAAACCTAAAATAAAAATAAAATAAAATAAAAAGCTAAATAAAAATCTAAACCTTAAAGTAAACCTAAAAATAAAACATAAAAATAATAAAAAAATAAAACTTAAATCCTAAACTAAAAAAACTTAAACCTAAAATAAAACTAAAATAAACCTTAACCTAAACTAAAATAAATTAAGCTAAAATAATTTAAACCTAAACCTAAACCTAAACCTAAACCCTAAACCCTAAAAACATAAAAACCTAAACCTAATGTAAATAAAACCTAAAAAGTAAAATAAATAAATAAATCTAAACCTAAATAAAATAAAATAAAAAAAGAAAAACCTCAACCAAAACATAAACCTAAACCTAAAAATAAAATAAAATAAAAAAAGAAAATAAACTAAATTAAAATAAATAAAAAACTACACTAAACTAAAAAAATAAAATAAACCTAAGAATGAAAAACTAAAATAAAATAAAAATTAAATGTAGAATAAATATAAAATATACCTAAAATAAAATAAAATAAAAAGTAAACAAAAACCTAAACTTAAAAAATAAACCTAAAAGTAAAACCTAAAAATAAATAAAAAATAAAATCCAAACCCTAAATTAAAAATAAAAACTAAACCTAATATAGAAATAAAATAAATAAAAGAAAATAAACCTAAACCTAAACTAAAGTAAACAAAACTAAAATAAATAAAACCTAAACTTAATCTAAAATAAACTTAACCTAAACCTAAACATAAACCTAAAGTAAATAAAATAAAATAAACTAAAAATAAACCTAAACCTAAAATAAAAATAAAACCTAAAAATAAGCCCAAAATCAAAACCTAAAACCTAAACCTAAAAAATTAAAATAAAAACCTAAATCTAAACCCTAAAATAAAAAATAAAATTGAAACCTAAAAAGTTAAATAAAAATTAAACTCAACTAAAAAAAACCTACACTTAAACCTAAACCTGAAAAATAAACTAAAATAAAAAAACCCAAACTAAAATAAATAAACCTAAAATAAATCAAATAAATTAAACAAAAATAAAAAATAAAATAAACTAAAGAAATAAAAAAATAAACTAAATAAACCAAAACCTACCAGTTTAATTAATTTTAAAAAAAAACCTTAAACCCTCAACCTAAAACCATAAACTCTAAAGCCTAAACCCTAAACCCTAAACCCTAAAATCATAAACCCTAAAACCCTAAACCCTAAACACTAACCCTAAACCATAAACCCTAAATTTTGAGTCACTATAGCACCCAAGAGAGAGGGTGAATTGGTTGATATTAAAAAATTTAAATGTTAAATCTTAAATTTTAAGTTTTAGTGGAAAATTAATTTTAGATTTTATGATGACAAGATAAAATTCTTAATGCAACAAAAATAAAAGTACAGTAAAGTAAAGAGAGAAAATAAGCACAAAATTTTTACGTGGTTCAGCCAAACCTCAAAACCACCCTACGTCCATGCCTAGCCACCCTTTGCTAGGAATCCACTAAATGCAAAATAGCTTACAAATAGTACTCTCCTATAATGGGGCTATTAAAACCCCTACAACAATATGTACTCTCCTAAAAAGGGGTGAGTACAATCCAAATATAAATTTTATACCATGAAAAGAAAAATACAAAATAATAAATTTTGATAAAATAAATCTCTCCAAATATACCAAGCTATCGAATTCAAAAAGTGATCTCACAACTTATAAATGATCACTTTATAACTTAAAATTTTGGCAAGAAAAAATGCTCACTTAATATTGATAAGAAATAATAAAATAAATATCTTAAAGTGATCTTACTAAGATGTCTATGTTATTAGAATTTATAGACTAATATAAAAATGACTTCAAAAGAAATTCACAATATTCTTTTGCAAAATAAAATAAATTTCAGCAAGGAATAATTTATTTTATTTAAACCAAAAAGATTTTTTCAATTAATGCAAATGATCACAAATACTTAAATAAAATTAGTATATGATAGATCTAAGTAGGCTAGTAAAATTTTAATTAAAAAGAGAGCTCTAGCAAATATCAAAATAATTTCAGTACAATAATTTAATTTAAAATGCTTAAAATATACTTTTAAAATAGATCTAGGAATAAATGTTCTTTCAAATAAGACTAATTAAGAAATATTTCAAGAAACCAAAAGAAATTTGTAAGAAGATAAAAATTTCAACATGTTGAAATAAATCCTACAAACTATCACAAGAGTTTTTCATAAAAAATGATTGAAGAAACTTTGATGTGAAAAACTTAGACTTTGATGTCCAAAGACAAATCCACCAAAAATATAAATTGGAAGGAATAAATAGATGGTAAAAATAGTATGAACAACTAAAAATGGATTAAGTTGAAGAGAACAAAAGCAAGTAATTTGAGAAAGCTCGCTTAGTTGAAGATGTTGAACCTTCCAACCCAAGGATTTGATCTTGTAATATTTGGAGAACACTTGGAAGGAAAATCTAGAAAATTTTCGCTTAGATTTGCTGGAGGGATTTTGAATTTGAATGGGGTATGCTTTCATGAGGAGAATGAGGGCTATTTATAAGCAAGAAGGTCTTTTTGAATTATTTCAAAAAATATATTGTTCCAAAATCATTTTATCATATAATAATTTAATATTTAATAAAAATATAATTTATATTAAATAAATATTAAATTCAAACTACCAAAATTCTGCTATTCACATGGGCAAGTCAAAAATAATAAAATATGGCTCTTAATATATTCAAAGTATGTAGCATGAATTCATTATTAAAATTAACTAATGTTTGAAAAGTCATAAAAAATTCAATTTTAATCAAACGTGGGTCATGTAACCTATCCAATTAAATGAAAAAAAATCCAAGGAATCCATTGGAGATAAAATCAGATATAAATTCTTTGATTATAAAATGACTTTGGCTGAAATACAAAATTATACATATTTTTGTTAATTTTGAAATATGATATTTAAATATTATGATATAATTTATATATAATCATACATATGTTAGTTTTCATATAACCTTAAAATTAAATTAAATATTTAATTATTTTAAGTATATAAACTAATTACACTTAATAGTCATAATTTATTATCATTTATTTTTTGATAATTCAAATGCTATTTATGAAACAAATAATTGAATGTTAATTAGATATAGATTTATATAAATTAACCTCATTATCATTATTTCAAATATAGAAAAATAATATGTTAAGTTGTAAGCAAATTGATTCATGCAAATGAACTTATATGAATTTCTAAGATAGTTATAGTTGAGTATAACCTAAAATATTATATCTTGAGCTTCACATTATCCATTTTGATCTATCTTTCATTCTTCTATTCTTCCAATTTTCTCAAACATATTGTGAGATGTATTGGATATGTAATTAGCAATTAATTTATCCAAAATGCATAAAACATATATTAGAACATCCAAGCATTCATTTGTTATCATCTAAATTGATTAGATTGAACATGAGGATCATTAAGCCAACAATCTCCCCACTTTTAATGATGACAAACTAATGTTGGGTATTGATTTTGATGAAGGTTGACCTTTCATCATAGTTTTTGAAAAAAAATTTCTCTTCTTAAAAACATTTATGCATAAGAGATGAATAATGTTGCTCCCCCTAAATGTATGCATGAATTAAACTTAATACTAAGCAACATTTTACTCTTCTCCCCCTTTTGACAATATCAAAAAGTGAGAAAAAACTACATATAGTTTTAAATATTAGCATCTAACATTCCAAGCATGGGGATTGAGTATGTATACCTTCCACTAGGGAAGTAAGTTGAAGCTATCCACTAGGGATATGGATTTGAGTCTCATTAGGAATATGATTTATTTGGGTGTGTATTCACTGGGGATAAGAATCTATAATCCTCTAGGGACTGGGAATGTGAGCCTTCCACTAGAGAAGCAGGTTCGAGCTATCTGCTAGGGATAAGAGTTTAATGGTATTTCTTATGGCTCCACTGGGGAGATTAATTTGATTTGCGCCTCACTAAGGAGAAGTTTGGTTTGTTTGATATGTTTTAATTTGGCACCATTGAGAAGGTTGGTTTCAAATTTATTTATTATGGATCATGTTAGTGTGCAATGGACCCACTTAGAATGGGCTATGTCGGCCTTGACCTATCTCAAATTTACAAATCCAAAGGGATAGTCTACCAGTCACAAGGTAGGACTATCCGACCTAAGGGGTTACCTATTGGTGTGAAAAGGTTATACTTAGGAAGAAAGTGTAGTAGACTTACATCTTTCAAAGTAGGGATCAATCGCTGGGGTGATCTTTTAGAACTGCAACAAATCAAACCCGACCTAGGGGTGACTACTGAGTGAATGCTACTGAGGGACTTATGTCAACTCAAAAGTAGTCAAGATTAATTTCAATGATTTGTTTAATTTTGATTTGGTTTGTTTTCATTTTTTTAATTTCATTTGATAGATCCCATCAATGTGCGATGGACCACACTAAGAAGGGGCTATATCGGCCTTGGCCTATCTCATATTTATCGATCCAAATGGGTAGTTTATGGGCCAAAGGGTAGGACTATCCAACCTAAGGGGTGCCTTTTGGTGTGCAACGACTTTGCTGGAAAAAGCGTAGCAGACTTACATCTCCAAAGCAAGGAACAACTGCTAGGGTAACCCATTAGATGCGTAATAAATTAAACTGGACCTAGGGCTGCCCATCAGTGTTCAACAGTTGTGCTAAAAAGAATGTGTAGCAGACTTACATCTTCCAAAGCCAGGATGACCACTAGGGTAACCTGTTGGTGGAATAATAGATTGAACCCAACCTAAGAGTGACTATTGAGAGAGTTTTATGGAGAACTTATCTCAACTCATGAGTTGTTAGGAGATTCCTATAGGGAGTTTTGCTGACACTGCCCTAAAGATAGGATGCCTTCTTAGGAAAGGTACCAATGTGGGCATTAATCCTAATCCACAAGCATATATATATATATATATATATAGTTTATTTGTTTATTATTGTGGATCCTATTGGTGTGCGAGGGACCTCACTGTGAAGGGACTATATCGGGCTAGACCTATCTTAGATTTACTGGACCAAGGGAGAATCTATGCATCCACGAAATAAAATCTCCAACCACAGAGGTGGTTACTAGGAAAGAGGGATTCTCCAATCCAGTAGTAACTCAGGTAGTGTCTAAATGAGGTTTCAAAGGACGTGATCTAACTAAAGTGCCCATAGGGGAGGTGCCACTAGGGTCATTATCTTGGACCCTGTAAATAAGAAAGCCTGTAGGTGTATGATGGCCAATTCAAGGAGAAAGCATAGCAGACTTATATCTACCATGAGTGGTGTATCCATAAGGTGGGTCGCTATCAGCATAGCGAACACCAACCAACCTATGATGCCCGTCAGTGCACGAAAATTAGTCTAGGAAGAAGGCTTGTAGACTTATATATCCCTAAAGTGAAACTCATTATCGGGATAGTTTATCATCTGCTCGATAAGTGCTATCCGACCTAGGGCTGTGGCAGTACTTAAAGAGAAAGTGAAGCAAACTTACATCTTTCGAAGCGAGCAACAACCGCTGGGTGTCCCATTATTGGCACAACAAGTCGAACCCAACCTAAGGGCAACTACTAAGTAGGGAGTCAAAAAGAAGGACTAGACTCAGACTTGAAGTAGTCAAGAAGAAAAGTGTTGCTGGGGCCTTACCCTAATCCACTACTCGACCAAGTCAGTTCACAATGGCTAGTCTAAGAAGAAAGTGTATAGTAGATTTATATCCTCTTGAATGAAGCCAATATAAAGGTAGCTTACCGACCACACTGTAAGGCCTACCATGCTAACAAGGCACTCGTCGATATGCTATAGCCAAGTTAGGAAAGAAAGAGTAGTAGACTTACATCCTCCTAAACAAGGGATCATTGGTGACACACTAATGGGGTAGGACGTCAGCCTGACCTAGAGCAGCTAATGAGTGAGTGTTGTAGATGGCATTATCCCAGATCAAAGTAGCCCAAGATAGAAGATGTGTATGTGTGTTTGTCAGATATACTCAACCAAGTCAGTTCATTATGACTAGTTTAAGAAGAAGGAGTAGCATACTTACAGCTTCTTAAATGGCCCCAACATGAGGGTAGCTTAACAACCGCATAGTAAGGCCTACCATGCTATCAAGGCGCTCATTAGTGTGCAATGGTTAGGTCATGAAGGAAAGCATAGCAGACTTACATCTTCCTGAACAAGGGACCACTAGGGTGATTCACTAGTAGGGTAACTCGTCAGTCTGACCTAGAGCAGCTAATAAGTGAGCATCATGGGGGGCGTTATCCCACACCAAAGTAGCCTGAGATAAAAGATGTGTATTTGTTCATGTGATTGTGTGTAGTTTTTGTTTGTGTTATATTGATGAACGATAGGAAGCCACTTGGGTTTCTTACACCTACACTAAACACATCGAAGACTAGATGAAATGGTTATATAGGGGTAATGTGACTCCACCAAAAAAGGATGTTGCTTGGGTTATCTTATACATAACATAGTTGTAATAGTCAAAATAGGATGCCACTTGGGTTATCTTACACCTATCCTAATAACACCATAGAATCGTGTGTAGTTTGTGTTTATTTTGATGAATGATAGGATGCCACTTGGGTTATCTTACACCTATCCTAAACACATCATGGAATATTCGCAGATAAGCAAATAATGCTTCTAATGAAGAAAGGATTTGATGAATGGAAAGATAGGATTTTTATTGGTGATAATTATTTTCAAACATTATTTTAAGGGTAGTATTTCTTTAAATAGTGTCTATTGATTGGATGCATTGGGCGCTCCCCTATCATAGTAGTTTAAACTACTTTCCACCACTTGAAGCACCAAAGTAGTCCTTTCAATGATCGAAAGTAGAATTCTGATTTAAAAAGTTTTGATATAGACTAACTTTGAAAGAGTTTAAACCATCTATATGAAATGTTAATTGACATATTTCTCCTGTTAAGTAGAATCTTGGAGGCTACATCTCTAATGTCACTTTAATCTTTTTAGTTCAATCCTTGTTATCCCATGATGCTTTACTACAAGCCATAGAAACTCCCCTAAAGTCATTATAATTGTATACTTTAGGGGATTCAACTTCAAGCTGTAGTGTCATAACCAAACGAAGACAACTACTCAAATCACAAAGATGGTCTTCCTTTTTCTTTAACCCTAGTGACCAGAGAAAGGCATGACCTTATAGTGGTAAATTCCAATGGAAATTATAACTGCAAATGACCTCTCATCCTCTAGCATCATTCAACCTATCCTTAAATGAGGACATTGCATATAAAGAGGCTATGTTTGCTATCAAATTTGAAATAGGTAATGTGGATTCATCTTCAAGACATGCCTAACTAAAATCTTCAGAATCGATGTATTTGTGGATTTGAACATCCTTCTTTTTGACTGGGCATAATATTGGGTAATCATGATAGCATCTTTCTTCTTCAATAAGGTTTACCTCAAACTTCGATCTAGTTCTTGGTGTAAATGTCCGCATCAAAAGTTTGCAAAGTAGGAATAGCAATAGGTTTAATTTTGAATTTGTAGACTGTTACCTTTAAAGATGTATTGGGCACTTCATTATGGTCTTAGGTAAAGTAGTCTTTAAACTACAAAAGTAACCTAACTAAGTCATTGGTATTTTCTTTCTAACTTATCATATAAGGATATTTGGAGCGTCGATGGACTACCTTTATGTTCTAAGGTTAATCTCTTAAAATTCATTGGTTGATGACCTAATTTTCTTCTCAACTTCAGGCAGTGTATCCTCTACTTGAAAGCCTTCTAAATTCTTTAAGCAAAGTAGGTAGACTAGGCAAAATATGATTTAATTACTTCATATGAAGGTTTATCTACAACTGTTGAATCCTCTTTCAGCTTGAAGAAAAGAGATGAAGTGGAAATTTGATATAAAACATATATATATATATATATATATATATATATATATATATATATATATATATATATATATATATATATATATATATATATATATATATATTTTGAAGGTTAGGTGCAACTCTTAACTTACAATCCTATAATAATATCATGAGATAGTAGAATTGGAGTTAATGTGATCGTATACCCACACAGTTTCTAGTCACATCTTTCATGAATTATCCTTTTAGAACTTTTTGTTTTACTATTATGTACTCTAAAGACTTGTCAAATGTAGACTCAAAATCTATTTCATATATATAATTTTTTCTCTACTTTTCTTTGAATTTACACCTCGTACACATGATTTATCCTTTGGATTCCTAATCAATGTGTGTTATTGGTGCTTTACTTTTTCTCTTTTTCTTCTTTTCTTTCTCTTCTTCTCTATTTTTTTCATTCATTCTTTTCATTTTTTTCTTTTATTTCTTTTCTCGTATTGTTTCATTTTTTTCTCCTTTTTTGAGTCTTTATTTATATTGTGTTCTCTGGAGGGGATAGCTTGTCTTTCTTTTCCATAGGATATTTTATGTTGAGTAAGACTTGAGGAGTTTGCCACTAACTGAGCAAGTAAGAATTAGGTTAAGTTCCAATTAATCACTCCTTTATCTCCTTAGAGAAGGTGAGGATGAACTCATTATTATAGCTTAGTGGGCAACCTTCCATGATAGTTTAGGACCTTAAGATTAACCTTCAGAATTGTTTGATGCCCTTATTTTGGCTTACGAGGTGCATCTTAAGAAGGATTTAGAATTTGATTATTTCCATTGATTGGTTTGCTTCTTGCTATGGTGTTGATCAAAGTGGTAGGACCCTCCCAATACAACAATTGGCTTTTGTGATACCTTCTTAAAGAGAGGTAGAATTGATGTCTACCTACTCTTTTATGGTTCCCAAAATTTCTTCTATTAGATCTGATGATTCTAAATCTTTGTTGATAGTAATGCCACAAAAGTTTAAAATAGGGGTACCTCTGCTCGGGTTGGAATCTTTAAAGGCATCAAGTCCATCGGTACTGCTATTTTATGGATTATGATTGTTATTATGATTGTCATTTTGAGAGTTGTCTTCTTTTGGGAATTAGGATTCAAATCATTTGGGTCATACTTATCTAGAACGTATAATACATACTCAAAAATCCTTATTGATCTTATTCTTGGCTCTTGAAGGATATTTATGGCCTTTCTCCTTTGGTTAGAGAAACTCAAAATTAGACTATAGGTCAAACTAAAGAAGTGTCTTCTTGACTGCCACCTCCTTTCTACTGATGGTCGTGAGGGATAGAATCTCTGCATTCCTGGAAAGAGAACCATATCAGACCTTCACTTGAATGTTGTTGACTTGAATTATTTAGTTGATTTGATTATTGAATTGAAACTCTCATTTAACAAATTTAGGCATGCTAAATGGGATTCAAATATTGGAGAGATTTTGAATTTTTTTTTGGAGGAGAGACTTTGAATTTGATTTAAATTTAGAACCCCATTCAAGAAATTTGGGTATGTTGAATGGGGTTCAAATGTTTTGGAGAGGCTCATAATTGATGCTTCCATTGGCTCACATTTGAATTTGATTTTATGTTTGGGACCCTCATTTAATAAATTTGGGTATGTTAAATGGAGGGTCAATTGACTTTGTTTTGAATTTGATTTTCTAATCTTCACTTAGCAAATTTATGTATGCTAAATGAGATTCAATTGCATGTTTGAAAACAATTTTGGAAAGCATTTTTGTTGTTTGCAATGATGTGCGTCATGTGTTTGATTTGTTGAATTTAATTTGAAAATGAGATCCTTACTTAGAAAATTTAGGTATGCTAAGTGAAGCACAATGCGTTTGATGTATTTTGATTTGATTTTTAAAACTGAGTCCCTTACTTAACAAATTTGGTATGATAAGTAGGGATCAAGTGTGTTTGATGAGTTTGTGTTGTTTTGTTTTGAAAGAGGATAACTTCTATTTAACAAATGTCGTATGTTAAATAAAGTTCAATTTGTTTTCAATTTGGAAAAGGTGGGACTCTCATTTTACAAATTTGGGTATGTCAAATGGAGTTCTAGTGTGTTTAATTTATTTGTGATTTTAAAAAGGGAACTCTACTTAGGAAATGTGGGTATGTTAAGTAGAGTCCAATTTCCTTTGATTTTGAAAAAGGGAATTCTCATTTGACAAATTTGGGTATGTCAAATGGAATTCAAATGTGTTTTAATTTTTAATGATTTTGAAAAGGGGACTTTCATTTAACAAATTTAGGTATGGTAAATGGAAATCAATTATATTTTTCTTTTTGATTTTTTAAGATGGGATATTTGTGTGTGATGTTGCTTTTGAAAAGAGAAATTCCAACTTAGCACATGGAGGATGTTCTAAATGAAATTTCAATTTTATGTCATGATATTATTTGAAAATAAAGTCTTCATTCAACAAGCTTAGGTGTGTTGAATGGAGATTACTATTTTGAAATATGTGCTTCTGGAAAAAGGATTTAAAAATTATTTGATTTTAAATTTTTGAAAAGAATTGACATGCAACAATCATGGATATTGTTGCATGAAGTTTGGTTATCTTTAAATGCAAATCTTTTGTCATGAGAATTTTAATTTGAGAAGTGCTTTTGAAAGTATATATCTTTTTTGCAAAAAGTTTATTTTCTTAAGTATGTGATGAACCTTGCCTCACCAAGAGAATGGTAAAGAGGCTCTAAATATTTAGTCATCTTCTTTAGTTAATTCAATTTTTTTTAACTATTGGGGGACATAATAGGGTTTTAAGACTTACATGGAGTGAGGTCTTAAAACCTAAAAGATATTAGCTAGCTCAACCTAAGGAAGAAATAGGCTAAGTGCCAACAGAAAGAAAGATAGTGTTGGACCAATATAAAATACAAGTCCACTATTGATGTTTGGAGACAATAATTGCTACCACAGATGGAGAGAGAAACCCTCCCTAGTGGACTCGCCAACAAAATCTGTGGTGTTTATTTTTGAGATGTGGGACACCACATAGATCTTAGGGGGTAGTTATTGAAATGATTAGATACGGCATTAAGGAAAGATGCACTATCTTGAAAGATAGAAATTATCACCATATAATGGACCTAATCACCTAACAAGGACTCCTAAGCCATGATGGGTCTTCCTTGGGGCTAGCTAAAGCCTCATATTCCCAAGATGTCCAGATCATGTACCATTAAATTCAAACCATATGTAAATTTACATGCATGAACATAAGAAAGAGAGCTCCAAATCACATGATCAATTAATTCAATCACTTGAACAATTACAAATGCATGTACTTTTAATAAAAAGGAAGGATTACCATTCTCTAATTAAATACACACATGTATGCATAAAAGACCTAACCAAGTACGTGCCTTTGTTAAACCAGGGAAGTGAGGTAATCAAATGACCTCCTTAGGGCTAGCTAAAGCCTCATATTCCCAGAATGTTCAAACTATATACCGCTTTTCTTAAATACATACGCATGTATTCATAATTTGGAGAATGAAAATCATGCAAAAAATGATATTTAATTTGATTGAATCATTTATGTATATGAATTAAAGCCTCATCCAAATTCTAGTATTGAAATACATAAGAATGAAATCAAATGGAGTATGTGCCATCATTAAACCAAGGAAGTGAGATGATCAAATGAACTCCTTAGTGCTAACAAAAGCCTTGTATTCCCGGGATGTCCAGACTATATACCCATTAACATTCTCACTTACATAAATCAATACATGAATAAAAGGAAAGGAGCTTCACTTCATACATTTAAGCTATAATAACATACATCTCTTATGTATTTATAACTAGCATTCATAGAATATGTAACCAATCATTTATAAGCTTAGGAAAATACATTTTTATTTAATAGTAATAATAGCCACACATATTATAAATTAAATCAACACATGCAAGCCTAACATAAAGGAAAACCATTTAATTTAATTAATTTTGAAAATATGAATGTATGATTTCAAATGATATACAACATTTAACATTATTGGAAAAGAATGAAGAAGCAAAAACATGTGATTCCATTCGATTAAATTAGTTCCTAAGTACAATAAAATAAAATAAAATCATTTAAGGAAAACCGAGGCTTTTTAAATATCACTTTCAATTTCATATTTCATTTGGTTTGAATAAATGAGGGAAAGTTTTCTGATCCTAACCCATTCCCATGTTTTTGATTTAATTTAATTTAATGTAAATAATTAGGTTGATTTTATGGGTTAATTAGGTTGTATTATGCATTAAATCCACTAATTAAACCTTACCTATGTTGCCATAATTTAATTAACCAAGTAATTATGAGCCTACATGTTATGTACATACATTGGAAATTAAATCAATAATGAACCTAAGAAATGAAAGAGGCCTAATGCAATTGGCTCACAATTAGTAATTAATTAAATTAAGAAAATTAAGTACTTTCATGGTTTTCCCACACATGTGGGTTAACCATAATTTCCTTAAATGTCTTTAGGTTATTGAACACCTAAAGATCTACCCATGAATTGATTAATTAAGATTCCATGTGATTATAGTTTCAAATTGATTAATTAACCAATTTAATTAAAGAATTAAACCATCAGTTAATCCTAAATTAATTAATTTCCATTCAAGTATAAGGACTTAGGAAAAAGATTATGAAAGAGGTCCCAATCTCATTCCCCATGTCCATTCACTATTTCACAATGATTAATAAGCTTAATTAATGATTTCCTTACTATTTAGATTATTAATTAATTGTCTAATTAATTAGGAAAGTAATTAAGGTTAAGATGACTAATTTTTCTAATTAACTAAGCAATAAATTCCAAGAAAATTACAGGAGGCTGAGGTCATCCCATTAATCAACCTCAAAAAGTTTTGGATTAATTACATAGGTAATTAGAGAGTAATTAAGTAAATTATGTTTTAATTACACCTAAATTAAGCCTGAATTACTATTTAAAATTAATTGGGATCAATTTTAATTGAATCTCCTCTGAAATACCATTAAAACAAATATATACTTACATTTTTAGGATTTTTCTATGATTTTTTATAATTTTCCAAATTTTCAACTGATTTAAATGACTTTCCATGATTTTTATAAATTTTATTAATTTATTTTAACTATTTGAACGTCAAAATGCAATATCCCCCAATCTAGAAATCCTTTTAACTTGAAATTTATATGGTAGACAGATTTTAGCTCACTATTAATCTCTAAAAAATTCAAATCAATCTGTTTTGTCATTTTAGTTTAACTAATGAAATTTGATTTTCCCTAAAACTTAAATTAAGCTCAAAATATTTAGTAAGATTTGGGGATATTGCCTTCATTGGATTCCTTTCAGAAAGACAAATCCAATGAGCCCTTATTTGCAATTTTTAGTCAAGTATTTTTTTATGAATTTTTGAATTTTTAAGTGTTTTAATTAATTTTTAAAATGCAGAAAATCCCTAATATCTTACTTAACCTAATCAACACCTGCGCAGCATTGACTGGACCACGTGGAGCCACATGGTACCATGAGAGTGGCTGGTGTGGTGCCACATCATCGAGATGGCGAGTGAGACAAGGATGTGTCGGATCGGCCGTCATGGATCGACATCGAATGATCCATGATGTGATCGACGTGCACTCCACGTAGCGTGCGATCCATATGATCTAAGTTTTCTATTTCCTTCAATAGAAGATTAGATGGATGATGTGTATTCCGGTGGAAGAGGTGGATGGAACACTATGCTAGGCAAGATTTTTAAGATTCTTATGAAAAAATTGAATGAAAAACTTCATTTTAGGCTCGATTTTCTAGTGATCTTCACTGGAAATCACTCAAAATGTGTGGGGATGATGTAAAATATAAAACAATGCATGGGTAAACTAAAGAAAATTCTTAATATCAAGTAAAAACTATCACAAACAAAAGAACATACGGTCGGGTATGTTTCTTGAAAATTACATCACCGAGAATGAATTTCAGCAGCAGTGATGATCTGAACGTGCTCCTAAGTACAAGAAGAAGCTTTGGAATGAGTTCAGGCTCTTGCTTCACTTCAAAATAGTGTATCCACCAATGGTGCTTCCTCATAGAATCCACTTGATTTTGATGGCTTTTGCCCAAAATCAAGTGAATGGTGATGGTTGGTTAAGCTAAGAGAGTGAAATGAGTGTGTAAGGAAGAGTTTTTCCTCCTATTTTGTCTCCTTATAATGGCCGAAAATCACCACATTCACAATGATTTTTGGCTCCAAGTGGGTGTCCTTGGCTTGGGGAGGTTAGGATTCTACTTAGGTGGCTTAATTTGGTTGCCAAGGCATGGAAGATGGCTGCTATGAAGGACAAGTGGGTGTCCTAGCAAAGAGAAGTGTAGGTCCTTCACGTCAAGTGTTCCAATGGGGGAGGGGAGGTGATTTCACCTCCCCATGAGTCATAGTTGACCAAACAACCCCTTGGGTTAGGTTGGACAGTGTCCTTGGAGCCCAAGTGGAATAATTGATGAGTGCCAAGTGGCCAAGCAAAATAAATGACCATTTACATAGGTGTTTTGTCTTATGTGATGCCCTTAACCTAAGGGTAGAGCAGTCATTTAGCATTGAATTTTATTTTGGCATATTTGAAATGAGTCAAAAGTGAGTTGGACCAAATTTCATGTCATTTGGAGTTCATTTGGTTGGGTCTGGGACAATTTGACCCATTTGAGTCAAATTGGGTCAAAATGGCCAATTGGTCAAATTAGGTCAAACCAAGGGTTATGTCAATTTCATATGACTATTTGGAGAGGATTGTATGGTCTGGTTTGATTTAATTTAGATTTAATTTGGTTTTAGTCTAATTTGACCCCTTTATGTCAATTTGGGTCAACTAGTGTCAAGAGGGCCAATTGTGCTAGGTTTGGCTCAATTGATGGTCAAGTCAAGTTTAAATATTGATTTTGGGTTAATTTGAATCATTAGTTTTCAATGGATTTGGCTTAGATTGTAATTTGGCTAGTTTGGGTTCATATAGGCTAAAGGGTTGACTTGGTGAACTATCTAGGTTAACTTTGTTTGGCCCAAGGATGATCAACAATCATGACATGAACTTTGGATTGGATTAATTCACTGTGATTTAGATTAAATTGGATTTTGGTTCATATAGGTCAAATTGGCCTCTTTGGGTCAAGTGAACTGGATTTAGTTGATTTAGTTGAGTTATATATAGATTTGAGATTGATATATAAATTCAATTGCAATTAGTTTGGATTCAAATGAGTTTTGGTTCATTTGAATATTTCAAGTCAAATGGGCTAGGTTGGGTTTGACTTGGGTTAATTTTGGCCAAGTTCAAGGAAATGGCTTAAAGGGTTTAAATTGGGTTTTGATTTGATTTTGGATTTTGTTTTGGCTACTTGAATTTATATTTCATTTATATTTGAGAAGATAATTTAAGGTACAATTGATTTATAAGAAAATCAATTGATCTTGGGTTGAATTGGATGGAATATTGGCTATGTTCAGGAAGGTTGATTAAAGGGCTTATGAAGGATTTCAAGTTTGGATTTGATCTTGGGTTTCAATCATTTTGAATTGAGTTTGGACTTGGATTTTAAATTGTGTTTGAGGTTTGGTTTGAAATTTGGATTTGAATTGAATTTAAGAAGGTGTACACGGATTTGGTTTAGGCTATAGGGTAGGTGATTTTCCTAAGTCCCTAAGGCATGGCCTAATCCTATGATTAACCCTTCTAAGTCTCTAGGATTAGGTCAAGTGTTCACATAATCTCTAGAAGTGTCTTATGACTAAAGAAACCTTAGTGTCTAGAAGGTTCATAGGTCAAAGAAAAGAAGGTTGAGAACTTACTCCAAAAGTGAGGTGAACAGTGTGTTACTTGGTTGATGAAATTGAAAAGAAGAAATGTTGAGTCTGAATTATTTCTTAGTTAAAAAAAAGCTAAAAATCTTAAACCTTAAATTAAAACTAGAACCCTAAACCTAAAAACTAAATCCTAAATCCTAAACCCTAAACCCTAATTCCTAGAACCCTAAACCCTAAACCCTAAATCCTAAAACCTAAAACCTAAACCCTAAAACTTAAACCCTAAACCCTAACCCTAAACCCCAAATCTTAATGCCTGAACCCTAAACCCTAAACTTAAAATAAAATATACCAAAAATAAACTAAAAATAAAAAATGAACTAAACTAAAAAAAGAAAAACCTTAACTTAAGCCCACCCTCCGCCCGAGCCCTCAACCTCATGCTCTAGTGATTCTCCTTTTCCTCTCTTATTTTTGGCTTTCTAATCACAGCTTGATTGTTGTTAGGCGTGATTCTCACTAGATTCCTTTTGGAATTGATGATTGTGGGCTATTTTACTTGGGTGCGTGGCTTGGCATCTTCCCAATGATTACGTAGAAGCGGATGGATCCTACTATACTACCAGCTTGGTTGCTTTAAAATCATTCAAAGACATCCTTACTAGTAAGGATAGCTATTTAGGTGAGTCCCTGGAACATGTTTTGACTTCTTCTAGAGGCATGCCTACGGTTATGGTCTCTGATCTGATTGTGGAAAATCTTGTTAAGCTATTTTAAGTTACTTTGGTTGAAAAGTTTACTCTTCATAGGATGGAAAACATTCGCTCTTTCTTTCATAGTCTAAAACTTTTGGGTGCTTTTACGATTGGTTTAATTGATCCCCGCCATATTTTGATTCAGTTAATGAATGATTTGGATTACTCACATGTTTTTTTCATCATTCTTATTTTATTTTCAATTGCCAAATGAGGTTGCGAAATGGATCCACTCTTTGATATTAGGGACCCAATCATTCGGTTTGGATTTCTCTTCTCAATATAATTCATTTCATTAATCATAATTCCTTTTTTATTATGGGTGCTTTATTTGGTCGGTTGCAAATTGATCAGCAATGGCTACAAAATCTCAACCTTTGTGGCTAGAATCTTTGTTGAATTAGACATTACCAAGAAACACCCAAAGAAATCATCTTAAAATTATGGTTATATGTAGAAATTTGATTTTTAAAAATTTTGTTGTCTTTTATTCTCAATGTAAATTCCACAGCACGATAATTGAATGTTTCATTGCATCCTCACCTAAAAAGAAAATTCTTATTAAGGAAACTATTGTTCCTAACCTTAGACTGACCAATGTTAAATATCAAAAAGTTAATTCAGAAAAAAAGGATACATTGAATGTTCCTAATAAGGTTGTTTACCACTTTCTATGAAATTGAAGGTTTCTAATGTGGAAAATAAAAATTTCTCTAAACTTTTGGATGATGATTCTTTTTCCTCTTTGTCGATCCCCCCATCTTTACCAATTTTTTTGATGAGAATAAAGCTTTACTTGAAAATATTAATGAGGATATCAATGTTATGCATCATTTGAATTCAATGGAGAATATGGCTTTGGTTTCTCATGATATTCAGTTTGAAAAACTTGACTTTACTTTAGTTCAGGATGATTTAAATTCTCAAAAAGATTTAGTTTTGTCTAATAATTTGGGTATTGAAGAAGAAGGGATTGATGTTCACACTTTCCTACTTAATAAATCTATTTTGACTCCCTCGCTTGTTACACGTGATGCTCATTTGCCTTTAATAAATTTTAACGGCTTGAAAGAAGGAGAACTCACTTCTATTCAGGAGACTTCCACTAAATCTATGACAAATGTTGCTAAATCCTTCTTGGATGATGATTCTATGGGAAAAGGAAATGGTTTCGAAAAGTTAACATGAAAAAAATAAAAAAAATGTTAAAAACTTCCCTCCCAAATTGTCCAAAACCACTAGATCTACTACGACCTCTCTCTCCTCTCTTAATTAACCTTTTCTTAACCTCTTTTTTTTACTTATGTTTAATTTTTTATTTGGAATGTTAAAGGGATCGATACCCTCTCTATTCATAATTGTATTAGAAACCTTTGCCGTATTTATAATATTTCTTTACTTATTATTTTGGAGCCTCTTATTCATGCAAACAAAATTAACCATTTTTCTATAATGATCATTTTCAATAAATTTTTCTCTGATGTTAGTAATAAAACTTGGTGTTTTTGTAATAATTTTATGGAGGCTTCTATTCTTGATGATTTTAAACAAGTTGTCAATGCTCAAATATCTTATGGTGACTATTGTGTTTTGGGCTCTTTTGTCTATGCATCTTGTAATAGATCTAGTAGAAATCTCCTTTGGGAAAATTTGAGAAATTTTGTTACCTTTGTCAATAAACTTTGGTTTGTTGGTGGGCATTTCAACACTATTTTATTCTCTTCTAAATGAAGCGGTGGTTGCTCTCCTAATATTCATTCCATGGAAGAATTATCCAATATGATCCTTGATTGCAATTTGATTGATATTGGCTTTAAGGGTTCAAATTTTACTTGGCAAAACTCTAGACTTTGGCAAAGGTTAGACTAGATTCTTATTAATACTCATTGGAGTACTCAATGGCCTATTACTTTTATTAATCATTTAAGCAGAACCTTATTAGATCGTGCTCCTCTTTTGGTTTCTATTAAAGATAACTCTAATAGATTAAAAAATTTCTCTCATTTTAGATTTCAAAACATGTGGATTCAGCATATTGATTTCTTTAATGTTGTGCTAATAATTGGAAAGGTCCCTTACATCATGAAAATTTGAATATGGGGATGAATGGATTTTGGTTTAAGCTTAAAAGACTTAAACAAAATCTGGGTTTATGGAACAAGCATTATTTTAAAAACCTTTTTACTAATATCAAAGAAATAGAAAATTTTGTTTGTGATCTTGAAGTCTCTGTTATGTCTGAACCTACTAAGATTAAGGACTTGATTGAGGTGAAAGATAAACTTCTTAATTTTTAAAATATGAAAGAGTCTTATTGGCACCAAAAAGCTACTAGTAAACATATTGCAGATGGTGACAGAAATACTAGATATTACCATGCTTTAGTTAATAAAAAGAGTGCTTTAAATAATATTCAAAAAATTAAAGATGATAATGGAGAATGGATTACGGAGAATAATGATATTAAGGATTCAACCATTAATTACTTTAGAAATATGCTTAATAAGAGTTGCTCTTATGAAGCTATTTCTAAATCACACTTTATTCCTTCTATTATAAACAATAATGATAATGATTTGCTTACTATTGTACCTACTGAAGAGGAAATTTTTAAAGTACTTAATAGCATGAACATAGATTCTGTTGTTAGTCCAGAGGGTTTCACTACCCAATTTTTTCAAAAATGTTATTTTATTATTAAAAATGATTTGGTTGAGTCTGTGGTTTATTTTTTTAATGGTAGTCCTTTTCCTAGATATTTTTCTTGCACTTCTATTATTCTCATACCTAAGAAGATAATCTGAACTATTGGAGTTATTTTAGACCTATTAGTCTTTGCACCTTCTTCAATAAGCTGATTTCAAAATTCTAACAAAGTCCTTTACTTTATAGGATTATCTCTCTAAACCAAACTAGTTTTGTTAGAGGTAGATCTATTTCTGATAATATTCTACTTTGTTAAGAATTAAATCATGATTTTAATGCTAAGACTAGAGGTGACAACATTATGTTCAAATTAGATATTACCAAAGCTTTTGACAATATCTCTTGGAATTTCCTTATCCATATTCTAAATTTATTTAGGTTTTCTGATAAATTTATCTTTCTTATTAAAAATTGTATTAAAAATACCTAGTTTTCTATTTTGCTTAATGGGGAAGCCTTGGGCTTCTTTCCTTCTTCCCATGGCCTAAAATAAGGGGATCCTCTATCTCCTACCTTATTTATTGTTGTTGTTGAGTACTTATCTAGGAGCATCAATGATCTATTCTTAAACAATCCTAGTATGCATTACAAAACTCTTGGTGTTCTTCCTATTTCTCATTTAAGCTTTGCAAATGATTTCATTATTTTCTGCAATGCTTCTATTCATCATATCAAGAATCTCAAGAATTTTTTTAAATAAATTTGGTTCAGAAAGTGGTATATCTATCAATGAAAATAAAAGCTATTTTATTACTTCTTTAAGAATCTCTAATAATAAAATTAATCCAATCCTGCATATCACTAACTTTAAACATCAACACCTTCCTCTTAAGTACTTGGGTGATCCTCTTTTAAAATGTCCAAAATGATCCCATATTTTTGATGAGTTAATTCCAAAAATTTTAAATAAAATGTCTGTTTAGGAATTTCATTTACTTTCCTTTGGTGGTACGCTCACTATTCCTAAAAGCACTCTCAATTCAATGTTGCTTTATTTGATTCAAACTATTATCCCCACTAATGCTACTCTTATCAGAATTGATCGCTTGTGTAATAAATTTTTTTGGCGATCCAATAATTCTACTAAAAGAATGCATTGGACTTCCGAGCATAAATGTTGTGGTCCTTTGGGTGAAGGTGGCCTCAGTTGCAAATTGATTCATGAAGCTATTAATGCCTTCTCTCATAAGCTCTGGTGGAATTTTAGAAAGAATGATAGCCTTTGGGCTAATTTTATGATGAAAAACTATTTCCAAGGTAAACACCCTCTTATCATGCTTATAAATTTCATGACTCTCCGGTTTGGAAAAGGCTTTGCTCTATTAAATGGGTTGCTGAACCATTAATATGTTGGGGTATTCATTTCGGTTCTTCTTTCTTTTGGCAAGACAATTGGATTAGCAATGGCTCTATTAACTCTCTTTTATCGACCCACTCTACGGCAGCTAACAAAGTTAGCTCTTTCTGGCATAAGAACACTTGGAATGGAAATAAACTTGAGAATTATATCCCTATTTCTCTTTTAGATAACTTTAGAAATATCTTTATTTTCTCTAACAAACCTAACCAAATTCTCTTTAAGATTTCTTACAATGGTGATTTTGTTCTTAAAGAGGTTTGGAATTTTATTAGAGATAAACAAAACTCCTCAAATGTTTTCATTAAACTTTGGAACAATATCATTCACATTTCTTATTCAGTTTTAGCTTGGAGGATTTTGAATAACTTTACTCTTGTGGACTTTTTGCTCTGGAATAAAGGGTTTTATTTGCCTTCAAAGTGCTATTGTTGCTTTCATATTGAAAATGTTAATCATGTTATTGTCAATGGTGCTATTGCTTCTAAATTATGGTTATGGTAAGATGATTTATTTAATACCAACTACTTTCATGGCTCTCTTCCATATATCAACTTCTTGAAGTTTGTTTCAAAAAATTGTGAAAGGTCATATCAAAGTTCTAGTTGCTATTACCTTATCTAGTTCATTTGGATGGATATAAGTGATGCTAAATATCATGGTATTCCGATGAGCCATAAAAGGATCCTAGCTAGAACCAAAGAAAAAATTCAAGCTCTATTTAATGCAAATCTTATTAGTAACATTCATTTTATAGGTTATAAATTTGTGGCTAAAAATTGTGTATCATTCTGCTTGATGTTGACTCTTATAAAAGAGCTAGGATTATCCATTGGATCAAACCCAAAGAAAATTTGATTAAAGTGAATACTGATGGTTCCTTCCAATAAATATGGTTGTGGTATATTCATAGGAATTCTAAAGGTACCATTTGTGCTTTTGCCCTCCTCTCAAAGCCTATTCTATATCTATGTTGAGCTTATGGCTGTAAATAAAGCTATTGAGATTTATTTGAACAAAGGTTTCCTCAACATCTAGATTTAAGTTGATGTGTTCTTACTTTTTGACATGCTAAACTCTAATATAACATGAAATGCTGATTTATTTTATCTTCTTAATCATATTAAAAATCTTCTTTCTCAAGTTTGTTATAAAATTTTCCATATCCTTTGTGAAGGTAATGCTTGTGCTGATTTCTTTACTACTTTAGGTGTAAACTTAACTGATTTAACTTTATTTGACAATCAAAATTTGCCTAAACTTTTAAGGGGTTTGGTCAACTTGGATAACACTAGATTACCTTATCTCAAATTATAATTTTCTTGGCTTGGTTTTTTTTGTTGGTTTTTTATGAGCCATAGCTTTTGGTTCCCCTTTGTTAAACCTTCTTTGGGTTATGTCCATTTGCTTATTTTCACTCTTGGGCCTACGCTGGGTTTTGTTTTTGAGCTCTGCTTTTGGGTT
Source organism: Cymbidium sinense (assembly GCA_021442155.1). Classification (NCBI taxonomy): domain Eukaryota; kingdom Viridiplantae; phylum Streptophyta; class Magnoliopsida; order Asparagales; family Orchidaceae; genus Cymbidium; species Cymbidium sinense. The sequence continues at coordinate 203,214,182 of CM038216.1, forward strand.
GGTTAATACTTCATGGTTTTTTTCTATCTAGTTATTTTGGTTTTCATCGGTGGATGTTTTTGCGGTTGGATGATTATTGTTGCTTGTTTTGACCTTCATTTGGGTGGTGGCTTTTCCTACTATTTTCTATATGGGATTTGCCATATCTCTAAGCTGTTTGCTTCTTTAACTGAGTTGGATCTTCTACTATTGTGGTGGTTGGCTGGTGGGTGGTTGTTGGTTGGTTTGTTGGTGGTCTGGTTTATCTACTTCTATTAGTGGTAGATTGGAGAGGATGTTGGTGGTCTAATTTTGGATTGGAATTTGGCAAGGTGGAAGTTATTTATTGACTGTTATTTCTTCTTTTTTGTGGATTGAGTTTTGGTGGTAAGTTTTGCTTGTTTGGGTTTGTTTCTTTTGGTTATGGTTTTGGCCTTCTGTATAATCTTCCCTCTCTTGGCTAGCAATTTTTTGTTGTTATTTTGGGTTGGGTGGTTGATGGCTATTTAGTGTTGTATTGCTTCAGGATCTAGTTACTTAGTTTGGTGTATTGGTGCCTAACTTGCCTATGGTTATGATGCTTGCACTCATTGATATTTCTTCTCCTTTTTGCTATTGGCTTTGGTGGTGTTCCTATTGCACTATTGCTACTCCTGATGGATGGCTTTTAGTCAGTCTTATCGATCTTTGCTCCATTTTGTTTATGGTTGGCTATTCACCTCACCTGGATCAAAATTTTTGCTACTTTGGTTGGGTTTGGTGGATGTTGTTGTATGTTTCTACCCTTTTCATAGTTTTCTTGGGTGGTTTTGGCATGATGGATGCTATTGATCTTTTTATTGATTTGGATTTACTCCTACTGTGGTGGTTGGTTGGGATGCTATGTTGGCTAGCTGGGTTGGTTGGATGGGTGGCTATTTTGGCCTTTCTTTCCTGCTCTATTGGTGACATGTTGGTTGGCTACTCTATGGTTCTCTTCTCTTACTCTTGCTTCCCTTTTAGTTTGGGTGACAACCTTGCTGCCTTTCCTGTTTGCTTGTGGAGGACATGAGCTCTTGTGTTTATTCTTTTTGGTCATATTTTTTTTTGGTTTGTGTTGTCAAGGTCATGATGTTTTCTCCCTTTGATGTTACTATTCCTCTTTAGTGGTGGCTTTGGTGGTGTTCCTATTATACTACTATTGTCCCTGATGGTTGGTTGATTTTCTGCCTTATTGGGCTTATTTGTTTTGGTGCCTTTATGGTTTGGCTATGTCTACTTGCTTGGAGGAGTTTGACCTTAATGATGGACTTGGGATGATGGGCTATAATAGGTATGCTGGCAATGATTGCCTTGATGTTTCCCTCTCTATCTTCTTTTGGCTGGTGCCGTTATATGTAATTGTAACCCTTCTTGGGCAGTTTGGATGCTTACATATAATGTTGCTCCTTAAGATGAATATGCTCGAGCCTTTTCTTTACTTTGCTCCTTCATACTCTTTATGCTTGCTTAATTGTACTCATCCTTCATTAGTATGTTTGATTTCTTTTATTGGTTGGGAGAATCTTAAGGTGGATCTTCTTTGGTATCAAAAGGACTAGTGGATGTTCTTTGTTGCATTAATCAATTGTTATTGGTGATTTCGTTTTGCTTTTGCTTTTGTTATGTTTTTCTTATATTATTGTAATAGTTAGGGGGTTTACCTCTTTAAGACTTATTGTGTCTCTTTAAGCATTAGTTTAGATATTTACCCTTTGTAAGGACATTGTACTTTTTCTTTGTGGCAATAAAATTCTCCTAATTTCCCAAAAAAAACCCCAAACCCTAAATTAACCCAAAACCCGAAAAAGCTAAAAACCTAAACCTAAACTAAATAAAACATAAACATAAAATAAATAAAAAAACCAAAACCTAAATAAAATAAAAAATATAATAAATTAAAACTAAAACCATAACCTAAACCTTAAAAAAAATTTAAATAAAAATAAAAACTAAACTATAATAAAATAAAAAAAAAACTAAAAAAAATAAAATAAAAATAATAAAAAACTAAAAAATAAACTAAACTAAAAAAATAAAACTAAAATAAACTAAAATAAAAACCTAAACTAAACCTAAAAAATAAAATAAAAATAAAATAAAACCTAAAAATAAAACAAAAACCTAAACTAAAAAACTAAACTAAAAATAAATAAATAACTAAAAATAAAATAAAATAAAAAACCTAAACTAAAACTAAATAAAACTAAAGTAAACAAAAGAAATAAAATATAAATATAAATTAAAATAAATTTAAACAAAATAAATAAAAAATAAGCAAAATAAACAAAATATAAACTATGACTTTAAAAAATAAAAAAATAAAAAAAAATAAAAATAAAACCACAAAACCACAACTAAATAAAATAAAATAAAATCTAAAACTCTAAATCTGCAACCTAAACCCTAAACCTTGAGAAAAACAAAACCCAAAACCCAAAACCCCAAAACCCTGACCTAAACTGAGCCTACTTAAAATACAATAAAACTAAACCTACTTTAAACCTAACACTAAATCTGACTAAACCTAAACTTTAAATCCTAAACCCAACCTAAACCTAAAACCCTAAACCCTAAAGCATAAAATATAAAACCACAAATCCTACCTAAACCCTAAACCCCAAACTAAACCTAAACTAAAGTAACCAAATAAACTAGAAAAATAAACCTAAAACCTAAAATAAACTAAACTAAACTTAAACCCTAAGAATGGGGAATCTTGAGGTGAGAACATCCTCAGCAGTCAGTCTAGATCTAGCGATGGAGGTGAAGGTGGAGGTGACGGTTATCATAGTGCTGGTGGGGGATCTAGAGGTGATGGTGGATATGGAGGTGGTGGTGGATCAGTGGTGGTTATGGAAGCGGGAGGAGCGACGGAGGTTACAACCTTGGTGGTGGTGGAGAGAGATTGGGGATATGATTGTGAATCCCGCTACTCAAGAGGTCGGGGTGGTTACATTAGGAGAAATTGAAGAACAAGATTAGATCTGCTTATGAACTATGTCTTTTGTAGAGGTGATTCTAGTTATCTAGGGCTTTTCATTTTGCTCAATGTGCTCATTTTTTTATCTATGTAGGTAAACATGTCTTAGAAAACTTGGTGTGTTACTTGGTTGATGAAATCGAAGAAGAAATGTTGAATCTAAATTTGTTCTCTATTAAAAAAACTAAAACCCACTAACTCTAAGCTAAAACCTTTACTAAACCTAAAACAAAACCTAAACCACAGATCCTAAACTAAAACCCATACCCCAAAACCCTAAACCCTAAACCATAAACCCAAAACCCTAAAATGCTAAACCCTAAACCCTAAACACTAAACCATAAAACCTAAAAAGCTAAAAACCTAAACCTAAACTAAATAAAACCTAAAAAAAGCTAAACCAAAATAAAATAAAACTAAAACCTAAACCCAAACCTAACCTAAAAATGAAAATAAAATAAAAAATAAAAACTAAACTAAAATAAAATAAATAAAAACCTAAACTAAACTAAAAAATAAAATAAAAACTAAAGCTAAAATAAAAATAAAATAAACATAAAATAAGATAAAATAAAAACTAAGTAAAAATCTAAACCTAAATAATTAACCAAAAAATAAAACCTAAAAATAAATAAAAAATAAAAACTAAACCCTAAACTAAAAAAAACCTAAACCTAAAATAAAAATAAAACAAACCTAAACCAAAACTAAAAAAATTGAACCAAAATAAATACAACCAAAACCTAAATCTAAAATAAACTAAACCTAAACCTAAATCTAAACTAAATAAAATAAAATAAATTACAAATATATGAAATCCTAAACTGAAAAATAAAACCTAAAAATAAACTGAAATTAAAAACCTAAAACCTAAAACTAAAAAAATAAAATAAGAACCTATACCTGAACCTAAAAGTAAAAAATAAAACCTAAACCTAAAAAATTAAATAAAAATAAAACTAAACTAAAAATAAACCTAAACCTAAACCTAAACATAGAAAATAAACTAAATTTATAAACTTAAACTAAAATAAATAAATCTAAAATAAACAAAATAAAGTAAATAAAAATAAAAAAATAATCTAAATTAAAATAAAAAATAAAATAAACTAAAATAAATTAAAAATAAACTAAATAAAATAATTAAACATAAACCAATCGATTTACTTAATTTTTAAAAAAAAAACCATAAACTCGTAATCCTAAACCTTGAACCATAAACTATAAACCCTAAACCTACAACCCTTATCACTAAACACTAAACCTTAAACCCTAAAAAACCCTAAACCGTGAACCCTAAACCCTAACCCTAAACTCTAAACCCTAAAATCATAAACCCTAAATCCTAAACTATAAACCCTAAACCTTAAACCCAAACCCTAAGCCCTAAACCCTAAACCCAAAACCCTAAACTTAAACCTAAAGTAACTAAATAAATTTAAAAAATAAACCTAAATCGTAAAACCTAATAAACAAAAACCTAAACGTAAACCCTAAGAATGGGCAGAACTTTGACGGCAAGAACATCTCTGTCAACCAAGCTTAATCTGGATCTAGCGGTGGAGGCGAAGGAGGATGCGACAATTATCGTAGTGGTGGTGGGGGATATGGAGGTGCTAGTGGGTGTAGAGGATGTGGTCAGAGTAGTGGTGATTATGGAGGCGGTAGGAACGACGGAGGTTATTGCTGTGGTGGTGGCGGAGGGAGAGATCCCGGATATGATGGTGGATGCCGCTACTCGGGAGGCCATGGTGGTTATGATTGGAACTAGAGAAACTGAAGAACAATCGATCCGATCTACTGCTTATGGAATTATGTCTTTATAGTTTAGACATTTTCTAGTTATCTTGGGTTTTTGATTTTCTTTATGCATGCTCATTTTTTCTGTCATCGCTTGTCGCTTAGAAAAGATGGTGTCTTACTTGGTTTATGAAATCGAAAAGAAGAAAGGTTGACTTTGAATTTGTTCTCTGTTAAAAATAAAAATGAAAACCACAAATTCTAAACCCTAAACCCTAAAACCCTAAACTCTAAACCCTAAACTCTAAACCCAAAACCTTAAACCTTAAACCCTAAACCCCAAACCCTAAATCATAATCCATAAACCCTAAAGTAACCCTAAACCCTAAACCATAAAACCAAAACCCAAAACCCAAAACCCTAAACCCTAAACCCTCTACCACACCCTAAGCCACCTAAACCCAAACACTACCAACCCTAAATACCCTAAACCTAAACCTAAACCTCTCCCTAAACCACCCAAACCCTCCTAAACCTAAACCTAACCCCCAAATTCTGTGCTAAACCCTAAACCCTGGGGTTAAACCCTAACCTAAAAACATAAACCTAAACTAAATAAAACCTAAAAAAATAAATAAATAAAGAAACCTATAACTAAGAAAAATAAAAAAAATATAAAAAAAAACTAAACTAAAACCTAAACCTAAATCTAAGCCTAAAAATAAAATAAAATAAAAAATAAAATCTAAACTAAAATAAAATAAATAAAAAGCTAAATTAAACTAAAAAATTGAATGAACTTAAAAAAAAAACCTAAATAAAATAAAATCTAAACGTAAAATAAAAATAAAATAAAACTAAAAAATATATGTAAACTAAATAAAAACCTAAACCTATATAATAAACCTAAAAATATAAAAACCTAAACCCTAAACTAAAAATAAAACCTAATAAAATAAAAATAAAATAATTTAAACCTGAACTAAAATAAACTAAACTAAAATAAATAAAGCCTCAACCTAAACCTAAAAGAAACTAAACCTAAACCTAAACTTAAACTAAATAAAATAATACAAATTGAAAATAATGCTAAACCTAAACTAAAAAATAAAACCTAAAATAAAACCTAAAACCTAAATCTATAATAAAATAAAACCAATACTTAAACCTAAAAGTAGAAAAAAATAAAATAAAATAATACTAAATTAAGAAATAAACATAAACCTAAACTTAAACCTAAAAAATAAACTAAAATAAAAAACTTAAACTAAAATAAATAAACAAAAAAATAAATAAATAAAGTAAGTAAATAAAATTAACTAATTTAAAAATAAAAAAACTAAATAAATAAACTTATCCTCTTTACTTAATTTAAATAAAATCGTGACCTTAAACACTAAACTCTAAAACCTAAAAACACTAAAAAACTAAACCCTAAACCTAAATTTAAACACTAAAAACCCCAAATCCTAAACCCTAAAACCAAAACCTAAACCCTAAACCCTGGATCATAAATGCTAAAACTCTAAACACTAAACCCTGCCCAAAACCTACCCAACCTAAACCCTACCCTATCCTACCATAAACCCTGGCACCCTAAACCCTAAACCCTACCCTAAACCTAACCATACCCTAAATCCTAAACCCCAAACCTTAAACCCTAAATCTCCCTCCTAAAACCCTAAACCTCTTTCTCCTAAACCCTAATCCTGGGTGGAAACCACCCAGAACTACCCAGATCACTAAAACCTAAACTACACTGGGCCCACCCTGACTTAAACCCTAAAACCTAAACTTAAACCTAAACTAAATAAAACCTTAAAATAAAATAAATAAAGAGACCTAAAGATAAATAAAATAAAATAAAAATAAATAAAATAAAATAAAAAACTAAACCAAAATTTAAACCTAAACCTAAATCTAAGCCTACAAATAAAATAAAATAAAGTGTAAAAACTAAACTAAAATAAAATAAATTAAAAATAAAAACTAAAATAAAATAAAATAAATAAAAACCAAATGAAAACTAAAAAATAAAATGAACTTAAAAATAAAAAACCTAAATAAAATAGAACCTAAATGTAAAATAAAAATAAAATAAACTTAGAAAAAAATAAAATATAAACTAAATAAAAACCTAAACCTAAACAATAAACCTAGCAATAAAATCTAAAAATAAATAGAAAATAAAACCTAAACCCTAAACTAAAAAAAAACCTAAATCTAAAATAAAATTAAAATAAACCTAAACTAAAATAAACTAAACTAAAATAAAGAAAACTTAAACCTAAACCTCAAATAAACTAAACCTAAACCTAAACCTAAATGAAATAAAACAAAATAAACTAAAAATAAACCTAAGCCTAAACTAGAAAATAAAACCTAAGATAAAATCCTAAATCCTAATGCTAAAATAATAAAATAAAAACCTAAACCAAAAAATTAAACATAAAAATTAAACCTAAAATATAAAATAAAAATAGAACTAAACTAAAAAATAAACTTAAACCTACACGTAAACCTAAAAAAAACTAAAAAAAACATAAACTAAAATAAATAAACTTAAAGTAGGTAAACTAAGTTTAATAAAAAATAAACCTAAATAAAATATAAAATAAACTAAGTAAACCAAAACCTATCAGTTTACTTTATTTTAAAAAAACCCTAAACCCTAAACACTAAACTACCCTAAACACTAAACCTTAAGCCCTAAACCCTAAACCCTAAACCCTAAATTCTAAACCCTAAACCTTAAACCCTAAACCCTAAAACTAACCCTAAACCCTAAACCCTAAATAAAATAAATAAATAATAATTAAAAAAACCCTAACCCTAAACCCTAAAATTCCTAAATCCTAAACCTTAAACCGTAAACTCTAAAACACTAAACCCTATATCCTATACCCTAAACCTTATACCTTAAACCCTACAATCCTACAAGAAACTCAATAAGCTCCTTTTTATCCATACCAAACTCCATCATTAAGTTTAATTTTATGAATATGGTTTATAGCTTTTTTTAACCATGACGTGGAAATATTTGGTATTGTGATCTCCATTAGAGATCCATTTCATAGAAGCTTTTTGCCGCCAATAAGTCTCCTCCATATCTTGAAAACATGTCAACCTATCTTTAGCTTGAGCCAACATCTAAATTTTGGAAGGATCATTAACAACATCTTCCAAAATGATCACCTCATTCTCCATTTTTTTAATATCGATAAAAAGATTCTTAAAATAATGTTTATTCCACCAAGAAAGGCATTGTTTAAGTCTTTTTAATATGAACTACAATCTCTTCATCACAAAAATAGAGTCATCATGATGTAGAGGTTCTCCCAGTTACTTGCAACAACATTGAAAAATCTATCATCCATAGGCCACATATTTTGGAAATGAAAAGGGATAGGGGAGAAGAATTTGGTAGCATTAAAATTAACATTAATAAGCAAGGGATAATTGTTCGATAGGGTTCTACTTAAGTGCTCCACCGAAGTAATATGCAAAATATTATTCCATGGATTATTAAAAAGAACTCTATCAAGCCTTTGCCACAATATATAATTATTCCATGTAAATTGAGACCCAGTAAAGCCAATGTGAGTAAGATAACATTTAAGGAGCATGTTATTAAAATCTTCCATAGAAAATAATTTAGGAGCATTTCCACAACAATGTTTAGAGGAAGTAGAGATAGTACTAAAATCTCTACCCACAAACCAAGGAGCATCAACAGAAGAAGAAAGACTAATAAGTTTCTCCCAAAGAATGCATCAACCATTTCTATTACAAGAAGCATAAATAAAGGAACCAAAATAACTAAAATTATCATAAGTAGTCTTAACATTCAGAACTTGGGATAAATCATCTAAAATCTACATAACATAGGGACTATTCCAAAAAAATCCAAAATTTATTGCTATAGTTAGCAAAAAAATTACTAAATCCAATCATTCTAGCAACATAATAAATGTTAGAAGGAATAATAAATGGTTCCAAGATAGCCAAGAAGGAAATGTTATGAGTACAAACTAAGTTTCTAATTCTATTTCTAACAAAGAGGGTATCAATCCCTCTCACATTCAAAATTAAGAAAGAAACCATTTATTTTTGGGCAGAAGAGCCATATCTAGTAAATCTAGAAAATTAGGAAGTTTGGTTTTAAGAGTTTTATTTTTCTTTCTAAAATAGTTTGAAACTTATTATTCATATCCACTACATCACCATCGAGAGATTGTTCGGGTTGTTTTGGAGAAAATTTGCACATTTAAAGCATCATTGCAAGCCACTTCACCCTCTTCCAAATCTGTATTAGGTTGAAATGTCAAAATAGAAATCAGTTCAGCATTAGAAGAGGAGGCAAGAAAATGATTAGAGGCATTTAAACCACAAGTGCGTAGGTCAGAATTAGAAGCCTTTTCATTAGTTTGTTCTCCATTCAAACCCTCATCTAGGATCACATTCTCATCAATTAATGGTGGCATTGAAGCAGGAATTGAATTATTTGAGACAAAATCATCATCCATAAGTTATGAAACCATATTATTACCCATATTATTACCAATATCGAGGGCATTCAACTATATAGAATCATTGAAGGGTAAGGCATCCTTATTAACATGACTGACATCCAAAAATTAATCAGCCTTAAGAACTACAACATTCTCCACAGAAATAGTGGGTGGATCAAGATAATGTCCCTTAATTTTAGGTAAAGAAATGTCCATAGAAGAAGAATTTTGTGCTTTAACCAAGGGCACCTTTAGGTTGGGATCCAAATTATTATTAACTGATTTTAGTTTCTTAAAGTGACAGTGAACCACAAAATAATTTGAAAACCATGACCATAAATTTTACAATGGGAACTAAAAATAAGAAAATTCTCAAATTCCACTTTGGCAAATATCCATATTTCTCTAATCCTAGCCAAATTTCCTTAGGAATTTTTTTAGTTATATCCAACTCGGCTAAAATTCGAGCAACAGAGGGCCTAGTATTAGAAATAGTTGCCTGATCAGCTTGAAGAGGATGACCAAACATCGCACCCAGAGAAAAAAAATCATGATTAATGAAATGGACATGCATATTAGGAAGAGAGATCCAAACCAGAATAATAGGAGATTCCTCCTAAATATCAAAAAGAGGCATCCATTTGAACAATCTTATCTGGCAATTGAAAACAAAATACAAGCGATGAGAAAAAACATGAGAGTAATCCAAATTGTTGGAAAGCTGGATCAATACATGATGGGAATCGATCAATCCGATAGAAAAAATTCTAGAGAGTTTCAAGCTATGGAAGAAAGATAGAATATTCTACAAAGTAGGATGATGCAAAGCGAATTTACCCACCAACAAAAATTCAAAAGTCTTTGTAAGCCTTTCCACAACTGAATCTGAACACATTATCATTGGTACACCCTGGAAGGAAGTCAAAATAAGCTCGAGAGGCTCACCAGTGCAATTAGCCTTACTAGCAAGAACATCCTTGAATGATTTGGAAGCCAATGATGGATTTAACTTAGAAACTCCCAAAGAGCCAAAAACATTAGCGAGAGCAGCCAGATTATCAGGATTTTAGAATTCACAACCATGATCAACAACGGCTCATGACAGGACAAGCCGAATGTCGATCAAACTTGCCAAAATGGAAGCAACAGCCAAAATTACCATAGAAAAAGCCACAGAGGGGACGCACCTCCATAGGGGAAATGAAATTTGCTAGAGCACAAAGAGAATGGAGGAGAAAGAAGATGCCTGAACGAATGAGTTTCATTTTTGTTTAGAGTTTAGGGTTTAGGGTTTAGGGTTAGCATATGGTTTTGGGTTAGTTTAGGGTTTAGGATTTTTAGGGTTTAGGGTTTAGGGTTAGTTTTGGTTTTAGGGTTTAGGGTTCTAGGATTTAGGGTTTTAAAGTTTAGTGTTTAGGATTAAGGGTTTAGAGTTTAGGGTTAGGGTTAGAATTTAGGGTTTAGGGCTAGTTTAGGGTTTAGGGTTTAGGGTTTTTTAGGGTTTAGGGTTTAGGGTTTTTTAGGGTTTAGGGTTAGTTTTATGGTTTAGGGTTACGGTTTATAGTTTAGGATTTAGGGTTTCAGGTTTAGGGTTTAGGTTTTTTTTAATTAAGTAAACTAGTAGGGTTTATTTAGTTTACTTCTGATTTAATTTAGTTTATTTTAGTTTATATTTTTATTTAGGTTTATTTTTATTTTTATTTTGTTCAGTTTATTTATTTTAGTTTATGTTTTTTTATTTTTGTTTTTTTTAGTTTAGGTTTAGGTTTAGGTTTATTTTATTTTTTAGGTTTAGGTTTTATTTTTTATTTTTAGTTTTAGGTTTAGGTTATTATTATTATTTTTTTGTTTATGTTTTAGGTTTTTATTTTTGGATTATTTTCAGGTTAGGTTTAGGTTTATTTTTAGTTTATTTTATTTTATTTATGTTTGGGTTTAGGTTTAGTTTATTTCAAGTTTAGGTTTAGGTTTTATTTATTTTAGTTTAAGTTTATGTTTATTTTATTTTGTTTATTTTAGGTTTTGTTTTTCTTATTAGTTTAGGGTTTTGGTTTTATTTTTTATTTATTTTTTGGTTTTATTTTTAGGTTTATTTTTTAAGGTTTGGTTTTTTTTTTACTTTATATTTTATTTAGAGTTTTATGCCACCATCCTTCAAGATCATTGATGGTAGTGGGAACCAACAATAGCATATTGCACACTTTAGGGCTGACTGTTGCAACACCGTTGGCAGTAATGCACTCCACTTCCACCTTTTCGTTAGTGGTCTGTCAGGTGTTGCATTTGATTGGTATGCCAAACTGCCCAACAATTTGGTGAAGACTTTTGCTGAGTTTAAGCAACTCCTCATCAAGAGGTTTGTTGGAGCTTATTAGGGTGACCTCATTTGAAACTCAATGAGTCCCTTGTTGATTACATTCTCAAGTGGCACAACCTGAGCAAGAAATGTGAACCATAGTTATCCGAACTGCATGCCATTGAGATTCTTCTCAAAAATATCCATGGCTTGGTCGCCTTCATGCTTAAGGGCTTTACGATCAAAACATTCAAGAAATTAATCAACAAGGCAGCTAGCATACAAGAGGAAGCCAAACAGTTGCCCTTTCCCGACCAATCATCTAGGCCTAAGCTATTGAAGGTGTTTAAAAAGAAGCCAGGGACAGTTGTGTTAGTGGATAGAAAGATGCTGCTAGCTAGAGTTCAGTATAAGAGACTACGAGCTCAACAGCCTCCTTCGCCACCTCCTCTTCCACCACCTCAGCAATCATACCTGCCACCGCAGCCACCATAATGACCATTTCCACCACCTCAGTAGCCTACCGAGCAGTGATATTCATATCCATCTCTAGGTAGCTACTTTCCACCCACTCTTTCAAATAGATTGAATAAGCAATATTCATTGAAGAGGGAGATAGTTAGGAAAATCTTTAAGAATCTCTTAAAGAAACTTGACTTTTAGTTACCAAAGCCTAACAGGCAGGAGGAAGTGAGCAAGAGCAACGATCTTAGCTATTGCCCCTACCACCGCATGTTAAGCCATGTCTTAAAGGATTGTGTCACTTTTACGGACTAGCTTGAGTACAGCTACAAGTTGGGAGCCATGGTTATCCCTAAAGAATACTTATTAGGATAACCATCTAGTTCTGTTAGAGTAATCCTTGGGGATACTAGTGATCCATTTAAGACTAAAGAAGGTTAAGATATCTCCCTATTCCAAATCTCTAAGAAGATCATTTCTAAGATCAAGAAGCTTTCCTTGCAGGTACCTAAAATAGCTCAAACCTTCAACACCAAGGATGGTTTGCTAGTTACAAAGGATAACTCGAGGAGGGTGACGCAGCGTGCGACTCACCATACTCGGGATAGCCCGAGCAACCGTCAGGAGTCAGTACTCCCTCCACCATTGCAACTACCACCTCTTTTGGTAGCTCCTCTTGTACTAGCAGGAGCATTGTATCTATGAATAAAGGCACTAAATTCCTTACTCTACTTGCTTTACTTGATTTCTATTATGTACCTCCACCTAAAAAGAAATTAATGAAGAAGGCTAATTCTACTTATATATTGTCAACTTCTGATGCTCTTGATTTTATTCCTATTGAAAGCTCTCTAAGTCTAAATAAAAATAATAGATCTAGTAGTTTCGATTCTTTCTTTTATTTCGAGTTAGACTATCTTTCTTTGAATCAATCAGTTCACCTCTTGAGATTGACTTGAGTTAAGCGACTTTGAGGATCCCATAGGAGTGTAGGTATGCATGAGAAGGTAGAACTTTCCACAAGCTCATCATTCCAAGAAGTCCAAGTCAATCTACACCGTGGCAAAGTTCTACCTCTTAGGGTAGCACCTCAGGATAAGTGTAAGCAAGTCATTGGTTTCAGTGAGCAGATAGCCCCTCCATAGGATAATCCACCCATGGATATGCTTGCAGAGAACCAAGCCAAAGTTGATTACAATGTCCTAACTCACCTTAGAAAGTTTCCAGCTAAGTTAAGCATATATGACACCCTTGTCTTATCCAAAGAGATGAGGGAATCTCTAATCAAGGCGTTGATCTTGAGATATGTATAGCTTAGCTGATCGCTACTTAAGTGGAGGCTTTCCACTCAAAGGACATCTTAGGAGTTACATTGAATGATGAAGACTTACTCCTAGGGGACCGAGCACAACACCTCTTTACATATAGTGGATGTTGGTAGATCAGCTATCGAGTTTTGGTTGAGCTAGGTGTATCAGTCAACATTATGAGTCTAAGAACCCTTTCCTGGAGAATCAACATCTAAACTCCAAAAGAAAGGATGATGTTAAAGGTCAATGAATAAGGTGAGAGGTCTTGTGGTGTTTATTTTTGGATGTATGCTGGGGGGGGGGGTACCATGCATCTTAGTGGGGGTACTTTTTCAGGTGATTGGATACAACATTGAGGTATGATGTTCAATCTTGAAAGATAGAGTCATCACCCTATAATGCACCTAATCACGTAATAAGGACTCTTAAGGCATGATGGGTCTTTGAATGTACCATAGATTTTTCCCCTACTTTACATGAATGAATAAAATAGTGTTTATATTAAACTTGGTTCTTAAGTTCCCTATGGAGGCAAGCCTTGATAGTTAATTACTTCTTACAAAATAAAATTTTTTAAAATCATTCTCGATTAAAGTAGACAATATCATGTCCAAAGATTTTAAGGTTAGTGAGCATTCAAGGGGAAGAATTATTTTTTGAATCTAATTGAAATAAGTAGGAAATGCTCATGATACTAGGAAGCCTAGTGAGCATTCTAATCTATCTTATGGTTGGGCTTTATAATTATGAAGTTGAGGGGATTTATATGTTTTGAGTTGAAATTTAATTAAATTACTAGGGCTTATAATCCACCAACACAAGGTTGTGGGAATGCCTTAGGTGAGGATTTATGCGTAGCTGAAATACTACCTCATCTTAAATATAAGGAGCTTTAGTACTAGCTAAAATGACCTAAATCTAAGCGATAAGTGGACATAAGGGTTTACCTCCACAAGAGAGAATAAATTCTCGACTTACGGACTTATAACCACAGGTGACCGCGTTAACTCCTCCTATGATTTTAAAACCATGTAGCCCAATCTTATGAATTGCAAGATATCTAAGGTAGTTATTTAATTAGAAAGAGACTAAATTCCTAAACATACTTCCTAAGAGACTAGACCATGCGTTGTATGAGAATATGACTTAATCTATACATGCAAAATCTTTTCAAATTTTATTTCATTTTAGACACATAATTTTGACAGGGAATTTAGGATTTCTTATGCTTAAATGAATGATTAAATAGGTTATGGGTCAAATCAGCTAGAAGAAGTTATTCTCCACCCCAAGGGATGCCCTCACCCATCAAGCATTCATTTATCATGCAAGGATGGAGATCCTTCATGTTCAAGGGGTTGCTAAATCTTTGATGATCTTAAATTTATGATATGAGTTAAAAATATTATAAATATATATTAGTTATAAAACTATGAGTATTTAAAATAAATCTATGGTTTCTTTTTTACACAACTATCAAAAGAAAATTAAAGCCTTGTATTAAATGTATTTCTTCCTCTTTTTCTTGTTGGTCTTTGTGGATTTTAGGCAAAGCTTTAAATTCTTTATCCTAGTCTCTCATAGCACTAATCCTAATTCATATTAAATTACATTTATGTGAAAAGTAAATCTAACTACACGCAAAGAGGTTAGCTAAATATAGATATAATCCCAAGCGGTTGTATTTATAATTTGTAGCACTTTACATGGGTAACTAAGTCTAACTTGGATCATGATTAAGAATTTAAGCAACCTGCAAAAAAAGCATTCACATTTATTTTTAAGCATCCCTTAAGCATAATCCCCTACAAAAAACAAGATTAAGCTAATATTGGCCTATCATCCAGTCTACGAAGCATACACCCTTACATCCAATCTAGAATAATACATCATAAAACAAAACATACATCAAATCATACACCATCCTAAGTTAGGGCTAGAAGTGGTGACTTAATTCTAATGTATGTATTAAGGCTTGTGTGGTAAGTCTTGTTAGGCATTAGTGTTATATTTTCTAAGTATAGAAGGATTCAATTTAACATGAAAGGTTGATTTCACTTGAAGTAGTTTAATTGATTTGAGAATTGAAATTTGTGTTTTCTTTTATTTCATTTGATTACACTTAGCAACTAAGTGTTATTGAGAGAGGAAAAGTGGATTTCCCACTTTCATCCCTATCTTAAGTCACTTTCTAAAGTATATTAATTTGATTTAGTTCTCCTTAGTGAATGGCTTATTAAATGATTTAATTAATCCTAAGTTTAGGTTCACTTTCAATAATCCTATTCGAAATGAAAGGTATCTTATGATTAATTTAATTGAATTACTACCACATGACACATATTAAATCATTCTTTTCCATCACATGTAACATGCATATGATTTAATCCTAAGTGTATCTATACATGTAACATATTTTAGCACACTTAAATGATGAATGTATGTGTATATTTAGAATTTATATTTTATTGGATTGAATTATTTAACCATTTTAATTTAAAACTTTATCCAAATTATTATACAAAAAGGACATAAGAATGAAATTAAATAGACAGGTGCCATTGTTAAACCAATGAGTGAGGTAGTCAAAATGACCTCCTTAGAGCTAGCTAAAGTCTCATATTCTCGGGATGTCTAGACTATATACCCATTTGCATTCAAACATATGCAAATTTCTATACATGAACATAGGAAGTAATCTCCAAATTATTTGGATAATTAAGTCAACCACTTAGTCAATTATGAATGCATGCAATTTTAATGTAAAATGGGATTTTCATTAACTAATCACATATACATATACATGTACAAAAATATAGGCAAGTATGTGTCATTGTTAAACTAGGAAAGTGAGGTAATCAAATGACCTCCTTGGGGCTAACTAAAGCTTCATATTCCTGGGATGTCTAGACTACATAATTGGTTTTCTTTGACACACATGGATGCATACATAAATGAGGGAAAGAAAACCATGCAAAGACTATATATATTTTGTTGATTGAATCATTTATATATATGAATTAAAGTTCTATCCAAATTCTAATGTTGAAATACATAAGAATGAAATCAAATGGGTACATGCTATTGTTAAACTTGGGAAGTGAGGTATTCAAATGACCTCCTTGAGGCTAGCTAAACCCTCATATTCCTGAGATGTCTAGACTATATACCCATTACCATTCAATCTTATATAAGTCAACACATGAATAGAGGAAAGAGAACTCAACATTCATACACTTAAGCTATAAGCACATGCATTTCTTATGTATTTATAACTAGCATCATAACACATATTATTATTCATTTATAAGCTTTTGAAAAATACATTTGGATTTAATAGTGATAATAGCCACGCATATATTAAATTAAATTAACACATGCAAGCTTACATAAAGGAAATTTATTTTATTTTTCTTAATTTTGAAAATATGGATGCATGAATTCAAACAACATACCAAATTTTACATGATTTGAAAGAGGGCAATCAAATATAAGCATGTGATTCATTCAACCAAGCTAGTTCTTAAGGATAATCAAATCAAATAAGATTATCTAAAGCAAAGCAAAGCTTCTTTATTAATTAAGTTTTGGATTTGATTTGATTTAAAGTGGAGAAGAGAAATCATCACTTGATGTTTTAATCCCATTCACACATTAGTGATTTGATTTAATTTAAGGAAATGTAATTAAGTTGATTTTATGGGTTAATTTAGTTGAACCCTTAAATAAATGAATTAATTACCCTTACCTATGTCACTTTAAAGTAGTTAAATAAATAATTATGAGCCAACATGATATGCATTGAAAATAAACTTGGAATGATCTTATGAAATAAAAGGGTCATAATGCAACTTGCTCATGATTAAAAGTTAACTAGATTAAGGGACTTAATTAATTACTCTTACTTTTTTTCCACACATGTGGACTAACCATATTTCATTAAACTCCTTTAGGTTATTAAGCACCTAAAGATCTACCCCATGATTTAATTAAAAGGTCTGATGTGATTATGATTTCAATCTGATTAAGTGATTTAATTAATTAGTTAAATCTTAATTAATGTCATTTTAAAAAAGTGTGAAATGAACTTAGGGAAAGGGGTCCCAACCTATTCCTTAGTTCACTTACTATTGAACAATGATTAATAAAATTAATTAACCAATTTATTACTATTCATTGGATTAATTAATTATTAATTATGTTAAAAGTAGTTAAGGTTTAATTAGTCAATTTTCCAAATTAAGTGAGCAATAAATCCTAAGAAAATCATGGGAGTTAGAGGTCATCCCATTAAATTAACCAATAAAATTTGGGATTAATTGCTTAAGTAATTAAGGAGTAATTAAGCTAATTAATTTTGTAATTAAACCTTAATTACTGTTCAAAATTAGTTAAGATCATTTTTAATTAATTTACCTTTGAAATACCTTTAAAATGAGTATTTACTTGCATTTTTTATTTCTCTATGATTTTTTTATTATTTTTAGAAGTTTTAGGCATTAAAAATGATTTATTAGGCTTACTTAAAGCCAAATTCTGTTGGCGCCATGTGGCGCACTGATGTGGCGTGCTTTCCATGTGGCGTAGTGGGATTTGTTACATAAAACTTATCCGGCTTAGCGATAATATGGAGGTGGTGAATTCATTTTCTTGTCTGCCATCCAATCTATGATTGGATAGCTATGATTAATCTCACAGCTTAATAAGATTAAATCAGATCGATCTAGAGGATCTAACCATGACTGTCCATCTTAATGCAAAATGGGCAGTGCATGATCTAACATCACACAAGTGAGGGAGAATGGAGTTTGTCTGCTGTTGCTCACTTTATCCAAGCTTACCTGAGCTCACATCAACACTAAAAGGATCCCACACCTTCACAACATTGATCGAAGGGTATCTAACACTCAAGATTACATGAGTTGTAAGTTTTCTTCAAAAATCTCCAACCCATTTTTGCCTAAGGATAGGTTTTGGAAGCATACCTAGCTAGAGCTCAAGACTGGCAACTCAAAGGATTGAGGAAGCTTCATCTAGTGAAGATGAAGCCCTATTGAACAGCAATTGGATCAATTCCTCGATATTCGCTCTGAAGGCCATGAATCGATGATTTGGAGCTTAACTTTGATCAAAATCCCACCTCCAGTGCTCTGGAATCTTGGGAGATGATTCATTTTTGCTCGACGAGGCCTAGGGAAGGTGCGTCCAAAGTTAATTTGAGTTTGATTGAAAAATGGGGAAGTTATGTCCAAAATGGGAGTGTCATATTTTGAGATGGATGGGAAGGGCATTTTTTAATCAAGGAATGAGCTTGAGAGCTTAAGGAATTGCTCTAGCGGCTTATCTTGGGTAGTTAGGGCTCTGAGGAATGATTTTTGTGCATATTTGAGGGGAAATGAGGGGGTGTATACCCCTTTCATCTTGATTGGATGGTGGATTTAATTTGGCTTCTAGTGGTCATTCGGCCATCCTAGGGAGTCATGGGTGGCGGGGAGGAGGTGAGTTGGCTTGGCTTGGTTGGTTGAAGGTGTTGACATGGCTTCCAAGGAGGAATTATGGGTGTCTTATGGGTTTCAAATGGTCCAATGGTGAGGTGATCACCTCCCATGGGTCATGGCTGACCCAACAACCCATTGGTTCAGGCTGGGCAGTGTCCTAGGTGCCTAGGTGGACCATTGGGAGAGTACCAAGTGTCCAAGGAATGGAAATGACCACTTACATGGTTGATTTGTCTCATGTGATTCCCTTGATTGATGGGTAGAATGATCATTTGGCATTGGATTTGATTTGGGCATATTTGAAATGAGTCAAAAGTGGGTTTGCCCAAATTTCAAGTCAATTGGAGTCGATTTGTTTAGGTTTAGCTCAATTTGACTCATTTAGGTCAAATTGGGTTAGGTTGGGTCAAGTTGACCAATTGGTCAAATTGGGTCAATCCAAGGGTTGGGTCAAGTTCATATGATCATTTGGGATGTTTTGGTTCAATTATTTTGGTTTAGTTTGGCTTATATTTGATTTTGGCATGTTTGAATTCATTTGGGTCAAATGGAATAAGTTAAACAATTTGACCAAATTGGTCAAATTGGCTTGGGTGATGGGTTGGGTTTAGTTGACCAACTAAAGATGATTGTAGGCTTTGGTTTTAATTAATTTGGTTTTAGTTTTGATTTAGTTTAACTTGAATCATTAGATCAATTTGGCTAAGTAGGTCAATTGGGTTCAATTGTGTTCAATCATGGCTTTGGTCAAGTTCAATAATCAATTTGGAATGAACTTGAGCCATTGGTTGCAATCAATTTGGTTTATATTTTAATTTGACCCAAATTATTCTTTTAGGTCAGTTTGGGTCAACTTGGGTCAAGAGGGCCAATTTTGTTTGGTTTGACTCAATTAAAGGTCAAGTCATATTCAAATATTGATTTTGATTTGGTATGAATCATTGGTTTCAAGGGATTTGGCTTAGGTTGCAATTTGGCTAGTTTGGGTTCATATGGGTTAAGGGGTTGACTTGGTCAAATGTTCAAGTTGGCTTGGTTTGACCCAATTTGTGATAATTGATCAACCTAGGGTGATCAACAATCATGATGGGAGGTTTTATGGGCTTGGTTCAATCCAATTTGGGTAGGATTAGAACTTGGCTCAAATATGTCAAATTGTCCACATTGGGTCAAGTGGACCAATTAGGTTTAGTTGGCTTGATTTTGGGTTTAGTTTATATATGGATTTGGGATTGATATATAAATTCAATTGCAATTGGCTTGGGTTCAAATGGGTTTTGGTTCATTTGAACATTTCAAGTCAAAAGGGTTAAGTTGGGTTTGACTTGGGTTGATTTTTTTTTGGCTTGATGATTATAGATTTCATTTATATTTGTTAATATGATTGAAGGTATGATTGATTCATGAGAAAATCAATTGAATTTGGGTTTTGGAATGAAGGAATTTGGCTAAGCCCATGGAGTTGGGTCATGTGGCTTAGGTTTGGATTTTGATTTGGTTTGATTTAGTTTTGATGATTTAAATGTATATTTCATTTAAATTTGTGATGATGATTGAAAATATGATTATTTTATAAAACAATCAATTGAGTTTGACTTGATTTGGATTAAGATTTAGCTAGGTCCATGGGATAGGTCATATGGCTTAGGAAGGGATTTGATATAATTTGATTTAGTTTTGATCATTTGAATGTAGATTTGATTTATATTTAGAAAGATGATTGAAGATATAAATTGATTAGAAAATCAATTGATTTTGGATTGATTTGGATTAAGATTTGGCTAAGTCCATGGGATAGGTCATATGGCTTAGAAGGGTTACAAGTTTGGATTTGATCATGGGCTTCAATCATTTGGTTTTGGAATTTTTGGTTTGATTTGAATTTGATGAATTTGAATTGAACTTGAGGTTTGGCAGAAGGTGAACATGGATTGGATTTGGGTTGTAGGGTAGGTTGATTATCTCTTAATCCCCAGGCATAACCTAATCATATGGTTAACTCTTCTAAGTCTTTAGGCTTAGGTTAAGTGTTTACCTAATTGTTAGAAGTGTCTTATGACTAGGGAAATCTTAGTGTCTAGAAGACTCCTAAGTCTAAGATGGAAAGATTAAATTTGCACTCTGAAAGTGAGGTCAATAGGCCTTAGGCTCCATAATGTTTCCCTTGGAGATAGATGATTGGAGGACCGAAGCCAAGTTTCACATTATAGACTTGGATACATCTTTCAATGCTTTGCTTGGGAGACCATCATACATGAGAACAAAATAGTTCCATCCTCACTACATCAATATATGAAGTTCATGAGAGGTGGGATCCTCTATTGTGTGAAAAGATCTAAAGTCATTTTAGTTCATAAGGTGGCATATATGAGGATCGACTACCTCTCAAAATCAACAAGTCTATTCTCGTAAACTTGGCCAAAGTTTAAAAATAAAAGAAAAAGAAAAAAATAAATAGAAAGAGAAAAAAAAGAAAAGAAAATAAAAAATGAAAAAAAATAAAAGGGAGCAGAAATAGACTTGGAGGAGGAAGTGGAGGCTAACATTAGATTCAACCAACGGTTCTTTACTCCATTCGAACATATGGGTAGGACGACTTGACCTCCACCAGGTAGAGGAAGTCCCAGTGGTGGAAAACCTCTTTATTGTCCACCCAATAGAAGATATGTCCCAACTACTAGGAGTACACATGCTATCCATATAGTCTTAGAATCTAGTTCATAGGATGAGCCTTATACCGTTAGCATGCTAGCCGACTCTTCTGTAGTAAATTCCCTTGAGCGATACTTGAGCGCGATGAAAGGCGGGCTCCAAAGCAAAGCATAAGTGTATCCAAGTCTATATGTGAAATAGTTAGAAAGTTGGGAACCTTAGCTTCAACCCCACTTTCCTCTCAAAAACCTGATGGTTTGGTAGTTAAGGAAGCCCTTAAGTCATCCATAGGTGTGAATACTCAGAGGTTCTTTCTATAGGCAACATCCTCAAGTCAAGAAGTTAATGTACAACTTGATAATGATTCATATAAAGATTTAATAGAATTATCATTTGATTGGTACTTGCCTTGTGTTCATAATTTAGTAAAGAAAGGGTTAATCCCACATACTTAGTCAAAGCACAAGTCAGACTACATCGAAAGAATATGGAAAAATAAATGCAAAAGCTATCAATCAAGATCAAGACTAGGATTTTGTACAGTGGGTCCAGTCAATGATGGCGATTACTACTTAGTCATCACCAATCATTTTGAATCTGATATGTTCTTTTCAAATCATATTAACTTATATGAGGAGATGTTCTTAGAAACTTCAAATGATCCAGATGATTTTGAAGTTGAAGATGCACTGCCAGAGTTTGAAGAAGAGATCAAGTTAACCATCGACGAGCTCCAGGAACTAAAGAAGATCCACGCCCGATATACATCAATTCTTTGTTGAATGAAATTGAAACCAATGACTTAGTTAAGCTATTGATTGAGTTTAAGGACTACTTTGCATGGAGTTATGAAGAGGTGCCTGGATTACCTCCTGACATAGCAGTCCATAAACTAGTAGTAGAGCCCACTACTTACCCTATCAAGAAAGCTCCTAGATGTATGCTATTAGACATAGAATAATAAGTCATTTATGAAGTCAAGAAATTGATTGATGTTGGCTTCATCCAGGAAGAAAAATACCCTACCTGATTAGCCAACATTGTCCCAGTTAAGAAAAAGAATGGTCAAACTCACATATGCATCGATTTTATAGATTTAAATAAGGGATGTCTAAAAGATGAATTTCCACTACCAATCTCAGAGCTAATGGTGGACATTGCCTCATCTCATGTAGCCTTATCTTTCATGGATGGATCATCTGGATATAACCAAATAACTATGACCCCTAAAGATGAAAGAAACACTACTTCGATCAAAATTTATTATTATAAGGTCATTTCTTTTAGCCTTAAAAATGCTAGTGTTACATACTAGCAGGCTATGACTTGAATCTTTAACGAACTCATTCATCATCAAGTCGAGTGTTATGTCGATGATCTTGTAGTCAAAAGTAGAGAAAAGAAAGACCATCTCTTTGACTTGAGAGTTATTTTTGAACAGTTAAGATAATTTAACCTCAAAATGAACCCCCTGAAGTATCCATTCAGAGTAGCTTTAGGTAAATTTGTTGGGTTTATTGTCCGACACCAGGGAATTGAAATCAATCCAGAGAAGATCAAGGTGATATTAGAAATTCCACCCCCAAAAAGTTTAACTCAACTCAGATCATTCCAAGGGCGGTTGGTGTATCTAAGATGCTTTATATCCAACTTATCAGAAGATGTCAGCCAATCCTAGCACTTGTAAAAAGGATGCCAAGTTTAAGTGGGATGATAAGTGTGAGCATGCCTTCAAAGACATCAAGCATTACGATGACATCCGATTCTAGCGACCTATCCACGGTAAGTCTCATACTTTACACTATTATGTTAGATGACTCCCTTGGTGCTTTATTAGCCCAAACCAATGACGAAGGAAAGGAAAATGCACTATACTTCCTCATTCATCATCTAATCCCTATTAAGGCTAATTATTCACCCATTGAGAAGCATTTCCTAGCTTTAATCTTTGCATCCCAAAAGCTATAGAACTGCATGCTTCCTTATAAGGTAAACTTAATCTCTAGGATCAATCCACTACAGTACCTCATGACACAACCGATACTATCTGGACGCGTGGCATGATGGTCCATGATCCTCTCATAATTTGACATTACCTTCATACCCGTGTTTGCGGTAAAAGGATAAAGCGATTTTTTTTAGCGGCACTCACTTCCTCTTGACTCTGCTTAGTGATGATCTCACCGATGAACAAATCATGAACTTAGGGGATGCTAGCATTCACCATTGGGAGATGTACTTTAATGGTGTAGCTTCCTCTCAAAGAGGAGAAGAACCACAATCTACTATTCCAAAAAGGCAGGGGTAGGAATAGTTCTCTTAACTCTAGACTATGATGTGATGAGATTCTCATATCATCTATCCAATCCTTGCACCAATAATGAAGCCATATATGAGGCTCTGATTGCCAGTCTAGAGTTAGCCATTACTCTAATCATCCAGAACATCAACATCTTTTGGGATTCTTAGCTAGTTATCAACCAAATAATTGGGTCCTATAAGGTTATAAGGCCCAAGCTCTATCACTACCACAACTACACCATAGAGTTGTTATCCTAAATCCCAGAGGTTACCATTTATCAGATTCTTCAAGGAGAGAAGATCATAGCATATTCTTTAGCCAAGCTTACCAAGGAGTTGGCATGTTTGGAGGATGAGTCCATATCAATGAAAGTCCAAAATGGAGAAGTCTTATCCCTTTTGGATACTGTACTCATCAAAAAGTACTATCTTGAAGAGGAGGTTTCCATTGCCAAGAAGGGCGATGAGTTAGATTACCTAAATAAAGACAAACTACCTCATAAGAAGTCTCAATCCCATCAAATAAAGCATAGAGCACTTTCTTATGCTCTTGTGGATGGTGTCTTGTACTGGTGGTCTTTTGATCATATGTCATTACATTATTTATATAAGCATAAAGCCCAAAAGATCATGACCAAGGTACACTCAGGATTATGTGGAGATAACCAATCTGGTCTGAAGATGAAAGCCAAGATCAAGAGACTAGGATACTTTGGCCGATGATCAAAAGCATGGATACACTGCGATGCCACCAATGTCAAATACATGGTGTGGTCATACACTAACCACCCAACATTCTACATCTACATTGGCCTCTTGGACATTAGTGTTGGGGTACCAATAGTGGATTGATCCTTCTTCTTCTAAGGGTTATCGTTCATCTTAGCTTCTACTACTACTTTTCCAAATAGGCAAAGTGATTTTGCTCGAGAGGTCACACTCAACATGTGTTTTTTTTAAGACCATATATTATATAGGTTGAGTGCCTCAATATTTTATATCTCGATAATGTACGCATTCAAGAACAGATCAACAACTTTTCTCAAAGACACAACATAGATTAGAGATATTCTACCATCAAATACCCGAGGGAAAATGGCTTAGCAGAAGCCTTCAACAAAACTCTCATCCAAATACTAAAGAAGACACTCGACAATAATAAGTGATAGTGGTGTGAATAGTTAGTTGAAGTCTTGTGGGCTTATTGCACCACATAGAGAACTCCTACTCAGTCTACTCCTTTCTCTTTAGTGTATGGGTCCAAAGCCATTCTACCATTAGAAGTCCAATGCCCATTACTAAGGATAGTTGTGGGTAGTAAGATCACAACAAAGCAGAGTGCAAAGTTGCGGTTAGAAGAGCTCGAAGGTTAGAAGGAGAGATGCCTCCGGGCATGCCAAAACCTCAAGTTGTACAATGCTAAAATGATTCAAGCTCATAACAAGTTGGTCCATTTTAGAGCATTTCAAGTAAGAGAGCTTATTTTAGTTCTAAGGAGACCGATTGTTGCCCATCGTAATATGACAGGCAAGTTTGAACCCACTTGGGAAGGCCCTTTTTTCATAGAGAATGCCTACCAAGGAGGATCTTATCAGCTTATTTATCATAAGGGAGAGCACCTAATGCTTCCAATCAATAGACTTTACATAAAGAAATATTATAACTCATGTTTGAAAATAATTATCATTAATGAAAATTCCATTTTGAATTCAATCTCATCCATGTTGAAAGTATTCTTATTTGCAAATCTGCCATGATGTGTTTAGGGTAGGTGTAAGGAACCCCGAGCAACATCCTATCCTTTATTGACATAACACAAACATATAAAACAAACACATATCTTTTGTCTCAAACTACTATGAGTTGAGATAACGCCCCTAATGACACTCACTCAGTAGCTGCTCTAGCTTAGGTTGATGTGCTACCCTGCTAGTGTGTCACCCAGTGGTCTTCTTGCTTTGGAGGATGTAAGTCTACTACACTTTCCTTCCTTACTTGGCCACTACACACCGATGAGTGCCTTGTTAGTTTGGTAGGCCTTACAGCGTAGCCGGTAAGCTACCTCATGTTGGCTTCATTTAAGAGGATGTGAGTCTACTATGCCTTCTTCTTGGATTAGCCTTTGCCTTGGTTGGGTCAATATTTGAGGTTTAGGATAAGTCCCTTAGCTCCTTCCCTCTTGCTTCAAGTCTAGGTCAATTTTCCTGGGCTCCCGCATAGTAGTCACTCTATGTCAGATAGCATATATCCCACCGACGATAGACTATCCCGATGATCAGTTATGCTTATAAAGTTGTAAGCCTTCACACTTTCTTTCTAGATTGATCGTTGGAAACTGATAAGCACTTTAGGTTGGTTAGTTCTCACTATGCTGATGGATACAGCACTAATGCTCATGGATAAACCTTAGGTTAGTTGGTTCTCACACCTTAGGATACACCACTCATGGCAGATGTAAGTCTACTATGCTTTCTCCTTGAGTTGGCCACTGTACACCTATAAGCTTTCTTTTCCAAGGCTCAAGATAATGCCCCTAGGAGGACACTCCTAGCTCTCTTTTCCACCGTGTGCCTCGCCTATGGGCACTATATTTGGATCACATCCTTTGCAACCCCATTTAGACACTACTCGGGTACTATCGAATTGGACAATTTGCCTTCCCTAGTAACCACCCTTGTGGTTAGAGAATCTATCATGTGGATGTACAAATTCTCCCTTGGTCTAGTAAACTTGAGATAAGTCAAAGCTAACATAGCGCCTACTCAGTGTGGTCCCTCGCACACCAACAGGGTCCATGCAAACATATAAACAAAATATATATTCATTTGTGGATTAGGAGGACACCCCTAACGGTACCTTTTCCCAAGCAGCCATCCTATCTTTAGGGAAGTGTCAGCAAAACTCCCAATAAAATTTTTTTTGACTACTCTTGAGTTGATATAAGTCCCCTGCAGCATTCACTTAGTAGTCACTCCTAAGTTAGGTTTGATTTATTATGCCACCAATAAGTCAACCCAGCGGTTGTTGCATGCTTTAAACGATGTAAGACTTCTATGCCTTCTTCCTAACACAACCATTGCACACTAAAAGGTAACCTCTTAGGTTGGCTAGCTCTACTTCACGGCCAGTAGACTATCTCTTTGGATTTTTAAATCTAAGATAGGATAAGTCTAATATAGCCCCTTCTTAGTGGGGCCAATGCACACTAACATGGTCCATCAATTAAATCTATCAAATTTGATCGAGCTCACATCCCCAGTAGATATGCCCTTTCAAAATCAAACTAAACCAAACAAACTATATCAAATCACATCAAATTAAGATAAAATTAATCCTGACTACTTTTGAGTTGTCATAAGTCCCCAGTGACATTCATGTAGAAGTCACCTTAGGTCAAGTTTGATTTCTTGTGCATCCAACAGGTCACCCTAGTGGTTGTTCATTTCTTTGGAAGATGTAAGTCTGCTAAGCCTTCTTCCCAGCATAGCTGTTGCACACTGAAAGGCAACCCCTTAGATTAGCTAGCTCTACCCCACAATAAGTAAACTATCCCTTTGGATTTGTAAACTTGAGGTAGGTCAAGGATATAGCTTTCTTGAGTCCATTACACACTTACATGGTCCATACATTAACTCAAATTAAATTAATCCCAATTTGATTTTCCCCAGTGGAGTTAAATCACACCCTTCTCCCAAGTGGATCCCCAAATCATATATAAACAAGTCAAGCAAATAAATCAAATTCAAAACCAACCTCTCCAATGGAGCCAAATTAAACCAACTCCCTCGGTATAGTCTAAATCAAAGAAATCAAACCAAACTCTTATTCCTAGTGAATACATTCCCAAACAAATCTATGAAATCAAACTCAAATCCCAATCCCCAGTGGATAGCCGAACCTTCTTCCCTAGTGGAAGGTTCATATGCCCAATCCCCAGCAGACTCAAGCCCATATCTCTAGTAGATATGCCTCAACATCAATTAAAACAAAACAAATTAAAGTTGATTTGATCTTAATCCGTGACAGATTATAGATTCTTATCCCTAGCAAATCTTCTTTCCATAAGCCATATAATAAAATCAAATTCAAACCTTATCCCCAGCAAATTTTCTTCTTCTAATCCCTCGTCATAGACCCCTCCCATGTCATGTCCAATGCATGTGTGATCCCCTAGCGGATCTCCCTCCACATCCTTAACATGGAATTCTCATCAAATCTTATTTTTTCTTTTATGTACATCCTTAATACTTCAACAAAAAGCTTAACAATGTATTCATTTAAATTACATCATCTTAACATTCTAATCAACATTTTATGATTTGTGATGGAACATGCTCAAACTAACTATACAATATCATGCTTAACATATTATAGTGTGAATTAACAGATAAGATTATATTATAATATATGATGTTATACTATAATTTTCTATAATATAATATATTGTCTAACATTACACCTCATTAGAATCACTTAAAAAGAACAAATAACAAAATTTTCTCAAAATATGAATAATGTTCATTTTGGATGTAAAATTGTTATTTTTCTATTATAAATAACAAAATAGCATAATTTTGGTGTTGCTTCTTAGTGTGTGCCATTAATTTGGCCAAATTCTTCCTTCAAATTAACATTTTTTGTGAGTTTTGACCCAATGTATTATAATAAAAGTAAAACATACTAAAATGTACAATAATAGTAACACACCACCACACATTCTATATATATGTGAAGTTATATTGTTATGTACATTTATTTTAATTTGCTTTCATATAATATATTATCTTACATTACACCTTAAAATGAATCACTTTAAGCAAAAATTTATAAAATTTGGTTGAAAAATGAACATTTATTTTGGATGCAACTTTCCATTCTTTTGATTAAATGACACACCATAGCACACCCCAATGATGTTCCTAAAACTTACCATAAATTTGGCCAAATCCCATCATCTCACTATAAATTAGTATTTTTATGAATTATACCGGTACAAACTCTACTACATCATACTATAACAACTAAATATATGCTAAAAAAAATAAGTATTAATACACAATAGTATGCTATAATGCTTGATGTTGCACTATGTTATGTCATTTTATATTATAATACACTATAACATATTACATTATAATATCACATCACATGGGGTTGCTTAAAATAAAAAATCATAAAATTAGTCTAAATAACAAAAAACAATACATTTTAGTCGTATCATTTACATATTTTAAATTTAAACAATATATTTTGATGTCATGCTCTACCTATTATGAATTTGGCCAAGTTCCACCATTTTAAAGTCTAAATCGACATTTTTATAAACAATGCTAGTGTAGGATTGACTGCATGATTTTAAAATACTAAAAAAATTTAAAATGCGTAGAACAATATATTATGATATATGATGCTATAATATGCTACAACATATAATAATTATTTTGAACATAAAATCTAACTTTTCAGATTACAAGTGGTGTAGCAAAGCTTTGGTACTACAACCTAATTCCCACTTCAAATTTAACAAATTTCATTATCTGATTTATTAAATCAATATTTTTATGATTTATATTAACATAGATAATAGGGCACAATACCATAATATACTAAAATGTTTCAAAACATCTTATAACAAATGAAAACACATCACTACATGCTCAAATATATGATGCTACATTATACTATAATATATGGTATTATAATATGATTAGGGTATTCAAATCTCTAATAGTCAAGGGAAAGTCTCTTGAAGACATTTTCTTTAGCTACCATAACTAGGTTAGGATTAGGTCATTCTTTAGATCTACTCCTAATGGCATCTTTATTCAAGGTTAAGGGTTTAGGGTTTAGGGTTAGGGTTTAGGGTTTTTTTAGGGTTTAAAGTTTAGGGTTTAGGGTTTAGGGTTTAGGGTTTAGGGTTTAGGGTTTGGGGTTTAGCATTTATGGTTTCGAGTTTATGGTTTATGGTCTTAGGGTTTAGGGTTTACGTTTAGGTTTTTTTATTTATTTTAATATTATGTTTTATTTAGTTTAAATTTTAGTTTTGGGTTTTAGGGTTTAGGGTTTAGGTTTAGATTTTGTGTTTAGGGTTTAGGGTTTTTTGGGTTTAGGGTTTAGGTTTAGTGTTTAGGTTTAGGTTTTAGGTTTAGGGTTTAAGTTTAGGTTTAGGTTTTCAGTTTAGGGTTTAAGTTTTTGTTTAGGGTTTAGGGTTTAAGGTTTTTTTAACAAAGTATAAATTTAGATTCAACATATCTTCTTTCTGATTTATCAACTAAGTAGCACCCTAAGTTTAGTAAGACATAAGTGATGACATAGATAAAAAATGAGCACCCAAAGAGCAAATCAAATACATTATATAAGTAGAACTATCTCTACTATAAAGACACAGTTCTATAAACAATAAATTAGATTGACCGTTCTTTAGTTTCTCCACTTCCCATGAGAACCACCCTCGCCTCTCGAGTAGTTGGATCTGCATCATATCTCAGATCTCTCCTTCCACCACCACCACGGTTGTAACCTTTAGCTCCTCCACCTCCATAACCACCTCACCACCACACCTCATATCCACCACATCATCCCCACCACCCTTTGTGATAACCATCTCCTCCTCCTTTGCCTCCACCGCTAGATCTAGACTGAGCCTAGTTGATGATGATGTTCTTGCTGTCAAGGTTCTGTCCATTATTAAGTTTTAGGGATAGTTTATGGTTAGTTTAAGGTTTAGGGTTTAGGGTTAGTTTAGGGTTTAGGGTTTATGGTTGTAGGTTTTAGGGTTTAGGGTTTTTTGGTTTAGGGTTTAGGGTTTAGGGTTTTAGAGTTTAAGGTTTAGGGTTTAGGGTTTAGGGTTGTAGGTTTAGGTTTTAGGGTTTAAGCTTTATTTTAGGGTTTAAGGTTTAGGGTTTAGGATTTAAGGTTTAGTGTTTTTTTAATTAAGTAAACCGGTAGGTTTAGGTTTATTTAGTTAGTTTTTTTATTAATTTGAGTTTATTTTATTTTATTTAAGTTTATTTTTTATTTTTATTTAGTTTAGTTTATTTATTTTAGGTTTATTTATTTTAGTTTAGGTTTTTATTTTAGTTTATTTTTTAGGTTTAGGTTTATTTTTAGTTGAGTTTTATTTTTATTTTATTTTAGGTTTAGGTTTTATTTTTATTTTAGGTTTAGGTTTTGTTATATTTTTTAGGTTTTCTTTTAGGTTTATTTTAGGTTTTAGGTTTATTTTTTTAGTTTAGGTTTAGGATTATTTTTAGTTTATTTTATTTTATTTAGTTTAGGTTTAGGTTTAGGTTAAGGTTTAATTTATTTAAGGATTAGATTTAGGTTTTATTTATTTTAGTTTAGTTTATTTTAGTTTAGGTTTAGGTTTATTTTATTTTGTTTATTTTATTTTTATTTTAGGTTTTGTTTTTTTTTTGTTTAGGGTTTAAGTTTTTTTTTTTTTAAGTTTAATTTTTAGGTTCAAGTTTTTATTTAGTTTTTATTGTATCTTATTTTAGGTTTATTTTATTTTTATTTAGGTTTTTTATTTTTAGTTTAACTTAGGCTTTTATTTATTTTATTTTTGTTTAGTTTTCATTTTTATTTTTTTATTTTCTTTAGGTTTAGGTTTAGGTTTAGGTTCATGTTTTAGTTTATGTTTTTTATTTTATTATATTTTTTATTTTATTTTGGTTTAGGGTTTTTATTTATTTTATTTTTATGTTTAGGTTTTTAGGTTTTTAGGGTTTAGGGTTTTGGATTTAGTTTTTAGGGTTTGTTTAAGGTTTAGGGTTTAGGGTTTAGGGTTTAAGGTTTGGGATTTAATGTTTAGGGTTTAGGGTTTAGAGTTTAGGTTTTAGGTTTTAGGTTTAAGTTTTACTCTAGGGTTTAGGGTTTAAGGTTTTTTTTTAAAATAGAGAAAAAATTCAAATTCAACATTTATTCTTTTCGATTTCATCAACCAAGTAGCACATCAAGTTTTCTAAGAAAAAATCGATGGCATAGATCAAAAATGAGCAACCATAGAGCAAATAAAAAATCCCATGATAAGTAAAAGCGTCTACATTTAGTTCCATAAAACAGATCGGATCAGTTCTTTATTTCTCTTCCCATGAACCACCCCACCTCTCGAGTAGCAGGATCGGCCATCATATCCCTGATCTCACCCTCCGCTACCACCATGGTTGTAATCTCCATCCCCCCTTTCACCATCATTTCTCTAGTTTAGTAAATTTTAGCTTAGGGTTTAATGTTTAGGGTTAGCTTAGGGTTTAGGGATTAGGGTTTGGGGTTTAGTGTTTAGGGTTGTAAGTTTTATGGTTTAGGGATTAGGGTTTAAGGTTTAGGGTTTTAGGGTTTAGTGTTTATGGTTTAGGGTTTAGGGTTTAGGGTTTAGGGTTTAAGATTTTAGGGTTTAGGGTTTAGGTTTAGGGTTTAGGGTTTAGGGTTGTAGGTTTAGGTTTTAGGGTTTAGTGTTAGTTTTAGGGTTTAGGGTTTAGGGTTTAGAGTTTAGGATTTAGGTATAGGGTTTAGCATTTAGAGTTTAGGATTTTTGGTTTTGGGTTTTTTTTTAAATTTAGTAAATCAGTAGGTTTAAGTTTATTTAGTTTATTTTTATTTATCTGAGTTTTATTTATATTTTATTTAGGTTTATTTTAGTTTAGGTTTTATTTTTATTTTTTTTATGTTAGGTTTAGGTTATTATTTTTTATTTTTTTAGGTTTAGGTTTTAGGTTTTTTATTTTAGGTTTATTTTTAGGTTTTATTTTTTAGTTTAAGTTTAGGTTTATTTTTAGTTTATTTTATTTTATTTAATTTAGGTCTATGCTTAGGCTTAGGTTTAGTTTATTGTAAGTTTAGGTTTTAGTTTTATTTATTTTAGTTTAGTTTATCTTAGTTTAAGTTTTGGTTAATTTTATTTTGTTTATTTATTTTAATTTGAGCTTTAGGTTTTTTTTATTTATTTTTAGGCTTATTTTTTAGGTTTAAGTTTTTATTTAGTTTTTATTTTAATTTATTTTTGGATTATTTCTTTTTATTTTAGGTTTATTTTTTATTTTTTTTAGTTTATTTTAGGTTTATATTTATTTTATTTTAGTTTAGTTTTTAGTTTTTTTTGTTTTTCATTTTAGGTTAGTTTTTATTTTATTATATTTTTTATATTATTTTAGTTTAGGTTTTTTTATTTATTTTATTTTTAGGTTTTATTTAGTTTAGGTTTAGGTTTTTAACTTTTTAGGGTTTTGGGTTTAGGGTTTAGGGTTAGTTTTGGGTTTAGGGTTTAGGTTTTAGGGTTTAGAGTTTAGATTTTAGGTTTAGGGTTTAAGTTTTAGTTTAGGGTTTAGGGTTTAAGTTTTTTTTTAACAGAGAACAAATTCAAATTCAACATTTCTTCTCTTCGATTTGATCAACCAAGTAGCACCCCAAGTTTTCTAAGACACAATCGAAGACTTAGATAAATAATGTGCACCCTTAGAGAAAATTAAAAACCTTGGATAAGTAGAATAGTCTCTACTGTAAAGAAATAGTTCCATAAGCAACATATTAGATCATCCATTCTTCAGTTTCTTTAGTTCCCATGAGAACCCCCCACTCAGTAGCGGGATCCTTATCATATCCCGATCTCTCCATCGGCACCAACATAGTATAACCCATCGCTCCTCCCTCCTCCATAACCACCACTGCGACCACCTCCATATCCACCACCTCCATATCCCCACCACCATTTGATGACCACCTCCTTCACCTCCACTACTAGATAGGGGAGTTGGATGATGTTCCTCATCAGGTTGCATTCTTAGGGTTTAGCGTTTAGGGTTAGTCTAGGGTTTAGGGTTTAGAGTTTTGGGTTCAGGGTTTAGTGTTGTAGGTTTTAGGGTTTGGGGTTTAGGGTTTAGGGTGGTTTAGGGTTTATGGTTTAGGATTTATAGTTTAGGGTTTAGGGTTTAGGGTTTTAGTGTTTAGGTTTTAGGTTTAGGGTTTAGGGTTTAGGTTTAGAGTTTAGGGTTTAGGGTTTAGGATTTAGGGTTTAGATTTTTTTAAAAAAATTAAGTAAACTGGTAGGTTAAGGTTTATATAGTTTATTTAGTTTATTTTTTATTTATTGGAGTTTATTTTATTTTTTATTTTTATTTAGGCTTATTTTTTATTTTTCTTTAGTTTTGTTTTTTTTAGTTTAGGTTTTTTATTTTAGTTTATTTTTTAGGTTTAGTTTTATTTTTTGTTGAGTTTTATCTTTCTTTTATATTTTAGGTTTACATTTTATTTTTTTATTAGGTTTAGGTTTAGGTTTTATTTTATTTTTTTAAGGTTAGTTTAGGTTTTATTCTAATTTTATTTTAGGTTATATTTTTAAGTTTAGGTTTATGTTTATTTTTAGTTTATTTTATTTTTTTAGTTTAGGTTTAGGTTTAGGTTTAGTTTATTTTAGGTTTAGGTTTTATTTATTTTAGTTTAGTTTATTTAGTTTAGGTTTAGGTTTATTTTATTTTATTTATTTTATTTTTATTTTAGGTTTAGTTTTTTTTAGTTTAGGGTTTAGGTTTTATTTTATTTATTTTTATGTTTATTTTAGGTTTATTTTTTAGGTTTAGCTTTTTATTTTATTTTATTTTAGGTTTATTTTATTCTAATTTTATGTTTACTTTTTATTTTATTTTGTTTATTTATTCTTAGGTTTATTTTTTTATTTTTTTTAGTTTAATTTAGATATTTTTTTTGTTTTTTCTATTTTTATTTTGATTTATTTTTATGTGTAGGTCTAGGTTTTAGTTTAGGTTTTAAATGTTTATTTTTTTTTATTTTTTTAGGTTTAGGTTTTATATTTATTTTATTATTAGGTTTAGGTTTTTAGGTTTTTAGTGTTTAGGGTTTAGGGTTTAAGGGTTAGGGTTTAGGGTTTTAGGGTTTAGAGTTTTAGGTTTAGGGTTTAGGGTTTAGTGTTTAGGCTTTACAATTTGGATTTTAGGTTTTAGGTTTTAGGTTTAGTTAGTTAGGGTTTAGGTTAATTTAGGGTTTAGGTTTTAGGCTTTAGGGTTTAAGGTTAGTTTAGGGTTTAAGTTTTAGGGTTAGGGTTAGGGTTTAGGGTTAGGATTTAGAGTTAGGGTTAGGGTTTAGGGTTTAGTTAGTTTAATTTAGGGTTTAGGGTTTAGTTTAGTTTAGGTTTAGGGTTTAGGTTTAGGTTTAGTTTTAGTTTAGGTTTAGGGTTTAGTTTATTTAATTTATTAATAGGTTTAGGTTTATTTAGTTTATTTTTTATTTATTTTAGTTTATTTTTTTTATTTAGGTTTATTTTTTATTTCTATTTAGTTTAGTTTATTTATTTTAGGTTTATTTATTTTAGTTTAGGTTTTTTATTTTAGTTTATTTTTTAGGTTTAGGTTTAGGTTTATGCTTTTTTTTAGTTTAGTTTTATTTTTATTTTCTTTTTCAGGTTTAGGTTTTAGATTTTATTTTTAGGTTTAGGTTTTAATTTTATTTTTTTAGGTTTAGGTTTTAATTTTATTTTTTTAGGTTTAGGTTTTAGATTTTTATTTTAATTTTATTTTATTTTTTTTTTAGTTTAGGTTTATTTTTAGTTTATTTTATTTTAATTAGTTTAAG
The DNA here is from genome assembly GCA_021442155.1 of Cymbidium sinense. Taxonomy (NCBI): domain Eukaryota; kingdom Viridiplantae; phylum Streptophyta; class Magnoliopsida; order Asparagales; family Orchidaceae; genus Cymbidium; species Cymbidium sinense. Next base: position 203,249,515 of record CM038216.1, read on the forward strand.
TTTAGGCTTAGGTTTAGTTTATTTTAGGTTTAGGTTTAAGTTGTATTTATTATAGTTTAGGTTTAGCTTCGTTTAAATATTCTTTTAGGTTTAACTTTTTTTTTTTAGTTTAGGGTTTATGTTTTATTTTTTATTTATTTTTAGGTTTAGGTTTTTATTTAGTTTTTATTTTATTTTTTTAGGTTTATTTTATTTTGATTTAATGTTTAATTTTTATTTTATTTAGCTTTTTTATTCTTAGGTTTATATTTTTTTAGTTTAGGTCTTTATTTTATTTTATTTTATCTAAGTTTAGGTTTTATTTATTTAATTATTAAGTTTTATTTAGTTTAGGTTTAGGTTTTTAGGTTTTTAGAGTTTAGTGTTTTGGGTTTGGAGTTTAGGGTTTAGGGTTTGGGTTATAGGTTTTAGGGTTTAGGGTTTACGATTTAGGGATTAGGGTTTAGGGTTTTAATGTTTAATGTTTAGGGTTTAGGGGTTAATGGTTTAGGGTTTAGGGTTTAGGTTTTAGGTCTAGGGTTCAATTTTTAGTTTAGGGTTTAGGGTTTTTAGTTTTTTATTAGTAGAGAAGAAATTCAGATTCAACATTTCTTCTTTTTGATTTCATCAACCAAGTAACACACAAAGTTTTCTAAGACACAAGCGATGACATAGATAAAAAATGAGCATGCATAGAGCAAATCAAAAACCATAGATAACTAGAACTGTCTATATTGTAAAGATAGTTCCATAAGTAATAGATTGGATCGATCATTCTTTAATTTCTTCAGTTCCCATCATAACCACCCTGGCCTCTCGAGTAGCGTGATCCACCATCGTATCCCTGATCTCTCCCACGCCACCACCATTGTCCTTATCTCTCTTTTGGCCTCCATAACACCACTACTCCCCACCACCTCCATATCCACCAGATCCCCATCACCTTGATAATTGCCACCTTGCCTCCACCAGATCTAGACTAAGCACGGTTGTTGTGATATTCTTGCCATCAGGTTATGCCCATTCTTAGGGTTTAAGTTTATTTTTTTAATTTATTAAGTTACTTTAGGTTTAGGTAGGTTTAGGTTTAGGTTTATGGTTTAGGGTTTAGGGTTTAGGATTTAGGTTTAAGTTTTACGTTTAGGTTTAGGTTTAGGTTTAGGATTAGTTTTAGGTTTAGGTTTAGGGTTTAGGTTTAGGTTTTGGGTTTAGGATTAGGTTTAGGGTTTAGAGTTTAAGTTTAGGGTTTTTTAAATTAGGGTTTAAGGTTTTAGGTTTAGGTTTATACTTTAGGTTTAGGAGTTTTAAAGTTTAAGTTTAGTTTAGGGTTTAGGTTTAGGTTTAAGGTTTAGGAGTTTAAGTTTATAGTTTAGGTTTATAGGTTTAGGTTTTAGGTTTAGGAGTTTAGGGGTTTAGGAGTTTAAGGTTTAAAGGTTTTATGGTTTTAGGTTTAGAGTTTAGTTTAGGTTTAGTTATTTTTTATTTATTATTTATTATTTTATTTAAGTTTAGGGTTTTAGTTAAGGTTTAGTTAGGTTTAGAGTTGTAGATTTAGGGTTTAGGGTTAGTTTTAGGGTTTAAGGTTTAGGGTTTAGTGTTTAGGGTTTAGGGTTTACGGTTTAGGGTTTAGGGTTTAGGATTTTAGGTTTAGGATTTAGGGTTTAGGATTTAGTGTTTAGGGTTTTTTTAAATTAAGTAAAATGGTAGATTTAGTTTTATTTAGTTTATTTTTTATTTATTTTAGATATTTTATTTTATTTATTTTTATTTAGGTTTAATTTTTGTTTTTATTTAGTTTAGTTTATTTATTTTAGTTTTTTTATTTTAGTTTATTTTTTGGCTTAGGTTTTAGTTTATGTTTTTTTAGTTTAGTTTATTTTTATTTATTTTATTTTTTTTTTTTGTTTTAGGTTTTATTTTAGGTTTATTTTAGTTTACTTTATTTTATTTAGTTTAAGGTTTAGGTTTAGTTTAATTTAAGTTTAGGTTTAGGTTTTATTTATTTTAGTTTAGTTTATTTTAGTTTAGTTTATTTTAGTTTAGTTTTAGGTTTAATTTATTTTGTTTACTCTAATTTTAGTTTTTTTTTAGTTTAGGGTTTAGGTTTTATTTTTTATTTGTTTTTATGTTTATTTTTTAGCTTTAGATTTTTATTTAGTTTTTATTTTATTTTATTTTTAAGTTTAGCTTTAGGTTTAGGTTTAGGTTTTAGTTTATGTTTTAGTTTAGGTTTTTATTTTATTTAATTTTATTAAGGTTTAGGTTTTTATTTATTTTAGTTTTTATTATTTAGTTTAGGTTTAGGTTTTAGGTTTTAGGTTTAGGGTTTAGGTTGAGGTTGAGTTTAGTTTAGGGTTTGGGTTTAGGTTTAGGGTTTAGGTTTTATGTTTAGTTTTAGGGTTAGGTTTAGGTTTAGGTTTAGGTTTAAGATTTAGTTTTAGGTTTAGGGTTTTTAGGTTTAAGGTTTAGGATTTTGTGTTTAGGGTTGAGGTTTTGGGTTTAGGGTTAGGTTTTCTTTATTTTTTTATTTTATATTTTGTATTTAGGGTTAAGGGTTAGTTTTAGAGTTTATGATTAGTTTATAGTTAGTTTTAGGGTATAAATTTAGGGTTTAGGGTTTAAGTTTAGGTTTTAGGTTTAGTTTTAGGGTTTAGAATTGTTTAGAGTTTAGGGTTAAGTTTTAGGTTTAGGTTTAGGGTTTAGGGTTTAGGATTTAGGGTTTAATGTTTTTTTAAATTAAGTAAATTTATAAGTTTAGGAATATTTAGTATATTTAGTTTATTTTTTATTTATTTTTGTTTACTTTATTTTTTATTTTAATTTAGGTTTTTTTAATTTAGGTTTAAAAATAAAGGGTTTAGGGTTTTTTAGGGTTTAGATTTTAGGGTTTAGGGTTTAGGGTTGTATGTTAAGGGTTGTAGTTTTAGTTTTTAGGATTTAGGGTTTAATGGGTTTTTTTTAAAGTTAAGCAAACCAATAAGTTTATGTCTATTTAGTATATTTAGTTTATTTTATATATATTTTTGTTTACTTTATTTTTTTATTTTTATTTTTGTTTATTTTTTATTTATTTTAATTAATTTTTTTTGGTTTATTTATTTTTGTTTAGGTTCTTTATTTTAGTTTTTTTTAGGCTTAGATTTTAGTTTAGGTTTAATTTTTAGTTTAGGGTTTAGGCTTTATTTTTTATTTATTTTTATGTTTATTTTTTTGGTTTAGATTTTTATTTAGTTTTTATTTTATGTTTAATTTATTTTTATTTTAAGTTTAGTTTTTATTTTATTTATGTTTTTTATTTTAATGTTTATTTTAATTTTTAGTTTAGTTTAGGTTTTTATTTATTTTATTTTAGTTTAGTTTTTATTTTTTTATTTTATTTTATTTTTAGGTTTAGCTTTAGGTTTAGGTTTAGGTTTTAGTTTTGGTTTTAGTTTTGGTTTTTATTTTATTTTATTTTATTTAGGTTTAAGATTTTTTATTTATTTTATTTTTAGGTATTATTTATTTTAGGTTTAGGTTTTTAGGTTTTTAGGTTTTTAGGGTTTAGGGTTTATGTTTGTAAGTTTTAGGGTTTAGGGTTTAGGGTTTAAGGGTTAGTGTTTATGATTTAAGGTTTATGGTTTAGGGTTTAGGGTTTTCGGGTTTAGGGTTTAGGGTTTAGTGTTTAGGGTTTAGTGTTTAGGGTTGTAGGTTTAGGGTTTAGGGTTAGGGTTTTTTTTTTTATTTTAGATTTAGGGTTTAGGGTTTATGGTTAGTTTTAGGGTTAGTTTAGGGTTTAGAATTTAAGGTATAGGGTTTAGGCTTTTGGCTTTAGGGTTTTTAGGGTTTAGTGTTTAGGGTTTAGGGTTAATTTAGAGTTTAGGGTTTAGGGTTTTAAGGTTTTGGGTTTTGGGTTTTTGATTTAGGATTTAGGGTTTAATGGTTTTTTTTAATTAAGTAAATCGATAGGTTTAGGATTATTTAGTATATTTAATTTTTTTATTTTAGTTTACTTTATTTTTTATTTTTATTTAGGTTTATTTTTTATTTAGTTTAGCTTATTTATTTTTGGGTTTATTTATTTTTGCTTAGGTTTTTTAATTTTAGTTTATTTTTTATGCTTAGGTTTTGGTTTAGGTTTATTTTTTAATTGAGTTTTATTTTTATTTTATTTTTTAGGTTTAGGTTTAGGTTTTATCTTTTATTTTTAGGTTTTGGTTTTTATTTTATTTTATTAGGTTTAGGTTTTAGGTTTTTATTTTAGATTTGTTTTTAGGTTTTATTTTTTAGTTCAAGTTTAGGTATATTTTTAGTTTATTTTATTTTATTCAGTTTAGGTTTAGGTTTAGCTTTTATTTACTTTAGTTTAGTTTATTTTTATTTAGGTTTAGGTTTATTTTATTTTGTTTATTTTTGGTTCAATTTTTTTTTAGTTCGAGATTTAGTTTTTATTTTTTATTTAGGCTTTAGGGTTTGGGGTTTAGGGTTTAGGGTTTAGGGTTTTGGGGTTTATGGTTTATGGTCTAGGGTTATAGCTTTAGGGTTGTAGGTTTAGGGTTATAGGTTTAAGGTTAGTTTTAGGGTTTAGAGTTTAGGGTTTAGAGGTTTGGATTTAGGTTAATGTTTTTTTTTTAAAAAATTAACTAAATCGATTGGTTTAGATTTATTTAGTTTATTTAGTTTTTTATTTATTTATTTGAGTTTATTTTATTTATTTGATTTAGGTATATTTTTTATTTTTATTTAATTTATTTTATTTATTTTAGTTTAGGTTTTTATTTTAGTTTTTTTAGGTTTAGGTTTATTTTTTAGTTGAGTTTTCTTTTTGTTTATGTTTTATTTATTATTTTTAGGTTTTTGGTTTATGTTTTTATTTTATTTTTTTTAGGTTTAGGTTTTAGGTTTTTATTTAAGGTTTATTTTAGGTTTTATTTTTTAGTTTAGGTATTGGTCTATTTTTAGTTTATTTTAATTTATTTAGTTTAGGTTTAGGTTTAAGTTTAGTTTATTTTAGGTTTAGGTTTATGTTTTATTTATTTTAGGTTAGTTTATTTTAGTTTAGGTTTAAGTTTATTTTATTTTGTTTATTTTTTATTTTAATTTTAGATTAGGTTCATTTTTTAGGTTTAGGTTTTTATTTAATTTATATTTTATTTTATTTTAAGTTTATTTTATTTTTAATGTTCAGTTTTTATTTTATTTATGTTTTTTATTCTTAGGTTTACTTTATTTTTTAGTTCAGTTTATGTTTTTATTTATTTTATTTTAGTTTATTTTTATAATTTTATTTTATTTTATTTTTAGGTTTATGTTTAGATTTTAGTTTTGATTTTTTATTTTATTTTATTTTGTTATTTTATTTAGGTTAAGATTTTTTATTTATTTTATTTTTAGGTTTTATTTAGAATAGGGTTAAGTTTTAGGTTTTAGGGTTTGGTGGCTCAGTTTAGGGTTTAGGATCAGGGTCATGGTTTATGGTTGGGTGGTTAGAGTACATGTGATAGGCTCAGGTCAGCCAGAGTGTGGTATGGCTTAGTGCCTTTTAGGCCCAGTTTAGGTCAGTTTTGGGGTTTAGGGAGGGTTTAAGGTAGGTTTAGGGTTTAGGTTTTAGTTTAGGTGTGGAGTGCAGGTCAGCAGGTTAGTGGTTTTGCCTGGGCTCAGGTTTAGGGTTTAGGGTCCAGGTTAAGGCCCACCATAGGGTTTATGGTCTGAGGTTTTGGGTGGGTAGGGATTTGTGGCTCAGTTTTGGGTAAAGTAGGTAGTTTTGTGGTTATTTATGGATTATTTTAGTTTTTTAATTAAATTAAACCAACTATTTATTTATTTTATTTTATTTTATTTTATTTTATTTATTTTATTTATATTTTATATTTAGTTTATTTTATTTATTTATTTTATTTTTATTTCTTTATTTATATTTTATATTTTAGTTTATTTTATTTATTTTAGGTTTATTTATTTTAGTTAAGGTTTTTTATTTTAGTATAGGTTTTTTATTTAGGTTTTGGTTTATATTTATTTTTAAGTTTAATTTTATTTATATTTTATTTTTTAGGTTTAGGTTTTATTTTTTATTATTAGGTATAGGTTTTTATTTTCTTTTTTTAGGTTTTATTTTTTAGTTTAGGTATAGGTTTATTTTTAGTTTATTTTATTTTAATTCATTTAGGTTTTATGTTTAGTTTATTTTATGTTTAGGTTTAGGTTTTATTTATTTTAGTTTAGTTTATTTTAGTTTAGGTTTTAGTTTAATTTTTTTTGTTCATTTTAGGTTTAGTTTATTTTAGTTTAGGGTTTAAGTTTTATTTTTAAATTTATTTTTTAGGTTTAGGTTTTTACTTATTATTATTATATTTTATTTCAATTTTATTTCATTTTTATTTTATGTTAATTTTAATTTTATTTAGGTTTTTTATTTTTAGGTTTATTTTATTTTTTAGTTTTGTTTAGGTTTTTATTTATTTTATTTGAGTTTAGTTTTTATCATTTATTTTATTTTATTTTTAGGTTTATGTTTAGGATTAGGTTTTAATTAGGTTTTTATTTTATTTTATTTTATATTATTTATGTTTAGGTTTTTAGTTTATTTTATTTTTAGGTTTTATTTCATTTAGGTTTTAGGTATTTAGGTTTTTATGGTTTAGGGTTTACAGTTTAAGGTTTAGGATTTAGGGTTTTTAGGGTTTAGGGTTTAGGGTTTAAGGTTTAGGTTAGTTTTAGGGTTTATCATTAGTTTGTATTCAAGATTTAGTTTGTGGATTTTAGGGTTTAGGATTTAGGGCAGTTTAGGGTTTAAGGTTTAGGGTTTTAACCTTTAACATTTAGGGTTTTTTTTAAAAAAATTAAGTAAACCTGTAGGCTTAGGTTTATTTAGTTTATTTTTCATTTATGTTAGTTTATTTTATTTCATATTTTTATTTAGTTTAGTTTATTTAATTTAAGTTTATTTATTTTAATTAAAGTTATTTTTATTTTAGTTTAGTTTAGTTTTTTAAAAGATTAGATTTATGTTTATTTTTTTTGTTTACTTTTATTTTTGTTTTATTTTTTAGGGTTAGGCTTTATTTCTTATTTTTAGGTTTAAGCTTTTATTTTCTTTTTTTATGTTTAGGTTTTAGGTTTCCATTTTGGGTTCATTTATAGGATTCATTTTTTAGTTTAGGCATAGGTTTATTTTTAATTTATTTTATTTATTTTAAGGTTTATGTTTAGTTTATTTTAGGTTTAAGTTTAAGTTTTATTTATTTTATTTTAGGTTTATTTTATTATTTTTATTTTGGATTTAGATTTTTTAGTTTAGGGTTTAGTTTTTGTTTTATAGTTATTTTAGGTTCAGGTTGTTATTTTTTTAATTATATTTTAGGTTTATTTTATTTTTTATTTTACATTTAGTTTTTAGTTATTTAGGTTTTTTATTTTTATGTTAATTTTTGTTAGTTTAGTTTAGATTTTTATTTACTTTATTTGAGTTTAGTTTTTATTTTTATTTTATATTATTTTTAAGTTTAGGTTTAGGTTTAGGTTTTAGTTTAGGTTTTTATTTTATTTAAGTTTAGGTTTTATTTATTTTTTAGGTTTTATTTAGTTTAAGGGATTTTAGGGTTTAAGATTTATTAGGGTTAGGGTTGTGGTTTAGTGGTTGGTTGGGTTTTGTGGCTTAGCTTTAAGATCTGGGGTTTAGGGTTTAGGAGGGTTAGGGAGGTCAGATCATGGTAGGGTTTAGGGTTTAGCTTTAGGTTTGTGGTTTTATGGTTTAGGGTGGGGTGAGCTGGATTTGGGGGTTTAGTATTTAGAGGTTTTTGGGTTAGGGTGGGGGGTAGGGATTAGGGTTTAGGATTTAGGGTTAGGGTTAGGGTTTAGGGTTTAGAGTTTAGGGTTTAGAGGTTAGCATTTAGGGTTAATGTTTTTTTTAAAAAAAATTAACAAAACAGATTGGTTTAGATTTATTTAGTTTATTTTTTTTATTTGAGTTTATTTTATTTATTTGATTTAGGTTTTTTTATTTTTATTTAATTTAGTTTAGGTTTTTTATTTTAGTTTTTTTAGGTTTAGGTTTATTTTTTAGTTGAGTTTTTTTTTTTGGTTTATGCTTTGTTTATTATTTTTAGGTTTTTGGTTTATGCTTTTATTTTATTTTTTTAGGTTTAGGTTTTAGGTTTTTATTTGAGGTCTATTTTAGGTTTTATTTTTTAGTTTAGGTATAGGTCGATTTTTAGTTTATTTTGTTTTATTTAGTTTAGGTTTAGGTTTAGGTTTAGTTTATTTTAGGTTTATGTTTATTGTTTATTTATTTTAGATTAGTTTATTTTAGTTTAGGTTTAAGTTTATTTTATTTTGTTTTTTTTTATTTTAAGTTTAAATTAGGTTCATTTTTAGGTTTAGGTTTTTATTTAATTTATATTTTATTTTATTTTAAGTTTATTTTATTTTTAACGTTTAATTTTTATTTTATTTATGTTTTTTATTCTTAGGTTTACTTTATTTTTTAGTTTAATTTATGTTTTTATTTATTTAATTTTAGTTTATTTTTACAATTTTATTTTATTTTATTTTTAGGTTTATGTTTAGATTTTAGTTTAGATTTTATTTTATTTTATTTACATTTTATTTAAGTTTAGATTTTTTATTTATTTTATTTTTAGGTTTTATTTAGATTAGGTTATTTAGGTTTTAGGGTTTAATTTAGGTTTAGGGTTTAGGGTTTAGTTGGTTTTAAGGGGTTTAGAGTTTTAGGTTTAAGATTTAGTGTTTGGGTTAGGTTTAAGTTAAGGTTGCCAGTTTTACTTTAGGGTTTGGTTTAGGTTAGTTGGTTATTTAGTTTAGGTTTAGGTTTAAGTTTAGGGTTTGGTAAGGTTTAGTTTTTGGTGGTTTAGGCAGTTTAGGGTTTAAGGTTTAGTTTAGTCAGTTAGGGTTTAGGGTGGTATAGATTTAGGGTTTAAGGTTTGGGGTTTGGGTGGGAGTGATAGAGGGTAGGGTTTTGGGCACAAGGGATAGTTTAGGTTAGGGTTTAGGGTTGTAAGTTTAGGGTTTGGGAGTTTATGGTTAGGTTTAGGTTTTTTTAATTAAGTAATTAAGTAAGTTTAGGTTTATTTGGTTTATTTTTTATTTATTTTAGTTTATTTTAATTTTAATTTTTTTATTTATATTTTATTTTTAGTTAGTTTATTTTATTAATTTTAAGTTTATTTATTTTAGTTAAGGTTTTTTATTTTAGTATAGGTTTTTTGTTTAAGTTTTGGTTTATATTTATTTTTTAGTATAATTTAATTTATATTTTATTTTTTAGGTTTAGGTTTTATTTTTTATTATTAGGTATAGGTTTTTATTTTCTTTTTTAAGTTTTATTTTTTAGTTTATTTTATTTTATTTCATTTAGGTTTTATGTTTAGTTTATTTTAGGTTTAGGTTTAGGTTTTATTTATTTTAGTTTAGTTTATTTTAGTTTAGGTTTTAGTTTAATTTTTTCTGTTCATTTTAGGTTTAGTTTTTTTTTTTTGTTTAGGGTTTAAGTTTTAATTTTACATTTGTTTTTTAGGTTTAGGCTTTTATTTATTTATTATTCTATTTTATTTTAGGTTTATTTTATTTTTATTTTATGTTAATTTTAATTTTATTTAGGTTTCTTATTTTTAGGTTTATTTTATTTTTAAGTTTTGTTTAGGTTTTTATTTATTTTATTTGAGTTTAGTTTTTATTATTTGTTTTATTTTTTTTAGGTTTAGGTTTAGGATTAGGTTTTAGTTAGGTTTTTATTTTATTTTATTTTATTTTGTTTATGTTTAGGTTTTTATTTTATTTTATTTTTAGGTTTTATTTAGTTTAGGTTTTAGGCATTTAGGTTTTTATGGTTTAAGGTTTACAGTTTAAGGTTTAGGATTTAGGGTTTTAGGGTTTAGGGTTTAAGGTTTAAGGTTTAGGGTTAGCTTAGGGTTTATCATTAGTTTAGGGTCTAAGGTTTAAGGTTTAGGCTTTAGGCTTTAGGGTTTAGGATTTTTAGGTTTTATGATTTAGGTCAGTTTAGGGTTTAAGGTTTAGGGTTTTAACCTTTAACGTTTAGGTTTTTTTTTTTTTAAAAAAAAGTAAACATGTAGGCTTAGGTTTATTTAGTTTATTTTTCATTTATGTTAGTTTATTTTATTTCATATTTTTATTTAGTTTAGTTTATTTAATTTAAGTTTATTTATTTTAATTAAAGTTTTTTAATTTTAGTTTAGTTTAGTTTTTTTAAAGGATTAGATTTATGTTTATTTTTTGTTTACTTTTATTTTTGTTTTATTTTTTAGGTTTAGGTTTTATTTTTTATTTTTAGGTTTAGGCATTTATTTTCTATTTTTAGGTTTAGGTTTTAGGTTTCCATTTTGGTTTCATTTCTAGGATTCATTTTTTAGTTTAGGCATAGGTTTATTTTTAATTTAATTTATTTTATTTAGTTTAAGGTTTATGTTTAGTTTATTTTAGGTTTAGGTTTAAGTTTTATTTATTTTATTTTAGGTTTATTTTATTTTGTTTATTTTGGATTTAGTTTTTTTTAGTTTAGGGTTTAGTTTTTGTTTTATAATTATTTTAGGCTCAGGTTGTTATTTTCTTAAATATATTTTAGGTTTATTTTATTTTTTATTTTACATTTAGTTTTTATTTATTTAGGTTAGGTTGATTTTTTTTAGTTTAGTTTAGGTTTTTATTTACTTTATTTGAGTTTAGATTTTATTTTTGTTTTTATATTATTTTTAGGTTTAGGTTTAGGTTTAGGTTTTAGTTTAGGTTTTTATTTTATTTAAGTTTAGGTTTTTTTTTATTTGTTTTATTTTTAGGTTTTATTTAGTTTAAGTTTAGCTTTTTGTGGTTTAAGGTTTAGGGTTTAAGGTTTAAGGTTTATGGTTTAGGGGTTTAGGGTTTAGGGTTTAGGATTAGGGTTTAGGGTTTAGGGTTTAGGGTAGCATGTCAGCTTTGGATTTAGGTTTAGGGTTTAGGAGTTAGAGGCTTAGGTTAATGGTTTTGGGTAGGTTTAGCATCAGGTTTTAAGTTTTATGGTTTGGTAAGGTGAGAAGGATTTAGGGTTTAGTTTTTTGGTTTAGGTTTAGGTTTAGGGTTTATGTTAAGATTAGGTAGGGGGTTTAGGGTTTAGGTTTAGGGAGTTTAGAGAGTTTAGTTAGTTTAGTGTTTAGGGCTTAGGGATTAGGGTTTACCATTTAGTGATTAGGGTTTTAGGTCTGTGGTCCAGGTTTAGGTTAGTTTTAGGTTTAGGGTTTATGATTTAGAGTTTAGGGTTAAGTGTTTAGAATTTTGGGTTTGTTTTTTAAAATTAAGTAAAATCATAGGTTTAAGTTATTTGTTTTTTTAATTTTTTTTATATTTTTATTTATGTTTATTTTTTCATTTAGTTTAGTTTATTTATTTTATGTTTATTAATTTTAGTTTAGTTTTTTATTTTAGTTTATTTTTTAGGTTTAGGTTTAAGTTTATGTTTATTTTTTAGTTTAGTGTCATTTTTATTTTATTTTTTATGTTTAAGTTTAGGTTTAAATTTTTTTTTAGGTTTAGGTTTTAGGTTTTTATTTTAGGCTTCTTTTTAAGTTTTATTTTTTAGTTTAGGTTTACATTTACTTTTTAGTTTAGGTTTATTTGTAGGTTTAGTTTATTTTAGGTTTAGGTTTATGTTTTATTTATTTTAGTTTAGTTTATTTTAGTTTAGGTTTAGGTTTATTTTATTTTGTTTATTTTAGGTTTAGGTCTTTTTTTTTAAGTTTAGGGTTTAGGTTTTATTTTTTATTTATTTTTAGGTTTTTTTAGGTTTATTTTTTAGGTTTAGGTTTTTAGTTAGTTTTTATTTTATTTTACATTAGGTTTATCTTATTTTTATTTTACATTTAGGTTTTATTTTATATAGGTATTTAATTTTTAGGTTTATTTTATTTTATTTAGTTTAGTTTAAGTTTTTATTTATTTTATTTTAGTTTAGTTTTTATTTTTTATTTTATTTTATTTTTAGGTTTAGGTTTAGGTTTATGTTATAATTTAGGTTTTTATTTTATTTATTTTAATTAGGTTTAGGTTTTTTATTTATTTTATTTTAAGGCTTTATTTAGTTTAGGTTTAGGTTTTTAAGTTTTAGGGTTTACGATTTAGGGATTAGCATTTAGGGTTTAGGGTTTAGGTTTATGGTTTAGGGTTGTTGTTTTTAGGGTTTAGAGTTTAGGGTTTAGTTTTAGTTTTAGGATTTAGGGTTAGGGTTTATTCATTTATTTTTTAAAATTACGTAAACTTGTAGGATTAGGTTTATTTAGTTTATTTTTTATTTATTTTAGTTATTTTATTTTTTTCTTTTATTTAGGTTTACTTTTTTATTTAGTTTTGTTTATTTATTTTAAATTTATTTCTTTTAGTTTAGGTTTTTTATTTTAGTTTATTTTTTAGGTTTATGTTTAGGTTTAGGTTTATTTTTTAGTTTAGGTTTATTTTTATTTTACTTTTTAGGTTTAGGTTTTATTTTTTATTTTTAAGTTTAGGTTTAGTTTTTTATTTTATTTTCTTATGTTTTGGTTTTAGATTTATTTTTTGGTTTTATTTTTTAGTTTAAGTTTAGGTTTAATTTTATTTTATTTAGTTTTGGTTTAGGTTTAGGTTTTGTTAATTTTAGGTTTAGGTTTAGGTTTTATTTATTTTAGTTTAAGTTTAGATTTATTTTATTTTTATTTTAGGTTTAGGTTTTTTTTAATAGTTTAGTCTTAGGTTTTATTTTATATTTATTTTTAGGTTTATTTTTTAGGTTTAGGTTTTTATTTAGATTTTATTTTATTTTATTTTATGTTTAATTTTATTTTATTTTAGGTTCAATTTTTATTTTATTTAGGCTTTTTATTTTTTTTAGTTTAGTTTAGGTTTTATTATCTTTAGGTTTTATTTAATTTAGGTTTAGGCTATTAGCTTTTAAGGGTTTAGGGTTTAGGGTTTAGGGTTTTAGGGTTTATGATTTAGGGTTTAAGGTTTTGGTTTTAGGTTTAGGATTGAGGTTTTAGTTTAGGTTTAGGGTCTTTTTTTAACAGAGAATAAATTCAGATTCAATATATCTTCTTTTCCATTTCATCTACCAAGTAACAAACCAAGTTTTCTAAGACATAGGCGACGACATAGATAAGAAATGAGCACGCATAGAGCAAATCAAAAACCCTAGCTAACTAGAACCTTCTCTACTATTAAGACACAGTTCTATAAGCAACAGATCGAATCGATCGCTCTTTAGTTTGTATTGTTCACTTTAGAGCCACCTTTGCCTCTCGAGTAGTGGGATCCACCATCATTTCCCCCATCTCTCCCTCCGCCACAACCATGGCTGTAACATCCATCGCTCATCCTACTTCCAAAACCACCACTGCTCTGACCACCACCTCCATATCCACTAGCACCTCTAGATCCTCCCCACCACTATGATAACCGTCGCCTCCGCCATCGCCTCCACCACTAGATATAGAATGAGCCTGGTTGACGGTGATGTTCCTCTGTCAAGGTTCTGCCCAATCTTAGGGTTTATGTTTAGTTTCAGGTTTATTAGGTTTAAGGTTTAGGTTTATTTTGTAATTTATTTTGTTACTTTAAGTTTAAGTTTAGGGTTTAAGATTAGTTTTCAAGGTTTAGGGTTTTTTAGGGTTTATGGTTTATGATTTAGGGTTTAGGGTTTAGGATTTAGTGTTTCTGGTTTTTTTTTTTTAAAATTAAGTAAATTGACAGGTTTAAGTTTATTTACTTTATTGTTTATCTATTTTAGTTGATTTTATTTTTTATCTTTTATTTAGTTTAGTTATTTATTTTAGATTTATTTAGTTAATTTTTAAGGCTCAGGTTTATTGTTTAGTTGAGTTTTATTGTTATTTTATTTTTTAGGTTTAAGTTTTATTTTTTATTTTTAGGTTTAGGTTTGGGTATTTATTTTATTTTCTTAGGTTTAGGTTTTAGGTTTTTATTTTAGGTTAGTTTTTAGGTTTTATTTTATAGTTTAGGCTTAGGTTTATTTTTAGCATATTTTATTATATGTAGTTTAGGTTAAGGTTTAGGTTTAGTTTATTTTATGTTTAGGTTTATATTTTATTTATTTTAGTTTAGTTTATTTTAGATTAGTCTTAGGTTTATTTTATTTTGTTTATTTTTTATTTTAGGTTTAGGTTTTTTATAATTTAAACTTTAGGATTTATTTTTTATTTATTTTTAGGATTTTTTTAGGTTTAGTTTTTAAGTTTAAGTTTTTTACTTAGTTTTTATTTCAGTTTTATTTAATTTTTATTTTACATTTAGTTTTTATATTATTTAGGTCTTTATTCTTAGGTTTATTTTTTTTTCTATTTTATTTTAAGTTTTTATTCATTTTATTTTAGTTTTAGGTTTATGTTAAGTTTTAGTTTAGGTTTTAATTTTATTTTATTTTATTTATTTTATTTAGGCTTAGGTATTTTTATATATTTTATTTTTAGGTTTTGTTTAGTTTAGGTTTAGGTTTAGGTTTTTAGGTTTTTAAGGTTCAGTGTTTATGGTTTAGGGTTTAGGGTTTACGGTTTATGTTTAGGGTTTAGTGTTTAGGCTTTACGGTTTAGGATTTTTAGGGTTTTTCTAAAAGAATTAAGTAATCCAGTAGGTCTAGGTTTATGCAGTTTATGCAGTTTATTTAGTTTATTTTTTATTTATTTTAGTTTATTTTACTTTTTATTTTCATTCATTTTTATTTTTCATTTTTATTTAGATTAGTTTATTTTTTATAGGTTTATTTATTTTAGTTTAGGTTTTTAATTTTAGTTTATTTTTTAGGTTTAGGTTCATTTTTAGTTGAGTTTTATTTTTTTTTATTTTTTAGGTTTAGGTTTTATTTTTTATTTTTAGGTTTAGGTATAGATTTTTATTTTATTTTTTTAGGTTTAGGTTTTTGTTTTTTATTTTTGGTTTTTTAGGTTTATTTTAAAGTTTTATATTTTACTTTCGGTTTAGGTTTATTTTTAGTTTATCTTATTTTATTTAGGTTTTTTTATTCTTAAGTTTATTTTATTTTATAGTTTTTTTTAGGTTTTTATTTATTTTATTTTAGTTATTTTATTTTTTTATTATCTTTTTTAGGTTTAGGTTCTGGTTTTAGTTTTATTTTTTATTTTATTTAATTTTAAGTTTATTTATTTATTTATTTTTAGGTTTTATTTATTTTAGGTTTAGGTTTTTAGGTTTTTAGGGTTTAGGATTTAGGGTTTAATATTTAGGGTTTAGGGTTTAGGGTTTAGAGCTCAAGGTTTTAGGGTTTAGGGTTTAGGGTTAGGGTTTAGGGTTTAAGGTTTAGGGTTTAGTGTTTAGGCTTTCGGGTTTAGGGTTTTTAGGGTTTAGGGTTTTTAGGGTTTAGGGTTACCTTAGGGTTTAGGGTTAGGTTAAGGTTTAGAGTTTAGGGTTTATTTTTTGTTAGCTTTATTTTATTTTTATTTTACTTTAGCTTTATTTTATTTTACATTTAGGATCTATTTTATTTAGGTATTTTCTTTTTATGTTTATTTTATTTTTTAGTTTAGTTTAGGTTTTTATTTGTTTTATTTTAGTTTAGTTTTTATTTTTAATTTGATTTTATTTCTAGGTTTTGGTTTAGGTTTAAGTTTTAGTTTAGGTTTTTATTTTATTTTAATTATTTTATTTAGGTTTAGGTCTTTTTATTTATTTCATTTTTAGGTTTTATTTAGTTTTGGTTTAGGATTTTAGGTTTTTAGGGTTTAGGGTTCAGGGTTTAGGGTTTAGTGTTCTGGGTTTACAGTTTGGGGTTTAGGGTTTAGGGTTATAGATTTTAGGGTTTAGGGTATAGTGTTTAAAATTTAGGGTTTATGGTTTTAGGGTTTAGGGTTTATGGTTTGGAGTTTTAGGGTTTTAGGTCTTAGGGTTTAGGGTTTAGAGTTTTAGGGTTTAGGGTTTTGGATTTAGTGTTAAGGGTTTAGGGTTTATGGTTAGTTTTAGGGTTTAGGGTTTTATTTATTTATTTTATTTATTATTTTATTAAATGATGTAAACTAGTAAGTTTAGGTTTATTTAGTTTATTTTATTTTTTATTTTTATTTAGGTTTATTTTTATTTTTATTTTATTTAGTTTATTTATTTTAGTTTATTTATTATAGTTTACATTTTTTTTATTTTAGTTTATTTTTTAGGTTTAGGTTTAAGTTTAGGTTAATTTTTTAGTTTAGTTTTATTTTTATTTTATTTTTTTGGTTTAAGTTTTTATTTTTATTTTTAGGTTTAGGTTTAGGTTTTTATTTTATTTTTTTAGATTTAGGTTAAGATTTTATTTTAGGTTTATTTTAGTTTTTACTTTTTAGTTTAGGTTTATGTTTATTTTTAGTTTGTTTTATTTTATTTAGTTTAGGTTTATTTTTAGGATTAGTTTATTCTAGGTTTAGGTTTAGGTTTTATATATTTTAGTTTAGTTTATTTTAGTTTAGGTTTATGTTTACTTTATTTTTATTTTAGGTTTCGGTTTTTATTTTACTTCAGGGTTTAGGTTTTATTTTTATTTATTTTTATGTTTTATTTTTTGGATTATTTTTTAGGTTGAGTTTTTTATTTAGTTTTTATTTTAGGTTTATTTTATTTTTATTTAGGTTTTTTATCTTTTAGTTTAGTTTAGGTTTTTATTTATTTTATTTAATTTTGTTTTATTTAATTTTGTTTTCTTTTTAGGTTTAAGCTTAGGTTTAGGTTTTAGTTTATGTTATTATTTTATTTTTTTTTGTTTCAATTTTTGTATTTATTTTTTTAGGTTTTATTTAGTATAGGTTTAGATTTTTAGCTTTTTAGGATTTAGGGTTTAGGGTTTAGGTTTGGGGTTTAGGGTTTAAGGTTTGGGGTTTAGGGTTTAGGGTTTGGGGTTTTGAGTTTAAGGTTTAGGGTTTAAATTTTAGAGTTTAGGGTTTAGGTTTTTAGGGTTTAGGGTTTAGGGTTTTTAGGGCTTAGGGTTTAGGGTTTAGGTTTTGAGTTTAGGGTTCAGGATTTAGTTTATGATTTAGTGTTTTTGGTATTTTTTCAACATAGAACATATTTAGATTCAACATTTCTTCTTTTCGATTTCATTAAGCAAATAACACACCAAGTTTTTTAAGACACAACCGACGATGTAGATAAAAATGAGCATGC
This sequence comes from Cymbidium sinense, assembly GCA_021442155.1. Taxonomy (NCBI): domain Eukaryota; kingdom Viridiplantae; phylum Streptophyta; class Magnoliopsida; order Asparagales; family Orchidaceae; genus Cymbidium; species Cymbidium sinense. The sequence continues at coordinate 203,266,612 of CM038216.1, forward strand.
ATAGAGCAATAACTATCTCTACCATAAGACACTGTTCCGTAAGCAATAGATCGGATCGACCATTCTTTAATTTCTCCAGTTCCCATCAGAACCACCCCGACCTCTTGAGTAGCAGGACCCACCATCATATCCTTGTTATTTCGCTCCGCCACCACCATAGCTGTAATATTCATCGCTCTTCCGCCTCCATAGCCACCACTACTCCAACCACTACCTCCATAACCACCAGCTCCTCCAAATCCCCCACCACCACTGCGATAAACTCCGTCGCTCCTCCATATCTAGACTGAGCCTTGTTGACGGTGATGTTATAGTCGTCAAGGTTCTGCCCATTTTTATAGTTTTGGTTTGGGTTTATTAGGTTTTAGGGTTTAGTTTTTTTTTTAAAATTTATTTAGTTGCTTTAGGTTTAAGTTTAGGATTTGGGGTTTAGGGTTTACGATTTAGGGTTAGGGTTTATAGTTTAGGGTTTAGGGTTTAAGGTTTAGTGTTTAGTGTTTAGGCTTTTAGGGTTTTTTCTTTTAGGGTTTAGGGTTTAGGGTTAGGGTTCAGGGTCTAGGGTATAGTTTTTTTTAAGGGTTTATGGTTTAGGGTTTAGGGTTCAGGATTTAGAATTTAAGCTTTTAGAAATTGTTAAGTAAACCGGTAAGTTTATGTTTATTTAGTTTATTTTTTATTTATTTAAGTTTATTTTATTTTAATTTATTTAAGTTTATTTTTTAGGATTAGATTTTTATTTTATTTTTTTAGGTTTAGGTTTCAGGTTTTTATTTTTGGTTTATTTTGAGGATTTGTTTTTTAGTTTAGGTTTAAGTTACTTTTTAGTTTATTTTATCTTATTTAGTGTAAGTTTAGGTCTAGGTTTTATTTTTTTGGTTTAGGTTTAGGTTTGTTCTATTTTATTTTTTATGTTTAGGGTTTAGGATTAATTTTTTATTTATTTTTAAGTTTTATTTTTAGGTTTATTATTTAGGTTTAGGTTTTTATTCAATTTTTATTTTTTATTTTAGGTTTAGTTTTTATTTTACTTAGGTTTTTTACTTTTTAGTTTAGTTTAGGTTTTTATTTATTTTAGTATTTCTTTTTTATTTTTTTTCTTTTTAGGTTTAGGCTTAGGTTTAGGTTTAGGTTTAGCTTTTAGTTTATGTTCCTATTTTATTTTATTTTTTTATTTTAGTTTATTTTATCTTTTTTATTTATTTTATTTTAAAGTTTTATTTAGTTTAGGTTTGGGTTTTTAGCTTTTTAGGGTTTAGAGTTTAAGGTTTAGGGTTAGTTTAGGGTTTAGAGATTATGGTTTAGGGTTTTTTGGGTTAAGGGTTTATGTTTTCGGGTTTAGGGTTTAGAGTTAATGATTTTAGGGTTTATGGTTCGGGGTTTAGGTTGTAGGTTTAGGTTCAAGTTTTAGTTTAGGGTTTAGGGTTTTTGGTTTTTTTTATTAATGAGAACAAATTCAGATTCAACATTTCTTCTTTGGTTTATTTTGTTTCTTTTTTATTTATTTTAGTTTGTTTTATTTTTCATTTTTATTTATGTTTATCTTTTATTTTTATTTAGTTTAGTTTATTTATTTTAGTGTAGGTTTTTTTATTTGAGTTTATTTTCTAGGTTTAAGTTTTGGTTTAAGTTTATTTTTTAATTGAGTTTTATTTTTATTTTGTTTTTTAGGTTTAAGTTTTATTTTTTATTGTTAAGTTTGGGTTTAGTTTTTTATTTTACCTTTTTAAGTTTAGCTTTTAGGTTTTTATTTTAGGTTTATTTTTAGGTTTTATTTCTTAGTTTAGGTTTATGCTTATTTTTAGTTTAATTTATTTTATTTATTTTAGGGTTTAGCTTTAGGTTTAGGTTTTATTTAATCTAGTTTAGTTTGTCTTATTTTAGGTCAAGGTTTATTTTATTTTATTTATTTTTATTTTATTTTATGTTTAGGGTTTTTTTAAGTTTATTATTTAGGTTTTATTTTTTTATTTATTTTTTGATTTTTTAAAGTTTATTTTTGGTTTATTTTATTTTTATTTTATGTTTGTTTTTATTTTATTTAGGTTTTTTATTCTTAGGTTTATTTTATTTTTTAATTTAGTTTAGATTTTTATTATTTAATTTTAGTTTATTTTTATTTGTTTATTTTATTTTTCTTAGGTTTAGGTTTAAGTTTTAGTTTATCACTTTATTTTATTTTATTTTTTTATTTAATTTAGGTTTAAGTTTTTTATTTATTTTATTTTTATGTATTATTTTATGTTTTAGATCTTTGGCCTAAGCCTAGGGCCCAGGCTCAGGATCTTAGGGCTCATCATCTAGTGTGGCTCAGTGGCCTGGCCCATGTGTGCTTGGGTTTCCTTGGGTTTAGGGCTCTGAGTTTAGTCAAGCCTAGGGCCTAGGGCTCAGCCTGGGGCTCAGGATCTTGGCTCAGTGGTTAGACTCCAGTGGGTCAGCTCAGAGCCTGGTGGCTCAGGGTTTTGCTGCAGCCTTCAGGGCTCCTGGTGGCCCAGTGGCCTCAGGCCCAGTTCTGGGGTCACTAGCCCAGAACAGGCTCAGGTTTAGAGTCAGCCATGTGGCCTGTGGCCCAGGGCACAGGGTCTTAGGGCCCAGGGCCCAGGCCAGTGCCCAGTTGTGGTCTGTATTCCAGTCTTTATTAGTGGCCCAGGCCTATAGGCTTAGGGCCCAGGGTTCAATTTATCTTTCTAAAAAGCAAACCCAGATTTAAGTTTTAGTATTTTTATTTATCTTAGTTTATCTTATATTTATATTATTTTAGTTTAATTTATTTTAGGGTTTTATCTTATTTACATTTTAGGTCAGTTTAGGTTTTAATTTATTTTAGTTTATTTTTTATCTTTTTCCATGTTTTTTTTCACCTTGGCTTTTTTTTATTCTCGTAGGTTTTATTTTTAGGTTTATGTGGCATGATTTTATTTTAGTTTTAATTTATTTTATTTTAGGTTTAGTTTTATTTTAGGTTTATCTTTTAGTTTAGTTTAGGTTTTATTTATTTTATTTTAGTATTTTAGATTTTATTTCTTTAGGTTTAGCTTTAGGTAGGTTTTAGTTTATGTTTTTATTGTATTTTATTTTATTTATTTTGTTTTATATTTTCATTTATTTATTTTGATTTATTTAGCTTTTTAGTAGCTTATGGCTCAAGCTCAGCTCAGTGGTTTAGGGTCCAGGCTCTTTTTAGGGCTCAGGGTCCATGGTGAGATCTTAGTGAGTCATGCTAGGTTGTGGTTTAGTGGTCAAGTTTAGTAGGGTTTAGGTTTTGGTTTTTTTTATTAACAGAAAAAACCAGATTCAACATTTCTTCTATTTTTTATTTGATTTATTTAGTTTATTTTTTTTCTTTATTTTAGTTTATTTTTTTTATGTTTATTTTTTTATTTAGTTTATTTATTTTAGGTTTATTTATTTTAATTTAGGTTTATATTTTAGTTTATTTTTTTGGTTTAGGTTTATGTTTATTTTTTAGTTGAGTTTATTTTTATTTTATTATTTAGGTTTAAGTTTAATTTATTTATTTTTAGATTTAGGTTTAGTTTTTTATTTTGTTTTTTTATGTTTAGGTTTTCGGTTTTTGATTTAGGTTTACTTTTAGGATTTATTTTTTTAGTTTAGGTTTATGTTTAGTTTATTTTAAGTTTAGGTTGAGGTTTTATTTATTTTAGTTTAGGTTTAGGTTTTTTTTTATTTTCTTTATTTTATTTTTATTTTAGGTTTAGATTTATTTGGCTTGTTTATTTCTTTTATTTTTATTTATTATTTTGGTTTAGGTTTTTATTTGGTTTTATTTTATTTTATTTTAGTTTATTTTAAGTTTATTTTATTAGTTTAGTTTAGTTTTATTTAGGTTTTATTTAATTTATTATTAGTTAAATTTTATCTTATTATATCTTATTTATATTATTATTTAGGTAGCCTAAGCTATCTGATATTTATCATCTTTATTTTTAGGTATTTATTATTTGATCTAGTTTAGCTCAGCCTTGTGTTTAGGGCCCAAGTTTTAGACTCAGTTTTAGGGCCCAGTGGGCTCAGGGTGTCAGCCCAGGGCTCAGGCCCAGTGGGCTCTTGGGGCCTTTGGCCTAGGGCTCATGGTTCGTGTCAATGTGCTGTCAGCCTCAGGGCCTAGTGGCCCAGCCCAGCCTCAGTCTCAGTTTTATGGTCAGGGCCTGGCCTGGGCCCACCAGTCTTTAGCCCAGTCCAGTGGTAACCAGGATCTGTGGCTCAGCCCAGTGGTCAGGGCTCAGGCTTAGCCCGGGCTTTAAGGCTCAGGGCACAGGCTGGTAAGTAGGGTCTTAGGGCCAGGCCCATGGCCTGAGATCAGGTTGAAGGATCTAGGCCAGTTTTGGGCCTTTAGGGTCAGGGTCTTGTCTTTATCTTTATCTTTCAAAGCTTAGCCTATATTTATTTATCTATTACATCTTATCTTATTTATTTATGTATGTATTTATTAGTTTATTTATTTTAATTTATTTATCTTAGTTTAGGCTTTTAGTTAGCCAGTTTAGTTTATTTTAGATTAGTTTATTTTATTTTAGTTTTAGATTTAGGTTTTATTTTATATTTAGGTTTAGTGCAAAATTGATTTTTTTTAAGTTTAGGTTTATTTTAGGTTTTGTTTTTTTAATTTAAGTTTAAGTTTTTTTAGTTTATTTTATTTTATTTAGTTTAGGTTTAAATTTTATTTATTTTAGTTTAGTTTATTTTAGTGTTGGTTTAGGTTTATTTTATTTTTATTTTAGGTTTAGGTTTTTTTAATTTAGGGTTTAGGTTTTTCTTTTAATTTATTTTTATATTTTTTTTATTGTTTAGGTTTAGGTTTTTATTTAGTTACATTCAGCGATGAAGACTTACTCCTAGGGATGACCGAGCACTACGTTCTCTTTACATTACATTGGATGTTGGCAGATACGGGCTATCCAGAGTTCTGGTTAACCCAAGTATATCAGTCAATATTATGAGTCTAAGAACCCTTACCTACTTGAGGATCGACATCTCCAAACTCCAAAAAGAGTGGATGATGTTAATAGGATTCAATGAATAAGGTGAGAGGGCTTTGTGGTGTTTATTTTTGGATGTATGGGGGGGAGGGGGAGCACCACACAGATCATAGGGAGGGTACTTTTTGAGGTGATCGGGTACAACATTGAGGTGTGATGTACTATCTAGAAAGATTGATGCATCACCCTATAATGGTCCTAATCACATAATAAGGACTCATAAGGCATGATGGATCTTCGAATGTACCTGAGATTTTTCTGCTACTTTAAATGGATGAATAAAGTATGATTTATATTAAGCCAGATTCTTAAGTTCCTGAATGGAGGTAAGCCTTCATAGTAAATTACATCTTAGGAAATGAAATTTCTTAAGAATACTCTTGATTAAAGTAAAAAATTATCATCTCCAAAGATTTCAAGGTTAGACTATTAAAAGATTTGTTGTATTGAGAAAATCAATTGGGAAAGTTCAAGAAGAAGACTTATTTTTAGAATCCAAATGAAATAAGTAGGAAATGCTAATGATACTACGAAGCTTAGTGAGCCTTACAATCTATCATATTGTTGGACTTTATAATTTTGAAGTTGAGAAGATTTATATGTTTTGAGTTGAAATTTAATTAGATTACTAGGGCTTATAATCCACCAACACAAGGTTTTGGGAATGCCTAAGAGGTGTGGATTTATGCACATACCCTGAAGGAAATAACTACCTCGGATCCTAAATATAGGGAGCTTTAGTATGAGCTAAAGCATAACCTAAATCTAAGTGACAAGGGGACATAAGGGTTTACTTCCACAAGGGAGAATAAATTGTCTGACTTCTGGACTTATAACCGCCTAGAGTGGCCACCAGCTAACTCCTCATACAATTTTAAAATCATGTAGACCAGTCTTATGAATTGCAAGATAGCTAGGGTAGTTATTTAATTAGAAAGAGACTAAAGTCCTAAACACACTCCCTAAGAGACTAGAGCATGAGTGGTATAAGCATATGACTTAATCTATAGATGCAAAATATTTTCAAATTTTATTTCATTTTAGTACATTATTTTGATAGAGGATTTAGGATTTATGCCTAAATGCATGATGAAATAGGATATGGGTCAAATCAGCTAGAAGAAGGTGTTCTCCACCACAAGGGATGCCCTCATAGCATTCCTTTATCGTGTAAGGATGGAGATCCTTCATGTTCAAGAGAGAAAGATATGCATGTATGATGTGAAACATACAACCATACAACTAAGGGGTTGCTAAATCTTTAATTATCTTATTTATTTCTTAGTTTTATGATGAGGTTTTGAGTTATTTAAAATTTAGTTATGAGTGATTAGTTGGGTAGAAAAGTTATTTTTATCCTAAGAGCCTAATCGTATCCAAGCCACACATTAAAGCATCAATCATTTAAGAAACTATGAAAAGCATGTTGTCCTAATGTACAATGTAAATATAACATTAAATAATTATATAAACTATCATAAGGGAATAAAGGTCGCTGGTACCAAATACAACCCGAAGAGAGAAAAGATAGGAAGCCGAGCTCTACCCTTATACAACCTGGAATATAAAAGAATAATTATAATTGTATTAAACGCTATGGTCGTCTTCTTTCTTCATATCTCCATTTATGGATTTGGTTCCTTCTTTGATTTGGATGGTGCTTGCTTAATAGGCATCACAGGGCACCCCAGGATAAAGCCTTCTAGCCACTACTCATCCTAATCCCCCATAGCACTAATCCTAATTCCTATTGAAAAAATTACATTTATGTGGAAAAGTAAATCTAACTACACCTGCAAAATAGAGGTTAGCTAACTATACACATAATCCAAAGCAATTGTATTTATAATTTGGACTTAGCACCCACACATGGGTAACTAAGCCCACCTGTCCTAACTTGGATTATGCTTAAGGATTTATGCAACCTACAAAAAGAGCATTCACATTTATTTTTAAGCATCCCTTAAGCTTAATCCCCTGAGAAAAAGATGATTAAGTTAATATTGTCCTATCATCTAGTCTACGAAGCACACACCCTAACATCCAATCTAAAATAATACATCATAAAAAATATATGCATCACATCATACACCATCCTAACTTAGAGCTAGAAGTGGTGACTTCATTCCAATGTGTGTATTAAGGCTTGTGTGATAAGTCTTGTTTGGCATTAGTGTTGTATTTTCTAGTGTAGAAGGATTCAATTTATCATGAAAGGTTGATTTCACTTGAAGGTGTTTAATTTATATGAGAATTTTAATTTGTGTTTTCTTTTGTTTTATTTGATTATACTTAGCAACTAAGTGTTATAAAGACAAGAAAAGAGAATTACCCTCTTTCATCCCTACCTTAAGTCACTTTCTAAAGTATATTAATTGGATTTAGTTCTTTTTAGTGAATGTCTTATTAAATGATTTAATTAATCCTTAGTTTAGGTTCACTTTAAATAATCCTATTCAAAATGAAAGGCATCTTAAGATTAATTTAATTCAATTACTACCACATGGCATATATTAAATCATTTTTCCATCACATGTAACATGCATATGATTTAATCCTAAGTGTATCATAAAACATATATTTTAGCAAACTTAAATGATGAATGTATGTGTATGTTTAGAATTTATATTTTATTTGATTGATTATTTAAACATATTAATTCAAAACTTTATCCAAATTCTTATATAAAAAAAGTCATAAGAATGAAATTAAATAAGCATGTGTCATTGTTAAACCTGGAAGTGAGGTAATCAAATGACCTCCTTGAGCTAACTAAAGCCTCATATTCTTGGGATGTCTAGACTTTATACCCATTTGCATTCAAACATATGTATATTGATACATGAACATAGGAAGTAAGCTAAAACATATGGCTAATAATTCAACCACTTAGTCAATTATAAATGCATGCAATTTTAATATAAAATGGGGTTTAATTTACTAATCACATATACATACACATGTACAAAGATATAGGCAAGTACGTGTCATTGTTAAACCAGGGAAGTAAGGTAATCAAATGACCTCCTTGGAGCTAACTAAAGCCTCGTATTCCCGAGATGTCTAGACTATATACTTCTTTTCTTGAACACACATGTATCTCTACATAAATGAGGGAAAGAAAACCATGAAAAGATTGTATATTTTTTATTGAATCATTTATATATATTTATTAAAGCTCTATCCAAATTTTAATGTTGAAATACATAAGAATAAAATCAAATGGGTACGTGCCATTGTTAAACTATGGAAGTGAGGTAATCAAATGATTTCCTTGGGGCTAGCTAATGCTTTGTGTTCCGGGGATGTCCAAACTATATACTCATTTCCATTTAATCTTCTATAAATCAGCCCATGAATAGAGGAAAAAGAGATTAACCTTCATACACTTAAGTTATAAGCACATGCATTTCTTATGTATTTATAACTAGCATCATAACACATATCATTATTCATTTATAAGCTTTTGAAAAAATACATGGATTTAATAGTGATAAAAGCCATATATTAAATTAAATCAACACATAAAAGAAAATCCATTATATTTTACTTGATTTTGAAAAGATGGATGCATGAATTCAAATTACATACCAAATTTAACATGATTGGAAAGAGGATAATTAAATATAAGCATGTGATTCATTCAACCAAACTAGTTCTTAGGGACAATAAAATCAAATAAGATTATTTAAAGCAAACCAAAGCTTTTTTATTAATCAAGTTTATGATTTTATTTGATTTAAAGATGAGAAGAGAAATCATCACTTGTTGTTTTAAGCCCATTCCCACATTAGTGATTTGATTTAATTTAAGGAAGTGTAATTAAGTTGGGTTAATTAAGTTGGACCCTTAATTATATGAATTTATTACCCTTACTTATGCCACATTAAAGTATTTAACTAAATAATTATGAGCCAACATGATATGCATAGAAAATAAACTTGTAATGATCCTAAGAAATAAAAGTGGCCTAATGCAATTGCCTCTTGATTAATAGTTAATAAGATTAATGGGCTTAATTAATTACTCTTATGGTTTTCGCACACATATGGACTAACCAAAATTTCATTAAACTTCTTCAGGTTATTAAACACCTAAAGATGTACCCCATGATTTAATTAATTAAGGCCTGATGTGATTATGAATTTAATTTGATTAAGTGGTTTAATTAATTAGTTAAAACTTAATTAATTTCATTTTAAAAAAGGGTGACATGAACTTAGGTAAAGGGGTCCCAACCCTATTCCTTACGTCACTTACTGGTGAACAACGATTAATGAACTTAATTAACCAATTTGTTACTATTAATGGGATTAATTAATCATTAATTAACTTAAAAGTGTATTTAGTATTTCATTAGTCAATTTTCCTAATTAAGTGAGCAATAAATCCAAAGAAAATCATGAGAGGTAGAGGTCAACCCATTAAAAAATTTTGGATTAATTGCTCAAGTAATTAAGAAATTTAATTAATTTTGTAATTAAAATTTAATTACTATTCAAAATCTTATATGATCATTTTTAATTAATTCTCCTATGAAATACCTTTTAAATGAGTCTTTATTTGCATTTGTTTGATTTCTCTATGATATTTTATGATTTTTAGAAGTTTTAGCCATTAAAAATATTTAATTAAGCTTATAATCCGATTGGCATCACGTGGTGAATATTAATGGAATTTTTCAATTAAGGAATGAGCTTTGGAGCTTAGGGAATGGCTCTAGCAGCTCGTCTTAGGTAGCTAGGGCTCTGAGGAATGATTTTTGTGTGTGTTTGAGTAGAAACGTGGGGTTATATACCCCCATTCATCTGGATCATTGGTAGATCGGGTTTGGCTTCTACTCACCCATCTTAAGGAGTCATGGGTGGTAGGGAAGAGGTGAATTGGCTTGGCTTGGTTGGTTTAAGGTGTGGAGGTGGCCACAAAGGAGGAATCATGGGTGCCCTATGGGTTTCAAATGCTCTAATGTGGAGGGTGAGGTGATTTCAACTCCCATGGGTCATGGACAACCCAACCACCCCTTAGGTCAGCTTGGGTAGTGTCTTTGGTCCCTAGGTGGACCATTGGGAGAGTACTAAGTGGCCAAGGAATGGAAATGAGCACTTACATGGGTGATTTCTCTTATATGATGCCCTTGACCTAAGGATAGAATGATCATTTAGCATTGGATTTTATTTGGGCAGATTTGAAATGAGCCAAAATTGGGTTTAGCCCAAATTTCAACTCAATTGGAGTTGATTTGGTTAAGTTTGGCTCAATTTGACTCATTTAGGTCAAATTGGGTTAGGTTGGGTTAAGTGAACCAATCGCTCAAATTGGTTCAAATCAAGGGTTGGACCAAGTTCATATGATTATTTGAGATATTTTTGTTCAATTGGTTTGGTTTAGGTTTGATTTTGGCTTATTTGAATTCATTTGGGTCAAATGGGTTTAGTTGACCTAATTGACTAAATTGGTTAAATTGGCTTAGGTTGGGTGTTGGTTTGAGTTTAGTTGATCAATCGAAGATGATTGTAGTCTTTAGTTTCAATTAATTTGGATTTGGTTTTGATTTTGGCCAACTTGAACCTTTAGGTCAATTTTGGCTAAGTAGGTCAATTGGGTTCAACTGGGTCCAATCATGGCTTTATTCAAGTTCAACAATCAATTTAGAATGAACTTGAGGCATTGGTTGTAATCAATTTGGTTTATATTTTGATTTGACCGAATTTAGTCTTTTAGATCAATTTGGGTCAACTTGGGTCAAGAGGGCCAATTGGGTTTGGTTTGACTCAGTTGAAGGTCACGTCATATTCAAATATTGATTTTGACTTGGTATGAGTCATTTGTTTCAAGGGATTTGGCTTAGGTTGCAATTTGGCTAGTTTGGGTTCATATGGGTTAAGGGGTTGACTTGGTTTGACCCAATTTGTATCAACCTAGGGTGATCAACAATCATGATGGAAGGTTTTGATTGGCTTGGTTCAATCCAATTCGGGTAGGATTAGAACTTGGTTCAAATAGGTCATTTTAGCCACTACGGGTCAAGTGGACCAATTGAGTTTAGTTGCCTCGATTTTGGATTGAATTTTATTTAGTTGAGTTTATATATGGATTTAGGATTGATACATAAATTCAATTGCAATTAGTTTGGGTTCAAATGAGTTTTGGTTCATTTGAAAATTTCAAGTCAAAAGGGTTAAGTTGGGTTTGACTTGGGTTGATTTTGGTTCGGCTTAATGATTGTATATTTCGTTTATATTTGTTAATATTATTGAAGGTATGATTAATACATGAGAAAATCAATTGAATTTGGGTTTTGGAATGAAGGAATTGGCTAAGTCCATGCAGCTTGGGTCATGTGGTTTGGATTTTGATTTGGTTTGATTTAGTTTTGATGATTAAAATGTATATTTCATTTAAATTTTTGAAGATGATTGAAAATATGATTGATTTGTGAGAAAATCAACTGAGTTTGACTTGATTTGGATTACGATTTTGATAGGTCATATGGCTTAGGAAAGATTTTGATTTAATTTAATTTAGTTTTGATCATTTGAATGTAGATTTGATTTATATTTAGGACGATGATTGAAAAAACAAATTAATTATGAGGAAATCAATTGATTTTGGATTGATTTGGATTAAGATTTTGCTAAGTCCATGGGACTGATCCTTTAGCTTAGGAAGGATTTTAAGTTTGGATTTGATCATGGGCTTCAATCATCTAGTTTTTGAATTTAGGTTTGGATTTGAATTTGATGTTTGAATTGAACTTGAGGTTTGGTTTGAGAAGGTGAACATGGACTAGATTTGGGTTGTAGGGTAGGTGAATTATCTTAATCCCTAAGGCATAACCTAATCCTTTGGTTAACCCTTCTAAGTCTTTAGGCTTAGGTTAAGTGTTTACCTAATTGTTAGAAGTGTCTTATGACTAGGGAAGCCTTAGTGTCTATAAGACTCCTAAGTCTAAGATGGAAAGATTGAATCTACACTCCAAAAGTGAGGTCAACAGGTCTTAGGCTCCATAGTGTTGCCTCTGGAGATATATGATTGGAAGACTGAAGCTAAGTTTCACATTATAGACTTGGATACATCTTTCAATTCTTTGCTTAGGAGATGATGGATACATGAGAACAACATAGTTTCATCCTCTATATGAGTGTATGAAGTTCGTGAGATGTGAGATCATCTACTGTGTCAAAGGAGATCTCAAGCCATTTAAAGTTCATGAGGTCGGCATATATGAGGATGCGGCTTACTACCACTCTCAAAATCAACAAGTATATTCTCGTGAACTTTGCTAAAGTTTAAAAATAAAAGAAGAAGAAAATAGAAAATGAAAACAAAAAATTAAAAGGGCAGAAAATAGACTTGGAGGAGGAAGTGGAGCCTAACATTAGATTCCACTCATAGTTTGTTACTCCATTCAAACATATGGGTAGACGAAACCTCGCAGGGAAGGAAGAGGCTAGTTCAAAGGTAGTCCCAGGGGTGGAAAACCTTTTTATTGGACACCCAATAGAAGATATGTCCTAGCTACCAGGAGTACACCTACTATCCAAATATACATAGAATCTAGTTCATAAGATGAGTCTTATATGGTTGGCTCATCAGAAAGCTCTTCTCAATAGTAGATTCCCTTGGAGTTGACACTTGAGCTAGATAGCAATGAAGACTAGGCTCCAAAGCAAAGCATAAGTACATCCAAGTCTATATGTGAAATAGTTAGGCATTAGTTGGGAACCTTAGCTCTAACCCCACTTTCTTATCAAAAAGCTAAGGGTTTGGTAGTTAAGGAAGTCCCTAAGTCATCCACATGTGTGAAGACTTAGAGGTTCTTTCTGGGAGCATCATCCTTAAGTCAAGAAGTTGATGTAGAACTTGAGGATGATTCATATAAAGATTTATAATAATTATGTTTTTATTGGTACTTGACTTGTGTTCATAATTTACCAAAGAAAGGGTTAATCCCACATATTTGGTCAAAGCACAAGTTAGACTACTTCAAAAAAATATGGATGAACAAATGCAAAAGCTCTCAATCAAGACCATGACTAGGATTCGGTACAGTGGGTCCAGTCGATGACAATTACTGCTTAGTCATTACCAATCATTTAGAATCTGATAGGTTCTTTTCAAATCATATTAACTCATATGAGGAGCTATGCTTAGATACTTTAGATGATCTATAAGTCAAATATGCACCACCAGAGTTCGAAGAAGAGATCAAGTCAACCATAGACAAGCTCAAGGAAATCAACTTAAGAACTGAAGAAGATTCATGCCCAACATATATCAGTTCTTTATTGAATGAAATTGAAACCAATGACTTAGTTAAGATATTGATTAAGTTTAAGGACTACTTTGCATGGAGTTATGAAGAGGTGCTTAGATTGGCTCTTGACGTAGTGAGCCATAAACTAGTAATACAGCCCACTGCTAACCCTATCAAGCAAGCTCCTAGATGCATGCGATTAAAAATAGAACAAAAAGTCATTTATAAAGTCAAGAAATTGATCGATGTTGGCTTCATCCAAAAAGAAAAATACCCTACCTAGTTAGCCAGCATCATCTCAGTTAAGAAAAATAATGGCCAAATTCACATATGCATCGATCTTAAAGATTTAAATAAGGCATGCCCAAAAGATGAATTCCATTACCAATCTCAAAGCTGATTATGAACATTGTCTCATCTCTTGCAGTCTTCTCTTTCATGGATGTCTTATCTAGATATAACCAAATAAAGATGACCTCTGAAGATGAAAGAAATATTGCGTTTAGAACACCGATCAAAATCTATTGCTATAAGGTCATGCCTTTCAGCCTTAGAAATGATAATGCCTCATACCAGCGAGCTACGACTCGAGTCTTCAACAAACTCATTCATCATCAAGTTGAGTGCTATGTCGATGATCTTGTGGTCAAAAGTAGAGAAAAGAATGTCCATCTCTTTGACTTGAGAGTAGTTTTTGAACATTTAATACAATATAACCTCAAAATGAACCCCTCTGAAGTGTGCATGCGAAGTAGCTTCAGGAAAATTCCTTTAGTTTGTTGTCCGGGGAATCAAAATCGATCTGAAGAAGATCAAGGTGATATTAGAAATGCCACCCCAAAAGTTTAACTCAACTCTCCAAGAGTGGTATGCATTTCTAAGAGGCTTTATATCCAACTTATCGAGAAGATGTCATCCATTCTCAGCACTTGTCAAAAATGATGCCAAGTTCAAGTGGGATGACAACTGTGAGCATGCCTTTGAAGACATCAAACATTACCTGATGACTCCACTAGTTCTAATTGCCCTTATTCTAGGCAAGCTGCTCATACTTTACACTGCTATCTTAGACAACTCACTTGGTGCTTTGTTGGCCAAAGCCAATGATGAAGGGAAAGAAAATGCACTTTACTACCTTTGCTGTCGTCTAATTCCTGCGAAGGCTAATTATCTACACATTGAGAAGCATTGCTTAGCTTTAATCTTTGCATCCCAAAAGCTACAGAACTACATGCCTCCTCATAAGATGAACTTAATCTCTAAGATCAATCCAATACAATATCTCATGTTACATCTGATGCTATCCAAACGAATGGCACCATGGTCCATGATCCTCTCGCAATTTGACATTACCTTCACACCTCTCCATGTAGTGAAACGATAAGCACTAGCAGATTTCTTAGCAGCACACCCACTTCCAGCTGACTCTCTGCTTTGTGATGATATTTCTAATGAAAAAATCATGAACTTAGGGGATAGTAGCATTCATCGTTGGGAGATGTACTTTGATGGTGTGGCTTTATCTCAAAGAGGAGAAGAACCACAATCTATTATTCCATAAAAAGTAAGGGTAGGAATAGTTCTCTTAACTCTGAACAATGATGTGATCAGATTCACATATCATCTGTCTAATCTTTGCACCAAAAATAAAGTTGAATATGAGGCTTTGATTGCCAGTCTAGAGTTAGCCATTACTCTAAGCATCCAAAACATAAACATCTTCAGGGATTCTCAGCTAGTTATCAACCAAATCATTGGGCCTAGAAGGTTATAAAGCCAAGCTCCATCATAACCACAACTACCCCATGGACTTATTGGCCCAAATTCTAGAGGTTAGCATTTATAATATTCCTTGAGGAGAGAACATCGTAGCGTATGCTTTAGCCAAGCTTGCTAAAGAGTTGGCATGTCCAGAGGATGAGTCCATATCAATAAAGGTCCAAAATAGACAAGTCTTATCTTTTATTGGTATTGAACTCATCAAAAAGTACTCTCATGAAGGGGAGGTTGCCATTGCCAAGGGCGATGAGATTGGAGGAAACCATTCATGGATTACCTAAATAAAGGCAAATTACCTCAAGAGAAGTCCCAAGACCATCAGCTGAAGTAGAGAGCACTTTCCTATGCTCTTGTGGATGGTGTCATGTATTGGTGGTCTTTCAATCATATGTGATTATGTTGTTTTGAAAATCATGAAGCCTGTAAGATCGCGACCGAACTACACTCAGGATTATGTGGAGCCAACCGTTCCAGTTTGAAGATGAAAGCCAAGATCAAGAGGCTAGGATACTATTGGCCGTCGATGATCAAAGATTGCATGGATATGGCTATGTGATTCAACCAATGTTAAATACACAGTGTGGTCCTACACCAACCACCCAACATTCTACATCTTACATTAGCCTCATGGCCATTCAAGTGTTGGGGTATTGACATAGTGGGTCCAATTGATCCTCATTCTTCCAAAGGTCATCAATTCATCTTTGCTGCTACTGACTACTTTTTCAAATGGCCAAAGAAAATTCTGCTCAAAGAGATCATAACTCAGCATGTGCTCTAATTTTTTAGGAGCCATATCGTATATAGTTTTAGAGTGCCTCAATGAATTATATCTAATAATGGTACTGCATTGAAAAGCACTTAGATCAACAACTTTTCCCAAAGTCACAGCATAGATTGGAGATATTCTACCATCGACTATTTGAGAGAAAATGACTTAACAGAAGCCTTCAACAAAACTCTCATCCAAATACTGAATGAGACACTCGACAACAACAATCGACAGTGGCATGAGCAGTTAGTTGAAGCCTTGTGGGCCTGTTGCACAACATATAGAACTGCAACTCAGTCTACTCCTTTCTCCATAGTGTTTGGGTCAGAAGCTATTCTACCATTAAAAGTTTGACTCTCATCACTAAGGATAGTTGTAGGTAGAAAGATCACAATAGAGCAGAACACCAAGTTATAGTTAGAAGAGCTCAAAGGTTTGGAGGAGAGATGCCTGCGGGCATGCCAAAATATCGAGTTATACAAAGCTAAAATGATTCAAGCCCACAACAAGTTTATCTGTCCTAGAGCGTTTCAATTAGGAGAGCTTATTTTAGTTCTAAGGAGACTGATTATTGCTCAACATAAGACAGGAAGCAAGTTTGAACCCACTTGGGAAGGCCCTTTTGCTATAGCGAAGGCCTACCTAGGAAGATCTTATTAGTTTATTAATCACAAGAGATAGCACCCAATGCTTCTAATCAATAGGCTATACTTAAAGAAATCTTATAAATCATGTTTGAAAATAATTATCATCAATGAAAATTCCATTTTGAATTCAATCTCTTACATCTTGAAAGAATTCTTGTTTGCGAATCTGCCATGATGTGTTTAGGGTAGGTGTAAGGAACCTAAGTGACGACCTATCCTTCATCTACATAACGTAAACACTAATTACACACAAACATATAAAATAAACACATATCTTTTATCTTGATCTATTCTGAGTTGAAATAACACCCCCAGCGACACTCACATAGTAGCTGCTCTAGGTCGGGTTAATGTGCTACCCTGCTAGTGTGTCACCCCAGTGGTATTCTTGCTTCCGAGGATGTAAGTCTACTATGCTTTTCTTCTTTACTTTGCACGCGATGAGCAACTTGTTAGTTTGGTAGAAGCTACTTGGCTGCTACCTCATGTTGGCTTCATTTAAGAGGATGTGAGTCTGCTATGCTTTCTTCATGGATTAGCCATTGTGCACTACCTGGGCTGAGTATATTTGAGGTTTATGATAAGTCCCCAAGTGGCTCCTTCTCTGATGACTGCTTTAAGTTTGGGTCCAGTCCTTCCTCGGAGCTCCCTGCTTAGTAGTCGCTCTAGGTTAGATAGTATCTATCGCGTCGATAACAAATTATCTCGATGATCAGTTCCACTTGGAAAATTGTAGGCCTACATGCTATCTTTGCAGATTGATCATTGCACATCGAAGGGCACCTTAGGTTGGTTGGTTCTCACTATGCTGATGGAGACACTGCTCATGGTGATGGATACACTTTAGGTTGGTTGGTTATCGCACCTTAGGATATACCACTCATGGCAGTTGCAAGTCTACTACACTTTCTCATTGAGTTTTCCATTGTACACCTATAAGCTTTCTTTTCCAGGGCTCAGGATAATGCCCCTAATAGCACCTCCCCTATGGGAATTATATATGGATCATGTCCTTTTAAACCCCATTTAGACATCTCCTAGGTTACTATCAGATTGGACAATTCACCATTCCCAGTATCCACCCCTGTGGTTGGAGAATCCATCCTATGGATGCGTAGATTCTCCCTTGGTCTAGTATATTTGAGATAGGTCATGCCCGACATAGCCCATTCTCAGTGTGATCCCTCGCACACCAACAGGGTCCACACAAACATATAAACAAAATATATATTCACTTGTGGAATGAGGACACAGCACCTTTTTTCCAGCGTGCATCCTATCTTTAGGGTAGTGTCAACAAAACTCACAATAAAAGTTGCCTAACTACTCTTCAATTTAAATTAGTCCCTAATGATATTCACTCAGTAGTCGCCCCTAAGTTGGCTTCCATTTGTTGTGCTACCAACAGGTCACCCCAGCAGTTGTTCCTTGCTTTAGAAGATGTAAGTCTGCTACACTTTCTTCCTAGCATAGACATTGCACACTGAAAGGTAACCCCTTAGGTTGGCTAACTCTACCCCACAACCAGTAGACTATCCATTTGGATTTGTAAATCTGAGATAAGACAAGTCCGATATAGCCCCTTCTTAGTGGGTCGATCGCACACTAACATGGTCCATAAATTAAATCTATCAAATTTGATCAAGCTCACATCCCCAATGGATATGCCCACAATTTGAAATCAAACTAAACTAAACAAATAATATCAAATCACATAATCTTGACTACTTTTGAGTTGACATAAGTCCTCAGTGGCATTCACTCAATAGTCGCCCTAAGTCAAGTTTGATTTATTGTGCATCCAACAGGTCACCCCATTGGTTGTTCCTTACTTTGGAATTTGTAAGTCTGCTATGCCTTCTTCCTAGCGCAGTCGTTACACATTGAAAGGCAACCCCTTAAGTTGGATAGCTCTACCCCGCAGTCAGTAGACTATCCCTTTGGATTTGTAAACCTAAGGTATGTCAATGCTGATATAGGCCACTCTCAATGGGTTCATCGCACACCGATAGGGTCCATACATTAACTCAGATTAAATTAAACCCAATTTGATTTTCCCAGTGGAGTTAAATCACACCCTTCTCCCTAGTGGAGCCCCAAATCATATGTAAACAAGTTGAGCAAAAAAATTCAAATCAAAACTAACCTCCCAAGCGGAGCTAAATTGAACCAACTCCATAGTAGTGTCTAAATCATAGAAATCCAACCAAACTCTTTCTCCTAGTGGATATATTCGCAAAAAAATCTATGAAATCAAACTCAAATCTCAATCCCTAGTGAATAGCCTAAACCTGCTTCCCGAATGGAAGGTTCATATACTCGATCCCTAGCAGAATCGAGACTATATCTCTGACATATATGCCTCCACATGAATTAAAATAAAACAAATTAAAGTCAATTCAATCTTAATCCCCAGTGGATTATTAATTCATAATCCAAGTGGAGCTTTTTTCTACAAATCATATAATCAAATCAAATTCAAAACTTGTCCCCAACAAATTTTCTTCTTCTATTCCCTCGACATAGACCCCTCCCATGTCATGTCCAATGCATGTGTGATCCCCTAGTGGATCTCCCTCCATGTCCTTGACATGGAATTCTCATCAAATCTTATTTCTTCTCTTAAGCACACCTCAAATACTTCAACCAAAATCCTAATAATGTATTCATTCAAATTACATCATCTTAACATTGTAATCAACATTTTAGGATTTTTGATGGTGCAATCTCAAACAAACTATACAATATCATGCTAAAATATTATAGTTTGAGTTAACACACTATTTTATTTTATAATATATGAAGTTATATCATAATTTGCTATAATATAATATATTGTCTAACATTACACCTCATTAGAATCACTTAAAAGGAACAAATAACAAAATTTTCTCAAAATATGAATAATGTTCATTTTGGATGTAAAATTGTTATTTCTTTATTAGAAATTGTACAAAATAGCATAATCTTGGTGTTGCTTCTTGGTGTGTGCCGTGAATTTGGCCAAATTCTTCCATCTCAACCTTCAAATTAACATTTTTGTGAGTTTTGACCCAATGTATTATAACAAAAGTAAAACATACTAAAATGTACAATAACATTTAAGAAACCACCACATTCATATATATATATATTTAAAGTTATATTGTTATGTACATTATATTTTAATATGCTTTCATATAATATATTATCTTACATTGCATCTTAAAATGAATCACTTTAAGCAAAAAATTTATAAAATTTGGTTGAAAAATAAACATTTATTTTGGATGCAAAACTCCATTCTTTTGATTAAATGACACACCATAGCACACCCCCAATGATGTTCTCTAAAGCTTACCTTCAATTTGGCCAAATCCCATCATCTCAACCTATAAATCAATATTTTTATGAATTACACTAGTAAAAGCTCCACTACATCATACTATAACAAACTAAAATATGCTAAACAATAAGTAGTAATACACGATAATATGCTACACTATGTTATGGCATCCTATATTATAATACACTATAACATATTATATTATATTACATTGCATATCACATCATGAGGGTTTGCTTAAGATAAAAAATCATAAATCTAGTCTAAACAAAAAAAACTATATATTTTAATTGTATCACTTACATATTTTAAATTGAAATAACACATTATGATGCCATACTAATATGAATTTGTCCAAATTCCACCATTTTAAAGTCTAAATCAACATTTTTTTAAATAATGCTAGTGTAAGCTCGATTGCATGATTGTAAAATACTGAAAGAAATTAAAATGCAGAATAATATATTATGATATATGATGCTATACTATGCTACAACATATAATATTTATTTTGTACATAAAATCTTACTTTTTAGACTACAAGTGGCGCATCACATCTTTTGTACTACAACCTAATTCCCACTTCAAATTTCATCAATTTCATCATCAAATGTATTAAATCAATATTTTTATGATTTATATTAATATAGACTATAGGGCATAATACCATAATATACTAAAACATTTCAAAACATCTTATAACATCCAAAAAAAACCTCATTGCATGCTCAAATATATGATGCTACATTATACTATAATATATGGTATTATAATATGATTTAGGGTTAGGGTTTAGGGTATTCAAATCTCTAATAGCCAAGGGAAAGTCTCATGAAGATATTTTCTTTAGCTACCATAACTATGTCAGGATTATGTCATTCTTTAGATATACTCCTAATGACATCTTTATTCAAAGGTTAGCGATCAGGGTTTGGGGCTAGTTTAGGGTTTAGGGTTACTATAAGGTTAAGGATTTAAAGTTAGTTTAGGGTTTAGGGTTTAGGGTTTAGGGTTTAAGGTTTAAGGTTGTAGGTTTTAAGGTTTAGGAGTTTTAGGTTTATAGGTTTATTTGGAGTTTTAGGTTTTTAGGTTTAGGAGTTTGTTTTTTAGGGTTTAGGGTTTAGGATTTAGGGTTTAGGGTTTAGTGTTTAGGGTTTTGGGATTATAGGGTTTAGGGTTTAGGATTTAGGGTTTAGGCTTTAGGTTTAGGGTTTAAATTTTAGGATTTAGTGTTTAGGGTTTAGGGTTTAGGGTTTATGGTTTAGGGTTTAAAGTTTTTTTTAACATAGAGGAAATTTAGATTCAACATTGTTCTTTTTAATTTCATCAACCAAGTAGCACCTAAAGTTTTCTAAGACACTAGAAACGAGATAGATAAAAAATGAGCACCCATAGAGCAGATTAAAAACCCTACATAATTAGAACCATCTCTATTATAAAGACACAATTTCAAAAGCAGTAGAACAGAGCGGTCATTCATCAATTTATCCAGTTCCCATTAGAACCACCCCCGCCTCTCGAGTAGCAGAATCCTCCATCATATCCGTGATCTCTCCCTCCGCCACAACCATGATTGGAACCTCCGTCGCTCCTCCCACCTCCATAACCACCACAGCTCTGACCACCACATCCATATCCACCAGTACCTTTAGATCCCCCACCACCACTACGATAACCACCGCCTTCACCTTTTCCTCCAACGCTAGAACTAGATTGAGCCTAGTTGATGGTGAAGTTCCTACCATCAAGGTTCTTCCCATTCTTATGGTTTAGGGTTAGTTTAGGGTATAGGGTTAGTCTAGGATTTAGGGTTTAGGGTTTGGGGTTTAGGATTTACGGTTGTAGGTTTTAGGGTTTAGGGTTTAGGGTTTAGGGTTTAGGCTTTAAGGTTTTAAGGTTTAGGGTTTAGGCTTTTATTTAGGGTTTATCATTTTTGTTTTTTTAAATTAAATAAATTAGTAGGTTTAGGTTTATTTACTTTTTTTAGATTATTTTTTATTTATTTGAGTTTATTTTATATTTTTTATTTAGGTTTATTTTTTATTTTTATTTAATTTAGTTTATTAATTTTAGGTTTACTTATTTTAGTTTAGGTTTTTTATTTTAGTTTATTTTTTAGCTTTAGGTTTAGTTTTTAGTTGAATTTTATTTTTATTTTATTTTTTAGGCTTATGTTTTATTTTTTATTTTCAAGTTTAGGTTTTATGTTTTTTTAGGTTTATTTTTAGGTTTTACTTTTTGTTTAGGTTTCAGTTTATTTTTAATTTATTTTATTTTATTTGGTAAGGTTTAGTTTTAGATTTAAGTTTTATTTATTTTAGTTAGTTGATTTTAGTTTAGGTTTAAGTATATTTTATTTTTTATTTTAGGTTTATGTTTTTGTTTTTAGTTTAAGATTTAGGTTTTATTTTTTATTTATTTTTAGGTTTTTGTTTTATTTTATTGTAGTTTTATTTTATTTTTAGATTATTTTTAATTTTATTTTTAGGTTTAGGTTTAGGTTTTAGTTTAAAATTTTATTTTATTTTATCTTTAATAATATTTAGTTATAAGATTTTTTATTTATCTTACTTCTAGGTTTTATTTAGGTTTAGTTTTATTTTTTATATTTTTAGGGTTTAGGGTTAGTTTAGGGTTTAGATTTAGGTTATAGTTAGGTTTAGGGGATTTAGGGGAGTGTGTTTTAGGGTTAGGGTTTAGGGTTATGGTTTAGGAGTTTAGGGTGGTGGGAGGGAGGTTTAGGGTTTAGGGTTTAGGTTTAGGGTTTAGGGTTTTTAGTTTAGAGTTTAGGGTTTAGGGTTTAGGGTTTAGGTTTAGAGGGTTTTGGGTTTGGGTTGGTTTAGGTTTTAGGGTTTAGGGTTTTTTAAAAGTTAAAAAGGTTTAGGTTTATTTATTTTATTTTATTTATTTTAGTTTATTTTATTTTATTTATTTAGGTTTATTTTTTATGTTTATGTTTATGTTTATGTTTATTTTTGTTATGTTTTATTTTTTATTTTATTTTTTAAGTTTAAGTTTTATTTTTTATTTTTAGGTTTACATTTATGTTTTTATTTTATTTTTTAGGTTTATGTTTTAGGTTTTTATTTTAGGTTTATTTTTAAGTCTTATTTTTTAGTTTAGGTTTAGGTTTTTTTTTTAGTTAATTTTATTTAATTTATTTTAGGGTTTAGGATTAGTTTAATATAGGTTTAAGTTTAGGTTTTATCTATTTTTGTTTAGTTTATTTTTATTTAGGTTTAGGATGATTTTATTTTGTTTATTTTAGGTTTAGGTTTTTTTTTAGTTTAGAGTTTAGGTTATATTTTTTATTTATTTTTAGGTTTTATTTTTTGGTTTATTTTTTAGGTTTAGGTTTTTATTTAGTTTTTATTTTAGGTTTATTTTAATTTTATTATACATTTAGTTTTTATTTTATGTAGGTTTATTTTATTTTTTAACTTAGTTTAGGTTTTTATTTAATTTATTATAGTTTAATTTTAATTTTTATTTTATTTTATTTTACATTTAGGTTTAGGTTTAGGTTTAGGTTTAAATTTTATTTTTGGTTTTTATTTTTTTTATTTTTTTTATTTTATTTAGGTTTAAGTTTTTTTTCATTATTTTATTTTATTAGTTTTATTTAGTTTAGGTTTAGGTTTTTAGTTTTTTAGGGTTTAGGGTTTAGGGTTTATGGTTATATGTTTTAGGGTTTAGGGTTTTAGTGTTTATGGCTTAGCATTTAGGGTTTAGGGTTTAGTGTGTAAGGTTTTATGGTTTAGGGTTTACGATTTAGGGTTGTAGGTTTAGGATTGAGGGTTTAGGGTTACAATTTTTTTGTTTTATTATTATTATTTTTGAATTAAGTAAACTAGTAGTTTTAGGTTTATTTAGTTTAATTTTTATTTATTTTAGTTTATTTTCTTTTTTTAATTTAATTTAGGTTTATTTTTATTTTTATTTTTATTTAGTTTAGTTTATTTATGAAGTGTAATTTTAGTTGTAGAAGTATTGTGGTGGTGTTGTGACATTAGGTGAACAAGTCATTAAAATGAATGATCGATTCAGATATTTAGGCTCTATTGTTCAAAATGATGGTGAAATAGATGGAGATATTATTAGGAGAATTCAAGTTGGATGGTTGAAGTGGAGGAATGCATCTGGCCTGTTGTGTGATAGAAAAGTATCGCTTAAACGTAAGGGAATATTTTATAAGATGGTGTTAAGACCTACAATGATTTATGGTGCAGAATGTTGGCCAATAAAAGAGAAGCATGAGACTAAGTTAAGTGTTGTAGAGATAAGGATGCTCAGGTGCATGAGTACCTTTACTCTTAGAGATAAAATGTAAAATGTGTACGTTCAAAAAAGGTTGGAGTAGCTCCAATGATAGATAAAATTAGTTTAAGTTTCATTTATTTTAGGTTTAGGTCTAAGTTTTATTTTCTTTAGTTTAGTTTATTTTAGTTTATGTTTATGCTTATTTTAGTTTGCTTACTTTATTTTTATTATAGGTTTTGTTTTTAGTTTTAATTTACAGTTTGTATTTTAATTTTTATTTATTTTAGGTTTTATATTTAGGTTTAGGTTTTTATTAAGTTTTTATTTTATTTTATTTTAGGTTTATTTTATTTTCATTTTACATTTCATTTTTGTTTTATTTAGGTTTTTTATTTTTAGGTTTATTTTATTTTTAAGTTTAGTTTAGGTTTTAATTTATTTTATGTTAGTTTAGCTTTGATTTTTTATTTTATTTTATTTTTAGGTTTAGGTTTTAGTTTTATTTTATTTTTTATTTCATTTAGGTTTAGGTTAATTTATTTATTTTATTTGTAGGTTTTATTTAGTTGAAATTTAAGTTTTTAGATTTTTAATATTCAAGGTTTCAAGTTTAGGGTTTAGGGTTTAGGGTTTAAGGGTTTAGGGTTTAGGGTTTAGGGTTTCTCTTTTATTTATTTTTTTTAATTAAGTAAACTGGTAGGTTTAGGATTATTTAGTTTATTTTTTATTTATTTTAGTTCATTTTATTTTTTATTTTTATTCTTATTTAGTTTAATTTATTATTTTAGTTTATTTTATAGGCTTAGGTTTAGTTTTTTTTTAGTTTAGTTTTTTTTTATTTTCTTTTTTAGGTTTAGGTTTTATTTTTTTTTTATTTTTATATTTAGGGTTTAGGGTTTAGGGTTGAGGGTTTATGGTTTATGCTTTCAAGGTTTAGGGTTTTGGGTTAGGGTTTAGGGTTTAGGATTTAGGGTTGAGTTTAGGGTAGGGTTTAGTGGTGCAGGTTTGGGTGTGGATTTAGTTAATTTTAGTGTTTAGCTTTAAGGCCTGGGATTAGTATTTAGGGTTTAGGGTTTTTCAAAAAAGCAAACCAGAGGTTTATTTAGTTTATTTATCCATTTATTTATTTATTTTTTATTTTATCCAGATTTATTTTTATTTTATTTTAGTTTATTATTTTAATTTTTATTAGTTTATTTTCAGGTTTTTTAGGATTAGGTTTAGTTTTTGGTGGGTGTTTAAGGATGTAGGTTTAGGGTTTAGGTTTAGAGTTTTATGGTTTATGGTTTAGGTTTAGGGTTTAGTTTTTGGTTTTGTGGGTTTAGGGTGGGGTTAAAGGTTTTTCGATTTTAGGGATGGGTTTAGGGTTTAGGGTAAAGGGTTAGTTTTAGGGTTTAGGGTATAGGGTTAGTTTTAGGGTTTAGGGTTAGGGCTTTTTTTATTTTTTTTGATTTTTTTATTTTTTTATTTCAGGGTTTAAGGTTCAAGTTTTAGTTTAGAGTTTTGGGTTTCTATTTTTTTTAAAAAAATAGAATAAATTTAAATTTAACATTTCTTCTTTTTTATTTCATCAACCAAGTATCAAACTAAGTTTTCTTAGACACAAGTGATGACATAGATAAAAAATGAGCACGCATAGAGAAAATCAAAAGGCCTAGATAACTAGAACTGTCTCTACTATAAAGGCATAGTTCCATAAGCAGCAGATCAGATCAACCGTTCTTCAGTTTCTCCAGTTCCCATCAGAACCACCCCAGCCTCTTGAGTAGTAGGATCGATCATCATATCCTCGATCTCTTCCTCCACCACCACCACGGCTGTCACCTCTGTCGCTCCTCCTGCCTACATAACCACCACTGATTCGAGCACTACCTCCATACGCACCAACACCTCCAGGTCACCCACCACCGCTATGATAACCACCACCTTTGCCTTCGCCTCCACCGTTAGATCTAGACTGAGCCTAGTTAATGATGACATTCCTGCTGTGAAGGTTATTCCCATTCTTAGGGTTTAGGTTTAGGTTTTGGTTTATTCGGTTTTAGGTTTTAGGTTTATTTTTAAATTTATTTAGTTACTTTAGGTTTAGGTTTAGGGTTTGAGGTTTAGGGTTTAGGGTTTAGGGTTGGGGTTCAGGGTTTAGGGTTAAAGGTTTAAGGTTTAGGATTTAGGGTATAGGGTTTAGGGTTTAGGGCTTAGGGTTTAGAATTTAGTGTTTAAGGTTTTTTTAATTACAAAAACCTGTAGGTTTAGGATTATTTAGTATGTTTAGTTTATTTTTATCTATTTTAGTTTAATTCATTATTTTTATTTTTATTTACGTTTATTTTATATTTTTATTTAATTTAGTTTATTTATTTGAAGTTTATTTACTTTAGGTTTATTTATTTTAGTTTAGGATTTTTATTTTAGTTTATTTTTTAGGTTTAGGTTTATTTTTTAGTTGAGTTCAATTTTTATTTTATTTTTTTAGGTTTAGGTTTTATTTTTTTATTTTTAGGTTTAGGTTTAGGTTTTTATATTTTATTTTTTATGTTTAGGTTTAAGGTTTTATTTTAATTTTATTTTTAGGTTTTATTTTTTAGTTTAGGTGTTGGTTTACTTTTAGTCTATTTTATTTTATTTAGTTTATTTTTAGTTTATTTTAGGTTTAGGTTTAGGTTTTATTTATTTTAGTTTAGGTTTAAGTTTATTTCATTTTGTTTGTTTTATTTTTATTTAAGGTTTAGTTTGTTTAGTTTATGATTTAGGTTTTATTTTTTTTATGTTTTTTTAGGTTTTTATTTAGTTTTTATTTTATTTTATTTTAAGTTTATTTTATTTTTTATTTTACTTTTAGTTTTTATTTTATTCAGGTTTAATTTATTTTTTAGTTTATTTTAGGTTTTTATTTATTTTATTTTACTTTATTTATTTTTTTAATTTTTTATTTTTGGTTTTGGTTTAGGTTTTAGTTTAAGTTTTAATTTTTTAAATTTTTAATTTTTTTCTTTTATTTTATTTATTCTATTTTTAGGTTTTATTTACTTTAGGTTTATGTTTTTAGGTTTTTAAGGTTTATGATTTAAGGTTTAGGGTTTAGGGTTTATGGTTTTCATGTTTAGGGTTGTAGGTTTAAGGTGTAGGGTTTAAGGTTAGTTTTATGGTTTAGGGTTGAGGGTTTATGGTTTAGGATTTAGGGTTTATTATTTAGGGTTTAAGGTTTAGGGTTTAGGAGTTTTTTTTTAAAATTAAAAAGTAGGTTATTTATTTATTATTATTATGTTTTAGCTTTTTTTATTTAGGTTTATTTTTTATTTTTATTTAGATTTGTTTATCTATTTTAGTTTTATTTTTTTTAGTTTTGGTTTTTTATCGTAGTTTATTTTTTAGGTTTAGGTTTAGGTTTACAATTTTTTTAAGTTTAGTTTTATTTTTATTTTAATTTTTTAGGTTTTATTTTTTATTTTTTGGGTTTAGGTTTAGGTTTTATTTTATTTTTTTTAGGTTTAGGATTTAGGTTTTTCTTTTAGGTTTAATTTTAGGTTTTATTTTTTAGTTAAGGTTTAGGTTTATTTTTAGTTCATTTTATTTTATTTAGTTTAGAGTTTAGGTTTAGTTTATTTTGGGTTTTGGTTTTGGTTTTATTTATTTTAGTTTAGTTTATTTTAGTTTAGGTCTAGGTTTATTTTATTTTGTTTATTTTAGGTTTAGGTTTTTTTAGGGTTTATGTTTTATTTTTTATTTATTTTTAGATTTAATTTTTATGCTTATTTTTTAGGTTTAGGTTTTTATTTAGTTTTTATTTTATTACATTTTAGGTTTATTTTATTTTTATTTTACATTTGTGTTTTATTTTATTTAGGTTTTTTATTTTTAGGATTATTTTTTTAGTTTAGTTTAGGTTTTAATTTAATTTAATTTAGTTTAGTTTTATTTTTTATTATATTATATTTTTAGATTAAAGTTTTAGTTTAGGTTTTTATTTTATTTATTTATTATTTTATTTAGGTTTAGGTTTTTTTATTATTTTATTTTTAGGTTTTAGGGTATAGGGTTTAGATTTTAGGGTTTAGGGTTTAGAATTTAAGGGTTTAAGGTTTAGGACATAGGGTTTATGGTTAATTTTAGGGTTTAGGACTTAGGGTTAGGGTTTTTTTAATATTGTTTATATTTTTTATTTAGAGCAGGGTAAGTTTAGGGTTTGATTATTTTAGGGTTTAGGATTTATAGGGTTTGGGTTTTGGGTTTAGGTTGTAAGTTGCTGGTTTAGGTTTGAGTTAGCTTTGGGTTTAAGGCTGGGTTGAGTATTTAGGGTTTAGAGTTTTTTTTAAATTGCCACCACTGATAACCCCGATCCACCCAGATCTGACTCAAGCTTTGTTTGATGGTGATGTCCGCCGTCCCCATTCCATCTTAGGGTTTTAGGTTTAAGGTTTATTTTAATTTATTTAGTTATTTTTTTAAGGTTTAGTGGTAGGGTCAGGGTTTAGAGGGGTGGTTAAGGTAATGTAGGGTTTAGGTTTAGGTTTATGCTTTAGGGTAGTGGTCACGCCAGGGTTTAGGTTTAAGCTCAGGCCTAGTTTGGGTTAGTGTAGGGTAGTTTAGGATTTAGTTTTATGGCATCTTTATCGGTTAATAGTTTAGTTTTTAGGTCAGGCTTGTTGGCTAGTTTTTTTAGGGGGTTTGGGGTTTAGGGTGTGTTTAGGTTGTGTTTTAGGTTTAAAGTTTATGGTTTAGGGTTTAGGTCTGTGGTTTTAGGAGTTTTATAGGTTTTTAGGATTTAGAGTTTATAGTTTAAGGTTTAATATTTAGTGTTTAGGGTTTAGTGTTTTTAGAGTGTAAGGTTTAGGATTTGGGGTTTAAGTTGTAGGTTTAGGGTTTAAGTTTTAGTTTATGGTTTAGGGTTTAGGATTTAAGATTTTTTTTTAATAGAGAATAATTTCATATTCAACATTTTTTCTTTTCAATTTTATCAACCAAGTAGCATCCCAAGTATTCTAAGACACAAGCGACGATATAGATAAAAAATGAACACCCATAAAGCAAATCAAAAACCCTAGATAAGTAGAACTTTCTCTACTATAAAGACAGAGTTCCAAAAGCAATACATTGAATCGATCATTCAGTTTACTTAGGTCTATGCTTTTAGGGTTTTAGACTAAGGATTAGGGTTTAGGGTTTAGGATTTAGGTTTATTTTTTTTAAGATTTAGGAGAATTTAGGGTGTGGTTTAGGTAGGTTTAGTGGAGCTTAGGTTTAGGGTGTGGTTTAGGTTTAGGATTTGTGGTTTAGGCATTTTTTAGAATTAAGCAAACCCATATATAGTTTTAGTTTAGGTTTTAGGGATTTAGGGTTTAGTGTTTAGGGTTTTAGGATTTATGGTTTAGTTCATGGGGTTATTTTTGTTTTACTTTATTTAGTTATTTTTTAATTTAGTTTAGGTTTTATATTTTATTTTAGTTTAGTTTTATTTTCATTTTATCTTTTTTAGGTGGTTTAGGTTTTAGGTTTTATTTTATTTTGGTTTAGATTTTATTTATTTATTTTCTTTTTAGGTTTTATTTTATTTAGGTTTAGACTTTTAGATTTTAGGGTTTAGGGTTTTGGGAGGGTTTTGGGTTTAAGGTTTAGGGTTTGGGGTTTAGAGTTTTGGGTTTTGGGTTTTGGGTTTTGGGTTTTAGGTCTAGGTTTTAGGGAGTAGGGCATAGGGTTTAGGGTTTTAGAGTTTAGGGTTTTAAGGTTTAGGCTTTAGGGTTTAGAATTTAGGGTTTATGGTTTAGGATTTTTAGGGTTTAGGGTTTAGGGTTTAGGGTGTAGGTTTTAGGTCTAGGGTTTACGTTTTAGTTTAGGGTTTAGGGTTTAGGTTTTTTTAACAGAGAATAAATTCAGATTCAACATTTATTCTTTTAATTTCCACCAAGTAACACAATTTTCTAAGAATGTTTACATAGATTAAAAATGAGCATGCATAGAGCAAATCAAAATCCCTAGATAGCTAGAACCATCTCTACTACAAAGACATAGTTTCATAAGCAGTAGATCAGATCGGCCATTCTTTAGTTTCTCCAGTTCCCATCAGAACCACTCCGGCCTTTCGAGTAGTTGGATCCTCCATAATATCCCTATCACCCCCTCCACCACCACCATAGTTGTAACCTTTGTCCCTTTAATAACCATCACTGCTCCGACCATCACCTCCATGTCCACCAGCACCTCTAGTTCCCCCTCCACCACAACGATAATCGTTGCCTCCGCCTTCACCTCCACCTCCAAATGAAGATTGAGCTTGGTTGACGGTGACATTCCTGCCATCAAGGTTATGCCCAATCTTAGGGTTTAGGTTTAGGTTTAAGTTTACTATGATTTAGGGTTTAGGTTTATTTTTTAATGTATTTAGTTACTTTACATTTAGGTTTAAGGTTTGTGATTTAGGATTTAAGGTTTAGGGTTCAAGGTGTAAGGTTTAGGGTATAGGATTTTAGGGTCTATGCTGTTAGGGTTTAGGGTTAAGGATTAGGGTTTAGGGTTTATGGTTTAGGGTTTAGGTTTTTGGGATTTTTAAAGTTTAGGATTTAGGGTTTAGAGTTATAGGTTTAGGGTTGTATGTTTAAGTTTTAGGGTTTAGGGTTAGGGTTTAGGGTTTAGGGTTTAGGTTTACAGTTTAGGTTTTTCTTTTAAAATTAAGTAAACCTGTATGTTTAGGTTTATTTAGTTTGTGGTTTCAGGTTTTTTACAGTTTATGGTTTAGGGTTTAGGGTTGTAGGTTTAGAGTTGTAAATTTAGGGTTTAGGTTTTCAATTTTATGGTGTAGGGTTTATGGTTTAGTGTTTTAAAGATTGATGTTTATTGTTTAGGGTTTTTAGGGTTTAGGGTTTAGGGTTTTTAGGGTTTAGGGTTTACGGTTTACGATTTAGGTTTTAGGTCTCGGGTACATGTTTTAGTTTAGGGTTTAAGGTTTTTGGGTTTTTTTTAACAGGGACCAAATTCGTATTCAAATTTATTCTTTTCAATTTCATCAACCAAGTAACACTCCAAGTTTTCTAAGACACAAGTGACGACATAGATCAAAAATGGGCATGCATAGAGTAAATCAAAAACCCTAAATAAATATAATTATCTCTATTAGAAAGATAATGTTTCATAAGCAGCAGATCAGATTGGTCAATCTTCAGTTTATTCCAGTTCCCATCAGAACCACTCCAACCTCTCTAGTAACGGGATCCACCATCATATGACCTCTCCTCCCACCACCACTTGTAACCTCGCTTCCATAACCACCACTGCTCCGAGCACCACCTGCATATCCACCAACACCGCTAGATCCCCATCCACCACTCCGATCACCGCTACCTCAGCCTTCACCCCAACCTCTAGATCTAGATTAAGCTTGGTTGATGGTGATGTTCCTGTCGTCAAGGTTATGCCCATTTTTAAGGTTTAGGTTTTGGTTTTGGTTTATTAGGTTTTAGGGTTTAGGTTTATCTTTTAATTTATTTAGTTACTTTAGGTTTAGGTTTAGGTTTGGGGTTTAGGGTTAGGGTTTAGGGATTAGTGTTTAGGGTTTGGGGTTTGGGGTTTAAGATTTAACGTTGTAAGTTTTAGAGTGTGGTTTAGCATTTAGGTTTCTGTTAGGATTTTAGATTTAGGTTTAGAGTTTAGGTTTTATGGTTTAGGTTTAAGTTTTAGGTTTGGGTGGTTTAGAGTATAGGTTTAGGGTTTATGGTAGTTTTAGGTTGGTATAGGGTGGTAGGTTTTAAGGTCAGGGGTTTTTAAGGTTTGGGGGTTTAGGGTGTTTTTTTAATTAAATAACTCATATGTTTAAGTTTATTTAGTTTATTTTTTATTTATTTGAGTTCATTTGAGTTTATTTATTATTTATTTATATTTAGGTTTTTTTTCATTTAGTTTAGTTTATTTATTTTAGGTTTATTTATTTCAATTTAGGTTTCTTTTAGTTTATTTTTTTAGTTTATGTTTTTTATTTTATATTTTTTATTTTTACTTTTATTTAGGTTTTAGGTCTGAGTTTCTCTTTAGGGTTTAGGGTTAGTTTAGGGTTTAGGATTTAGAGTTTTAGGGTTTATGGTTTAGGGTTTAAGGTTTAGGATTAGGATTAGGGTTAGGGTTAGGGTTTAGGGTTTAGGGTTTAGGGTTTAGCGTTTAGGGTTTAGGTTAATTAAAGGTTTAGGGTTTTAGGTTTTGGGTTTTTAACGGTGTAAGGTTTATGGTTTAGGGTTTAGTATTTAGGGTTTTTTAAATAAAGAAAATTATGTAAAACATTAGGTTTCGATTTATTTAGTTTATATAATATATTTTTTATTTATTTTAGTTTATTTTATTTTTTATTTTTATTTAAGTTTATTTTTTATTTTTATTTAGTATTGTTTATTTATTTTATATTTATTTATTTTAAGTTTAGGTTTATGTTTTTATTTTTATTTTTATGTTTAGTTTTATTTTTTTTAATTCATTTGGTTTAGGTTTTATTTTTTATTTTTAGGTTTAGGTTTAGGATTTTATTTTATATTTTAACTTTTAGTTTTTAGGTTTTTATTTTAGGTTTATTTTTAGGTTTTATTTTTTGTTTAAATTTATATATTTTTTAGTTTATTTTATTTTATCTTGTTTAGGATTTAAGTTTAGTTCATTTTAGGTTTAGGTTTAGTTTTTATTTATTTTAGTTTAGTTTATTTTAGTAGTTTAGATTTATTTTTATTTTTTATGTGTTTATTTTTTTTTTTTTTTGGTTTAGGTTTTATTTTTTATATATTTTTTGATTTATTTTTTTAGGTTTAGGTTTTATTTTGTTTTTATTTTATTTTATGTTTAGTTTTTAATTTATTTAGTTTTCTTGTTTTTAGGTTTATTTTATTTTTTAGTTTAGTTTAAGTTTTTCTTAATTTTATTTTTGTTTAGTTTTTATTTTTTATTTTATTTTAGGTTGAGGTTTAGGTTTAGGTTTTAGTTTAGGTTTTTATTTTATTTTATTGTTTTAAAGTTTAAGTCATTTTATTTATTTTATTTTGAGGTATTATTTAGGATTGATTTTAAGTTTTAGGGTTTAGGGTTTAGGGTTTAGGGTTTATGGTTTAAGGTTTTGGGTTAAGGGTTTACGATTTAGGGTTGTAAGTTTTAAGGTTGTACGTTTAGGGTTTAGGGTTTTAGGGTTTAGTGTTTAGGGTTTAGGGTTTAGGATTGTAGGTTTAGGGTTGCATGTTTTTTTATTTTTTATTTTTTATTTTTATTATTTTTTATTTTTTTAAAATTATGTAAACTATTAAGTTTTAGTTTATTTATTTACTTTTATTTATTTTAGTTTATTATTATTTATTATTATTTAGGATTACTTTTATTTTATTTATTTTAGTTTATTTATTTTTTTTTTTAGGTTTAGTTTATTTTATTTTATATTTTAGGTTTAGGTTTAATTTTTATTTTTAGGTTTAGGTTTATGTTATTATCTTATTTTTCATAGGTTTAGGTTTTAGGATTTTATTTTAAGTTTATTTTTGGGTATTATTTTTTAGTTTAGGTTTAGGTTTAGTTTATTTTAGTTTAGGTTTAGGTTTTATTTATTTTAGTTTAGTTTATTTAGTTTAGGTTTAGGTTTATTTTGTTTTTATTTTAGGTTTAGTTTTTGATTTAGTTTAGGGTTTTGGTTTTATTTTTTATTTATTTTTAGGTTTATTTTTTAGGTTTAGGTTTTTATTTAGTTTTTATTTTATTTTATTTTAGAGTTATTTTTTTAAAATTTTAGGTTTATTTTTTATTTTATTTAAGTTTTATATATTTTTTAGTTTAGTTTAAGTTTTTCTTTATTTTATTTTAGTTTAATTTTTATTCTTTATTTTATTTTCTTTTAAGGTTTAGGTTTAGGATTAGGTTTAGGTTTATGTTTTTATTTTATTTTATTTTATTTACTTTATTTTGGTTTATGTTTTTTATTTATTTTTTTAGGTTTTATTTAGTTTAGGTTTACGTTTTGAGCTTTTTAGTGTTTATGGTTTAGGGTTTAAGGTTAGTTGAGGTTTTAGGGTTTAGTGTTTAAGGTTTGGGTTTAAGGTTTAGGGTTTAGGTTTTACATTTTAGGTTTTAGGGGTTATAGCTTAGGGTTTAGGGTTGTGGGTTTAGACTTTAAGATTTTTTAGGGTTTTTGGTTTTTTTTTTAGAGAACAAATTCAGATTCAACATTTATTCTTTTTGATTTCTTCAACCAAGTAACACACCAAAGTTTCTAGGACAAAAGCGACGACTTAGATAAAAAATGGTCAATCATATAGCAAATCAAAAACCCTAAATAACTAGAATCGTCTCTACAATAAAGATAGTTTCATAAGCGACAAATTGGATCGGGCATTCTTCAGTTTCTTTAGTTCCCATCAACCACTCGCCTCTAGTAGGGTCCACCATCATATACGATCTCTCTTCCTCTCACCACCACTCCAACCATCACTTCCATAGTCACCACTACTTTGACCACCACCTCCATATCCACCAGTACCTCCAGATCCCCCTCCCCCACTACAATAACTACTGCCTCTGCCTTTGCCTCCAATGCTAAATCTAGAGTGAGCCTGGTTGATGGTGATGTTCCTGTCATCAAGGTTCTTCCCACTCTTCGGGTTTACATTTCAGTTTAGGTTTAATAGGTTTTAAGGTTTAGGTTTATTTTTTAATTTAGTTATTTTACGTATAGGTTTAGGGTTTGGGGTTTAGGGTTTATGGTTTAGGGTTAGGATTTAGGCTTTAGGGTTTTAGGGTCATGCTTAGGGTTAGTAACAATTAGGGTTTAGAGTTTAGATGGTTTCTTAGGGTTTAGAATTTAGGGTTTAGGGTTTAGGGTTATAGGTTTAGGATTTAGCATTTAGGGTGTGATTTAGTGTATGGTTTTAAAAAAAAAAGTAAACTAGTAGGGATTTAGTGGGTTTAGGGTTTTCAGGGTGGTTTGGGTAGGGTTTAGGTTTAGGGTTAGGGTAGGATTTAGGGTTTAGGGTTTAGGGTTTAAGATTTAATGTTTAGGGTTTATGGATTAGAGTTTTATTTAAAGTTTATTTTTTTATTTACTAGTTTTATTTTATTTTTTATTTTAGTTTAGTTTAGGTTTTTTTATTATCTTTTATTTTGATTTAGTTTTTTTTATTTTATAATCTTTTTAGGTTTAGGTTTAGGTTTTAGTTTAGGATTTTATTTTATTTTATCTTTTTTACTTTATTTTAGTTTAGGTTTATTTATTTATTTTACTTTTAGGTTTTATTTAGATTTGGTTTAGGTTTTAGCTTTTTAGGGTTTAGGGTTTAAGGTTAGTTTAGGGTTTAGGGTTTAGGGTTTTAGATCTTGGTTTTAGGGGTTAGGGTTTAGGGTTTTAGGGTTTAGGGTTTAGGGTTTAGGGTTTTTATGATTCAGGGTTTTGTGTATAGGGTTTAGGTTTTAGGTCTAGGGTTCAAGTTTTAGTTTAGAGTTTAGGGTTTTTGGTTTTTTTTAATAGAGAACAATTTGAGATTCAACATTTAATCTATTCGATTTCATCAACGAAGTAGCACACCAAGTTTTTGAAGACACACTCGCATAGAGCAAATCAAAAACCCTAAATAACTAGAATTGTTTCTAATGTAAATACATAGTTTCATAGGCAGTAGATCGAATTGGCCATTCTTCAATTTCTCCAATTCCCAATAGAACCACACTAGCCTCTAGAGTAGCAGGATCCACCATCATTTCCCCGATCTCTCCTCCACGCCACCCCCACCATCCACCACTACTCGACCATCTCCATATCCACCATCACCTCCAGATACCCCTCCACCACTGTGATAATCGCCGCCTCCACCTTCAAGTACACTGCCAGATTTAGACTGAGCTTACGATGATGTTCCTACCATCAAGGTTCTTCCCATTCTTACAGTTTAGGTTTTATTGTTTAAATTTATTTTTTAATTTATTTATTTACTTTAGGTTTAGGTTTGGGGTTTGGTGTTTAGGGTTTAGGGTTTAAGGTTTAGGATTTAGGGTTCATAGTGTAGCGTTTAGGGTTTAGAGTTTCAGGGTCTATGCTTTTAGGGTTTAGGGTTTAGGATTTAGTGTTTAAGGTTTTTTAGCATTTAATATTTAAGGTTTATAATTTAGGGTTTAGGGTTTAGGGTTGTAGGTTTAAGGTTGTAGGTTTAGGGTTCAAGGTTTAGTGTTAGTTTTAGGGTTTAGGGTTTAGGGTTTTAGGTTTAGGATTTAGGGTTTAGGCATTTTTTTTAGAATTAAGTAAATTGATAGATTTAAGTTTATTTAGTTTAGGGCTTAGGGTTTTTGTGGTTTAGAGTGGCATGGTTTAGGTAGAGGTTTAGGATTTATGGTGTGCCAAAGGGTTTCATGTTTTATTTTAGGTTTAGTTTTTAATTTATTTAGGTTTTTATCTATTTTATTTTAATTTAGTTTTTATTTTTCATTTTATTTTCTTTTTTAGGTTTGGGTTTAGGTTTAGGTTTTAATTTATGTTTTTATTTTATTTTGGTTTAGATTTTATTTATTTATTTATTTTTAGGTTTTATTATATTTAGGTTTAGGCTTTTAGCTTTTAGGGTTTAGGGTTTTGGATTAGTTGAGGGATTCGGGTTTAAGGTTTAGGGTTTAGGGTTTTGGGTTTTGGGTTGTAGGTCTAGGTTTTAGGGTGTAGGGCATAGGGTTTATTGTTTTAGAGTTTAGGGTTTAGGGTTTAGGGTTTTAAGGTTTAGGCTTTAGGGTTTAGAATTTAGGGTTTATTGTTTAGGATTTTTAGGGTTTAGGGTTTAGGGTTTAGGGTGTAGGTTTTAGGTCTAGGGTTTATGTTTTAGTTTAGGGTTTAGGGTTTAGGGATTTTTTTAACAGTGAACAAATTCAGATTCAACATTTATTATTTTTAATTTTATCAACCAAGTAACACACCAAATTTTTTAAAACATAAGCGCGACATAGATTAAAAATGAGCACGTATAGAGCAAATCAAAAACCCTAGATAGCTAGAACCATCACTACTATAAAGACACTATTTCATAAGCAGTAGATCGGATCGGCCATTCTTTAGTTTCTCCAGTTCCCATCAGAACTACTCTGGCCTCTCGAGTAGTTGGATCCACCATAATACCTCTGATCTCCCCCCCTCCACCACCATCATAGTTGTAACCTTTGTCACTTTAATAACCATCACTGGTCCGACCATCACCTCCATATCCACCAGCACCTCCAGTTCCCCCTCCACCATAATGATAACCGCTGCCTCCACCTTCGCCTCCACCTCCAAATCTAGACAGAGCGTGGTTGACAGTGACATTCCTGCCATCAAGGTTATGCCCAATCTTAGGGTTTAGGTTTAGGTTTAAGTTTACTATGTTTTAGGGTTTAAGTTTATTTTTTAATTTATTTAGTTACTTTACATTTAGGTTTAAGGCTTGGGGTATAGGGTTTAAGGTTTAGGGTTCAAGGTGTAAGGTTTAGGGTTTGTTCAGTCATTCTTCAGTTTCTCCGGTTCCCATCAGAACCACTCCAACCTCTCGAGTAACGGGATCCACCAGCATATCCCCAACCTCTCCCTCCGCCACCACCGCGGTTATAACCTCTGTCACTTCCATAACCACCACTGCTCCGAGCACCACCTCCATATCCACCAACACCTCTAGATCCCCATCCACCACTGTGATCACCGCTACCTCAGCCTTCGCCCCCACCTCCAGATCTAAATTAAGCTTGGTTGATGGTGATGTTCTTGCCGTCAAGGTTATGCCCATTTTTAAGGTTTAGGTTTTGGTTTAGGTTTATTAGGTTTTAGGATTTAGGTTTAGGGTTTAGGGTTTAAGGTTTAGGGTTAGGGTTTAGGGTTTAGCATTTAAGGTTCACGATGTAGGGTTTAGGGTTTAAGGCTTTAGGGACTATGCTTTTACGGTTTAGGGTTAAGGATTAGGGTTTAGGGTTTAAGGTTTAGGGTTTTTTAGGGGTTAGGATTTAGGGTTTAGGGATTAAGGTTGTAGGTTTAGGGTTGTAGGTTTAGGGTTTAGGGTTAATTTTAGGGTTTAGGGTTTAGGGATTTTTTTATATTAAGTAAACCATAGGTTTAGGGTTTTCTTCTTTAGTTGGGTTTTAGGGTTTTAGGGTTTGGGGTTGTTAGGTTTAGGGTTTAGGGATAGGATTTAAGGTTTTGGTGGTTTTTTTTAATTAAGTAAACTAGTAGGTTTAGGTTTATTTAGTTTATTTAATTTATTTTTTATTTATTTTAGTTTATTTTATTTTATTTATTTTTATTTAGGTTTATTATTTATTTTAATTTAGTTTAGTTTATTTATTTTATGTTTATTTATTTTAGTTTAGGATTTTTATTTTAGTTTATTTTTTAGGTTTAGGTTTATTTTTTAGTTGAGTTTTATTTTTATTTTATTTCTTAGTTTTAGTTTTTATTTTTTATTTTAGGTTTAAGTTTTGGTTTAGGTTTTAGGATTTTATTTTAGGTTTATTTTTTGGGTTTATTTTTTTAGTTTAGGTTTAGGTTTATTTTTAGGTTAGTTTATTTTATTTAGTTTAGTTTTAAGTTTAGGTTTTATTTATTTTAGTTTTCTTTATTTTAGTTTAGGTTTAGGTTTATTTATTTTGTTTATTTTTTATTTTAAGTTTAGTTTTTTCTTAGTTGAGGGTTTAAGTTTTATTTTTTTATTTATTTTTTGGTTTATTTTTTAGGTTTTGTTTTTTATTTAGTTATTATTTTATTTTATTTTAGGTTTATTTTATTTTTTATTTTATGTTTAATTTTTATTTTATTAAAGTTGTTTATTCTTAGGTTTATTTTATTTTTAAGTTTTGTTTAGGTTTTTATTTATTTTATTTTATTTTATTTTTAGTTTTAGATTTAGGTTTTAGTTTAGAATTTTATTATATTTTAGACTCGAATGTTTGACAAACTCATTCATCAAGTCGGGTGCTATGTCATTGATCTCGTGTCAAAAGTGGAGAAAAGGAAGGCCATCTCTTTGACTTGAGAGTAGTTTTCAAATAGTTAAGATAATTTAACCTTAAAATGAACCCCCTAAAGTGTGCATTCAGAGTATCTTGAGGGAAATTCCTTGGGTTTACTGTCTGACACCAAGGAATCGAAATCGATCTAGAGAAGATCAAGGTGATATTAGAAATGCCACCCCTGAAAAGTTTAACTCAACTCAGATCATTCCAAGGGTGGTTGACATATCTAAGACACTTTATATCCAACCTATTAGGAAGATAGCCATTCTCAGCACTTGTCAAAAAGGATGCCAAGATCAAGTGGGATGACAAGTATGAGCATGCCTTCAAAGACATCAAGCATTACCTGATGACACTGTCGATTCTAGCAGCCCCTATCTCGGGCAAGCCGCTCATACTTTACACTGCTGCATTAGACAACTGCCTTGGTTCTTTGTTGGCCCATGCTAATGATGAACCAAATGAAAACACACTCTACTACCTCAGCCATCATCTAATCTCTA
This sequence comes from Cymbidium sinense, assembly GCA_021442155.1. Classification (NCBI taxonomy): domain Eukaryota; kingdom Viridiplantae; phylum Streptophyta; class Magnoliopsida; order Asparagales; family Orchidaceae; genus Cymbidium; species Cymbidium sinense. The sequence continues at coordinate 203,306,104 of CM038216.1, forward strand.
CTAAGGCAAATTTTCCACCCATTGAGAAGCATTGCCTAGCTTTAATCTTTGCATCCCAAAAGCTGCAGTACTACATGCTTCCTCATAAGGTGAACTTAATCTGTAGGATCAATCCACTAAAGTATCTCATGACATGGCCGATGCTATATGGATGGTTGGAACGACAGTCCATGATCCTCTCGTAATTTGACATTACCTTCCCTTTGTGAAAGGACAAAGCATTTCTTAGTAACCAGTTCTTGTTGACTCTCCACTTAGTGTAAGAATATTTCTCTTAACTCTAGACCACGATGTGATGAGATTATCATATCATTTATATAATCCTTGTACCAATAACAAAGTCAAATATGAGACTCTAATTGCTAGTCTAGAGTTAGTCGTTACTCTATGAATCCAGAACATCAGCATCTTTGGGGATTCTCAACTAATTATCAACCAAATCACTAGGTCCTATAAGGTTATAGAGCCCAAGCTACATCACTACCACAATTACACCATGGAGTTGTTGGCCCAAATCCAAGAAATTACCATTTATAAGATTCATTGTGGAGAGAACACCATAGCGTATGCTTTAGCCAAGCTTTCCAAGGAGTTGACTTGTCCGGAAAATGAGTCCATATCAATAAATGTCTAAATAGGCAAGTGTCAACTTTTATTGATATTGAACTCATCAAAAAGTACTCTATTGAAGGGGAGGTTTCCATTGCCAAGAAGGATGAGGAGTTAGATTGGAGGAAAACATTCATGGATTACCTAAATAAAGGTAAACTACCTCAAGAGAAGTCCCAAGCTCATTAGATGTAGTAAATAGCACTTTCCTACACTTTGTGGTTGGTGTCTTGTACCAATTTTCTTTCGATCATATGTGGTTACATTTTTTAGACAAGCACGAATCCCATAAGATCATGACAGAGGTACACTCAGGATTATGTGGAGCCAACCAATCCAGTCTGAAGATGAAAGTCAAGATCATAAGACTAGGATACTACTGGCTGTCGATGATCAAAGATTGCATGGATATTGCCAGGAGAAGCCACCAATGTCAAATACATGGTATGGTCCTACTCCAACCACCCAACATTCTACATCCTACATTGGCCTCATGGCCATTCGAGTGTTGGGGCATCGACATAGTGGGTCCAATTGATCCTCCTTCTTCCAAGGTTCATTAGTTCAACTTAGCTTCTACTGACTACTTTTCCAAATGGGCAAAAGTGATTCCACTCAGAGAGGTGACATCTCAGCATGTGCTCCAATTTTTAAGAAACCATATTGTATATAGCTTTAGAGTGCCTCGACAAATTATATCTGATAATGGTTTTGCATTCAAGAGCATTGAGATCTACAACTTTGCCCAGAGATAGCATAGATTGGAGATATTCTACCATCAACTACCTGAGAGAAATATGACTTAGCAAAAGCCTTCAATAAAACTCTCATCTAAATACTAAAGAAGACATTGGATAATAAGGAGTGATAATGGAATGAGCAGTTAGTTGAAGCCTTGTATGCCTCCGCATCACATATAGAACTCCAACTCAGTCTACTCCTTTCTCTTTAGTGTATGGTTCTGAAGCTGTTCTACCATTAGAAGTCTAACACCCATCACTAAGGATAGTTGTGGGTAGTAAGATCACAATAGAGTAGAATGCCAAGCTGCGTTTAGAAGAGCTTCAAGGTTTGGATGAGAGATGCCTGCGGGCATGTAAAAACCTTGACTTGTACAAAGCTAAAATGATTCAAGCTCACAAAAAGTTGGTCCATCCCTGAGCATTTCAAGTGGGAGAGCTTTTTTTAGGTCTGAGGAGACCGATTATTGCACATCATAAGATGGAAGGCAATTTTGAACCCACTTCGGAAGGCCCTTTTGCCTTAGAGAAGGCCTACTAAGGAGGATCTCATCAGGATATTAATCATAAGGGAGAGCGCCCTATGCTTCCAATCAATGGGATCTACTTAAGGAAATATTATAAATCATGTTTGAAAATAATTATCATAAATGAGAATTTTATTTCGAATTCAATGTCTTCCATGTTGAAAGTATTCTTGTTTGTAAATCTGCCATGATGTGTTTAAGGTAGGTGTAAGGAACCCGAGCGGTGTGTTGTCTTTCATCGACACAACACAAATAGAAACTAAACACAAACAAATAAAATAAACACATATCTTTTATCTCGAGCTGCTCTGAGTTAAGATAACGCCCCTAGTGGCACTCACTCAATAGTTTCTCTAGTTCGGGCTAATGTGCCACCCTGTTAGTGTGCCACCTCAGTGGTGTTCTTACTTTGAAGGATGTAAGTCTACTACGCTTTCCTTCCTTACTTGGCCACTGCAGACCGATGATGACCTTGTTAGTTTGGTAGGCCTTATTTCATGGCCAGTAAGCTACCTCATGTTGGCTTCATTTAAGAGGATATGAGTCTATTATGCTTTCTTCTTGGATTAGCCTTCATGCACTGATTGGACTGAGTATATTTGAGGTTTATGATAAGTCCCCGAGTGGCTCCTTCTCTCCTGACTGCTTTAAGTCTTAGCCTAGTCCTTCCTTGAGGCTCCCCGCTTAGTAGTCGCTCTAGGTTAAATAATATCTATCTTGTTGATGACAGACTATCCTGATGATCAGTTCCATTTCAAAGTTGTAAGCCTATATGCTTTCTTTCCATTTTGATCGTTGCACACTGTTGGGAACCTTAGGTTGGTTGGTTCTCACTATACTGAAGGATACACCTTAGGTTGGTTGGTTCTCGCACCTTAGGATAGACCACTCATGGCAGATGTAAGTCTGCTATGCTTTCTCCTTGAATTATCCATTGTACACTTATAGGTTTTCTTTTCCAAGGCTCGGGATAACACCCCTAGTAGCGCCTCCCCTATGGTCACTAAATTTGAATTGCTTCCTTTGCGATCCCATTTAGACATAACTCGGGTTACTATTGGATTAGACAGTTCCCCTTTCCTAGTAACCACCCCTATGGTTAGAGAATCCATCTTGTGGATGTTCAGATTCTCCCTTAGTCCAATAAATTTGAGATAGGTCAAGGCTAACATAACTCCTTCTCAATATGGTCCCTCGCACACCAATAGGGTCCACACAAACATTGTGCATCCAACAGGTCAACCAAGCGGTTGTTCCTTGCTTTAGAAGATGTAAGTCTGCTATGCTTTCTTCCTGGCACAAACGTTGCACATTGAAAGGCAACCCCTTAGGTTGGCTAGCTCTAGCCCAAAGTTGATAGATTATCCCTTTGGATTTGTAAACCTGAGGTAGGTCAAGGCTGATATAGCCTCTTCTCAAGGTCCATCGTCAATAGGTCCATACATTAACTCAGATTAAATTAAACCCAATCTGATTTTCCCCAGTGGAGTTAAAACATACCCTTTCTCCCAATGGAGCCCCAAATCATATAAAACAAGTCAAGCAAATAAATCAAATTCAAAACCAACCTCCCCAGTGGAGCCAAATTAAACCAACTCCCCTAGAAGAGTCTAAATCAAAGAAATCCAACCAAACTCTTATTCCTAATGGATACTTCACCAAATAAATATATGAAAGCAAACTCAAATCCCAATCCTTAATGGATAGCCTGAACCTGCTTCCCTAGTGGAAGGTTCATATACCCGATCCCTATCAGACTTGAACCTAAATCTCTTGTAGATATGCCTCCAAATTAATTTAAATAAAACAAATTAAAGTTAATTCTGTCTTAATCCCTAATGGATTATAAATTCTTATCAATTTATCCCTAGAAGATTTTCTTCTTCTATGCCCTCAACATAGAGCCCTCACATGTCATGTCCAATGCATGTGTGATCCCCTAGCAGATCTCCCTCCATGTCCTTGACATGGAATTCTCATCAAATCTTATTTCTTCTCTTATGCACACATTTAATATTTCAACCAAAAGCTGAACAATGTATTCATTAAAATTACATCATCTTAGCATTGTAAATAACATTTTATGATTTGTGAAGGTACAAGCTCAAACTAACTATACAATATCATGCTAAACATATTATAGTGTGAAATTTTCTTTAATATAATATATTACCTAACATTAGACCTCATTAAAATCACTTAAAAGGAACAAATAACAAAATTTTTTCAAAATATGAATAATGTTCATTTTGGATGTAAAATTCCAAATTCTTCCATCTCAACCTTCAAATTAACATTTTTGTGAGTTTTGACCCAATGTATTTTGACAAAAGTAAAACATACTTAAATGTACAATAACATTTAGTAACACACCACCACATTCATATATATGTTAAGTTATATTGTTATGTACAATATATTTTAATATGCTTTCATAAAATATATTATCTTACATTACACCTTAAAATGAATCACTTTAAACAAAAAATTTATAAAATTTGGTTGAAAATGAGCATTTATTTTGGATGCAAAATTCCATTATTTTGATTAAATGACACACTGTAGCACACCCCCAATGATATTCCCTAAAGCTTACCTTAATTTTGGCCAAATCCCATCATCTCAGCCTATAAATCATTATTTTTACGACTATTCTAGGAAGGCAGGGGTAGGAATAATTTTCTTAACTCTGGGCCGCGATGTGATGAGATTCGCATAATATCCATCCAATCCTTGCACCAACAATGAAGCAAAACACACTAGTACCTTTTCCCAAGTAGGCATTTTATCTTTAGGACAGTGTCAACAAAACTCCTTATAGGAATCTCCTGACTGCTCTTGAGTTGATATAAGTTCCAACGGCATTCACTCGGTAGTCACCTCTAAGTCGGGTTTGATTTGTTGTTCTACCATCAGGTCACCCCAGTGGTTGTTCCCTGCGTTAGAAGATGTAAGTCTGCTACTTCTTCCTAGCATAGCCATTTCACACCGAAAGACAACCCCTTAGGTTGGCTAGCTCTACCCCACAGCTAGTACACTATCCCTTTGGATTTATAATTTGAGATAGGACAAGTCTGATATAGTTCCTTCTTAATGGGTCCATCACACACCGACATGGTCCGTAAATTAAATCTAGCAAATTTAATTGAGCTCACATCCCCAATGGATATGCCCTCAATTAAAAATTAAACTAAACTAAACATACCATATCTAATCACATGAACTTAAGATAAAATTAATCTTGACTACTTTTGAGTTGACATAGTCCCCAGTGGCATTAACTCAGTAGTTGCCCTAAGTCAGGTTCAATTGCATCCAAAAGGTCAACCTAGTTGTTGTTCCTTACTTTGGAAGATGTAACCCTATTACGCCTTCTTCCTAGCACAGTCATTGCACACCGAAAGGCAACCCATAAGGTTGGCTAGCTCTACCCCGTAGCCAGTAGACTATCCTGTTGGATTTGTAAACTTGAGGTAGGTTAAGTATGATATAGCCCCTTCTTAGTGGGTCCATCACACACTAACAAGGGCCATACATTAACTCAGGTTAAATTAAACCCAATATGATTTTCTCCAGTGGAGTTAAAACACACCCTTCTCCTCAATGGAACCCCAAATTATATATAGAGTGGTCAAGCAAACAAATCAAATTAAAAACCAACCTCCCTAATGGAGCCAAATTAAACCAACTCCCCCAGTACAGTATAAATAAAATAAATCCAACCAAACTCTTATTCCTAGTGGATACATCCCCAAACAAATCTATAAAATCAAACTCAAATCCTAATCCCTAGTGGATAGCTTGAACCTTCTTCCCTAGTGGATGGTTTACATACCCGATCCCTTGCAGACTCGAGCCTATATCTCTAGTAGATATGCCTCCACATCAATTAAAACAAAATAAATTTAAGTTGATTCAACCTTAATCCCTGATGGATTACAGATTCTTATCCCCAACGAATCTTCTTTCCACAAATCATATAATGAAATCAAATTCAAAAAATTTCCCCAACAGATTTTCTTCTTCTATTACCTTGACATAGACCCCTCACAGGTCATGTCCAATGCATGTGTGATCCCCTATCGGATCTCCCTCCATGTCGTTGACATGGAATTCTCATCAAATCTTCTTTTTTCTCCTCTGTACACCTTTAATACTTCAACTAAAAGCTTAATAATGTATTCGTTCAACCATGAAATTAATATTTTTGTGAGTTTTGACACGAAGTCTTATAACAAAAAAAATATACTAAAATGTACAATACCATTTAGTAACACACCACCACATTCATATATGTGAAGTTATATTGTTATGTAATATATTTTAATATGCTTTCATATAATATATTATCTTACATTACACCTTAAAATGAATCACTTTAAGCAAAAAAATAATAAATTTTGGTTGAAAAATGAACATTTATTTTAGATGCAAAATTCCATTATTTTGATTAAATGACACACCATTGCACACCCCCAATGATGTTCCATAAAGCTTACCTTAAATTTGTCTAAATGCCATCATCTCAACCTATAAATCAATATTTTTATGAATTACACCAGTACAAACTCTACTACTTCATACTATAACAAACTAAAATATGCTAAATAACAAGTAGTAATACACAATAGTATGCTATAATCTAGGATGCTACACTATGTTATGGCATCTGATATTATAATACACTATAACATATTATATTATATTATATTGCATATCACATCACAAGGGATTTCTTAAGATAAAAAAATCATAAAATTAGTCTAAACAATAAAAAACTATATATTTTAGTCATTTCACTTACATATTTAAAATTGAAACAATACATTATGATGTCATGCTCTACCTATTATGAATTTAGCCAAATTCCACCATTTTAAAGTATAAACCAACATTTTTATAAATAACTCTAGTGTAGGCTCGACTGCATGATTATAAAATACTAAAAGAATTTAAAATGCATAGAATAATATATTATGAAATATGATGATATACTTTGCTACAACATATAATATTTATTTTGAACATAAAATCTTACTTTTTTTTTTACTACAAATTGTGCACACCTTTGGTACTAATTCCCACTTCAAATTTAATAAATTTCATCATCTGATTTGTTAAATCAATATTTTTATGATTTATATTAATATAGACTATTGGGCGCAGTGCCATAATATATTAGAACATTTCAAAACATCTTATAACATCCAAAAACACAAAACTACATGTTCAAATATATGATGCTACATTATACTATAATATATTGTATTATCATATGATTTAGGGTTAGGGTTTAGGGTATTCAAATCTCTAGTAGTCAAGGAAAAGTCTCTTGAAGGAATTTTATTTAGCTACCATAATTATGTTAGGATTAGGTCATTCATTATATCTACTCCTAATGACATCTTTATTCAAGGTTTATGATTTAGGGTTTAAGGTTAGGGTTTAGGGTTAGTTTAGTGTTTAGGGTTTAGGGTTAGATTAGGGTTTAGGTTTAGGGTTAGGGTTAATTTTTTATTTATTTTTATTTTAATTTTTTTTATTTTTAATTAGATTAATTTTTTATTTTTATTTAGTTTAGTTTATTTATTTTAGGTTTATTTATTTTAGTTTTGGTTTTTTATTTTAGCTTATTTCTTAGGTTTAGGTTTATGTTTATTGTTATTTTTTAATTTAGTTTTATTTTTAGTTTATTTTTTAGGTTTTGTTTTTATTTTTTATTTTTAAGCTTACGTTTAGGGTTTTATTTTATTTTTTTAGTTTTAGGTTTTAAGTTTTTATTTTAGGTTTATTTTTTGGTTTTATTTTTTAATTGAGGTTTAGGTTTATTTTTGTTTTATTTTATTCTATTTAGTTCAAGGTTTAGGTTTAGTTTATTTTAGGTTTAGGTTTGGGTTTAGTTTTTATTTATTTTAGTTTAGTTTATTTTAGTTTAAATTGAGGTTTATTTTTTTTTAGGTTTAGGTTTTTTTAGTTTAGGGTTAAGATTTTATTTTTTATTTATTTTTAGGTTTATTTTTAGGTTTAGGATTTTGTTTAGTTTTTAATTTCATTTATTTTTATTTTATTTTATTTTTTTATGTTTAGTTTTTATTTTATTCAGGTTTTTTTATTTTATTATATTTTTTAGGTAAGTTTTGGTATTTATTTTACTTTAGTTTAGTTTCAATTTTTTATTTTATTTTATTTTGATATTTTGGCTTAGGTTTAGGTTTAGGTCTTGGTTTTGGTTTTAGTTTAGGTTTTATTTTTAAATTTTTTATTTTATTTATTTAGGTTTTATTTATTTTATTTTTTGGTTTTATTTATTTTAGGTTTAGGTTTTTAAGTTTTTAGGGTTTAATGTTTAGGGTTTGGGGTTTAGAGTTTAGGGTTAAAGGTTTAAGGGTTTAGGGTTTAGGGTTTAGGGTTTAGGATTTAGGGTTTAAGGTTTAAAGTTTAGGATTTAGGGTTAGGTTAGAGTTTAGGGATAGTTTAAGGTATAGTTTTTAGGGTTTAGGGTTTTAATATTTAGGGTTTAGGGTTTACGGTTGGTCATTTAGGGTTTAGGGTTTAGGGTTTAGGTTTAGGGTTTTTTAAATATTATTTTTATATATATATTTATATTTTTTAAATTAAGTAACCTAGTAAGATAAGGTTTATTTAGTTTTTAATTATTTATTTAAGTTTATTTTATTTTTTATTTTTCCTTTAAGTTTATTTTTATTTTTTATTAGTTTAGTTTATTTATTTCAAGTTCATTTATTTTAGTTTAGGGTTTTCTTTTAGTTTATTTTTTTAGGTTTAGGTTTAGTTGTTGGTTTATTTTTTAGTTTAGTTTTATTTTTATTCTATTTTTTAGGTTTAGGTTCTATTTTTTTTGTTTTTAAGTTTAGGTTTAAGTTTTTTACTTTACTTTTTTAGGCTTAGGTTTATGTTTTTATTTTAGATTTATTTTTAGGTTTTATTTTTTAGTTTAAGTTTCTGTTTATTTTTAGTTTATTTTAGTTTATTTATTGTTTAGTTTTAGGTTTAGGTTTAGTTTATTTCAGCTTTAGGTTTTATTTATTTTAGTTTAGTTTATTTTAGTTTAGGTTTAGTGTTTTTTTTTTAATTTAGGGTTTAGGTTTTATTGTTTATTTGTCTTTAGGTTTTATTTTTAGGTTTAGGTTTTTATTTAGTTTTTATTTTATTTTAGATTTATTTTATTTCTATTTTAAGTTTAGTTTTTATTTTATTTAGATTTTTTTGTTTAGATTAGGTTTTTATTTATTTTATTTTATTTTAATTTTTATTTTTTATTTTACTTTTTTTAGATTTAGGTTTAGCTTTATGTTTAGGTTTAAGTTTTAGTTTAGGTTTTATTTTATTTTATTTATTTTATTTTGGTTTAGATTTTTTTATTTACTTTATTTTTTAAGTTTTATTTAGTTTAGGTTTAGGTTTTTAGCTTTTTTGAGTTTAGGGTTTAGGGTTAGTTGAGGGTTTGGGGTTTAGGGTTTAGGGTTTAGGGTTTAGAGTTTAAGGTTTAAGATTTAGGTTTTAGGGTATAGGGTTTTGGGTTTAGGGTTTCAGGTTTAGGGTTTAGGGTTTAGGGTTTAGGGTTTAGGGTTTTTTGGATTTAGGATTTAGGGTTATGGGTTTAGGTTTTAGGTCTACGGTTCAGGTTTTTGTTTATGGTTTAGGGTTTATGGTTTTCTTTAATAAAGAGCAAATTCATATTTAACATTTCTTCTTTTTGATTTCATCAACCATGCAACACACCAAGTTTCTTAAGACATAAGCGATGACATAGATAAAATTGAGCATGAATAGAAAATCAAAACCATAGATAGAATCATCTCTATTGTAAAGACATCCATAGCGGATCGGATCGTTGTTCTTGACTTCTCCATCAGAATAACCCGGCCTCTTGAGTAGCAATATCCACAATCATATCTCCGATATCTCCCTCCGCCACCACCACGGCTGCAACCTCCATCACTCCTCTCACCTCCATAACAACCACCTCCATATTCACTAGCACCTCCAGATCCCCCACCACCACTGTGATAACTGCCGCCTCTGCCTTCACTTCCACCATTAGATCTAAAGTGAGCTTGGTTGATGGTGATGTCCATATCGTCAAGGTTATGCCCATTCATAGGGTTTAGGTTTAGGATTAGGTTTATTAGGTTTTAAGATTTATGTTTATTTTTTATTTTATTTAGTTACATTTGGTTTAAGTTTAGGGTGTGGGGTTTAAGGTTTAGGGTTTAGAGTTTAGGGTTGTATTATTTAGGGTTTAGGGTTTAGGGTTTTAGGGTTTATGCTTTTAGGGTTTAGGGTTCAAGATTATGGTTTAGGGTTTAGGGTTTAGGGTTTAGGGTTGTAGGTTTAGGGTATAAGGTTAGTTTTAGGGTTTAGGGTTCAGGGTTTAGGATTTAGGGTTTAAGGTTTTTTTTAAAAAAATTAAGTAAACCAGTATGTTTAGGTTTATTTAGTTTATATAGTTTATTTTTTAATTATTTTAATTTATTTTATATTTTTATTTAGATTTAATTTTTATTTTTATTTTGTTTACTTTATTTATTTTAGGTTTATTTATTTTAGTTTAATTTTTTTATTTTAGTTTAATTTTTAGGTTTAGGTTTAGGTTTATGTTTATTTTCTTATTTTATTATATTTTAATTTTATTTTTAGGATTAGGATTTAATTTTTAGTTTTAGGTTTAGGTTTTCATTTTATTTATTTAGGTTTAGGTTTTAGGTTTTTATTTTAGGATTATTTTTAGGTTTTATTTTTTATTTTAGGTTTAGGTTTATTTTTAGTTTATTTTATTTTATTTAGTTTAGGGTTTAAGTTTAGGTTTTATTTATTTTAGTTTAGGTTTAGGTTTATTTTATTTTGTTAATTTTATTTTTATTTTAGGTTAAGTTTTATTTTAGTTTAGGGTTTGGGTTTTATTTATTATTTATTATTAGGTTTTACTTTAAGGTTTATTTTAAGGTTTAGGTTTTTATTTAGCTTTATTTTACATTTAGTTTTTCTTTATTTAGGTTTTTTATTCTTAGCTTTATTTTAATTTTTAGTTTAATCTAGCTTTTATTTATTTTATTTTAGTTTGTTTTTATTTTTTATTTTGTTTTATTTTTAGGTTTAGGTTTAAGCTTTATTTGATGTTTTTATTTTATTTTATTTCTTTATTTTATTTAGGTTTAGGTTTTTTTTACTTATTTTATTTGTAGGTATTACTTACATTAATTTTAGGATTTTAGGTTTTCAGGGTTTAGGGTTTAGGGTTTATGGTTTAGGTTTTAGGGTTTAGGGTTTTAGGGTTTAGGGTTTTAGGATTTAGGGTTTAGAGAGGGTTTAGGGTTTAGGGTTTAGGGTTTAGGGTTTAGGGTTTAGGCTTTAGGGTATAGGGTTTAGGTTTAAGGGTTTAAGTTAGCATAGGTAAGGTTAGTTTAGGTTTAGGGTTTAGGCTTTAGGGTTAGGGTTTTAGTTTAAGGTTAGTTTAGGGTTTTAGGTTTAAGGTTTTAGGGTTTGGTTTAGGGTTTTAGGTTTTTAGTTTTAGTTTAGGTTTAGGGTTTAAGTTTAGGTTTAGAGTTAGTTTTAGGGTTTAGGGTTTTGGATTTAGGTTTCTGGTTTAGGATTTTAAAGTAAATTAGTGATAGATTTTATTTAGTTTATTTTTATTTATTTTATTTTATTTTTATTTTTACTTTTTATTTAGCTTTATTTTTTATTTTTATTTAGTTTAGTTTATATGTTATAGGTCTATTTATTTTAGTTTTATTTTTTTATTTTAGCTTATTTTTTAGGTTTAGGTTTAGGTTTATGTTTATTTTTTAGTTTAGCTTTATTTTTATTTTTTTTTAGGTTTAGGTTTTTATTATATTTGTTTAGGTTTAGGTTTTAGGTTTTTATTTTGGGTTTATTCTTAGGTTTTATTTTTTTAGGTTTATTTTTAGTTTTAGTTTATTTTATTTTATTTAGTTTACAATTTAGGTATAGTATATTTTAAGTTTAGGTTTAGGTTTTATTTATTTTAGTTTTTTTATTTTAATTTAGGTTTAGGTTTATTTTATTTTATTTACTTTACATTTTGGTTTTTTTAGTTAGGGTTTAGGTTTTATTTTCTATTTTTTTAGGTTTAGGTTTTATTTAGTTTTTATTTTATTTTATTTTAGGTTTATTTTATTTTCATTTTATGTTTAGTTTTTATTTTATTTAGGTTTTATTTTTAGGTTTATTTTATTCTTTAGTTTAGTTTAGGTTTTTATTTATTTTATTTTAGTTTAGTTTTTTTTTTTTAAATTTTTTTTATGTTTAGGTGTTGGTTTAGGTTTAGGTTTAGGTTTTAGTTTAGGTTTTTATTTTATTTTATTTTAGATTTTATAAAGGTTTAGGTTTTTCAATTTATTTTTTTTAGGTTTTATTTAGTTTAGGTTTTTATGGTTTAGAGTTTAGTGTTTAGGGTTTGGGGTTTAGGGTTTATGGTTGTAAGTTTTAGGGTTTAGGGTTTAGGGTTTAGGATTTAGGGTTTTAGGGTTTATGGCTTAGGGATTAGGGTTTAGGGTTTAGGGTTTAAGGTTTTAAGGTTTACAGTTTATGGTTTAGGGTTAGGGTTTATGGTTTAGGGTTAGTTTTAGGGTTTAGGGTTTACGGTTAGGGTTTTTTTATATTTTTTTAAAATTAAGTAAACTGGTAGGTTTAGGTTTATTTAGTTTATTTTTTATTTATTTTAGTTTTTTTATTTAGGTTTATTTTTATTTATATTCAGTTTATTTTATTTATGGAGTGTAATTTTAGTTATAGAAGTTATAGTGATAGTGTTGTGACTTTAAGTGAATAAGTCATTAAAAAGAGTGAGCAATTTTGATATTTAGGCTCTATTGTTCAAAATGATGGTGAAATAGATGGATATGTTTTTAGTAGAAATCAAGATGGATGGATGAAGTGGAGGAAGGCATCTGGCCTATTGTGTGATAGAAAAGTACTGCTTAAACTTAAAGGAAAATTTTATAAGATGGTGGTAAGACCTGCAATGATTTATGGTGTAGAATGTTGGTCAATAAAAGAGAAGCATGAGACTAAGTTAAGGGTTGCAAAGATGAGGATGCTCGGGTGGATGAGTGGCTTTCCTCTTAGAAATAAAATGTGTAATGTGTTTGTTCGAGAAAAAGTTGGAGTAGCTCTAGTGGTAGATAAAATTAGAGAGAGTGGCCTTACATGGTTTGGCCACATAAAGCTTCAACCTTCTAATGACCTGGTTAGGAGAGTAGATGCATTAGATTTTTTTTTATGTAAAGAAAGGTAGAGGTAGACCTAAAAGACATGGTTAAGATGTATAAAAAATGACCTTAGTATACTTAAATTGAAGAATTTGACACATAATAAGACACAATTGAGATGAAGGATTCGTGTAGTTGACCCCACTTAGTGGTATATTGGCTTGTTGTTGATGTTGTAGTTTAGTTTATTTATTTTAGGTTCATTTATTTTAGTTTAGGTTTTTTATTTTAGTTTATTTTGTAGTTATGGTTTAAGTTAGGTTTATTTTTTTAGTTTAGTTTTTCTTTATTTTATTTTTTAGGTTTATGTTTTATTTTTTATTTTAAGGTTTAGGTTTAGTTTTTTATTTATTTTTTTAGGTTTAGGTTTTAGGTTTTTATTTTAGGTTTACTTTTAAGTTTTATTTTTTAGTTTAGGTTTTTGTTGATTTTTAGTTTTTTTTTATCTTGGGTTTAGGTTTAGGTTTAGGTTTTTATTTTTAATTTCTTGGTTTTAGGATTAGGTTTTATTCTTTTTCTATTTTAATGTTTTATTTTTTGGTATATTTTTTAGGTTTAGGTTTTTATTTAGTTTTTATTTTATTTTATTTTTATTTTAAGTTTAGTTTTTATTTTATTTTTATTTTAAGTTTAGTTTTTATTTTATTTAGGTTTTTTATCTTATAGTTTCATTTAGGTTTTCATATATTTTTTTCCTTATCTATCGTTTTATTTATTTTATAGGTTATTTAGGGTTTAGTTTGGTTTTGCCTTTGGTTTAGGGTTTAAGGTTAGGGCCTGGGGTCAGGTGAGGGTTTAGTATGGAGTTTGAGGTCTGAGGCCCAGGGCACACATTTGGCCAGGCTCAGTGGCCTAGAGTTTGGTTTAGGGCCTGGGTAGGATTTGGCTGGAGGGTCTGGATCTGCCCAGGTCAGGTAGGAAGTTGCCTGGTCAGCCTCAGTTGGGGTTTGGTTTCAAAGATCAGTGTCAGTTTAGGGCCGAGGATCAGTGGTCAGGGTCTGGGCTTTAGGGCCTGGAGTATATGGTGGTTATATGGCTCAGGGTTTTATGGCCTGGGTTAGCTGTCAGTGTCAGGTCAGAGAGCTCAGGCAGTGGTGTGGCCTGGGCTCATGGTTGAGGATTTAGGATTTAAGGGTCAGTGGTTTAGGGTTTAGGACCAGGGTTTTAAAAATAATTAAGTAAGTAGGCTCATATGTTTAGTTTATTTAGTTTATTTTTTTATTTATTTTAGTTTATTATTTATTTATTTTTTTAAGTTTATTTTTTTATTTTTATTTAGTTTAGTTTATTTATTTAAAGTTTTATTATTTTAGTTTAGGCTTTTTATTTTATTTTAGTTTTTAGGTTTAGGTTTTGATTTTATTTTTTTAGGTTTATGTTTTAGGTTTTTATTTTAGGTTTAGTTTTAGGTTTTATTTTATAGTTTAGGTTTGGATTTATTTTTAGTTTATTTTATTTTATTTGGTTTAGGTTTAGGTTTTATTTATTTTATTTTAGTTTATTTTAGTTTAGGTTTAGGTTTATTTTATTTTGTTTATTTTGATTTTATTTTAGGTTTAAGTTTTTTTTAACTTACGAATTTAGGTTTTATTCTTTTTATTTTTAGATTTTAGTTTAAGGTTTATTTTTAGGTTTTGGTTTTTATTTAGTTTTAATTTTATTTTATTTTATTTAGTTCTTTTATTCTTAGGTTTGTTTTATTTTTTTAGTTTATTTTTATTTTATTTGTTTTATTTAGTTTATTTCATTTTTAGGTTTAGATTTAGGATTTGGTTTAGTTTTATTTTGTTTGTTAGTTTATTTAGGTTTAGGGTTTTATTTATTTTATTTTAGGTTTTATTTAGTTTAGGTTTAGTAGGATTTTTAGGATTTGGGTTTAGGTTTAGGGTTTAGGGTGTGGATTTGTTTGGGTTAGGGTGGGGTGTCAGCTTTAGGTTTTAGGTTTAGGGTTTTAGGGTTAGGTAGGTTTAGGGTAGGTGGGCTCAGCCTCAGCTTTAGGTTGTTTTGGGCTCTGTTTAGGTGTGGTGTGGTTTAGGGTTTAGGGTTTAGGGTTATTTTAAAGCCTAGGGTCCATTTTTTAAATTAAACCCATATAGTTTTATTTTTTTTTTTATTTATTTTAGTTTTATTTTTATTTATTTAGTTTTATTTATATTTAGTATAGTTCATTTATTTTAGTTTATTTATTTTAGTTTATTTTTATTATAGTTTATTTGTAGGTTTAGGTTTAGGTTTATGTTTATTTTAGTTTAGTTTTTTTATTTTATTTTTTAGGTTTAGGTTTTATTTTTTTATTTTAGGTTTTAGGTTTTATTTTATTTTTTTTAGGTTTAGGTTTGAGATTTTATTTTAGGTCTATTTTTAGGTTTTTTTTTAGTTTAAGTTTAGGTTTCTTTTTAGATTATTTTATTTTATTTTGTTTAGGGTTTAAGTTTAGTTTATTTTAAGATTAGGTTTAGGTTTAGGTTTTATTTATTTTAGTTTAGGTTTATGTTTATTTTATTTTGTTTATTTTAGGTTTAGGTATTTTTTTTAGTTTAGCTTTAAGTTTTATTTTATTTATTTTTATGTTTTATTTTTTTATTTGGTTTATAGGTTTTATTTATTTTTATTTTATTTTATTTTTTAGGTTTACTTATTTTTTTATTTTATTTAGGTCTTTTATTTTAGGTTAATTTTATTTTTAGTTTAGTTTAGGTTTTATTTATTTTATTTTATTTTAGTTTTTTTTATTTTATTTTATTTTTAGGTTTAGGTTTGAGTTTAGGTTTTTATTTTATTTAATATTTTTATTCTATTTAGGTTTAGGTTTTTTTAATAATTGTATTTTTAGGTTTTATTTAGTTTAGGTTTAGGTTTTTAGGTTTTTAGGGTTTACAGTTTAGGGTTTAGGGTTTAGGGTTTAGGGTTGTAGGTTTTAGGGTTTAGCATTTAGAGTTTAATGTTTAGGGTTTAGGGTTTAGATTTTAGGTTTAGGGTTTAGGGTTTTTAATTTTTTTTTATTTTTTTAAACATAGAACAAATTCAGATTCAACATTTCTTCTATTCAATTTCATCAACCTAGTAATAAATGAGGGATGTGAGGTAATCTAATGTCCTCCTTGGGGATAGGTATAGCCTCGTGTTCTCGGGATGTCTAGACTATATACCCATTACCATTCAATCTTATATAAATCAACACATGAATATAAGAAAGAGAACTCGTTATTCATACACTTAAGCTATAAGCACATTCATTTCTTATGTATTTATAACTAGCATCATAACATATATTATTACTATTCATTTATAAGATTTTGAAAAATACATTTTGATTTAATAGTGATAATAGCCACACATATATTAAATTAAATCAACGCATGCAAGCTTACATAAAGGAAATCCATTTTAATTTACTTGATTTTGAAAAGATGGATGCATTAATTCAAATGACATACCAAATTTAACATGATTGAAAAGAGGACAATCAAATATAAGCATATGATTCATTGAACCAAACTAGTTCTTAAGGATAATCAAATCAAATAAGATTATTTAAATCAAACCAAAGCTTCTTTACTAATTAAGTTTTGGATTTGATTTGATTTAAAGAGAAGAAGAGAAATCATCACTTGTTGTTTTAAACCCATTCCCACATTACTGATTTGATTTAATTTAAGAAAATGTAATTAAGTTAATTTTATGGGTTAATTAAGTTCAACCCTTAATTAGATGAATTAATTACCTTACCTATGTCACCTTAACATAATTAACTAAATAATTATGAGCCAACATGATATGCAGGGAAAATAAACTTAAAATGATCCTAAGAATTAAAAGGGGCCTAATGCAATTTGCTCATGATTAATAGTTAATTAGATTAAGGTACTTAATTAACTACTCTTATGGGGAAACTAACCATAATTTCATTAAACTCCTTTAGGTTATTAAACACCTAAAGATCTACCCCATAATTTAACTAATTAAGGTCTTATGTGATTATGATTTCAATTTGACTAAGTGATTTAATTTATTAGTTAAATCTTAATTAATTTCATTTTAAAAAAAAGGTGAAATGAACTTAAGGAAAGGGGTCCCCACCCTATTCCTTAGTTCACTTACTATTGAATAATGTTTAATAAACTTAATTAATTTTTTTTGTCCATGGATTAATTAATCATTTAAAAGAGTAGTTAAGGTTTAATTAGTCAAATTTCTTAATTAAGTAAGCAATAAATCCCAAGAAAATCATGGGAGGAAGATGTCATCCTATTAAATTAACCCATAAAATTTGGGATTAATTTCTTAAGTAATTAAAAAGTAATTAAGCTAATTATATTTGTATTTAATTCTTAATTACTATTTAAAAATTAGTTAAGATCATTTTTAATTAATTCTTCTCTGAAATACCTTTCGAATGAGTATTTATTTGAAATATTTTTATTTCTCTATGATTTTTTATGATTTTTAAAAGTTTTACTTATTAAAAATGATTAATTAAGCATAATTAAAGCCTAATCTTGTTGCCACATGGCATGTGGCACATTTCCACGGCGCACGCACTTTCCATGGCGCCGTGATTGACTACTTAAAACTTATCCGACTCAGTGCCTATGTGGCGGTGAGGGACGTGATTTCTCATACACCATTCGATCGCAGATCGGACGACTACGACTAACCTCACAGCTTATTAGATTACATTAGATCAATGTACCAGATCTAATCATGACTGTCCATTTTGATCACCTAGAATGGATGGTGCATGATCTAACATCACTCGAGTGAGAGAGAATGGAGTCCATCCACCATTGGTCACTTGATCCGAGCTTACCTGAGCTTAGATCAACTCCAAAAGAATCCCACACCTTCTCAACATCGATCAGAGGGGATCCAATGATCAAGATCACACAAGATGCAAGTTTTCTTCAAAAAGCTCCAACCCATTTTGGCTTAAGGATCAGTTTTGGAAGCATACCTCGTAGGAACTCAAGATCGGTGGCTTGAATGATTAAGGAGCTTCATCTAATTGAGATAAAGCCATGTTAAGCAGCAATTAGATCAATTCCTTGATGTTCACTTAGAAGGCCAAGAATCGATGATTTGGAGCTTGACATTGATCGAAGTCCCACATTCGGTGTTTAGGAAGCTTGGGAGATGATTCATTCTTGCTCAACGATGCCTAGGGAAGGTCCATACAATGATGCCTAAGCCTTAAAAGAAAACTAAACTAAAATAAATAAATTAAACTAAATAAAAATAAAAAATTAACCTAAATATACTAGTTTACTTAATTTAAAAAAACCCTAAACCCTAAATCTTAAACCCTAAACCTTAAACCTACAACACTAAACCTACAACCCTAAACCCGAAACATACAACCCTAAACCATGAACCCTATAAAACCCTAAACCCTAATCCTTAAACCCTAAACCATAAACCCTAAACTGTAACCCTAAACCTTAAACCATAAAATCATTAACCCTGAAACCCTAAACCCTGAACCCTAAACCCTAAACCCTAAACCCCAAACCCTAAACCCTAAACCCTAAACCCTAACCCTAAACCCTAAACCCTAAACCCTAACTCTAAACCCTAAAACAAAAACCCTGAACTTAAACCTAAACTAACTAAATAAATTTAAAAATATACCTAAACCCTAAAACCTAGTAAACGTAAACCTACACCTAAACCCTAATAATATGCAAAACCCTGGCGGCAGGAACATAATCACAACCTTGCTCGCTTTAGATCTCAAGGGAGGAAAAGGCTGAGGCGAGAAGAATCGTGGTGGGGAATCTTGAGGTTGTGGTGGATTTGGGGGTGGTGATTGGAGCAATGGTTATTATGGAGGTAAGAGAAGCGACGGAGGTTACAGATGTGGTGGTGTCAGAGGAAGAGATCGGGGATATGATGATGGATCCCACTACTTGAGAGGCCGGGGTGATTCTGATGGGAACTAGTTAAACTGAAAAATAGTCGATCTGATCTATTGCTTATGGAACAATGCCTTTATAGTAGAGACAGTTCTAGTTATCTAGGGTTTTTGAATTACTTTATGCATTCTCATTTTTGATCTATATCATCACTCATATCTTAGAAAACTTGGTATGTTACTTAGTTGATGAAATTGAAAGAAAGAAATGTATAATCTAAATTTATTCTCAATTAAAAACAAAAAAAACTATAAACCCTAAACTAAAACCTAAACCCAAAACCTAAAACCTAAATCCTAAACTAAAACATGAACCTTAAACCTAAAACCTAAACCCTAAACCCTATGGATTAATAGGGAGTAAAATCACTACGCCATTCGACCTAACAAAAACAATTCATTTCAAACACATAAAATAAATAGTTTTGCTTTTGTCTCTAATCTCTCGCCAAAAGGATTAAAAAGTAAAGTGCATGAGATTCTAAAGGTTGGATCTTAATGATGATTCAACACATCAAACATAAGATCCCTACATGCTCTAAGTGTTTAATTATACCTCACCGTGAGCTAATCAAAGATGTGGCTTCGTTTAGAAGAATTGAAGCCCTATTGAGATGCTTGTTGGGTTGGATTAATACTTCGGCTAGCATACATTTTCTTTACTCATATGGTTCTCTTTAAAGGCCTCCTCACTGATTGAAGATAGTGTTCTCTAAATTGGTCAATTTGAACATATTTCCTGAGGCACAAGAGAGCTTTGCCAGATGTTTCTAGGCTTCCCTCCTCACCGTGTATCACATAAGCTCACTAATGGCCACTGCTTTCTAGAGCTTCATCATTCTCATGGACAGAATAGTTAGAAGCAAGATGGCGGAAATATCTTCCTTACATGCGCTTGGGTTGTGTAGAGAAGAGTTGTTCAAATGTAGGCCAATGGAGGAAAACATAGATGGAGAATAGGAGGTAGTGGAATGCAGACTAGAAGAAGGAAAGGAGGTTCAACATATAAGGAGATTAAAGTTGTAGTAGCATTTTTGTAAGGATATGTGGAGAAGATTAAGTGTTGGCTATCTAGTAGAGGAAGAAGACAAGAGGAGAGAGGCTCGATGCTGTAGCATGATACTTTTAAACTAAAAAAGTGAGGGATGAGAAGAATGACTATAGCCAAAAAGAGTTTAAAGAGGATTGGATTTTTCATTCAGTTGGAGCAACGAATATTCTTGCAGGCTATAGTGTCTCTCAACCTGTGGGCTTAGGGATAAAGCTTGCATGTAGATAAGAGTGTCCATGAGTCATTGGTCCGCTTCGCACAAGGAAAAGAGAGGGAGGTGTGCAGCTAGCCTTTGATTTGATTGGAGGGGAGGAAGTACCGAACCGGCAAGAGGATGAGATGCTGCTCACATGCGACTAATATGGAGAGTGAAGACAGATGATCAAAGGGACTCCAATACTGTGACGCTATCCTTCGATCAGACGGAATGAGATTTAGGGATGGGTTCGACTACTCTTGCATGATGGACGATGTGAGAGAGGTCAAGCTTCTCTTAAAAAAATGGCAAGGATGAGAGGCTATGTATGCAAGGGAGAAAAAGGTCTGCTTTCTCTTGTTCTTGTCCAAGGGATGAAAATGGAGGAGGAGATGGTATTCCAGAGAAACATGGAAAGGAGTCTCGTGATTGATATTTTTTTTGTCGTGGATGGGGGAGGCTCAGATATATGGATATATATATATATATATATATATATATATATATATATATATATATATATATATATATATATATATATATATATATATATATATATATATATATATATATATATATATATATATATAGAGAGAGAGAGAGAGAGGGAGAGAGAGAGATGGCTGCAAGTGTGGGTAAGATAAGATATTTTATTTTATTTTATTTTTCTAAAGCTCGAGAAGAGGTTTTCATTTGAATAAAAAAATAAAAAAAATTATTTGAGATTAACGTGAAATAAAAAAAGACTTGATGCTTTTGCTAGCTTTAATAAAAGTGTGATGTCCAAATTTATTATTATTTATTTTATTTTTTAACAGGATAAATGTGGCATGAGAATGATAGCATACATTCTTGATATATATATATATATATATATAATATATATATATATATATATATATATATATATATATATATATATATATATATATATATATATATATATATATATACATATATATATTGGTGTCACGACTAGGGATGGAATTTTTTTTTATTATTATTTTTTTGTTCTTTTATTTATAAATCTTCACAAATTTTAATAATTTTGATATTATAGTTTTAATTTAATAAGTTTATAAATTATATATTATAATTAATGATTATTCAAATTGTATATTTATTATTTATTTAGTAGTTCATTATTTTAATTTAATTTTAATCAAATTTATATTTGATGTTCAAATTTAATTATATTTCTATTTCAATTATACAATGACAATGTTTATTGTTTCTTTTTTTTTGTTATATGATTTATTTTCTAATTATTATAGTTTGATTTTCTTGCTAATTATATTTTATTTCAGTTGTGCTTAATTGATTCAAATGATCAATTTGGCTCAATTATGGTGTGTTCCGGTTACACTCATGTTCAATTAAGTGTTTAAGATGATTTGGAGTAATTGATCTCACTTGATTTGATGTAGATTTAGATTTAAGCCCATTTTGACCAAAATTGGGCTTAATGGGCCGCATTGGACTTATTTGAGTTAAATGATGGAATTTGTTACATTAAACCCAATGGTTGGCTAAATTTTATCTAATTATAAATTTAAACTGATTTTGGTTGTTTGATTTGAATTAATTTTCAATTTAATTTAAATTTAGATTTAATATGATCCATTTGGGTCTACTTGGGTCAGGTGGCCAAATCAACCCATTTGGATCTTCATTAAATTTAGATTTGTTTAGTTTTAGACTCAAACATGTTCATTTAATCCCAGTGGTCCTTTGTAGTGGAAGATGTGAGTCCTAGAGCTTTCTTCCTTTCAATTGATCATTGCATACCAAAAGGCACTCCTTTGGTCGGATAGCTCTCCCATCAGCTGGGAAGCTATTCCCATTGGTTCAGTAAGTTTGAGATAGGCCTAGGCTGATATAAGCTCCTTCTTGGAGTGATCTATCACAAATCAATGGAATACATCAAAATAAATCTAAAAAATGAAATTAATTTTTAATATCTTTGAGCTGATCTAGGTCCCCTAGCAGCATTCACTCAATAATTAGCCCTAGGTCAAGTTCGATTTGTTGCCCAAGGCAACCGATCACCCCAGTGGTTCTCTATTTCGAAAGATGTGAGTCTTCGTGCTTTTTTCCTAACTTGACCATTGCACACCAAAAGGCACCCCCTTGGTTGGATAGTCCTACCTTGTGGTTGGTAGACTACTCCCTTTGGATTGGTAAATCTGAGTTAGGCCTAGACCTCCATGGCCCTTACTCAAGGAAGCCCATCGCAAATCGATGGGACCCATCAAAATAAACTAAAAAATAAAATAATTCTTGACTATCTTTAAGTCGATTTAAGTCCCCTAGTGACATTCACTCAATAGTTATTCGATCGCCAATAGATTACCCCAAAGAATCGTCCCTACTTTCTGTGGATGTAAGTCTACTATGTTTTTTCCTAGTAGAGTTTATATCAAAGGCATCCCTTTGCTAGTCCTACTATGTGTTTAGTAGACTACCCCTTTGGATTGATAAACTGAGGCTTAAGCCACCTTGGCTCTACTCGCCATCATCCATCGTAAACCAACAGGGTCCATCTCAAAATCTAAAATCTAAAAATCAAATGAAACAAACAAAATAAAAAATCAATCAATCCAAATCAAATCTTTTGCTCCTCCTCAGTGAGATGCAAATCTTTCTAGTTCCCTGGCGGTCTCATAATTCTAATCCCTTGGCAGATTTCACATCCTTTCCTCCCTAGTGGATGACTTGAACTTGCCTCCCTAGTGGAGAGTTCACTTTTCTATCCCCAGTGGAGTCAAAACAAACACAATTAAACAAACAACAAATTGAAACAAATTCAACCCTCTTCCCCAGCATAACTTAATTAAACAAATCAAATTTCTTTCCTCAGTGAGACTCAAATCAAATCAAAGCTCTCATTCCCTTGTGGATGACTGCTTCCCTAGTGGAAGGTTCACATACTCTATCCCTATTCTCCCTTTCTCTTATGTCTTTGACATGAGTATAGTCACATTTCACTAAGCTATGGATTCTTTCTACACCTTAGGCTAAGAGTATATTATCTCTGTTAGTGCTTGTGATCATTCGATGTTGTTGATCATTTCAGTCAACACAAATACATGTGGTGCTCCTTGTCAGTCACACCACTCCTATTGGGTGCCCTTTATTGACCAAATTTTTATAATGAGCTCTCAACCCCTCCATCTTTGACATAGGACTTCTCTTAGACTTTGGAGTCTTAAGACACATCTAGTGATTAGGTGGACACTCAACCTAGCCCTAGAGACTTAGAAGAGTTAGCCATAGGAATAAGTCATGCCTTAGGCATGTTACGAAAATTTGCCTACCCTATAGCTTGAACCACATTCCTCACTTCCATCCTTCAAGTCAAACTCAAATCAATTCCAGTTTAATTGATTTTCTCCAAACCTAAATCAATCCCAACTTGATGGAATTCCTCCAAAAAATCAATTCCAAATGATTGAAGCCCATGATAGAAATTCTATAAATATTTCCAAAGTCCTTTTATTCCCTCTTAAGGACTTAGCCCAAATCAAATCCAAGTCACTTCAAATTCATGAAATTTTCTCATAACCCATTTATATTCTCATTTATATTCACATATATAAATGAAATATAAATTCAAATAACCAAAATAAAATCCAAAAATCAAACTCAAATTCGATCAAAATTCAACCTAAGCCTTCCAAGTCAAACTCTTGAACTTAGCCAAATCAATTTCAAATTAAGCCAAACTCTTGATTTCTCTTCATGATTCAATCAATCCTTCATCATGAATCCAAATATAAATAAAAACTTTAATCACTTAACCATAACTCAATTCAAAAATTAATCCCAATTCAAACTCTTGCAAATGGATTTATATTTCAATCATAAGTCCATGTGTGAGTTTAATCAAACTCAAATCAAGCTTTGACCAAGCCATTTGACACACTTAGGCTCACTTGACCCAAAATGACCTAAAGTACCCCTTATGAGCCAAATTATAATCCTAACCAAATTGGATTGAACTAAGCCCATCTAAGCCTCTCATCATGATCAACAATCATCATGAGATAATCAATCAGTCAAATTGGGTCAAACCATGTCAAACCTATGGGTTGACCAAGTCAACACTTAGCCAAAATGATACCCAATATAGCCAAAATCCACTATAGGCCAAATTGATTGAAACCATTGATCAAAAATTATCCATGATCGATGTTTAAACTTGACCAAGTCAATATTTGAGCCTAACCTAGCCCAATTGGCCACTTGACCCAAGTTGACCCAACTTGACCTAAAAAGTCAAAATGTGTCAAAACTTGATCTAAGCTAAATTGATTAAAACCAATGAGTTAAGTTCATTCCAAATAACTTGTTGAACTTTACCAAAGCCACAATTGACCTACTAGACCTAACCTAGCCTAATTCATCAAGGCACTCTAAACCTATACACGATATAGTTCCTAAAAAATTGGAGCATATGCTAAGTCGTGACCTCTCTGAGTAGAATCTACTTCACCGATTTGGGAAAGTAGTTAGTAGATGCTAAGATGAATCGATGCCCTTTGCAAGATGGAGGATCAATCAGACCCACTATGTCAGTACCCCAACATTCGAATGACCATGAGGCCAATGTAGGATGTAGAATGTTGGGTGGTTGTTGTAGGACCACACCGTGTATTTGACATTGGTGGCATTACCTAGCTGTATCCATGCAATATTTGATCATCGATGGCTAGTAGTATCCTAGTCTCTTGATCTTGGCTTTCATCTTCGGATCAAATTGGTTGGCTCCACATTATCCTAAGTGTACTTCAGTCATGACCTTATGGGCTTCATTCTTGTTTAAACAACATAACCACATATGATCAAAAGGCCGGTGGTAGAAGACACCATCCACAACAACATAGGAAAGTGCTCTATGCTTCATCTGATGGGCTGTGACTTCTCTTAAGGTAGTTTGCCTTTATTTAAGTAATTCATGAATGGTTACATCCAATCTTACTCCTTGTCCTTCTTGGTAAGGCCAACCTCCCCTTCAAGAGAGTACTTTTTGATGAGTTCAATATCAATAAGGGATATGACTTGTCTATTTCGGACCTTTATTGATATAAACTCATCATTCAAACATGCCAACTCTTTGGCAAGCTTGGATAAAACATACACTATGATGTTCTCTCCTCGAGAAATCTTATATATGGTAATCTCTTAGATTTGGGCCAACAACTCCATAGTGTACTTGTGGTAGTGATGGAGCTTGGGCTTTATAACTTTATAGAATGTAGCGATTTGATTGATGACTAGTTGAGTATCCTCAAAGATGTTGATGTTTTGGATGCTTAGAGTAACAACTAACTCTAGACCACCAATCAGAGCCTTATATCCAGCTTCATTATTGGTGCAAGGATTGGACATATGACATGAAAATTTCATCACATCACGATCCAGAGTTATGAGAACTATTCCAACCCCTGCCTTTCCTTGAATAGTAGATTATGGCTCTTCTCCTCTTTGAGAGGAAGTGCACCATCAAAGTACATCTCCCAATGGTATCCCCTATGTTCATGATTTGTTCATCAGGGAGATCATCACTAAGAGAAGACTCAGTAGGAAGTGGGTGTACTGCTATGAAATCCGCTAGCACTTTTCCTTTCACCACACAGAGTGGTATGAAGGTAATATCAAACTATGAGCATCAACCATGATAGCATCTATAGTGAATTGATCCTAGAGATTAAGTTCACCTTATGAGAAAGCATGTAGTGCTTTAGCTTTTGGGATGCAAATATTAAAGCTTGAAAATGCTTCTCAATAGATGAATAATTAGCCTCAATAAAGATTAGACGAATGCTGAGGTAGTAGAGTGCATTTTCCTTCCCTTCATCATAAGCCACCAAGGGAGTCATCTAATATAACAAGATAAAATATGAATGACTTGCCCAAGATAAGGGATGCTAGAACCCATCGGTAATGCTTGATGTCTTCAAAGGCATGCTCACACTTGTCATCCCACTTAAACTTGGCATCAATGTTGACAAGTGTTGAGAATGGCTGACAACTTCCCAATAAGTTGGATATAAAGCATCTTAGATACACCAACGGCCCATGGAATGATCTGATTGGAGTTAAACTTTTAGGGGGTGGCATTTCTAATATCTCTTTGATCTTCTCTAGATCAATTTTGATTCCCTGGTGTCAAAGAACAAACCCAAGGAATTTCCTTAAAGGTACTTCGAATGCACACTTCAAGGGGTTCCTTTTGAGGTTAAATTGTCTTAACTGTTTGAAAACTATGCTCAAGTCAAAGAGATGGTCTTCCCTTTCTCTACTTTTTACCATGAGATCATCGACATAGAACTCAACTTGATGATGAATGAGTTCATCAAATATTTGAGTCATAGCCTGCTAGTATGTAGTACCAACATTTTTAAGGCTAAAAGGCATAACCTTATAGCAATAGATTTTGATCGGGGATCTAAAAGCAGTGTTTCTTTCATCTTCAGTGGCCATATTAATTTGGTTATACCCAGATGAGCCATCCATGAAAAAGAAGATTGCTTGAGATGAGGAAATGTCTACAATCAGCTTTGGGATTGGTAGTGGAAAGTCATCTTTTGGACATGCCTTATTTAAATCCTTAAAATTGATGCATATGTGAATTTGACCATTATTTTTCTTAACTGGGATGATACTGGCTAACCAGGTTGGGTATTTTTTTTCTTGGATGAAGCCAACATTGATCAATTTCTTGACTTCATAAATGACTTGTTGTTCTATATCTAATTGCATGTATCTAGGAGCTTGCTTGATAGGGTTAGCAGTAGGTTCTATTGCTTATTATTAGACCACTACATTGGGAGCTAATCCAAGCATCTCTTCATAACTCAATGCAAAGTAGTCCTTACACTTAATCAATAGCCTAACTAAGTCATTGGTTTCAATTTCATTCAACAAAGAACTGATGTATGTCGGGCGTGGATCTTCTTCAGTTCCTAAGTTGATTTCCTTAAACACATCGATGGTTAACTCGATCTCTTCTTCAAACTTTGGCAGTTCATCTTTGTCTTCAAAATCATCTAGATCATCTAAAGTTTCTAAGCACAGCTCCTCATAGGAGTTAATGTGATTTGAAAAGAACCTATCATAATCCAAATGATTTGTGATGACTAAGCAGTAATCATCATCATCGACTGAACCCATTGTACTGAATCCTAGTCTCGATCTTTATTGAGAGCTTTTGCATTTCTTCTTCTGTATTCCTTCGAAGTAGTTTGACTTGTGCTTCGACCTTGTGGCATTAACCTTTTTTTTGTTAAATTATGAACATAAGTCAAGTACCAATCAAAAGGTAATTCTATTAAATCTTTATATGAATCATCCTCAAGTTCTACATCAACTTCTTGATTTGAGGATGATGCTCCCAGAAAGAACCTCTGAGTCTTCACACCTGTGTATGACTAAAGGGCTTCCTTAACTACTAAACCCTCAACATTTTGAGAGGAAAGTGGGGTTATAGCTAAGGTCCCCAACTGGTGCCTAATTGTTTCATATATAGACTTGGATACACTTATGCTTTTCTTTGGAGCCCTGTCTTCATCGCTATCTGGCTCAAGTATCAACTCCAAGGGAATCTACTGTTGAGAAGAGCTGGCTGGTGTGCTAATCATATAAGACACATTCTATGAACTAGATTCTAAGTTTATATGGTTAGCAGGTGTACTCCTGGTAGCTGAGGTAAATCTTCTATTGGGTGGCCAATAAAGAGGTTTTCCCCCACCGCCTCTAAAGTGGCCTCTTCCTCTTGGTTCAAGTCATCGTACCATAGTTTAACAATGGCTCATGCCTATTTAATTTCATTATTATGTCATTTTTGTATAAGAATTTGGATAAAGTTTTAAATTAATATGTTTAAATAATTCAATCAAACAAAATATAAACCTTAAACATACACATACATTCATCATTTAAGTGTGCTAAAATATGTTGCATGTATAAATACACTTAGGATTAAATCATAATCATGTTATATGTGATGGAAACGATTGATTTAATATATGTCATGTGGTAGTAATTCAATTAAATTAATCTTCAGATAGCTTTCATTTTGAATAGGATTATTTAAAGTGAACCTAAACTTACGAATAATTAAATCATTTAATAAACCATTCACTAAAGAGAATGAAATTAAATTAGTAAACTTTTGAAAGTGAGTTAAGGTAGGGATGAAAGAGGGCAATCCTCTTTTCCTCTCTTTATACCACTTAGTTATTAAGTGTAATCAAATGAAACAAAAGAAAACACAAATTAAAATTCTCAAATAAATTAAACTACTTCAAGTGAAATCAACCTTTCATGTTAAATTGAAGCCTTCTACACATAGAAAATACAACACTAATGCCTAACAAGACTTATCAAAGAAGTCTTAATACACACATTAGAATTAAGTCACCACTTCTAACTCTAAGTTAGGAGGTGTATGATGTGATGTATGTTTTCTTTCATGATGTATTATTTTAGATTAGATGTTAGGGTGTATGCTTTCTAGACTGGATGATAGGCCAATATTAGCTTAATCATGTTTTGTGCATGTGATTATGCTTAAGGAATGCTTAAAAATAAAGGTGAATGATTTTTTTACAGATTTCTAAAATCCTTAAGCATAATTCAAGTTAGGACAGGTGGGCTTAATTACCATGTGTAGGGTGCTAAGTCCAAATTATAAATACAATAGCTTGGGACTATTTGTATATTAAGCTAACCTCCATTTTGCAAGTGTAGCTAGATTTACTTTTCCCATATAAGTATAATTTTTACAATAGGAATTAGGATTAGTGCTTTGAGGGATTGGGATGAGCAATGGCCAGAAGGCTTTGTCATGGGGTGACATGTGATGCCTTTGAACCAAGCACCATCCAAATAAAGGAAGGAACCAAAATAAAAATGGAGATATATGAAGAAGACCTCATAGCATTTAATACAATTATAATTATTCTTTGATATTCCAGTTGTATAAGGGTAGAACTTGGCTACCCATCTTTTCTCTCTTTATGCAGTGATGCAGTGCTTTTTTCTTTTATGATAGTTTATATAATTGTTTGAAGTTATGTTTACATTGTGCATTAGGATGGCATGCTTTCCATAGTTTCTTAAATGATTGATGCTTTAATGTATGGCTTGGATACAATTAGGCTCTTAGGATAAAAATAACTTTTCTAACTAATCACTCATAACTAAATTTTAAACAACTCATAACCTCATCATATAGCCTAAGACATAAATAAGATAATTAAAAGATTTAGCAACCCCTTAACTGTATGGTTGTATGTTTCATATCATTCATGCATAATCTTTCTCTCTTGAACATGAAAGATCTCCATCCTTGCAGGATAAAGGAATGCTTGACCTGTGAGGGCATCCCTTGTGGTGGAGAACACCTTCTAGCTGATTTGACCCATAACCTATTTCATCATGCATTTAGGCATAAGAAATCCTAAAACCTCTCCAAAATGATGTGTCTAAAATGAAATAAAATTTGAAATGATTTTGCATCTATAGATTAAGTCATATGCTAATACCACTCATGCTCTAGTCTCTTAGGGAGTGTGTTTAGGACTTTAGTCTCTTTCAAATTAAATAAGTACCTATTGATGTCATTTAAAACCCTCCCTCTTAGACATAAGACTTCTCTCAAACACTAAGAGTTCCTTAGTCTTAAGACACATATAGTGATTAGGTGGACACTCAACATAGCCCTAGAGACTTAGAAGAATTAGCCATAGGAATAGGTCAGGGTGTTAAGAAAATTTCCTTACTGCTTGAACCACATTCTCACTTCCTTCCTTCAAGTCAAACTCCAAATCAAATCAACATCAAACTTAAATAAATTCCAATCTAATTGATTTTCTCCAAACTCAAATCAATTATATATGATTGAAATCCATGATTGAAACCCATGATTGAAACCAATGATTGAAATTCAAAGTTTGAAATATTTCCTAAGTTCTTTGATTTCCTTTTAAGAATTTAGCCCAAATCAAGTTCAAACCATCTCAAATTCATAAAAGTTTCTCACAAACCATTTATATTCTCATTTATATTCATGTATATAAATGAAATATAAATTCAAATCAATCAAACTAAATCCAAAATTCAAATCCAAAATTCTAAATCTTTCCTAAGTCCTTTAATCCTCTCTTAAGGATTTAGCCTAAATCATATTCAAATCACTTCAAATCCTTGAAGTTATCTCATAACCCATTTATATTCACATTTATATTCACATATATAAATGAAATATAAATTCAAACAACCAAAACCAAATCCAAAAATCAAACTCAAATTCATTCAAAATCTAACCTAACTTTCAAGCAGTGAAAATCATGAACTTAGCCAAATCAATTTCAAATCAAGCCAAACTCTTGATATTTCTTCATGATTAAATCAATCATTCAATCATGAATCCAAATATAAATACAAACTTCAAACACTTAGCAAAACTCAATTCAAAATTAAGCTAAAATTCATCTCATGTTCATCTTTTGAATATGAAATTCTCAAATGAATCAAAACCCATTTGACTTCAAACCACTTGTAAATGGATTTATATTTCAATCATAAGTTCATATGTGAGTTCAACCAAACTCAAATCAAGCTTTGACGAAGCCATTTGACCTACTTAGGCTCACTTGACCCAAAGTGACCTAAAAATACCCTTATGAGCCAAATTCTAATCCTAACCAAATTGGATTGAACTAAGCCTATCGAAGCCTCTCATCATGATCAATAATCATAATGAGATGATCAATCACTCAAATTAGGTCAAACCAAGTCAAACTTAAGGGTTGACCACTCAACACTTAGCAAAAATGAAGCCCAACATAGCCAAAATCCACCATAGGCCAAATTGATTGAAACCAATGATCTAAGTTCATTCATGATCAATGTTCGAGCTTGACCAAATCAACATTTGAGCCTAATCTAGTCCAATTGGCCACTTGACCCAAGTTGACCCAACTTGACCTAAAAGTCAAAATATGTCAAAACTTGATATAAGCCAAATTGATTGAAACCAATGGGTCAAGTTCATCCCAAAATGATTGTTGAACTTAACCAAAGCCAATTAGACCCAACTAGCTTACTTGACCTTGGCCTAAAGGGTCATTGAGCCAAATTCAAACTTAACCAAAATTGACTGGAAATAAAGATACCAATCCATTTCATATGACCAACTAAACCTAAACCAACCCATGACCAATAGGTCAAATGGGTCAAATTGACCGACTTGACCCATTTCACCTAAATGAACTCGAACCAAATTCAAACCTCAACCAAATTGAATCAAACCAAAGCCACCAGAATATTTCAAATGGTCAAATGAACAACCCCTTGGTTTGACCCAATTTGACAATTGGTCAACTTGACCCAAGTTGACCCATTTTGACCTAAATGGGTCAACATGAGCCAAAGCACATCAAACCAACTCTAAATGCAATGAAACTTGGCCAAACCTATTTTCTCATCATACCAAATATGCCCAAACTAAAATCAAGGTCAAATGACCATTTTACCCCTAGGCCATTGGGTAAATTTTGGCCACCAAATTTGGTCAAATCCTCTCCATAACACTCGGCACCCTCTTAGTGGATCAAGTGAACACTAGGGTGTGTGGTGCACCCAACCCAATGGGTTTGGGTCAGCCCAACCTAGCCTAATGGCCAAACCAACCACATGCCTTGAAATGGAGCACATGGAATCCTCCTTCCACTTAATTCAAGCACATGACCACCTCACCCACTTCTTCCCTGGCCAAAATTGAATTCAAAGACATCTTAAACGGCTTAACAAACCCATTTAATAAGCTTAATTAGATCAAAATGGCAAGGAGGCTTGCAGTTGTCTGATTTCCCTTGGGGAATATATACTCTCCCTAATTCAACTCAATCTTCACTCTTGCTTTGATTTGAAGCAAAGGAACTCGAGCAAGCTTTACTTCTAGAGAAGATTTTGAACTTCCCATTTCTCAATTTCTCAAGCTAAAAATAAGGGAAGAAAACCAAAATCCAATCTCACTCCACACTTAAAACCAGCCCAATTCCCTTTGCAAGCTCCCTCAAGGACCCCAACCAAACTTGTTTAATCTCTTTCCCATGCTCCAAAGGCAAAAGGGGTGCTAGTTCGATCAAAGTCCCAAGGAGTTCAAGGTGGAGTTGGCCTCAAGAAGCAACCACCAAAATCAAGACCTCAAACTATCAACAAAGCTTCATCTCCACTAGAAGAAGCTTCTCCAAGGGAATCGAACACCGGTGATCATCTTCAGCGAGGTAAACCATTTTTCCAATCTTAATCTAGCCATAGTATGGAGCTTTATGAAAGGAATTTTCATTGCATGATAAACTAGTCATTGGATATGATCTCCATTGTATGATGAAGGTGTAGGCTAAATTTTTGCCCAATCGAAGCTCAATCGAGCCTGGATCATGCCTTAGATCATGGATAGTCTCCATTGCTCACAGGGAATTACAGGGATGAATCTCTGACTATCCATCTGTGCATTTTGGATGGACGGCCGAGATTAAAACACTTAGCATCCCATGTTTCACCCTTTAGAACCGTGGATTTAATCTCAATCATCCGATCCTTGATTGGATGGCTAAGGAGAAAGCGTGTAACACTACCGCTGATGTGGCACTATGATGTGATAAATTAAATACCCAATCCCTTCGTACCATGTGGAAAGTGCATGCTGCGTCAGTGGCCCACATGGCGCCAATGGGATTAAACATATAATTAGGCTTTTTTAATTATTATTTAATCACCAAACCTTCCTGTTGACCTCATTTTTGGAATGAGCTCTCAACCCCTCTATCTTAGACATAGGACTTCTCTTATACTTTAAGAATTCCTTAGTCTTAAGACACATCTAGTGATTAAGTGGACACTTAACCTAGCTCTAGAGACTTAGAAGAGTTAGCTATAGGAATAGATCATGGGGTGAAAATTTTGCCTACCCTATATTTTGAACCACATTCCTCACTTCCTTCCTTCAAGTCAAACTCCAAATTAAATCAACAATCAATTCCAACCTAATTGATTTTCTTTAAACTCAAATTAATTCCAAATAATTGAAACCCATGATCCAAAACTCAAATTCAAATTCCAAAAATCTTTCCTAAGCCCTTTGATTCTATCGTATGGACTTAGCTCAAATCAAATCCAAATCAAATCAAATTCAAAAAATTTTCTCATAACCCATTTATTGTCTCATTTATATTCATAAATATAAATGAATTATAAATTCAAAATCCAAAACCAAATTCAAAACTCAAACTCAAATTCAACCAAAATCCAACCTAAGGCTTTCAAGTCAAATTCTTGAAATTAGCCAAATCAGACTCAAATCAAGCCAAACTCTTGATTTTTCTTCATGATTCAATCAATCCTTCAATCATGAATCCAAATATAAACATAAAATTCAATCCTCAAACCAAAACAAAATTCAAAAATCAAGCCCAAGTCAAACTCTTGTTCGCCCTTTTGACTTGAATTTGTCAAATAAATCAAAACTCATTTGACTCCAGATCACTTGCAAATGGATTTATATTTCAATCATAAATCCATATGTGAGTTCAACCAAACTTGAGTCAAGCCTTGATCAAAACTAACTTAATCTTGGCTCACTTGATCCAAAGTGGCCAATTTGACCTACATGAACCAAAATTCAATTCAACCCAAATCAAAATAAATTAAGCCAATCCAAACTTCATGTCATATTTTTTTGATCATCATAGGTTAATAAATTGTCATGAAATGGGGTCTAACCAAGTCAACAGTTAACCAAGTCAACCCTTTAACCCATATGAACCCAGCCAAATTGAGTGCAACCTCAAGTTCACTCCAAATTGATTATTGAACTTGACCAAAGCCTTAATTAAACTTGTTTGGCCAATTGGCCAACTAACTTAGCCCAAACAGCATGAACCCCTAAAAGGTCAAATCAAGCCAAAATCAAATATAAAACAAATTGATTGGACACAAAGATACAAATCCATTCCAAATGATCAACCAAACTCAATCCAAGCCATGATTCAAGTTAATTTGGTCAATTGGGTCAAATCAATCAACTTAGCCCAAATTGACTTAAAGGATCAAATTGGCAAAAATATAAATTAAATCCAAATTAAACAAAATTAATTGAAACCAATTGAACCAATATACTCCAAATAGCCATTTGAACTTGACCCAACTCTTGTTTTGACTTAATTTGACCAATTGGTCAACTATTTGACCCATTTGAAATGGGTCAATTTAACTAAATGGGTCAATTTAACCTAAATTAAATCAATTGAACTTCGAATGACATAAAATTTGGTCCAACTTACTTTTGACTTATTTAAAATATTCCCAAAGCAAATTCAATGTCAAATGACCACTTTTCCCTTGGGTCAAGGGCATTCCATGAGAAAAGACACTTTCTCAAGTGGTCACTTCTCTTCTTTGGCCACTTGGCACTCATCCATTGGTCCACATAGGCACCAAGGATACTGATTTTTTGACCCAAGGAGTGGTTGGGGCAGCCATGACTCATGGAGAGGTAAAATCACCTCACCTCTCCCATTGGAATAATTGGCATGAAGGACACTCACCTCCCTTTGGCTAGTGCACCCACTTGTCCTTCATGGCAGCCACTTTCCATGCCTTAGCCAACCATAGGGAGAAACCTAGGATGATTCTCTTCCATTCCCAACCACCCCAAGCCAAATGTCATGAGTTTGGAGCCAAAAGTTTAAACAAAAAGTGAATTTTAGTTCATTTTACTTCACTTTTCATTCTAAGGCTTTAGTGGCAGAAGGCAACCCTCATTCCTCTCATTCTCCCTCTCCTAAAACTCCCAAATCCATTAGAAATTACATCCACTTCATTTTGGATAGAAATACACCAAAACTAAGGGGATTTATACGAGGAAGCGACGATCATTGGAGGAAACATCATTTTGACGTGATGGCGAGGATCTAAGCTCAGTCCAAAGATTCTTCCCTCACATGACAGTGCGCTCGAGTCACCACCACCATCAAAAATCATCCCTGGTGTGGTAACCTTCAAAAACTGTAGTTGGCCTTAGGATCCCTCATTTTGTGATGGTTTTCACACGATTTTTAGGAATCTATTCTAGACAATCCACATTTTTTTACTTTAAATTATCTCAATTAGAAAATAGAATTTTTTTGGTGTGAATGCAAAAATGAGTCCATTTGGACAAGTTTTCACTTAGATCTTATTTTTCTTAAAAAAAAATCATCATCCTGGCTACAACCGTTCATCCGGTTTGCGATTGGATAGCTCGATTGACGGGCCTTCAAATCACTAATGGATCACGGACCTTGCGATCATGAAGTTCATGCAATCAAATGGTTAAAATTGCACGCCAATCATGCAACGGGCTCTAGATGCGATCGATCAGACCATCCGGTTCGATGGATGTCAGAAGCGGTTGTGGGTCACTCTCTGTGAGTTTATTGATCGTTTCCCACCTATCTGGCTAACGTGGTACCTTGCGTGAATCACATGATGTTGCATGGTGCGTGCATCCAATCGTACGGCTCCACGTGGCGCCTCATTACCATGTCAGTACTGCGTGGATTTTTTAATTTAAAAAATTAATTAAAATCCCCTGAAACTTCAAAAATTCATAAAAAATAAAACACTTAACCAAATTTTTCAAAAAGGGAACAAAAAAAATTCTCAAATTTTACTGAATATTTTCAGCTTAATTTGAGTTTTAGTAAAATCAAACTTTTTTAATTAAACCAAAAATACATATCAGATTAAGTTGAAATTTCTAGAGATTAAAATTGATGTTAAAATGCTCCTACCATAAAAATTTCAAGTCAAAATGACTTTTGTATTAAAATATATTGTATTTTCAGTGTCAAATGATTTATTTTAATAAATTAAATTAGTAGAATTCATAAAAATCACTTAAATCAATTGAAACTTCCTAAATTCATAACTAATTGTAGAAAAATTTAAAAACTACATACTCAGGTTCATTTTAAAGATACTTTAGAGGAAAATCCAATAAAATTATTTTTGATTGAATTTTGATTGTAGATTTTTCTTAATTAAGGTTTATTTAAAAACTTAATAACTCTAATTACTCTCTAATGCTTAATTAATTAATTCCAAACTTCTCAAGCATGTTTAGTGGGATGACTTCTACCTCCCCTAAGTTTCTTAGAATTTATTAATGAGTTCACCAAGAAGATTAACTAATGAACCCCTAATCACTCTTTTAATGTAATTAAGGTTAATTAAGCATGTGAATAGTGATTTAATTATTTGATTAAGATAATTAAACTTTGTTTAAGTGAATAAGAGGTTTATGGAATGATTTTGGGATATTTTCTTTAAGCTATTCCCTAAACCCCCTTTCTTCCTTAAATCCAAATCTAATTAAGGGTTAATCCACTAATGATCTACTTAATTAATCAAATCAAATTCTCAAAACCAAAATTAATCTAGAAACTTAATCTAATCCTTTGGGTAGATACTTAGGTGTTCAATAACCTAAGTAAATATAAGGAAATCATACCTAACCCATATGTGTGGGAAGGGTTATGAAAGTACTTAAATTAAACCCTTTAGCTTAATTAATCATTACTTGTGAGCTAATTGCATTAGGTACCTTTCTTTCCTAGGATGCATTATTGGTTTAAATTCCTTATTGTTTTATGTCATACATTGGCTCATAATTGTTTGATTAAATATGTTAAAGTGGTATAGGTAAGGGTAATTAATGAACTTAATACACTAACCTAACCAAAGCATAAAATTAATCTAATCACCTAAAAATTAAACTAAAATAATGCACACATGTGGGAATGGGTAAGTACCTAAACCTTCTCACACTTTCCTAATTCAAATCAAACTCAAAATAAAAATGAAAGTCTCTTTAAATAACTTTTGATTCTCTTTATATGATCTTACTTCATAAGCTTGTCTTTAAGAATTAATTAGAGTGAATGAAATGCTTACATCACCTTATTTCTTTCCTAGCATGCTAAATGTGTATGCCATATGTGTTTTATACATTCATGCTTTTCTAAAATCAAAATCAAAATGAAATGTTTTCTTTATGTCAAATTGCATGTTTTGACCTATTAAATTCAAAACTATTTTCAAAATTTATAAATCAAATACCTAAAACTGAAAGTGTGCTACTTATAATTATTTATAAGCTTGTATGTTGATATAATGCGCATAGTGTAGCCTTCCTTCTCTTTTCTTTTAGTATGTTTTTGAATAGGATTTGGCAAAGTGTATAGTTCATTTGAAAAGAACATAACACTTGCCTAATTCCCTTCCTATTCATTCCTATACTATTACTTAAGAAGGACATCTACATTTGTATAAACAAAATAAATCAACCAACACAAACTTTTTGCATCTTTCTTTTCCATTCATTTCTTTTGTGCACATGCTTGTATTTAAGGAAAGTGGTATATTAGTCTAGACAACCCCAGGATTGTGAGGCTTTAAGTAGCCCTACGTAGGTCTTATACCTTACACCCCTAGTTAACAATGGCGCTCTTGTGCATATGAAAAATGGATAAAAGAATCACTCTCTTATACTTAATAAAATCATGCATACATGAAACATTCCAAATTTTTTTAAGTAACGTCACTTAGCATTCATCATAAAGTATGCTAAACATTCCCATTTGTATGTACAAATATGCTTAGGATCCATTCATATGCATGTTATACACATGTGGGAAAGAAATAAAATGTTGTGTATTTTTTGATAGTAACTCACTTTACTTAAACTTAAAATGCCTTTCCTTTTGAATAGGTTTGTTTAGAGAAAATATAAACTTAGGATTAATTAAATTAAATAATAAAACATTCACTAAACAAAAATAATTAATGAATCTAGCTTAGAAATCACTTAAGGTAGGGAGGAAAGAAAAGTTCTCTTCTCATTTCCTCTCTTTACATCGTTTAGAAATTAAATAGGTTCATTCAAACCAAATCAAATTATCAAATAAAATTAACCGATATCAACCAAATAACTTAAATGAGACTACCCATCTAAGTTGAACCTTTTCACACTTACAAGAATTTCTAACCTTAAAGCCTAGCTAACCATACCACACAAATCTTATATGGCACACACATTAGGCTAAATCCATAGTCTATGTTAGGTGTATGGTTTTGATGTTTTATTTTGTTTTGTGATGTTTTATTTTAGTCTGGATGATAGGGTGAATGTGCATAGAATGAATGGTAGGATGATTTAGTCTAATCATTATCTTTTCTTGGGGGTTATTAAGGTGCTTTAATAAAATGTAACGCTTTTTTGCGGTTGCTTATACCCTTAAGCATGATCCAAAATGGGCTAGGTGGACTTGGTTATTCATGAGTGGGGTGCTAAGTTCAATCTGTTTATATACATTCTTGGGAATGTGTGGTTTGTTTAGCTAATCTTAGTTTTGTAGGTTTTAGATAGATTTACTTTTCCCCTTTTCATGTACCTTGCAATTAGGATTTTGGAATGATTATTATGGGGATTAGGATGAGCATTGGTTATAGGCCATGCCCATGTACCATGTAGAAACCTTTGGAGCATCCACATTCCAACCATCCAAAAGAAGTAACCAAAGAAGAAAGAAGAAAAGAAGGAGAAAGAAGAAAAGAAGAATGAAGAAATGAAGCTTGAAGACCCCCATAATAATGAATTCTCTACTTAATTGTACTTAATTCATTTGTAATCCGGGTTGTATAAAAGTAGAGCTTGGCTACCCAATTTGTTTTTTAGGTTTGTGTGATGGTGCCTGACCACAAATGGCCTTTTATTCTTTTGCGTTAGCTTTATAAAATGTGTGATGTTTTGTTTAGCTTGTGCATTAAGATGACATGTTTTCCTAGTTTCTTCCTTGCTCTGATGTATGGCCTGGATGACAATTAGGCTCTTAGGAAAAATAAATCTTCTACCAAATTAATCAACTCAAAATTAAAATAAGCAACTCATAACCTCACTTAAATCTTAAGCAAAATCAAGATAAAAGAATTAGCAACCCAGGTGGATGAGTATTTCTCTTACAACATCATGCACAACATCTTGTTTCACTCTTGATTGGAGGGCTTCCACATTTGCTAAAGAAACTTGGCTTGACCTTGAGAGCCATGGTGGAAACACACCTCCTCCTTCTGATTTTGGCCAATAATTTTACTTCTCATGCATTAAGCATATGAATTCTATAAGCCAGAGTCAAATGATTGTACAAAAATGAAAATAACATGTAATATGATTTACATTAGATTTAGGTCATTTGAAGCATGCCCTTACATGATCTAGTCTCTTTAGGGAGTGAGTTTAAGGATTTAGTCTCTTTCAAAATAAATAACAGCCTAACTATCTTGCATAAAGCATATGACTTTCCTACTTAAATTTAAAATCATAGGAGGAGTCAGTTGGTGGCCATCCCTAGACGGTTGTAAGTCTAAGCAGTTGGGTGGTTTGTCCTCTCTTGTGGAGGCAAACTGAATGCTCATCTTTTTCCTTAAATTTAGGTCATACTTTTGGCCCTTGCTAAATCTTCTTAGATTTAGGTTCTGAGGTTGCTTCTCCCTTCTATGAGTCATAAGCATAAATCCTCACCTCTTAGGCATTTCTATAACCTTTTATTGTGGAATTATAAGCCCTAAACTTATAATAAAAATTCAACTCAAACAAATAATTCCCCTCAATTTCAAAAATGTAAAGCCTAACCATATGATAGTTTGGGATGTTTATTAAGCTTCCTAGTATCCTAAACATCCCCTACTCATCTTCATTTGGCTTTGATAAAAACTCCCTCCTCTTGATCGATCCCACTTTATTTGTCAAAATAAACTAATAATAGTCTACTATTGAAATCTTTGAGACAATGATCATTTACCTTAATTGAGTATTCTTAAGGAATCCCTTTCTTAAGATGTAATTAACTATTGGGGCTTGCCCAGTAGAACAATGAACTGGTTTAAAATAAACCCTACTTTACTTTCCCATGTAAAGTAGGGAAGAATCTATGGTACATATAGACTCATAGTCCTTAGGAGTCCTTATTAAGGTGATTAGGTCCATTGTAGGGTGGTGACTTCCATCTTTTGAGATAGTACACCTCTCCAATGTCATACGATCACCCTATTAAGAAATATATGTATCAGTCCCAACCAAAATGGCATGTATTTTTATTTTCATTTATCCTCTTCAAGAGGATAGATGAAGGCGGGAATATTTCACTACACTTTCTAAATTCATATATAAGCCTAGAAAGATTAGAAAAATATGAAATAAATTGCATTTAAAAGATAATTGAGCATAGAATATTCTAAAATTGATTTTAATTGATTTTGAATGGTTTTTTTTTTGAATTTGGGTTTTATTGGGAATGTTATTTGACTAATTACCCACTAATTACTCCACTGATTAATCCAAAACTTCTTTTGTATGATTAGTGGAATGACTCTTACCTCCCCTAATTTTCTTGGGATTTATTGGTGGCTTAATTAGAGGAATTGATAACACATTCCTTAATCACTCCCTTAATATAAGTAATCTTAATTAAGGGGATAATTAGTGGTTTAATCATCGATTGAGTCAATTAAGATTTGATTAAGTGAATATGAGGTTTAGGATAATTTTGAGATACTTTCCTTAAGATATTCCTAAACCCCTTCTTCTTAATCCATCTTTAATTAAGGGTTAATTCAATGATTACCCCTTAATTAATTTCATAAAATTCAAAACTTTCAGAACTCAATTAATCTATCTTGGGTAGATGTTTGTGTCCAGAGCCTAAGTATAAAGGAAATCAAAATCTAACTCACATGTGTGAGGGGTTATGAAAGTACTTAAGTTAAACCCCTTAGTTTAATTAATCATTAATCATGAGCCAAATGCATTAGGCACTTTTCTTACTAGGTGCATTGCTGATTTAAATTTCATGTGTAGTTTTATGTTATCTCATTAGCTCATAATTATTTGATTAACTATGCTGAGGTGGTATAGGTAAGGGGTAATTAACACACTTAATTCATACCTTAACCTAATTAAAAATATAAAATGGATCTAATCATCTAAAAATTGAATTTAAATATCATACACATGTGAGAATGGGTTAGAAACAGCAAACTCACCTCACATTTCTCAAATTAAATCAAACTCTAAACAAAATCAAACCCTCTTTAAAAATAACTTGATTTGCTTTAAGCTCTCTTATTTCATAAGATTGTCTTTAAGAATTAATTAGGGTGGATGAATTTACATTGCTTTCATCACTTGATTTCTTTCCTATCATGCTAAATGTGTATGTCATATGGATTTCATGCATTCATGCTTTTCAAAAATAAAATTAAAATGAAAATGTTTTCCTTATGTCAAATTGCATGTTTTGGCTAAAGTAAAAAATTTGAATGGCTATTATCACTGTTAAATTCCAAATTATTTTCAAAATATATGAATCAATTACCAAAATTGAAAGTGTGTTACTTAATTTTTTTATAATTTGCATTTGAATATAAAAATGTGTCTTATGTTTGCTTCCTTTCTTTCCTATTAACATGGATTTGAATAAGATTTGCAAAAGTGTATAGTTCTTTTAAAAGAACATAACACTTGATTTTCAAATCTATTCTTATCCCCTTCCATATTATTATGTAAGAAGGATCTTCATATTCACACATATAAATTCTATAAACAAATCAAACAATCAAGTATAACTTTTTGCATCCTTTTTTTTCCATTCATTTCTTTTGTACATATGCTTGTATTTAAGGAAAGTGGTATATTAGTGTAGAAATCCATAGGGTTGTGAGGCTTTAAGTAGCCCTAAGTAGATCTTGTAACTTACACTTATGGTGCTAACAATGGCACCATACCCACTTATGCCTTTCATACATTCATGTGTGCATGTGAAAAGTAAAACTCCCTTTTCTACTTAATGAAAATCATGCATCATAAGCATTCAAATTT
Source organism: Cymbidium sinense (assembly GCA_021442155.1). NCBI lineage: Eukaryota > Viridiplantae > Streptophyta > Magnoliopsida > Asparagales > Orchidaceae > Cymbidium > Cymbidium sinense. The sequence continues at coordinate 203,348,381 of CM038216.1, forward strand.
TCTTAAGTAACTTATTTAGCATTCATCATAAAGTGTGCTAGACATTCTCATTTGATGTTTATAGATATTCTTAGGATTCATCTATGTGCATGTTATACATGTTGGGAAAGAAATCAAGTGATGTGTGTTTTATGATATTAATTCACTTTACTTAATCTTAAAATACCTTTCTTTTGAACAGATTTGTTTAGAGTTGATCTAAACTTAGGATTAATTAAAACACATAATAAAATATTCACTAAAAAAACTAAAATATGAATATACTTTAGAAATTACTTAAGGTAGGGAAGGAAGAGAAGTTTTTTCTTCTCTCTTAATTAATTGTAGGATTCACTTGAACCTAATCAAAACACAAAATAAAATCAACCCAAGAAAACAACTTAAATGAAACCCCCCTCTAAGTTGAACACTCTTCACACTTAGAAAACTCTAACTTAAAGTCATAAGCATACCACACATTAAAAGCACACATAGGCTAAGTCACCACTTAGCTTTAGATTAGGGGCGGTCATGGTTTGATGTTTACTTTTATTTTGTGTTGTTTTGTTTTAGTCTGGATGTTAGGGTGTATGTGCGTAGATTGAATGGTAGGACGATCTTAGTCTAACCATTATGTTCTGTAGGGGATTATGATCAAGGGGCATTGTAAATAAAAATATAAATACTTTTGTTGTGCAGGTGCGTATACGTCTAAGCACAATCCAATAGGCTAGGTGGACTTAGTCACCCATGTGTGGGGCGGTATGTCTAATATACATGCTTTATATTTGTATGGTTTATTTTAACTAATCTCTATTTTACAAGTGTTAGTTAGATTTCCATTTTTCCCTTTTCATGTAATTTTTGGCAATTAGGATTTTGGAATGATTGTTATTGGGATTAGGATGAGCATTGGTCATAAGATCTCATATTATGTACCATGTGAAGCCTTTGGAGCATCCACATTCCAACCATCCAAAAGAAGGAACCAAAGAAGAAAGAAGAAAAGAAGAATGAAGAAATGAAACTTGAAGGCCCCCATAACTTGAATTTTCTTACTTGATTATAAATTAATTCATTTGTAATCCAAGTTGTATAAGGGTAGAGCTCAGCTACCCAATTTGTTTTCAGGTTTATGCGGTGGTGCCCGACCATAAATGACCTCTTATTCTTTTGCATTAGCTTTATAAATTGATTGATGATTTGTTTAGCTTGTTCATTAAAATGACCTCATTTTCATAGTTTTTCTTCGCTTGATGTATGGTCTGGATGACGATTAGGTTCTTAGGGAAAAATAATTTTATTATCAAATTAATCAACTCAAAAGTAAAAATAAATAACTCATAACCTCACTTAAAGCCTAAGTTAAAATCCAAGATAAAATAATTCACAACCCCTTAGTTGGATGAGTATTTCTTTAATAATATCATGCACAAAAGCATCTTATTTCACTATTGATTGGAGGGCTTCCACCTTTGCTAGAGAAACTGAGCTTGACCTTTGAGAGCCATGGTGGAAACAAAACTCCTCCCTTCTTGTTGATTTTGGCCAATAATCTTACTTCTCATGCATTAGGCATATGAATCCTATAAGCTTGAGTCAAAATGATTGTCTAAAAATAAAAATAAAATGTAATATGTTTTGCATTAGATCTAGGTCATTTTTCATGCCCTTACATGATCTAGTCTCTTAGGGAGTGAGTTTAAGGACTTAGACTCTTTCTAAATAAATAATAGCCTAGATATCTTGCATAAAGCATATGACTTGGGTACATGAATTTAAAATCATAGGAGGAGTTAGTTGGTGGCCACCCCAGGCGGTTGTTAGTCTAAGTAGTCAGGTGGTTTACTCTCTCTTGTCTAGGTAAACCATATACCCATTTTTACCTTAGATTTAGGCTATGCTTTTGGCCCTCGCCAAAGCTTCCTAGCTTTAGGTTCTGAGGTTTCTTCTTTCCTTTGTGGGCCATAAGTATAAATCCTCACCTCCTAGGCATTTCCATAATTTGTGTTGTAGAATCATAAGCCCTAAATTTCTAATGAAAAATTTAACTCAAAAAAATTAAATCAATTTCAAAAATATAAAGCCCAACCATAGGATAGTTTAAAATTCTCGCTAGGTTTCCTAGCATCATGAGCATCTCCTACTTATCTTCATTTGGCTTCAATAATACCTCCCCTTCTTTGATCAATCTCATTTGATCTTCCAAAATAAACTAATCAATTGATCATCCTACCTATTGCAATCTTTAGAGACAATGATCATTTACCTTAGAGTATTCCAATCCTTCCTTAGGATGTAATTAACTATGGGGGCTTGCCCCTATAGAGAACTTAACAAACCCAGTTTAAAATAAACCCTTCTTTACTTTTTCATGTAACGTAAGGGAAGAATCTCTAGTACACATGCAGACCCATTGTACTTAGGAGTCCTTATTCAAGTGATTAGGTCCATTGTAGGGTAGTGACTTCTATCTTTCGAGATAATATACTTCTCCTCAATGTCTTACTCAATCACCTTAATAAGAACATCTACGGATCTATATGGTATTCAAATGCATAAAAAAAGAAAGTATATTTCTATCTTCATTTTATCTCATATAGAGTGAAGATAGAAGTATACATTTCTTTTAAAGAAATTGAAAATTTTTTACCATTGATTTTTCTGGCGACTCTGCTAGGGAGGGTTCCTCTCTCCATCTTTGATAAATGATCGTTGTCTCTAAGTATCGATAATGGGTTTGTATCTTTGTATGTATCCAAGACTATCTTTCATTCTGTTGGCACTTAGCATATTTCATCCTTAAGTCAAGTTCGCTAACATCTTTGGGTTTTTGAACCTCACCATGTTGGTCTTAAAACCCCTTCTCTCAATGGGTAAAAAAATTCTAATAAAAGAAAATATTTAAAGACTTCCTCCTTATCATTTCTATGATATAGAAAGGTTCATTCTAAAATAATAAAGTCAAAATAAATCCTTTATAAAATCTTACTTTTCAAAAAACTCTTTCAAAATGCATAATAAAATATTTTTGCACAAAATTTTTCCTAAATCATTTTCATCTAACAATCTTTATGATTGTTATATGTAAGATTATCTTTACAAAAATAAAATTCTAACAATCAAATTTCCTAAAAGCACAAAAGAGTTCCCTTCATTCAATTCATTTTGGGTGAAGACTTCATTTTCAAAAGTAAGATTCCAATAATCACATTTTCTAAAAAGCACAAATGAGCTTCTTCACTCAATTCATTTTGGTGAAGACCTCATTTTCAAAGATAAAATTTCAACAATCATGTTTTCAAAAGCACAAAATTTGAACATAAGTTTATCCATTCAATACATTCAAATATGTTGAATGGATGTTGCATCTTCAAACAAAAAAACTTTACAACTTTGAAATTCCATTCAACACATTCCACATGTGTTAAGTTGAAATTTTCACCTTTCCAAACAAAATCAAAAATAAATTTTTCAAAAAGCACATGTGAAACCTCTCCATTCAATTAAATGGATGTTTCATTCTCAAACAAAATAAAAAAAATAAATTGTTCAAAAGCACATAAAAACATCTCCATTCAAAATAAAATGACATCGCTTTGAAATCCCACTTAATAAATTCCATATATGATTAAGTTGAGATCACCTCTTTCAAAAAAATTGATTTCCATCTCACATACCTGTTGACCTCATTTTTAGAATGAGCTCTCAACCCCTCCATATTTGATATAAAACTTTCTCTTAGACTTTAAGAGTTCCTTTGTATTAGGAAACATATAGTGATTAGGTGGACAGTCAACCTAGCCCTAGATACTTAGAAGAGTTAGCCAGAGGAATAGGCATGCCTTAGGGGTGTTAGGAAAATTTGCCTACCCTTAGCTGGAACCACTCCTCACCATCTTTCTTTCAAGTCAAACTACAAATCAATCTTATTTGATTTTCTCCAAACTCAAATCAATGTCACATGATTGAAATCCATGATTGAAACCCATGAATGAAATTCCTAATTCCAAATCTTTCTTACGTCCTTAATCTTCTCTTAAGGACTTAGCCTAAATCATGATCAAATCAGTTCAAACTCATGAATTTTTTTCATAACTCATTTATATTATCATTTATATTCACATACATAAATGAAATATAAATTCAAATCAATCAAACTAAATCAAAAATTTAAATTCCCAATTCAAAATCAATTTTTTTAAATTCTTAATTTCCCTCTTAAGGACTTATCCAAAATCACCTTCAAATCAATTCAAACTCATGAGATTTTCTCATAACTCATTCATATTCTCATTTATATTGACAAATATAAATGAAATATAAATTCAAATCAACCAAACTAAACTCAAAACACAAATCCAAAACTCCAAAATTTACTAAATCCTTTAAAATTTCTCTTAAGGATTTAGCGTACATCCTGATCAAATCACTTCAAATTCATAGAATTTTCTCATGGCTCATTTATATTCTCATTTATATTGACATATATAAATGAAATATAAATTCAAATCAATCAAACTAAACTCAAAAATCAAATCCAAAACTCCAAAATTTCCTAAGTCCTTTAAATTTCCTCTTAAAAGACTTAGCCTAGATCATGATCAAATCATTCCAAATTCATGAAATTTTCTCATGATCTATTTATATTCTCATTTATATTCACATATATAAATGAAATATAAATTCAAACAATCAAAACCAATTCCAAAAATGAAACTCAAATCCATTCAAAATCCAACCTAAGCCTTACAAGTCAAAATCTTGGACTTAGCCAAATCAACTTCAAATCAAGCCAAACTCTTGAATTTTCTTCATTCAATCAATCCTTCAATCATGAATCCAAATATAAATACAAACTTCAATCACTAAACCAAAACTCAATTCAAAAATTAAGCCAAAATATATTCATGTTCTTCCTTTGAATATGAAATTGTCAAATGAATCAAAACCCATTTGACTTCAAACCTCTTGCAAATGGATTTATATTTCAATCATAAGTCCATATACAAGTTCAATCAAACTCAAATCAAATTTGACCAAGCCGTTTGACCCATTTAGGCTCACTTGACCTAAAGTGACCTTAAGTATCCATATCTAACCAAATTGGATTGAATCGACATATGCCTCTCATCTTGATCAACAATCATCATGAGATGATCAATCAATAAAATTGGGTCAAACCAAAAAATAAGGGTTGACCAAGTCAACACTTAGCCAAAATGAAACATAATGTAGCCAAAATCCACCATAGGAATAAATTGGTGAAACCATTCATCTAAGTTCATTCATGAACTATGTTTTGAATGACCAAGTCAACATTTGAGCCTAACTTAATTGGCCACATGACCCAAGTTAACCCAACTTGACCTAAAAGTCAAAATCTATCAAAACTTGATCTAAGCCAAATTGATTGAAACCAATGGGTCAAGTTCATTCCAAATCACTTGTTGAACTTGACCAAAGCCTCAATTTGGCCAGCTCTTGATTGACCACAACTTGACTAAGGGTTATGTTGAGCCAAATTCAAACTTAACCAAAATTGATTGGAAACAAAGATACCAATCCACTTCATATGACTAACCAAACCTAAACCTACCCATGAAAATGTATAAATAAATGGGTCAACTTTACCCATTTGACCTAAATGAAGTCATATGAACCAAATTCAAACCTAAACCAAATTGAATCAAACCAAAGCCATCAAAACATTTTAAATGGTCATATGAACTTGACTCAATCCTTAGTTTGACCCAGTTTGACCAATTAGTCAACTTGACCCAAGTTGACCCATTTTGACCTAAATGGGTCAACATGATACAAACCATACCAAATGAACTCCAAATCCAATAAAACTTGGACAAACCTATTTTCTCAACTTACCCAGCATATCTAAATTCAAAAATCAGCTAAATGACTATTCTACACCTAGGCCATAGAACAAATAAATCCATGGGGCATTTGGTCAAATCCTCTTCATACCTACTTGATACTCTCTTAATAGGTCAAGTAAACCTTATGGAGGTGCACCCAACCCAATGGGTTTGGGTCCCAACTTGACCCAAGGCCAAATGACATGGCTTAAATTGGCCACATTGGAATCATGCTACCACTTAATTTGAGCACATGGGGAGTTACCATTCAACTCCCTAGCCCAAATTAACCGTGTGCAAGCCTCTAACAGATCAAACAACCCACTTCCTAAGGTCAATTGGATCAAAATGGCAAGTGAAGCTTCGTCCAATTGCTGGGGAGATATACTCCCCTAATTCACTTCAATTCCATGAGCCTAATTGATTGAAGCATAGGAAGCCAGGAGCCATTTGAGAGCCTTCCCAAGCTTCTTAGAGAGTTAGAATTTGCCATTTCTATCCCTTAAGAAAAATAGGGGAGCTCAAATTTGCCAACTTTCTCCACACACCAAACCAAGTCAATTCCCTTTGCACACTCCCTCGGGACCAACTTGAGCTTGCTCTTTCCCAAGCTCCAAAGGTAAGGGAAGATCCACTTCAATCAAAATCAAGCACCTAGGAGGAGGAGTTGGTCCATAGAGCTATCCACTCAAGAGCTAAAACTTTCACCAAAGCTTCATCTCAACGCAGAAGCTCCTCCAAGTAAGAGTGATCACCTCGAGGAGCGACATTTTGACCATTAAACTCAATGTGTGGAGCTTTGTGAAAGAAATTTTGATCCCATGGAATTTTGACTGTTAGATGTGCTTGCCATTAGGTTTAGATGGTGTGGGTTGAGTTTCAATTCAATCCGAGCTCGATCGAGCTCAGATCTTCCCTTTGAAAGTGGACGGTCTCGATTGTTCCTCAAAGAAGAATAGGGATGATCTCTGGCCGTCCATCCACACATTTTGGATGGATGGCCCATATTAAATCACATTTTATATCTTATTTTATCCTCACTAAATGATGGATTAAATCCTAGTTGTTTGATCTTTGATCAAATGAGAAGCATAGCCACCACTGGTGCTACAATGATACAATGGCCACTCAAAGGATGATGCGTGTAAATGGCGGATTGCATGCGTGGTGTGCCATAGGATTAGGGAATTAATTAAGGTTTAAATAATTCTAATTAATCCTCTAAACTTTTAAAATTCATATCTCTCTAAAGAAAAATTAGAAAAAATGATGTAAATTGACACTAGAAGATAATTTAATCTAACATATTCTAAACTTGGTTTTAAAGGATTTTGAGTATTGTCTTTCTCTGATTTTGGGTTTTATTGGAAATCTTAATTTGCTAATTACTCCTTAATTAATCCACTGATTAATCTTAAACTTCTTAAGTGTATTTTGGGGATGACTTCTACTTCCCCTAATTTTTTTGGCATTTATTGGTGGCTTAATTGGGGAAATTGCTAATTCATTTCCTAATTACTCACTTAATGTAATTCAGGATAATTAAGGGTTTGATTAGTGGTTTAATCTTTTGTTGATGTTGATTATTTCTTATTCAGTGAATGGGAGGTTTAGGGAATAATTTTGGTGCATTTCCCCTGAGGTATTCCTTAAAACCATTTTTCTTTCTTAATTAATTTCTTAAAATTCTAAAACATTACAGAACTAAATTAATCTACTTTGGGCAGATGCTTAGGTGTTCAAGAGCCTAAGTTCAATTAAGGAAATCAAAACTCAACTCATATGTGTGAGGGTTATTTTCAAATTACTTAAGTTAAACCCCTTAGATTAATTAATCATTAATCATGAGCCAAATTGCATTAGGCCCCTTTTGCATTGCAAATTTAAATTCTTGTGAGGTTTTATTTCATCTCATTAGCCCATAATTATTTGATTAACTATGCTAAGGTGGTGTAGGTAATGGATAATTAACATGTTTAATTCATACCAAAACCTATTAAAAAATATAAAATGAATCTAAACATCTAAAAATTGAACAAAAATGTCAAACATATGTGGAATGGGTTAGGAATAGGAAACTCAATTCACATTTTCAAAATTAAATCAAATTAAAATCAAACAAAAATCATATTAAATAAACTTTGATTTACTTTTTTCTTATTTCATAAGATTGTCTTTAGGATTTAAATTGAAGTGAATTTGTTTACATGATTTCATTACTTCTAGTTCTTCCCCAACATGCTAAATATATGGTTTCATGCATCCATGCTTTTCAAAAATCAAATTTAAAATGAAAATGTTTTTTTTAAATTGCATTGTTGGTTAAAGTAAAGTAAGAATATGAGTGGCTATTATCACTATTAAATAAAAATTATTTTCAAAAATATATGAATCAATTATCAAAAATGAAAGTGTGTTACTTATAACTTACTTATGTGTTTTCATGTGAGTAAAATATAAAAATGTGCTTAGTGTAGGTTTTCTTTCTCTTCTCTTTTAGTATAATTTTGAATAAGATTTAGCAAGGTGTATGGTTCATTTGAAAAGAACCTAACACTTGCCTAATTCACATCCTATTCATTCTATACCTTCACTTAAGAAGGATAACTATGCTTGCACATATAAGTTACATAAACAAAATAAATCAACCAACTAACTTTTGCATTCTTTCTTTTCCATTCATTTCTTTTGTACACATGCTTGTATTTAAGGAAAGTGGTATATATTAGTGGACAATCCTTGAGGTTATGAGGCTTTAAGTATAAGTAGGTGTTGTACACCTCTCGGTTAATAATCATACTCACTTATGCCTTTCATACATTCATGTGTGCATGTGAAAGTTGGATAAGAAACCCCTTTCTACTTAATGAAAAATCATGCATCATAAAATTTCAAATTTTCCTTAAGTAAATTACCTAGCATGCATTATAAAGTGTGCTAAACTTGCATTTGCATGTATAGATATGTTTAGGACTCATTCATATGCATGTTATACATGTTGGGAAAGAAGTGAAGTAATGTATGTTTTGTGAATTTAGTTCATTTTACTTAATCTTCAAATGCCTTTCTTTTTGAATAGGTTTGTTTAGAGTTCATCTAAACTTAGGATGGATTAAAACACTTAATTAAAACATTAACTACAAAACTAAAACATGAATCCACTTTAGAAATTTCTTAGGTTAGGGAAGGAAAGAAGTTCTCTTCTTTCCCTCTCTTTATAACTTAGTAATTGATTGTAGGATTCACTTAAACCCAATCAAAACATAAAATAAAATCAATCCAAAATAATTAAATAACTTAAATGAAATCCTCCTCTAAGTTGAATATGCTTCATACTTAGAAAATTCTAAACTTAAATCCATAGCTAAGCACACCACACAAACCTCTAAAGCACACACATTAGGCTAAGTCACCACTTCTAGCTTTAGGTTATGGTGAATGTTTTATTTTGAGATATATGTTTTAGTCTGGATGTTAGGTGAATGTATGTAGAATGAATGGTAGGTGATCTTAGTCATTATCTTGAGGATTGTGCTTAAGAATAAATAAAAATATAAAAGCTTTTCTGCAGGTGCTTATAAGCATGATCCAATAGGCCGGTGGACTTAGTCACCCTGGGGTGATAAATCTAATATACATGCTTGGGATTTGGTGGTTTGTTTAGCTAACCTTTGTTTTGTAAGTGTTAGCTTTATTTTCCTTTTCATGTAATTTTTTGAATTAGGCTTTTGGAATGATTGTTATAGGGATTAGGATGAGCATTGGTCATAAGATCTCATCTTATGCACCATGTGAACCATGTAAGCATCCAACCATCCAAAAGAAGGAATCAAAGAAGAAAGAAGAAAAGAAGAATAAAGAAGAAAAGAAGAATGAAGAATGAAGTTTGAAGACCGCCATAATAATGAGTTCCATGCTTAATTGTATATAATTCATTAGTAATCCAGATTGTATAAGGGTAGAGTTCAGCTACCCAATTTTTTTTGGGTTTGTGCGGTGGTACCTGACCATAATGATCTCTTATTCTTTTGTGATTAGCTTTATAAATTGATTGATGATTTGTTTAGCTTATGCATCAAGTGGCATCCTTTCCCTAGTTTCTTTCTTACTTTATATATGGCCTAGATGTGGATTAGGCTCTTACAAAAAATAAATCATCTACCAAATCTAACAATTCAAAATGAAAAATAAAGAACTCATAACCTCACCTAAAGCTTAGGCTAAAAATCAAGATAAAAGAATTAGGAACCCCTTAGCTAGACGAGTACTTCTTTTATGATATCATGCAAAAATGCATATTATTTTCACTCTTGATTGGAGGGCATCCACCTCTGCTAGAGAAACTTGGCTTGACCTTTGAGAGCCATGGTGGAAACACACCTCCTCCCTTCTAATTGATTTTGGCCAATAATCTTATTTCTCATGCATTAGGCATATAAATCCTATTAGCCTGAGTCAAAATGATTATCCAAAAATGAAAATAAAAATTAATTCTGTATTACATTTGATTTAGATCATTTATAGCATGCCCTTACATGATCAAGTCTCTTTAGGGAGTGAGTTTAAGGACTTAGTCTATTTTTAAATAAATAATAGCCTAGCTATCTTGCATAAATCATATGACTTGCCTACATTAATTTAAAACCATAGGAGGAATTAGTTGGCCACTACTGTAAGTCAGCAAGTCGGTGGTTTGTCCTCTCTTGGAGGCAAACCAAATGACCATTTTACCTTAGATTTATGTTGTGCTTTTACCTCACAAAGCTCCCTAGATTTAAGTTTTGAGGCTACTTCTCCCCTTTGTGGGCCATAAGCATAAATCCTCACCACTTAGGCATTTTCATAATCCTATGTTGTGGAATCATACGCCCTAAATTTATAATGAAAAATTCAACTCAAACAAATTAAATCAATTTTAAAAATGTAAAGCCCAACCATATGATAGTTTGAGATGTTTGCAAGGTTTCCTAGCATCATGGGCATCTCCTACTTATTTTCCTTTAGCTTCGATAAAAACTCCCTCTCCTTGGTCAATCCCATTTGATTTTCCAAAATAAACTAACTGATTGATAGTCCTACTTATTGAAATCTTTGGAGACAATGATCATTTACCTTAATCGAGAGTATTCCTAAGGGGTCTCATTCCTTAAGATGTAATTAACTATGGCTTGTAGAACCGGTTTAAAATAAACTTTACTATACTTTTCCATGTAAAGTAGGGGAAGAATCTTTGGTACATATGCAGACCCATTGTCCTTAGGAGTCCTTGTCGAGGTGATTAGGTCCATTGTAGAGTTATGACTTCTATCTTTCGAGATAGTACACCTCTCCTCAATGTCATACCCGATCACCCTCAATAAGAACATCTGCATATCTATGTGGTGTCCCAACTAAAGGCGTATATTTCTATTTTCATTTATCCTCTCCAGAAAGGATAGATGAAGGCAGGAATATTTTACCACAATACCCAAATTTGTTAAATGGAAATCTCTCTTTTCAAAATCAATCAAAAACAAAAAATTTTCAAAATATATTTGGAATTTCATTATAGCACATCCCATTTGCTAAAATAAAGTCTCCCTTTTCTAAAAAAACAAAATTGGAGACACCTTTGGAATTTCATTTAGCATACTCAAATTTGCTAAGTGAAATTTCCATTTCACAAAACTTTTTCAAAACATATTTGGAACTTCATTTTTAGCATACCATATTTGCTAAAGTGAAGTCTCCACTTTCAATCAAAAAATAAATCAAAACTAAAAAGAAACACATTAGGATTCCTTTAGCATACTTAAATTTGCTAAGGATCCTATTTTTCACAAACAAATCAAAACCAAAAAGAAACTCATTAGATTTCCTTAGCATACTTAAATTTGCTAAGGATCCTACTTTTCAAAAACAAATCAAAACCAAAAGAAACTCATTAGGATTTGCATAGCATTTCCAAATTTACTAAGGATCCAACTTTTCAAAAATCAAAATTTTCAAAAAAAACACATTAGGATTTCCTTAGCATACCCAAATTTGCGAAGGATCCTATTTTTCAAAATAAAAATATCCAAAATAAATGAAACACTTTAGGATTTTGTTAGCATACTCAAATTTGCTATGAATCCTATTTTCAAAAATTTTCCAAAAGTAAAACACACTTGGGTTCTTCATTTAGCATACCCAAATTTGCTAAGTGGGAATTCCAATTTTCAAAATCACAAAAGATTCACAAAGCAAACAAAGAAAAAAAACAATTATTTTCAAACACCTCACTTAGCATAACCAAATTTGCTAAGTGAGTGAATTCCAAAATATCAAATCAAAAATTGACCCTTTGTTTTAACTTACTCAAATTTGTTAAAGGAAAGCGTCCTCAAATCAAAATCTAATTTCAACCATGAACCTATGGAAGCATCTTTCTAAAATATTTGAACCCATTTTGAACATATCCAAATTTTTGAAAGGATTCATATCCAAAAATTCATCTTTCCAATCAAATCTCTAAATCTTCTCTAAATCCATTTGAACCCCACTTAACACATCCAAGATGTTGGATGTGGGTTCAAATTTTAAATTCAAATTTAGAAGTCAACAAAATAAAAAATCCAAGTTTGTTTCCAACATTGTGCAGACATCAATCAATCTCGATTCGCTCTATTCAATTTTTTTTTAGTTGACTATAATGGCACATCACGAGTATGTGTTTACTCTCCCCTGCATGGACTTGGCCTTAGATCCAATCTCCCCTGATTACACCCATCTCATCCATTTTGAGGATTATCTGAGGGCACTCCCCTCCTGTGCATTGGACCTTGATGGCGGTGAAGCCGGTCATTCAAATTGATTTGCCATCGGACTTTGATATCCCCTCAGAGGAAGGTGATAGTTTTTTACAATAGTTCGGGGTCAATGCCGACATCGTGATAGCGCCCAGGTGGGTTCTTGTTTGCCCTAGTGAGGGCTAGCACCCACTCATTAGCACCCTTGAAGGGTAAGGCTCCTCTGATCCTGGAGATTGTCTCCCCAAATTTTGAGGTTGGGTCTAGCTCTTACTCCACTCACTCTACCAGGACTCATAGGAAGAACAAAAATTGCATGATTAAGCCATACCATACATGCATCGCTAGGAAGATGAAGGCTGCTACATGGTCAGTTGTGGAGGAGTTGCCCACTCTGATTTCCCCGCTAATTATAATGAACCCATTTCATCCTCTCTCTGGGTCTGATAGAGAGGATGCTAAGAGGATCCCTACTTCACCTCTACCAACAGTTCAGTACTAGCCCACAGTTAGCCAGAGTAGGAGGTCGTATGCTAGCCTCCATTCAGTTCTATGCTAGGTTGGCAGAGCATACAAAAGTTCTGAATCCATAGCTCAATTTGACTTGAGATCTGTTATCCCCTGTAGCATGGGAAACATCTGACAGAGAGGACCGGGGAGGCACGCACTTCTGGTTTAGATCACTAGAGAGAAGCAAAGGTTTGGTTGGCATTTGGCCTCTGGCTCATTGATTTTCGATCATCATACCCATGCGATCACAGACAATATTCGCTACAGGATGACCCATCATAGGAGAAGGGTCCTGTTCCAAGAGAGTCGATGGTGTCTCCACCACACCTCTACCCTCATCCATCATCACCTATTCATGGCATCTCCGGTTCAAGATGAAGGCCACATCAGGGAGAAGCGCATACCACATTGGTGATCCGGTATGGCTAAAGGATCCATTCCATACACCACCCTCGTGGTTGGGCGCTCTCCCACTCATCCTTGTGTCCTCGTTGTGGTATGAAAGGAATGGCAACCTCAAAGCAAAGTGGTTATCCCTACACCAACACCACCAATTCAATAGGACATAGAGATGGTTGCAGCTATTGTAGAGGGAGCAGATGATAGCCCAGTTGCACCCATGATCATAGATCCTCCTAGGAGTGTTACCCCTTTCAGAGTTAGTGACAATCAGGAGTGTGTCTGTTCTAATGAGTATAGTCCTCATAGGATTGATTCTTCAGTAGCATGGGAGGTCCACTGCCTCTCAGTACATGATAGTGATCACACCGGTCAGTGAAAATCATTCATGCCTATTCATATTGATCATTCTCTAGAGGACATAGTGGCACATTATCTTATGGAAAAGAAAAAAATTCTTGGATACGATTGGTCTGATGAGGAGAAGATTAGCTTTGATCTCAATGAAGATTATTTGTTGGGAGACTTAGTAGGGTTTTGCATGGTAGATACTAGGGGATCCCTCCTTAAAGAGCAGCAGGCTATGGAAGGTGATGAGGAAGCAAGAAGACACAACCCACTCAACACCTCAAGAAAAAAGAAAGATGAAAAGATATATAGGATGGCGAGACAGCTTGAGGACTTATTAGCAGCAATCTTAGTGCTTCAGAAATAAGCACCAACACTTCATCCTGTCACAGCTGAGACTAGTCAGCCAGAGTTAGTGCATGTTTTGGACCCATCCAAGACCTTACCTCCCATTGAGCAAGGTAGCACTACCATGTATAGGAAGGTAGTAGAAAGTACCTCAATACAAAAAAAAGATATAAAGTCCATGGTTAAGCAACAGGTGAAGGAAGTGTTGGCTCAAGCAGGGAGGATCATCGGTTCAAAGGGTAGACCCTACCTGAGGAATTTGATGTAGTCCAATATCCCAAGGGTTTGTGCCACCTTCCTTTAAGAGTTTTGATGGCGGTGGAAACTTGAAACACATCCATTTTAGAGCTAGTTGTTTGCAACAGTGGCGATGCTTTGCCTTTTCATGTCTTTGTTAGTAGCCTAACAAGGATAGCTTTTGACTGGTATGCTGAACTTCCCAACAGTTCAGTGAAGACATTTTCTGAGTTGGAGCAACTCTTCATCAAAAGGTTTACTGTAGCTCAGCAAAGTTTTATTATGGGTGATCTCGTTGTAGCACAACAACACCCAGGTGAGTCCTTTGTTGACTACATTCTCAGATGGCGTAACCTGAGTATGAAATGAATCTTTGTCGAAGAACATGCATTAAGATTCTTCAAGGGAATATCCATGGCACGGTCACCTTCATGCTTAATTCACTATCAAAACTTTTTGAAAGCTATTCAACAAGTGGCTAGTCTCCAAGGAGAATCAAATAGTTGCCTTTTCAAGATCATAAGCCAAAAGAAGGTCAATGAGAAGAAGTTGGGAATAGTGAGATGTTGATGGGGAAGCAACCAACTAGAGATGGGTTCATGAGACCATGACTTGACCTTCTTCACCTCCTCCACCACCACCAGGCAGCCCCCACTGAGCCTCCATGGCCTACATCCGCCTCCTTACCATATCATCACCAGAGTGGCACACTTATTCAAGCTAGGTAGCTATGGTTCACCTACTCTTTTAGATAAGCTTAACAAGCCTTATTCATTTAAGAGGTAATCAAGAAGATCTTTAAGAACCTCTTAAAGAAGCGATTTTTACAAACCTAGAAGGAGGAAGTAGGCAAAAGCCATGATCCTAACTTTTGCCCCTATATGCTAGGTCATGTTTTGGAAGATTGCTTCACCTTTCAAGGATTGGCTTGAACATAGCTTCAAGACCAATGCTATAGTTATCTGAAGGAATACCTTATGGAACAACCATCCAGTTCCATCAAGGTAATCCTTGGGGATACTTCAATCTCTCCAAAACCAAAGAAGGTTGGGATATCTCCTTATCAAAACCTCTAAAAGATCATTAGAAGATCAAGAAACTTTCCTTTAGGTGTTCTAGTTAGCTCAAACCTCCAACATCAAGGAAGGTTTGCAAGTTACACCAACTCAAGAGAGGGAGCAAAGCATAGCATGCATGTACAGGGATAGTCTAGTGCGCAACCAGAGTCAGCTCTACCATTGCTACCACATCAGAGACTTCTCCTAGTTCAGCTAGCTCTTCTACTTCTACTAGTAGAACTCTTGTACCAGTGGATAAGGGCATCAAATCCATTACCCCTCTTACTTTACTTGACTTCTACTTGTACCTATCAAATCAAAATTGAAGAATAAAGAGCGGTTGTTATCTTCTTCTATTCTAATGATAACTCTTCAAGTCATAATAGCTATAATAATTTTGATCTCCCTCTTTCGATTGAGTTGACTTTTTCTCACTATGGGTTTTCCTCTTGAGATAGACTTGGAATCATCCAATTCTAAGGGTCCCATAAGAGAAGTGAGCCTAACATGCGGTAGAACCTTCCATTACCCTTCCACAAAGATCGAGTCAACCTCAACCTCCGTGGCAAGGTTCTACCTCCTAGGGTAGCACACAAGATAGAGGGAAAGAAGACATTGGCACAGAGGATTGAGAATCCCCTCCAAAGAATGATCCACCCTTGGATATGCTTTTGGAGGATCAGCCCAAGGTGGACTACAATGTCTCATCTAAGAAAGTTTCCATCTAAGCTATATACGATGCCCTTATCTTATCCAAAGAGATGAGAGAGTCATTAATCAAGGCTCTCTTTGATCCTAAAATATGCTTAGCTATGCTGACCGCTATTGGTGAAGATGCACATTATGCTAAAGAAGCCCAAGGGATCACTTTCATAGATGAAAACCTTCTTGGGATTTGGAGCACAATCCCCTCTACATCATAGTTGACATGGAAGATTCATACTTAGTTCTCATCATTCAGTGCATATGAACATTATGATTTAAAGACTCTTGAGGATTGACATCTCCACTCACGAGGAGATTGGATGATGTTGAGAGGATTCAATGAATAAGGTGAGAGTGCTTTAGGTTCCATAGTGTTACCCTTGGAGATAGGTGACTGGAAGACTGAAGCCAAGTTTTACATAATTAATTCAAATACTTCATTCAAAACTTTGATCAATATGCCTTGGATACATCAGAATAAGATGATTGCATCCACCCTCCATCAGTGCATCAAATTTAGAAAGGATGGAATTGAATACCGTGTCAATGGGGATGAAAAGTTATTTTAGTTAGAGGTTGAGATTTATGAGGATGCAACTACTATCTTCCCAAAACACCCTTTCTTCAACTTGGACAAAATTAAAATGCAAATGCATGAAATAGAAAAAAAGGAAAAGAAAAAAAAAAAAAATGAAAATCCAACAAGAAAGAAAATTGAAGAAGAAATAGATCATATCCATTCCACAGTTCATTCCATCATATGGACATGTGGGTAGATGACTCAACCTCCACCAAGGAAGAGGGAAATAGAGCGTTCAGGTGGAAGACCCCGGTTGGCCATCCAATAGGGGTTATGTTCCATTCATGAGTACCCTTACTATTCACATAGACTTGGAATCCTCAGGAGGATGTAATAATGACCACCAACCCTCTCATGGGTTCCATTGGAGGTGACTTTCAATCCAAACAATAATGAAGACTCAGACAAAGCAAATGAACTATGTGCAGAGACTATTAGGCGCAACCTTAGCTTTAACTTCACTTTCATCTCAAAAAGATAAAGGTTTAGTAATTAAAGAAGTCCCTAAGTCTTCCAAAGATATGAAGCTGAAGAGATGTCTTTTGGGATCATCATCCTCAAGTCTTGAAGTTGATGTAGAGCTTAAGGAAGATTCATTTAAAGAATTAATGAATTACCACTTGACTTTTACTCTTGTGTTCATAATCTTATACAAAGGTTTGGTTCCTACATGGTCCAAATACGATAGAGTATTTTGAAAAGCTATGGAACAATATAGGAAGCACAATCAAGGCGATTAGGATTGATGCAGTGGGTCCAGTTGATGATGATTACTCTTAGTTGTTACCAATCATTTGAGTCGATAGGTTCTTTTCACACAACTCTTATGAGAATGTGTGTTTAGAAACCTCAGATGATCGAGATGATCTCCAAATCAAGGATGTACCTCCAAGAATTTGAAAGAGATTCATTCAACAATAGACAAGCTTAAAGAAATCAACCTGGATAGAAGAAAGTCCACGACTACATTGGTTCATTTGTTGAATGAAGAAGAAACCAATGACTTAGTTAGGCTAATGACTGAGCTTAAAGACTGCTTCACATGGAGTTATGAAGAGATGCCTGGATTATCTCCAAACATAGTAGTCCACAAGATAGCAATAGATCCTAACACTATCCCTATCAAGCAAGCTCCTAGATGCATGTGGTTAAAAATGGAACAATAGGTCATTTCTAAAGTCAAAAAACTGATCGATGCTGGTTTCATCAGGAAAGAAAAGTACCCTACTTGGTTAGCCAATGTCATACCAGTTAAGAAGAAGAATGGCCAAATTCATATTTGCATCAATTTCAAGGACTTAAATAAGGTGTGTCCTATAGATGAGTTTCCTCTTCCTATACTAGAGTTAATGGTGCATAATGCCTCATCTCATTCAGTGTTTTCTTTCATGGATGGGTCATCTAGCTACAACGAAATCAAAATGTCTCCTGAAGATGAAAGAAACACTGCTTTTTAAACCTCGATCAAAATCATTTATTATAAGGTCATATCTTTCGGCCTTAAAATCGGTGCTACATACCAGATCCATGACTTCAATGAACTCATCCATCATCGGTTGAGTGCTATGTTGATGATCTAGTAGTCAAGAGAAGGAAGACCATCTCTTTGACTTAAGAGTAGTTTTCAAATGGTTAAGACAATATAACCTCAAAATGAATCCCTTGAAGTGTGCATTTGGAGTAGCTTCAGGAAAATTCTTTGGGTTTGTTGTCCAACACCGTGGAATAGAGATAGATCCTAAAAGATCAAAGATATCTTAGAAATGCCATCTACTAAAAGTTTAACACAACTCAGATCATTCCAAGGATGGCTGGCATATCTGAGATGCTTTATCTCCAACCTATCATGGAGATGCAAGCCAATTTCAGCACTTGTCAAAACGGATGCCAAGTTCAAGAAGGATGATAAGTGTCAGCATGCCTTTGAAGAAATCAAGCAATATTTGGATGACTTGCTTGACACTTTGTTGGCCCAAGCCAATGATGAAGGAAAGGAGAGCTCTCTACCTACCATCGTCATCCTGAAGTGAACTACTCGCCTATTGAAACATTATCTGGCTTTGATCTTTTCTTCCCAAAAGCTATGGCATTATATTCTTTCTCATAAGGTGAACTTGATCTCCAGAACCAATCTGATGTAGTATCTCATGATACAGCTAATGTTATCTAGATGGTTGGCACGATAGTCTATGATACTTTAGAAGTTTGACATTACATTCGTGCCCCTCCGTGCATTAAAAGGATAGGTACTAGCAAATTTCTTAGTAGCACACCTACTTCCTATTGATTCACCGCTTAGTGATGATCTCCCTGATGAACAAATCATGAACTTAGGGGAGGACAACCTCGATGGGAGATGTATTTTGATGGTGCAACTTCATAAAGGGAAGCATCATGATCTATTCTCCCAAAGGCGGGGGTAGGAATAGTTCTTCTAAGACCATGATGTGATGAGATTCTCATACTATCTATCCAACCCCTGCACCAATGATGAAGCTGAGAATGAGGCTTTGATTGCCGGTCTATAGTTAGCTATTAGAATCAGTGTCAAGAGCAACAACATCTACCGAGATTCTCAGTTGGTCATCAACCAAATCATCGGGTCTTACAAGGTTCTCAAACCCAAGCTTCATCATTACCATGAATACCATGTTGTTGGCCCAAATTCCTGAAGTCACCATCTACAAGGTTCCCCGAGCAGAGAAGCAGTAGATGCTTTGGCCAAACTTGCCAAAGAATTGGCATGTCTGGAAGAAGAGTCCATTCAGGGTTAGACAAGTCTTGTCCCTTTGATAACTCATCGAGAGACTTTCTCTTGAAGGTAGGTTATTGTTACCAAAATGGACAAGGAGCTAGATTAGAGGCAACTGTTCATAGAAAATTTGAACACTAGTAAACTACCTCAAGAATAGTCACAAGCCCATCAGGTGAAACAGAGAGCTCTCTCCTACACTCTCATTGATGGCACCCTGTATTGTTGATCCTTTGATTAAATGTGGTTACATTATTTAGACAAACATGAAGCTCGTGGCATTATAACTGAGGTGCATTCAGGTCTATGTGGAGCACATCAGTCCGGTCTGAAGATGAAGATGAAGATCAAATGACTTGGATACTACTGGCCTTCAATGATTACAGACTACATGGATGTAGCTAGAAGATGCCATCAGGGTTAGGTACACGGTGTGGTCCTCCACCAACCACCTAATATTCTACATTTTACATTGTACAATGGCATCATCGCCATTTGAGTGTTGGGGTACCGACATTGTGGGTCCGATTGATCCTCCTTCTTCCAAGTCAGTTCATCTTAGTTTGCCACCTACTACTTTTCCAAGTGGGCAAAGGCAATCCTCACACAGGTCACTCAACATGTGCTTAGTTTTTTAGGAACCATATAATATATAGGTTTGGGGTGCCTCGACAAATTATATTCGATAATGGTTGCATTCAAAAGCATAAGATTAGCTTTAGAAGACACTGGATAGATTGGAGATACTCCACCATCTACTAGAGCAAATGGCTTAGAAAAAAGCATTCAACAAAACTCTCATCTAGATATTTAAGGAGACTCTTGATGACAATGGAATGAGTAGTTGATTGAAGCCTTGTGGGCCTACCGCACCACATACGGAACTCCAACTCAATCTACCCTATTTTCCTTAGTGTATGGGTCTGAAGCTGTTCTACCTTTAGAAGTTCAACTCCCATCACTAAGGATAGCATTGGGTAGCAAGATCATTACATATCAGAATGCAAAGGTGCTGTTAGAAGAGCTCAAAGGTTTGGAGGAGAGTCGCCTACGGGCATGCCAGAACCTCGAGCTATAAAAAGCCAAATTGATTCATGCTCACAACAAGCTGATCTAACCTAGGTCTTTCTAAGTAGGAGAACATGTGTTATTCCTACAGAGACCAATTGTTGCCTATCAAAAGATGGGAGGCATGTTTGAACTATAGAGAAGGCCTACCAAGGAGGATCATATCATCATCGATTGTAAAAGGGATTGAATGCTTAATTGGGCTCTATCTAAAAAAACCCATGAAATAAATCATGTTTGAAAAAATTATTAATAAAAACAAAATCATTCCATTCATCAAATCCTCTCTCTTCTTCTAAGCATTATTTGCTTGTCTTGAATCCATGAGTGTTTAGGGTACATGTAAGAGAGGATCCTATCCTCTTTCACATCACAAACACAACCTCTGATATTATTAAAATAGGTGTGAGAGAACCAAGAGGCATCCTACGATTAGCACAACTAAGTTAGGTATAATAAAACCTGAGTGACATCCTTTCTTGGTGGGAATTCCCAATTTCCATCTGTGGTGCCATTTCATCAAACTCCCCAGCATGTTTAGGATAGGTGTGAGAGAATCCTGAGGAGGCATCCTATTCTTTTTAACACATGCACAAAAAAATACATATCTTTTATCTTGGGATATTTTGATATGGGAGCAAGCCCTTGTGGCACTCACTCATTAAATTTTCTAGTCGGTTTACATGCCCCACTAGTATGTTACCCTGGTCATTTGTTGGAGGATGTGAGTCCCTTTCTTCTAACTTGATCATTGCAAACCAATGAGCACTTGTTAGTATGTGGTTGATTTCGCCCAAGTAAACTACCTCATGTTGATTTTGTTTAAGAAGATGTGTGTCGAGCTTTCTTCTTGAACTAATCATCATGATCTAACTAGGTCGAGTATATTTGAGGTTTAGGATAAGTCCCAGGCTCCTTTCCTCTTGACTACATTTGAGTTGAATAAGTCCTCCATTCACTCATTAATCTCCTAGGTAGGATGGAGCTAGATAGTATCCCACAATCAATTCCACTATAGGAGGATGTGAGTCCCTGAGCTTTCTTCCTAGGCTGATTGTTGCAAATTGATGGGCACCTTAGGTTGGTTGATGTTCGCTATGCTGACAATGACTCACCCGGTGAGTACACCACTCTTGATAGATGTGAGTCACCAAGCTTTGTCCTTGAGTTGGACACCAAATACGTATTGGATAGATGACTAGCCATGTCATCTTATCTCGGGTATTGGATTAAGCCGCATAGCGGCCCTTCTCCCCACGGCATTCTATTTGGATCACACACCCCATTTAGACTACCGGGTTACCCCTTGGATGGGTCCCCTTTCCTAGTAACTGTGGTTGAAGAATATGTTTAGCGGATGCACAGATTCTCGCTTGGTTCAGTAAATCTGAGTTAGGTCTAGGCTGATATAAGCTTTTTCTCAGTTTGATCCCTCACAAACCAATAGGGTCCACATTAAAATAAATTAAATAAATAAACAAATTAATTGTATGGATTATTCAAGTCCCAAAGGCCCCTTTTCCAAGCGCATCCTATCTTTAGGCGTGTCGGAAAAACTCCCTATAGGATTTGCACTACCGAGTTGAGATAAATCCACAGTTGATTCTCACTCCATAGTGCCATTAGGTGGGTTCAATCTATTTTCCACAAACAGGTTACCCGAGTCATTCCGCTTTGGAAGATATAAAGATGATGCATTCTTTCTAGCATGATTATCATAGCCACAAAGCAGCCTTGGGTTGGGTTTGATTTGTTGCCCAAAGCCTCACCTAGTGGTCTTTGAGTGAAGATGTGAGTCCCCAAAGCTTTCTTCTGCTTGGAATCCATTGAAACAAATATAAAATAAATTAATCTTGACTATCTTTGAGTTGATTTAAGTACCCACATTCACTCAATAGCCCTAGGTGGTTCATTTGTTGCCCAAAGCAACCGATCACCCTAGTGGTTCCTTATTTTGGAAGATGTGAGTCCCCATGCTTTTTTTCCTAACTTGACCATTGCACACCAAAAAACCCTTTAGTTGGATAGTCTATCTTGTGGTTAGTAGACTACTCCCTTTGGTGAGTCTTAGGTCTCACCATGGCCCTACTCAGTGTTATCAAATCGATGGGATCCATCTTAATCAAATAAATCTAAAAAGAAATTAATCTTGGCTATCTTTGAGTTGATCTAAGTTCCTAGTGGCATTCACTCAATAGTCATAGGTTGTTCAATCTGTTGCCAATAGATTACCCAGCAACTTGTCCCTACTTTGGAGGATAAGTCTACCTTTCTTCTTAGTATTGTGCATACCGAAAGATCCCATTTTTGGCTAGTCTATGTGTTTAGTAGACTACCACTTTGGGTTAAAGTTAGGTCTAGGCCTCTTTGACTTCTACTCAGTGCGATCCATCACAAATCAATAGGGTCCATCTCAAAATCCAAAATCTAGAAATCTAAAACAAATTCAACAAAACAAAATCTGAAATAAACAAAACAAAATAATCAATCAATCTAAATCAAATATTTTGTTTCTTCTCAATGAGATGCAAATCTTTCTAGTCCCCTAATAGATCTAGAATTCTAATCCTTCAGTGGATTTCACAACCCCTCCCTTATGGATGACTTGAACTTGCCTCCCTAGTGGAGAGTTCACTTTTTTATCCCCCGTGGAGTCAAAACAAACACAAATTAAATAAACAACAAATTTAAACAAATTCAACCCTCTTCCCAAGCAGAACTTACTAAAATAAATCAATTTTCTCTCCCTAGTGAGACTCAAATCAAATCAAACCTTTCATCCCTTGGATGACTTGAACCTTCCCTGTGGAAGGTTCATATTCTATCCTAGATTTCTCCTTTTCTCTCTTATGTCTTTGACATAAGTAGAGCCACATTGCACTAAACTCTAGATTCCTTCTATAGGTAGATTATTTTTTGTTGGTGCTTGTGATCTTTCAGTGTTGATCATTTTGGTCACACCAATACATGATGTTCCTTGTGGTCACACCAAACCTCGCCTTTTTTATCTCATTTTTTTGAATGAGCTCAACCCTCCCTCTTAGACATAGGACTTCTCTTAGACACTAAGAGTTCTTAGTCTTAAGACACATCTAGTGATTAGGTGGACACTCAACCTCAGCCTAGAGACTTAGAAGAGTTAGCCATAGGAATAGGTCATGCCTTGGTGTTAAGAAAATTTCTTTACCCATAGCTTGAACCACATTCCTCACTTCCTTCCTTCAAGTCAAACTCCAAATCAAATCAACATCAAACTTAAATCAATTCCAGCCTAATTGATTTTCTTCAAACTCAAATCAATTCTATATGATTGAAATCCATGATTGAAATCCATGATTGAAACCCATGATTGAAATTCCAAGTTTGAAATATTTCCTAAGTTCTTTGATTTCCTCTTAAGAACTTAGCCCAAATCAAGTTCAAACCATCTCAAATTCATAAAATTTTCTCACAACCATTTATATTCTCATTTATATTCATATATAAATGAAATATAAATTCAAATCAATCAAACTAAATCCAAAATTCAAATCCAAAATTCCAAATCTTTCTAAGTCCTTTAATCCTCTCTTAAGGATTTAGCCTAAATCATGTTCAAATCACTTCAAATCCTTGAAATTTTCTCACCCATTTATATTCTCATTTATATTCATATATAAATGAAATATAAATTCAAACAACAAAACCAAATCCAAAATCAAACACAAATTCATTCAAAATCTAACCTATGCCTTTCAAGTCAAAATCTAACTTAGCCAAATCAATTTCAAATCAAGCTAAACTCTTGATTTTTCTTCATGATTCAATTAACCTTCAATCATGAATACAAATATAAATACAAACTTCAAACACTTAACCAAAACTCAATTCAAAATCAAGCTAAAATACATCTCATGTTCACTCTTTGAACATGAAATTATCAAATGAATCAAAACCCATTTGACTTCAAACCACTTGCAAATGGATTTATATTTCAATCATAAGTCCATATGTGAGTTCAATTAAACTCAAATCAAGCTTTGACCAAGCCATTTGACCTACTTAGGCTTGACCCAAAGTGACCTAAGTACTTATGAGCCAAATTCTAATCCAAACCAAATTGGATTGAACTAAGCCCACCTAAGCCTCTCATCATGATCAACAATCATCATGAGATGATCAATCACTCAAATTGGGTCAAACCAAGTCAAACCTAAGGGTTGACCAAGTCAACACTTAGCCAAAATGAAGCCCAACATAGCCAAAATCCACCATAGGCCAAATTGATTGAAACCAATGATCTAAGTTCATTCATGATCAATGTTGAACTTGACCAAGTCAACATTTGAGCTAACTAGCCCAATTGGCCACTTGACAGATCCAACTTGACCTAAAAGTCAAAATGTATCAAAACTTGATCTAAGCCAAATTGATTGAAATCAATGGGTCAAGTTCATCCCAAAATGATTGTTGAACTTGACCAAAGCCTCAATTGGCCTAGACCTACTAGCCCAATTGACCTTGAACCTGACTAAAGGGTCATATTGAGCCAAATTCAATCTTAACTAAAATTGATTGGAAACAAAGATACCAATCTACATTTCATATGACCAACTAAACCTAAACCAACCCATGACCTAACCCAAATAGGTCAAATGGGTCAAATTGGTCAACTTGACCCATTTGACCTAAATGAACTCAATTGAACCAAATTCAAACCTAAACCAAATTGCATCAAACCAAAGCCACCAAAACATTTCAAATGGTCATATGAACTTGACCCAACCTTTGGTTTGACCTAATTTGACCAATTGGTCTACTTGACCCAAGTTGGCCCATTTTGACCTAAATGGATCAACATGAGCCAAATCACATCAAATCAACTCCAAATTCAATGAAATATGGCCAAACCTCTTTTCTCATCATAATAAATATGCCCAAACTGAAATCAAGGTCAAATGACCATTTTACCCCTAAGCAATATCCACTTGGAATTTGGTCAAATCCTCTCCATAACCACTTAGCACCCTCTTAATGGATCAAGTGAACACTAGGGAGTGTGGTGCACCCAACCAATGGGTTTGGGTCATTAACCAACCCAATAGAAACCAACCACATGCCTTGAAATGGAGCACATGGAATCCTCCTTCCACTCAATTCAAGCACATGGCCACCTCACCCACTTCCAGCCAAAATCATTCAAGGACATCCTAAATGGCTAACAAACCCATGGCATAAGTTCAATTGGATCAAAATGGCAAGGAGGCTTGGCTATCCAGATTCCCTTGGGAGATATACTCCCCTAATTCAACTCAATCTTCACTCTTGCTAATTTGATTGAAGCAAAGGAAAGCAAGCCCTAGTACTCTTCCCAAGCTTCTTAGAGAGGTTGAACTTCCCATTTCTTGATTTCTCAAGCTTGAAAATAGGGGAAGAAAACCAAAATCAATCTCACTCCACACTTAAAACCAGCCCAATTCCCTTTGCAAGCTCCCTTAGGGACCCCAATCAAACTTGTCCAAGCTCTTTCCCAAGCTCCAAAGGCAAGAGGGGTGCTAGTTCGATCAAATCCACAAGGAGTTCAAGGTGGAGTTGGCCTCTAGAAGCAACCACCCAATCTCAAGACCTCAAACTCTCAAAGCTTCATCTCCACTAGATGAAGCTTCTCCAAGGGGTCAGTGCCGTGATCACCGATGAGGTAAACCATTTTTTTGAGCTTAATCTAGCCATAGTGTGGAGCTTTGTGAAAGAAATTTTCATTGCATGATAAACTAGTTGTTGGATATGATCTCCATTGTATGATGAAGGTGTGGGCTAAATTTTAGCTCAATGCAAGCTCAATCAAGCTCAGATCTTTCCCTAGAACATGGACGATCTCCATTGCTCACAAGGAATTATAGGGATGAATCTCTGACCATCCATCCACGCATTTTGGATGGGGACGAATTAAAAAACATGTAGCATCCCATGTTTCACCCTTTAGAACCCAGCTTTAATCACCATCGATCCTCGGATGGGAAGAGAAAGCAGCATCGATGCGTGATGTGATAAGTTAAAGACCCAATCTTGTCATGCCATGTGAAAAGTGCATGCTGCATCAGTGGCCCACATGGCACTAACGGGATTAAACATATAATTAAGCTTTTTTTAATTATTATTTAATCACCAAACCTTCCTAAATTCATATCTAAGCCTAGAAAAATCAAACAGATATGAGAAAAATTGCATTGGAAAGATAATTGAACATAGAATATTCTAAAATTGATTTTAATTAATTTTGAATAGTTCTTTTCTCTGAATTTGGGTTTTATTGGGAATGTTATTATGCTAATTACCCTTTAATCCACTGATTAATCCCAAACTTCTTGTGTATGATTAGTGGGATGACTCTTGCCTCCCCTAATTTTCTTGGGATTTATTGGTTGCTTAATTAGGGGAATTACTAACTCATTCCTTAATCACTCCCTTAATGTAATTAGGATTAATTAAGGGTATAATTAGTGGTTTAACCCTCTGATTGAGTTTAAGATTTGATTAAGTGAATATGAGGTTTAGGAATAATTTTGAGATACTTTCCTCAAGATATTTCCTAAACCCCTTTTCTTCCTTAATCCATCTTTAATTAAGGTAATTCACTAATTACCCCTTAATTAATTTCATAAAATTCTAAAACTTTCCAGAACTTAATTAATCTTTCTTGGGTAGATGCTTAGGGTCTAAGAGCGTACAATTAAAGAAATCAAAATCCAACTGTGTGAGGGGTTATGAAAGTACTTAAGTTAAACCCCTTAGTTTAATTAATCATTAATCATGAGCCAAATGCATTAGGCCCTTTTCTTACTAGGTGCATTATTGATTTAAATTCCTTGTGTGATTTTATGTCATCTCATTGGCTCATAATTATTTGATTAACTATGTTAAGGTGGTATAGGTAAGGGGTAATTAACACACTTAATTCATACCTTAACCTAATCAAAAATATAAAATGGATCTAATCATCTAAAAATTGAATTTAAATATCATACACATGTGGGAATGGGTTAGGAACAGCAAAATCACCTCACATTTCTCAAATTAAATCAAACTCAAAATAAAATCAAACCTTCTTTAAAAACAACTTGATTTGCTTAATCTTATTTTGAGTGGATGAATTAATTAGGGTGGATGAATTTACATTGCTTTCATCAATTGATTTCTTTCCTAGCATGCTAAATGTGTATGTCATATGGATTTCATGCATTCATGCTTTTCAAAAATATAATTAAAATGAAAATGTTTTCTTTATGTCAAATTGCATGTTTTGGCTAAAGTAAAAATATGAATGGCTATTATCACTATTAAACTTCAAATTATTTTCAAAATATATGAATCAATTACCAAAACTGAAAGTGTGTTACTTATATTTTATTTATAAGTTTGCATGTGAATATAAAAATGTGTCTTATGTTTGCTTCCTTTCTTTCCTCTTAACATGGATTTGAATAAGATTTGCAAAGTGTATAGTTCTTTTAAAAGAACATAACACTTGCTCAAATCTACTCTTATCCCCTTCCATGTTATAACCTAAGAAGGATCTTCATATTCACACATATAAATTGCAT